>CM029022.1:151001259-152201259 GCA_016801055.1 Panax notoginseng | reverse complement strand
ATATTACAACTTGGAACGAAGAGGCCAACGGGGCTAACATGAACAAAGGCAAAGGCATAGTGCTGGAGTAGTTGTAATGAATATTATTATTACGTTGTTTTGTAAACCCTTTTTGTATATCTAAAAGGTTTGTTTGAAATGTTAAGGTTAGAAAACTTGGGACGAATATATTAACAATATCTGTTAATGGTATAAGTATTTCTATTTATAAATGAATGGGTAGTTAGATGTTATTTATATTGTGGACCGTGAGCACCAAACTCGGGGGTCAGGTAACCCAGATTTAGGGGCGTTATAGTTCCCAGATCTCGAGGGTGGCACATTAATAGGGGTAATGATGGTGGAGTTGAAGGGTTGGTTCGATATCCGTGTTGGGGGCTCTTTGGTGATTCGACCTTACTTGGCCTTGTTTGGGCTTTTTGGTGAGTGCGCTTTGTTTGGCTTGGCTTAGGTGTCCTTGTTGTTGTTGGGCCATGTTTTGAATACACTTCCATCAAATATTCTATTTGGTGGAAGACTGGGGGGCAATGTTGGGCCAAGGTTATTTGGGCCTTCGAGTTATAGTTAGTAGGAAGCATTATGGAGTCTGGACGAGGGATTTGTGGATTAAAAATCCTAATTCTATTTGGTTTCTAGATATGTAAGGAGGTGTTGGATTATGAGTCCACTTCCTTAATTCTAGGAGATACGGTGCAATCCTATTAAGGTGCGGTTGTTTGGGGAAGGATCTTAATATGATTCGGAGAAGGATTGCATGAAGGTGGTGGGAACATTATAAATACAAGTCTCTTCATTGATTCTAAGGAACATGCAAATTATTACTTTCCAGCACTAGAGCATTAAGCCTCCATTGTTAACCTTATATCAGCCTGTACTCATTCTTACACTGGAGCTATCCCCCGGCGGCCAAAGCCGTTAAGCTTTCGTTGTTTACTTGTTTCTGTGCAAGATTGGACGCGCTTTGGTGATTGGAGCGCGTGAACGGATCTTGACGTTAACGATATCTGTCCAGAACAAATGTATGTTGAAAAGGTCAAATTAGATCCAATAACACTAATGAATAATGAGCTTACATGATCCATGCTTTAACCACAAATTGCTTCAAACCTAAAAGGTCTCGGATGCCAACATCTATTGTGATTCACATTAATTAGAATGGGAGCATGGACTGTTGAATAGCCAAATTAAAGCTAAAGCATGAGGAAAAAAATTGACCATTCAAATTTTGACATAACCAGATCCAATTTCACACAAGTACAGGCATCAGCCTGACAACCATTAGTCCAAGTAAAAATTGGACCGGCCCACGGTATATCAACTAGCCCAAACACATCTATAAACTCCTAGCCAACCAATTTCCCTGGTAAATTATTCAAGTTCCTCCCAGATTTTTCAAAACTAGACAAAGCTTGATTAAAGTCACCACACACTAAAAGAGGACCTTGGGCCATTTTTAATATATCAGCCACCAATTTCCAAGTGTTAGACCTGTTGGGCCATAATATTTTGGACCTATTGGGCAATCTTTATCTTGGGCCTTTAGAGTATTGGGCCGGACCACTATGTAAATATGGTTTCATTTGGGCTTGGACCGATGATCATTAGAGAGATAAGCTTTGACTGTTATCTCTGCACCTTAATTAATGAGGATTGGACATAATCATAGAAGGTGGAGAACAGTGATGGGATTAGTAGGTGAGCAACCTACAGTTGGCTGAGGTTAGAGTAGGTTGGTGACATATAAGACGAAAAAATGAGTATATGAGGACATAGCACTACACAAGAGAGGTAACTGATATTTTTATTATCAAAACACTAGAGCTTATCACCTCCATTGTTATCCTTGTGTCTGCCTGTACTGACTCTCACGCCGGAGCTATCTCCCGACGGTCCAAGCAGTCAAGCTTCTGGTATTGACTTGTTTACTGTGCAGGATTCGATGCGCTTTTCGGTGATTGAGGAGCATGAAAAGATTTTAGAGTTAATATTGGCACTAGAAGGTGGGCTTTTTATCTAGTGTTTATGGATTCCAATCATAAATATTAACTATTCTACGTCAGAAGTTATGGTGAAAAGTAAGACAGCTACTGCTGAAGGACAGCCGACGACGATGAGTTCTTATGTGTAAAGAATTTCTATTAAGGATAAGCTGGGTCCTTCAAGAAGTTCTCATGATAGCATCTGTGATGCCCCCAAATTCTGACCGTCACTTGGTCACCCGAATTCGGTTCATCACGTTCTCATGGTAATACCATAATAACTAAACTCATATATTCACAACGAACGATCTAATTTGGGATAATATACAACGATTTATTATAATTATTCCCCCAAGTCTCGCAACCTACAGTACTTAATAGATTACATAATAATATCGAATAAAGACTTATTACATAATCCTACTTATGTTTAAACATAGTCTGGAAATAGTCTTAATACAACATGATAGATTTAAACATAAAAGGGACAAGCTAGTCGGTAGCCTTGCCCTTGCCCTTGTCTTTTTCAGAGACACCTCCCTGTTTTTCCTTAACTGAAAGGTTTTAAATAAGCAATAATGAGCACAAATTGCCCAACAAGTAATATACAACAAAGGTAAGGAGTTTTATAACACAAGTTTGAAATATCGAAGTATCATCTCTAAGATAGTTCAGAGTTTCAGAATAATATCATGAATAATAAATATTAACAATTCTTGGGACAAGAACAATAATTCAATATAGATCAACAGATATATATGAATTCAAAGACTATCAAGGTATCCAACTGGATAAACAATTTATACTGAGCAGTCATTAAGGACTATTGAACATCTACTAGAATTATCAATATTAAACTGATAACCCAAAAGAATCAAGTAATGCAGAGGATCAGTTTACAATACTCCAAGTTATGCATAACACCACAGTAATAATATACTCATGTGTTAGGGTTTCCAACAACATACAATCCCCTTACCATAAGGGTTGTTCAACTCAGTTTTCATGATTTTCGCACCAATCAATTGGTTTGGACAGTTCTATAAACATGCACATATAGTCTAGCCGAATCAAATGGAATAGACACTTTCACAATATTCAAGAACAATACCAAGTTCAACATGAATAATAGTTTTCATAGTAGTTTTAGACATACTAGCTCAATTGAACGAATAAGTAGTATAACTTGCATTCAAGGATATAAGCTTGCAATAATCGTTGAATAAAGTAACGCAAGAGTTAGAATACTTGCACAATGTAAGGTAGAGTTCAGATACTTGCTCAATATAGATTTGAGTATGGTTAGAGAACTTGCTCAATAATAAATATAGTAAGTTTAGGAAACGTGCCTTACGCGTAGTTTATCCCCGTTAAGAAATTAACACTTTCGAATCTTATTTATAGCATATTATATGTTCAAGATGTTTATTAGCTAACACAGTCTTTAATTAAGCTTAACATGATACAAGTAAGCACATATGGTACAAAATATATCATCACGAGTTCTACCCACGTATCATGGTTTGATATTATGCAAACATCCTTTTGGTCTTATTCTTCGAAAGTTATGAACAAACTTTATTTCTATCACATGGCATGCTCCTTAAAACATTACCTATCATTTTGATCATATATTATAAGTTAAAGACATCATATAGGCATGTTTCAAACATCAGACCAAAAATAGAACTCAATCATGACTGCTGCACGGCGCAGCTGCGCTATGGCTAAGCCTAAGACCGGCGCAGCTGCGCTGTTCTCTGGCTATGCCAAGACTCAGCTGATGCCTTGTGATTTCTGTCCGGCTTGACCAAAACAATCATACATGATATGTTTATCATGTTAAGGGTCTTATCATGCTTCACAAGTCAATCTAGGTTTCTTCTTTCATAATAAACTCTAAGTTGATTATTTCAACAATTTAAGGTCATTCCAGGTCATGAAACCACAAAGTCTATCATGCTTGCATACACGATAGTCATAAAACTCATATTAGGCATGCTCGTGAGTATTCATAACACATATGTGAAACTAACACCGTTTTGGTTGAAAATATGCTTTGTTTATGCTTTTGTTGAAATGTGATACACAAGAATGGTATATACATGTTTATACTACATGAGTAAGTCTAAGAGTAACATTAACAAGATTAAAATGTCTGATTCTAACCCTCACGGTAGTTTGTCAATATTCACATTCATGGCTTACTAGTAAGTTCAACATGTTCATTCTTGCTTACTAATCATATATACACAATCTAAAGGTTTATTCATGCATTTCTAAGCCATACTAACATGCTTACAAATTTAGTATACATACGTGGCATGCATACACAATAAGTTTGTTCCTAAGTCCTTAAATCCATTTTAAGTTACACACCTTCTTTAATCATGTTAAGCTAATCTAACAAGCTCACATTAGGCTCATATAGCTATATATACCCTTAAAACATGCTTGCATGCTAGTACATGACATAGTACTGTAACAATCTGTAAAATAGAAGCTCAAAACAAAATTCAGAGGCCGGCGCAGCTATGCTGCGCCTCAGTGTAAATACGGCGCAGCTGCACTGTGTCTGGTTCAAACCAGGAACAGTAAACCTCGACAACTGTTTAGCCCAAACACAAAATTACTCACGAAATCATTCCTAAACATTCATGTATCTGTTTAAACATGCTTGTAAGGTCATACAACAACCATATGAACATTACCCAACCATACTAACATCCATTTCCATGAATTCAGGAAATTAAAATTTCAACACTTCTAAACTCTGTTAACAGAACCGAAAATGGAACGCAAGGAATAGAATTATACCTTCGTAATGTGCAATGAACTTGATCTAACTGAACTCTCAAGCTCTTAGAATGCTCTCAATCTACTACTTATCAATTTATCAGACAATTCTCAGCAACATGAAATGAAGAAGCATAACTGCTATTTATAGAAGATCACAAAACCAGACATTGCATTTTCCCATTGAATCAAACCAATTGATTGTAGGATTGCATGAAGGTTATGGAGGAGTTGGTAATTAGTGGTTGGTTTGCATCATGAACACCAGTCCCCCCATGATCATTAGTTAGAAGCTTGGAAGAAGGGAGGAGGAATAGGCCTTAGCCTTTTTGCTATTCACGTGGCTGAGATATTAGGGAGCAAATGGGACTCTTGATTTGGGACAATCCAATATCTCAGCATTCTTGTATACTCCTACACCTTCCCATTCTTCTGTTATATTTTAATACACATATCAACCATATTTTATAACCTAATGTCACACTATAACTTAACATTTCAAGGTAGCAGGTATTATGTAATATACATATAATTCATGTACATTCTATTTTAATGTCTACTCAAATGTATATGGTTACTTACTTATTTCATGATATATTTATACTATATAATTTCAATATGCATAATCGTATTGCTTCATTCATAAAACTTAATATATAGTCACGTAAGTGCCACACTACACTATGTAGTATAGTTTTATTATTGCTCACATGCACATAACCGTTAATCTAATATTATTATATTAATATCTTACTTATTTATGTCAAATAAATAACCATGCACTTCATTAATTAATTAACACCAATATTAATTAATCCAACTATTGATTAATGTATTTATGGATTTCCATAATATATTGCAAATAATAGTAATCACACTTTATTAGTTAATTACTAAGAATTCAATATTTTACCACAACCATTAACATTTAATTAATATAACAATTAATAATTAATATTACTTAATTGCGCAATTTATTTCATGGTTTATTAATGTGTCACATACCACATAATTTTTCATTTAAATTTTCAAGATAGAAGAATTAATTTTTCTCCAACTGACCACTAGCGCAGCTGCGCCAGTTTGTACTGCTGGGACGGCGCAGCTGCGCCGTGCCCTGACAGTACCAAGACTGGTTTAGCTTCAGCCCGTGCCAGTTTTCATAGTTAAACTCGCTTTATATACGACATGCATAGATGTCCACTAAAGTTTTACTACCAGTCTATGAGCGTATTTGATTACTTATATGATATCACACGTTCAACCCAATTATACTTCCTAATTCATGTTTTTGTTCGCTTAATGGATTTACTCGTTTCACAATAGGCCACACAAGGCATTTCACACTTCTCATTGTCAAACCACACTTCTTAATACGCATTGATCTAATACGAACCAATTGCATTAACCAACTCATAAAATAATAACACGTATTTTCACGTAAATAGTATTTCCATTAATATATTCATTTAATAATACGTGGAAATTCTCAGGTATTACAACATCGGATCACGGGACATTTCTGAAGGGTCTCATGCAAAAGTCCATGGTGATACCAAAAGAAGATTATTTTCTACTGCTTGTAAAGGACCTGACCAAGATCGGAGAAGGGTAGAAGGCGCACTGCCTAGAACCTAACACCGAGATGGTCAGACCGACAGAGCATCCAACTTGGCCAAGATGGCAAAAGAAACTGATAAAGCTTTGAAAGTCCTTTTGAAACAAAGGGAAGAACTTGCGAAACAGATGGTTTATATGGCTGAGATGGAGAATGAAGCGTCAGGCTATGCTCGATCTGAAGAGCGTGGAAAATTCATGGAAAGGCAATTAAGAAGAGGAAAAGAGCCCATGCACTTTGGAGATATGTCTCGAAGCCGCCCTCGTGACCAAAGAGGGCCAAGGAACCATACTCCTGAGGATCCGAAGAAGGTACCTCACCCTAGAGATTCTCGGGATTATGGTAGAAGTAGACGAAGGAGCAGGTTAAGAGGATATACACCCGAGAATACAAAGAAGGCGCCCCGCCTTGAGTATTCTCGCTATAGTGAAAGGGCACACCGCCCTACGGATCCGAAAGGGGCACACCGCCCTGCGGATACTCACCATCGGAGAAGCCCGTCCAAAGTTGCAAGTTCAGATGGAAAAGGTCAGTCTGATGAGAAGAAGGGAAGCTCTTCGAAGAAGGAAGTCTCTTCACAACCAGAAGGAGTGGAGTTCTTAGTTAAAGAGGTAAATGAGCTTGAGAGACAGTTAGCCAAAGTCCAACAAGTAAAAGACTGTTCGGATAAAAATGCGTCTCCTTTCTCCTCATAAATTCTTGAGGAGAAGGAAGAATCTACTAAAAAGCTTCCTTATATGGAGAGTTATGATGGTTCAGGAGATCCATATGACCACAGCTAAGCGTTTAATATGCTGATGGATTATTATGATTTTTTAGATGCAGCCAAATGTCAAACTTTTGTGACAACACTGAGGAAAGATGCAAGATAGTGGATGGGAACTCTGTCTTCAGACTCAATTTCATCTTGAATAGATTTGTGTGGTAAATTTCATGCTAGATTTGGAAGTAATAAAAGGAGAGGAAAACCTACTGGATCATTAGCACAAGTCCGTCAATATTTAACTGAGTCCCTGGCCCAATACGTGAAAATATTCAGAGAAGTGGTGGGTCAAGTGACCGATCTCAACGATCTTCAGCCTGTTGGGCTATTTTAGAATGGTCTAGACTTGGTGAAGTCTGAAAAACTGGTGATAAAGTTGATGTTCAGCCATCCGAAGAGCCTAGCCGAAGCATTTGAGAAGGCTGAAAACTACATCGTGGTAGAGGAAGCAATGGATAGCTTGAAGCGTGGTACTTTAGATAAAATGAAGGATAAGGATAAAGATAAAGCTGATGGTGATCAGAAAAAGAATGTTGGTAATAATGATCATTTAGAGGGAAATTCCAAGAGATACAACAGTAATTAGCGTCTGGGAGGAGGTCGTCTGCCTTTTTCGAACCAGAAGGTGAACAAGGTGTATACTCAGTTAAATACGGAACTGGCTACCATTTTAGATCAGATAAAAGACCAACCCTATTTTAAACCACCTCGTGATAATCTTAAGCCCGGGTCTGGTAATCCTCATAAGTACTGTGATTACCATTAAGCAATTGGGCATAAAACTAATAACTGTTGGAATTTAAAGGAGTTTATTAAAAGAAATGTCCATAGTGGTACATTAGTTCATTATGTGGTTGGAAGAGAACCTTCAACAAAATAACAAAGGAATGTTAGGCTTACTCAGGCCGCACAACCAGTTCCACCTGCACAACCAACTCCTAACCAGCCAGCAAGGCATGTTATTGATGTAATTACTAGGGGAACTATGGGTAAGGTTGCTGAGAAGAGGCGACAAGGATATCTGGATTCGGTTATGTCAGTGGCGAGTACACTCCCAAAGACTGAAAGACCATTTCCAGGTTCGGTAATTTCTTTTATAGATGACTATTACCCTTCTGAGTCCATCGAACCCCATGAAGGAACTTTGGTGATTACTGCACATGTGGGTTCGGTAGACATAAAGAGAATGATGATTGACAATGGGTCTTCAATGAATATTTTTTATACGCATAGGCTTATCAGAGGATGCATCTAGATGGAAATAAAATGGAGATCCGACAAGAGGCTCCATTATATGGCTTCAGTAATGATCCAGTCAAAGTGGCCGAAACTATCGAGCTGCCAGTCATCTTTGGTACATCCCCACAGTAGGTAGAAATTATGTGTAGATTCTACGTAGTGCATGTGGATTTGGATTATAAGGCCATTCTGGGAAGACCCACTTTGATTGCTCTTCAGGCAGTAACCTCGATTCCCCATTTTAAAATCAAATTCCCAACGTCACATGGAGTTGGGGAAGTGGCTAGAGATCTGGATTTAGCAAGAAGATGTGATTAGAACGCCTTGATTGCTTTGGGTGTAGGGGTTAGCAAGTAAATACAAACTATGGCTATTGAGATTGAACCATTTACTGAAAGTAGTTCAAAGCCGTTAGTCCTGGTAAGAAGGAAAAGATGATGAAGATAGGTACAGGTCTGCCTAAACCTCTCTGGAAAAACCTAATAGGGTTACTAAAGTGTTATACTGACATTTTCGCTTGGGTTCCAAGCAATATGTCTGGTGTAAGTAGAAAGGTTATTGAGCATCGGTTACAAGTGGACCCAGCAAAAAAGCTAGTTCGGCAGAAGAGGCGAATATTTGCAACGGAGCGACATAAGATTATCGATGAGGAGATCGCAAAGTTGCTGGCCGCTGATTTTATATTTGAGATAGACTATCCAGAGTGGATGGCGAATGTGGTTCTGGTATAGAAGCAAAATTTAAAATGGCGAGTTTGTATAGATTACACTGATTTGAATAAGGCGTGTCCGAAGGATTTTTATCCCTTGCCTCACATTGATCAGCTTATTGATGTGACTTCGGGATATGCCTTTCTTAGCTTTATGAATGCCTTTTTGAGTTATCATCAGATTTCTATGTGGAAGGAGGATATTCCAAAGACGACTTTCATTACTCATCAGTCAGTGTATGCTTATAAAAAATGACGTTTGGTTTACTGAATGTGGGGGCCACATATCAGAGGATGATGAACTTTGTCTTCACGAGGCAGCTGGGGAAGAATATGGAGGTATATGTCGATGATATGATTGTTAAGCGCATTTCTATTCAAGGTCATTTGGATGATTTAGAAGAATGTTTTCAGATAATGCGTCATTATAATTTGAAGTTGAATCCGACCAAGTGCACCATCGGGCTTGGAGCAGGTAAATTCCTGGGTTATCTTGTTCGTAAAAGAGGGATAGAGGCAAATCTGAAGAAGATCCAGGCTATCCTGGATATGAAGTCTCCATAGTCCTACAAAGATGTTCATCGTTTGACTGGTCAAATAGCAGCTTTAAGAAGGTCTATGTCTAAATTATCAGAAAGGTGTTTGCCGTTCTTTGACACGTTAAAAGGGCTAAAGAATGCTATGATATTTCAGTGGAACCAGCTCATATGGAGCCATTGTATTTGTATTTGGAAACCAATTCATTGGCAGTAGGAGCAGTCCTGATGTTAGAAGTTGGGGGTAAGCAACACCCGGTTTACTATGTAAGCCATGTCCTTAGGGATGGTGAAACAAGGTATCCAAACCTTGAAAAATTTGCCTTTGCTTTGATCATAGCTAGTTGAAAGCTTCGGTAATATTTCCAATCTCAGTTGATAATAGTATACACAGATTAGCCGCTAAAGAAGGTGATGGGAAAGCCTGAAGTTTTGGGGAGACTTGCTACTTGGACAATTGAGTTGTCTCAATTTTTTATAGAATATCATCCCCGGATAGCTATTAAAGGTCAGGCTTTGGCTGATTTTGTGGTCGAATGTTCATTTTCTAAAGATGACGATAGTTTGGAAGAAGTTGAAGGTTCTGACAAAGTAGTTTCAGTACTTCAGCAGAAGTAGAGTTCGTGGGCGCTGTATACCGATGGATCTTCTACTTCAAACATTAGTGGAGTGGGGATTATTTTGACGAGTCCAGAGGGATTCAAGGTGCAGAAAGCTATTAGGTTCAGGTTTAGAGAAATGAACAAAGAGGCAGAGTATGAAGCAGTGCTAGCAGGATTGTGATTGGCAAAGAGTCTCAAAGTACAAAGATTAATCATCTACAATGACTCTCAGTTGGCCGTCAAGAAAGTTTCAGAGGAGTATGGAGCCCGGGGTTCAAGAATGATTAAGTATCTAGCAGAATTGAAGGATCAACTTCAGTATTTTAGCTCTTATGAATTTCAGGTGGTGGATCAGAATGATAATTCAATTGCCGATGCGTTGTCAAAATTGGCTACTACGGATGCAAGCACCTTTGATGGTTCAGTATATTTAAAGACTTTGGAACAACCTAGTATCCAATATGAAGTAGTGATGTATGTAGAGCGCACTAATTACTGGATGACTCCATATTTAGATTATCTGGCAGATAGCATACTTCTTTTGGATCAGATGTTGGCTAAGAAAGTGAAGTATAAGAGTGCCAATTTTGTACTTATTGATGGTGATCTTTATCGAAGGGCTTATTCATCTCTATTATTAAAATGTTTGGTTCCTTCTAAAGATAAATATGTCCTTTGGGAAGTTCATGAAGGTATTTTTGGCGATCACATGGCAGAAAAGTCGTTAGCCTACAAAGTACTTCGACAGGGATATTATTGGCCCATAATTTTTTAAGAGGCCACTGATTATGTGAAGAAGTGTTAGAAATGCCAGCTGAATAGTTCGATCCCACATCAGCCACCAGAAGAGCTATATTCAATTTTATCTCCTATACCTTTTGCTATCTAGGGGGTAGATATAATGGGTCCATTGTCGAAAGCGAAAGGGCAAGTAAGTTTTGTTATAGTAGCAATTGATTATATGACCAAATGGGTAGAAGGGAAGCCACTTAGGATCATAACGAAGTAAGAATGTTTAAATTTTTTAAAGGAATCTATAGTGTTTTGTTTCGACATTCCTAAGGTGGTAATCTCAGACAATGGAAGCCAGTTTGTAGGATCGAAGTTCAAAGCATTCTTGAAGGACTTGGGGATTCAGCATAGAAGGACTTCGGTGGCTCATTCACAGTCTAACGGGCAAGTTGAGGTAACTAACAAAACGCTTTTAAAAGGAATCAAGCGAAGACTGAATGAAGTAAAAGAAATATCCTGAAGAGCTTCTTAGTGTATTATGGGCTTATCGAACTACTACGAGGACTACAACGGGAGATTCACCTTTCAAGTTGGCTTATGGTACAGATGCATTAGTTCATGTGAAGATTGGATCTACAAGTCTTCAGGTCAGTCAGTTTAAGGAGATATATAATGATGAAGGACTGAGGGTCAACTTGGATTTACTTGAAAAAGTTAAAGAAACAACTTTGATAAAGTTGGTAGCATATCAGCGACGTGTTGCTAAGCATTATAATAAGGGGGTAAAGCTTCGAAGGTTTAAAGTGGGAGATTTTGTCCTCAAGGAGGTCGAAGCTTCTATGCCTCAGAATTTGGGAAAGTTGATGTCGAATTGGGAAGGTCCTTATGAAGTTATTGAAGTACCGAAGCCAAGGACTTATCAGTTGTGAGTATTAGATGGATCTAAAATCAAAAATACTTGCCATGATGGAAGGCTTCGAAAGTATTTTCAATAGGGTTAGTGCTGATGTACAGAAGTTATAATTATACCAACAATTATCAATAAAAGAAGCTTTTTCTCCAATCTTGTTTTATTTATTGGGTTTTATGGAGGTTCCGTTGGATTTGTTCGTCCTTATGATGGCAAACTGGATTTTATGGAGGTTCAGTTGGATCTATTCATCCTTAAGATGGTGAATAGAACATGCTCATCCTTAAGATGGTGAGTATTGTCTTGTTCGTCCTTATGATGGTGAACTGTATTTTATGGAAGTTTGGTTGGATCTATTCATCCATAAGATGGTGAATAGAACCTTCTCATCCCTAAGATGGTGAGTAGGGACTTGTTCGTCCTTATGATGGCAAACTGGATTTTATGGAGGTTTGGTTGGATCTATTCATTCTTAAGTTAGTGAATAGAACCTGCTCATCCATAAGATGGTGAGTAGGGTCTTGTTCATCCTTATGATGGCGAACTGGATTTTATGGAGGTTCGGTTGCATCTATTCATCCTTAAGATGGTGAATAGAACCTGCTCATCCTTAAGATGGTGAGTAGGGTCTTATTTTGTCCTTATGATGGCGAACTGGATTTTATGGAGGCTTGGGGGAATGTCCATCCTTGAGATGGTGAACATATCATGTTCGTCCTAAAGATGGCGAACAAGCATGTTGGGAGGTTCGGTTGGATCAATTCGTCCTAAAGATAGCGAATTGAATTATTGAAGATCTGTTCCGCATTACGGTAATTATAAAGTATTGCATTGCTTTATTACCTGATTTTATTTAAAGTGTTGAGTTCAGAATATATTGTTACTTGGTTTTATATGAAGTTCAGACTATATGATTATTTACTAACAGTTCAAGCTAAGTCTAAAAGGAGTAATAAGGATGAGAAGTTAATAGCATTTCATTAAAATATAAAAGTGATTAGAAAAAGGTAGTAAAGATTTTACAAAAGTTCTAAAGTTAAAATGAAGGAAGGTCATCTTCAGCATGATCCTCATCTTCATCGTCCAAAGAGTCGAGGAGAGTTGGATTTACCGAAGCTGCAACAAGTTTCACCTTGCCTTTGCTTCGGGCAATTTCATATCCCTCGACATACATCTTAATTATCTCATTGTTCAGCTCGGGCGATTTGGGTATTCCACTTGGATTTCGTTACGGAGTTCTTCAGTAAGTGGAGGGCCGAGATCCTTAAGTTCCCGAAGTTCAGTTTCAAGCTTGCGTCGGTAGGCAAGATGACGCTCTTCGGCAACTTGGGCATTGTTAATTTCCTTAGCCAAGCTGTGGTTGGATTGTGGAAGAGCCTCATTTTGCCGGACCAGATTTACATTCACTTCAACAGTCGTTTGTGTGACGCCCCCAAAATAGGTATACATCACCCATCTTGAGTCGTCAGATACAAAGTACATATTACAAATACAACTTACTAAATAAAACTGTCGTGTACAATACGACAAAACATAAACTGTGAGTTTGAATACAAATATTGTCTACTAGAGAGTATTCAAACTTAAAATAAGTCCTCAATATATTTATTGTCACACTATTTAACAGAATAGTGAGGACTACTAATGCTATCTTCTGGACCATCACTCCTTTCCCTGACTCGTCCCAGCTATATTCTCATTTCCGTAAAAGAAACTGGATATAGAAGTAGTGAAGTAGCAGAAAACTCTTCTTCTTTCTCTCTCTAGAGTTTCAATGAATTCGTAAGAAATAATGAAGGAATGAGCTTCTATTTATAAGCTTGGTAGAGTAAGGCTAAAATAGTCTTTTCAGCATAATTTATGACATCGTCGCTTACCTCATCGATCATATGACATCATTGCTTACATCATCGATCAAATGACATCATTGCTTGCATCATCCTTCAAATGACATCATTGCTTACATCATCCTTTCGATGACATCATTGCTTACCTCATCGTTCCGATGACATCATCACTTACATCATTAGAATTCAAATTCAAATTGTTCTCTTCCACCTCATTTTGCTTTTATACCATGAATTTACTATAATAATGTTACCATTCAAATTAAAAAAAAACATACTATCATATAATCACATCATACTACCATAATATAATATTATAATAATGTAATTAAATGAATTATTGATTTACTAATATAATTTTAACCAACGGTCTGAAAAATTAGTACATCTCCTCAGGGAATAATATTGTACCCAAAAATAATTTGGACAGAAAAGAAATATATTTTACGGGTGATCAATAGTATCCCGTGAATAGTAACTCGTGAATAGTAACTCGATAAATAGTAACTCGTGAATAGTAACTCGTAAATAGTAACTCATGAATAGTAACTCGTGAATAGTAACTCGTGAATAGTAACTCGTGAATAGTAACTCATGAATAGTACTTTGACACGAAAAGTGTCCCGAATACCCGATTGAACAATACTGAGTGACTTATCACATAAGCATCAATAATCAATACCGTGTGCTACTATGCAACCGCGCGTATTACTGTACTTTTACTACCAAGTAGTTCAACAGTATTAACGGTAAAACTTCCGCCGTTATTTTCATAGAATATTTTTGTCGTTTTCTCAATTCGATAATAATTCCGCTGCGGGGTCCACTAATGATTATACCGTCGTACGGATATTCCCCGACAAAAAGAATATTCCATAACCAATCGAATATTATACAACAACTTGCGTACTTTACAAAATTTATAAATACTACCCTCAACTATAACATTATCTCAAATTCACACCTTAATATTAAAAAAAAAATATTTTAAGAAATTTAAATCTTTATTTAAAAAATCTGGGGTCTCACAATCTCTCCTTCTTATAGAATTTTGCCCTTGAAATTTACGTACGTACCTGGTATGATAAAGAGGTGAGGATACCTTGAATACCTTTATCGTTGAAAGCATTAAATTCATCTTTGCAATTTGGTCAAAGATATTTATTAACAATTCATCTTTGTACTACAGGCCAAAGATATACAACTGTAAAACTAATAATGCTGAGACTCAGCTTAATAGTATCACGACCACGAATTATCCATGCACTACGGGCCAAGGATATTCGTGTTTTCAATTACAGTCATGATTATACCGAATAATCCCTGGTCATAATCATACCAAGTCCATCTATGCACTACGGCCAAAGATGAATTTTACCACATCCATGAATTAATATTTCATTGCTGAGACTCAGCTCAATAATTAATCCACATCGTCGAATCATCCCTGCACTACAGACCAAGGATATTCTTTAGTGTCACGACCACGAATTATCCATGCACTACGTGCCAAAGATAATCATGTTTTCAATTACGGTCATGATTATACCGAATAATCCCTAGTCATAATCATACCAAGTCCATCTATGCACGTAAGCCACATATGACTTTCAACATAATATAAGCATGAGGATAATGATATAAAGAATCAATCAAATGAGATAAAGGATAAATATTAAATATTTATAATATAATTTATCCAGGGTTCAAGAATATCCCAATGCTATCAATCACTTAATAATCTTATAATCTAATATCATTAATCTTATAATAATATTTTAATCACTTCTTAAACTTATAAATAATTTATTTCAATTGTTTATGCTTTACCATATAATGCATTTAATCATTCAAAAATTCCATACTCATAAGATATCATCACCAATGATCAAATCCCTCATCAAAAAATATGCATATGCTCTATATAGGATTTTCAAGCCATAAAATCCTATTTTCCAACTTTGTTACTTCACATAACATATTTAACTCATATATTCGTAACTAAACATTTTTTATGAAAATGCCAAATCAGTCCAAAAATATTTTTTTTCTGGGATTTAGCATAATATAGTCTCAAAATGAACATACATTTTTCTCGGAATTTTTAAAATTCATTTACTATTTTTTAAAAAATAATTTCCAATTAATTCTTTAAGAAATTTGCTACCTCAAGTTTAACTCCAAAAATTCCCAAATCTTGGCAGGACCTTACACATGTTAATGTGAGCCTCCAGTTTAAATTTCATGGTCATCGGAGTTGTAGAACTCCAGTTATAGCGTTTTTCGTCAGAAAAACCTAAATATTGAAATGGTCATAACTTGCTCATTTTAAGTCAGAATGAACTCATTTTTGGACACGATGTTCTTTATACCATATAATTTTATGTCCCAAAAGGCCTGAATTTTTCTCACTAATTAAGTAGCCGAAACAGCCCTTACAAAAACGTGGCAGCAGCTTTTTGGACATTTTGAAGTTTTGACTCCTTTGCTAATATCAGTCCGCACGAAAATATACAACACATTTTTCAGTGATTCTACTTGGATTAGTTAGGTAACTCACAGATCTAACTCTAGAACTTGACCAAACTCAAAAATTCAAAATATAATAGGAGACATGGTCAATTAAATTTCGTGTTACGTTTTTACCAAAATCTGATTTTTCAACCCTTTGTGATTTCTAAGAAACTTCCATGTTTTCACATAATAACGAACATAACACATCATAACACTTACTAATACCACGTATACCCATGATTTTCATTAGTCCAATGCTTTTATTATGACTTTTATCATAATCCACGTAAACAGATCCTTTTAGTTGAAGAAATATTTGAGGGTTTTAGAAATGGGTTTTGTACTGGGGTCAATACACAATTCGATTTCATGCTCTAGGGTAGATTAAGAAGTCTTCAAGAATATGTCAGGAAATTTATTAACAATAAGAATATCATTCAAAACTGTGACTCTCATCCAAGACTTGGATAGCACATGAAATGAAGGTTTCTCCTAACGGAGTTTCAACCGATAGGTCAAAGTCTAACTTCTCTAGAGTCAAATTTAAACGTTGAACGCAAGCAAGAGAGATAAAAGAATGGGTAGAACCAATATCTAATAGGGTATAGACTTCACAAGAATTTATAATTAACTAACCTGTGCTAACTTCGTTCGGTTTACTCACTTTTTGAGAAGTCATGAAAAATGCTCTTCCTAAAACCAACGACTTTGTTTTGTCCGTATCCGCCTTTGGTGCCACTGTCCCAGCTGGACTTAACTTTGGTGCACGACAAAATTGGGCTACATGACCTTCTCTTCTTGATTACCACCGAAGTGGTTACCATTCTTGGCATGATAATTTCCCCCACGATGGTTATCATTGTTCCGATAGCCGTTGCCACCAGTATGATTATTATCGTATTGTTGGTCGTTACCTTTTGTTTGAGCTGAATCAACACTCTCATGTGCTTCATTACTTATCTCAGCATTTTCAGATGTCATTCTCAAACACTAAGACAAAACAAGGGTTAATTAACATATCACATTTTATCCCTATACTCTGACCGACCAATTAAATATCAAATAAACTTAGGTAGGTCATACTAGCGAAAGAATTCCCCGTCTCTCCCCTCCTAGTTCTTATCTCACATCTCAGCCAGGGATCATATCCCTAAGCCCTGATACCAACTGTGACGCCCCCAAAATATGTATACATCACCCATCTTGAGTCGTCAGATACAAAGTACATAATACAAATATAACTTACTAAATACAACTGTCGTGTACAATACGACAAAACATAAACTGTGAGTTTGAATACAAATATTGTCTACTAGAGAGTATTCAAATTTAAAATAAGTCCTCAATATATTTATTGTCACACTATTTAAAAGAATAGTGAGGACTACTAATGCTATCTTCTGGACCATCACTCCTTTCCCTGACTCGTCCCAGCTATATTCTCATTTCCGTAAAAGAAACTGGATATAGAAGTAGTGAAGTAGCAGAAAACTCTTCTTCTTTCTCTTTCTAGAGTTTCAATGAATTCGTAAGAAATAATGAAGGAATGAGCTTCTATTTATAAGCTTGGTAGAGTAAGGGTAAAATAGTCTTTTCACCATAATTTATGACATCATCGCTTACCTCATCGATCATATGACATCATTGCTTACATCATCGATCAAATGACATCATTGCTTGCATCATCCTTCAAATGACATCATAGCTTACATCATCCTTTCGATGACAACATTGCTTACCTCATCGTTCCGATGACATCATCACTTACATCATTAGAATTCAAATTTAAATTGTTCTCTTCCACCTCATTTTGCTTTTATACCATGAATTTACTATAATAATGTTACCATTCAAATAAAAAAAAACATACTATCATATAATCACATCATACTACCATAATATAATATTATAATAATGTAATTAAATGAATTATTGATTTACTAATATAATTTCAACCAACGGTCTGAAAAATTAGTACATCTCCTCATGGAATAATATTGTACCCAAAAATAATTTGGACAGAAAAGAAATATATTTTACGGGTGATCAATAGTATCCCGTGAATAGTAACTCGTGAATAGTAACTCGATAAATAGTAACTCGTGAATAGTAACTCGTAAATAGTAACTCATGAATAGTAACTTGTGAATAGTAACTCGTGAATAGTAACTCATAAATAGTAACTCGTAAATAGTAACTCATGAATAGTACTTTGACACGAAAAGTGTCCCGAATACCCGATTGAACAATACTGAGTGACTTCTCACATAGGCATCAATAATCAATACCGTGTGCTACTATGCAACCGCGCGTATTACTGTACTTTTACTACCAAGTAGTTCAACAGTATTAATGGTAAAACTTCCGCCGTTATTTTCATAAAATATTTTTGTCGTTTTCTCAATTCGATAATAATTCCGCTGCGGGGTCCACTAATGATTATACCGTCGTACGGATATTCCCCGACAAAAAGAATATTCCCTAACCAATCGAATATTATACAACAACTTGCGTACTTTGCAAAATTTATAAATACTACCCCCAACTATAACATTATCTCAAATCCACACATTAATATTCAAAAAAAAAATATTTTGAGAAATTTAAATCTTTATTTAAAAAATCTGGGGTCTCACAGTTTGATGAATAGTTTCAGTTGTCTCTAGTTGCTCTTTAACTTTGGCAAGATCTTTTCTGAGACATTCATTATTAAAGAGAGCGATATCATGTTGACTTCTCTTTTTTACTAGAGCGAACTTCAGAATTTCATTTTCCTTTCGGGCGACGTCCTCTTCGGCTTCAACTTCTTTGTACCTTTGATGGAGGCGCCCGAAGGTGCCACTTGCCTGTAGTTGTTCAGAATTAAGCGAAAGATTTCAAAGAAATTATTTATAGATACAAAAGGATAGGCAATAGTTAACTTACCTTAGCGTGATGTGTCATGCCAGCTTCAATCAAGTCCATAATGGAGTTGTTGCCAAAGCGGTGGTCATCAGTGTCTTGTACGAAGGCATTATAGAGATGGAAAGGGAAGTTTTCATTTAATTCTGGTCATAAGGTGGGAGACGCTACTGCCTCAGGTCTGGCTTCTGAAGAAGATGGACGTTGCGGAGAAGGTCTAGATTGTTCAAGAGGAGGATGGACATTAGTTGTTGTAGATTTAGGTGGTGGTGTCTGTTGGCTATTAGAAGTGTGTTTTCTTTTTCGACAAAAGAAGGGGTAGGTTCAACTTGTTCTTCGAGCTCTTCCTCAGAAACATCGATTTTAACGGGAATAATTGGTGGTTGAGGGACTTTGATAGAAGGTACTTTAAGTTCTTAGACAGAAAGGGGGGTTATTTTGGCCCTCTTCTTTTTTATTCCAAGGATTTGGGTACGTTTATCGATGGGCATGTCAAGAAGACTTTCATTTAGGGTTGGTATTGGAATGTATTTTGGTTTTCTGGCAGCTCTTTTCCTTCGGCGAGGACGGCTTGTTCCTTCGATTGGAATTGGTTCGGTAATTTGGGGTTCGGTAGTTTGAGGATCAGAGGTTGAGATTCAATATTTTGGGGATCGGTAGAAGTTTGTGAAGGTTTCCCAGAAAGAAATACTTTAAGGTGTCTTCGGTCATAAGAGGTTGGCTTGATAAGAGACACTATAAAGAGTATAAAATAACAGTTCAGAATAATTATTAAAGGAGATTTGAAAAATTGTATGGTAATTGAGTTTTGGACTTACATTTATGGTCATACAGCCACGCTTGCTTGGTTAGGAGTCCGAAGCTCCATTCCTTCTTTGGGAGCTTCTCCAAAAGTATTATCATTTCATTCACACGTTCTTCTAGAATGTCCCCAAAGTCTGTTGAAAGATGTTCAGCAGTTGTCCAATCTGGAAGGGAAGAGATTTCTGGTCCTTTGACAAAAAATCACTCCTTATACCATCCCTTATTGCTCGAAGAGGTATCTATCAGAGATCGCCTCTCGAACTTCTCATTAGGCTTTGGGGATTGTTTACTTAGCACCTTAAATCCTTTATCTCGAGATTTACTAGTGGTGTAAATAGAGATGAAAAAGTCAAGAGTAGGTGTAACTCCTAACTCATGACAGAAAGCGATGAAAGCGAGGACGTAAATGTAAGAATTGGGAACCAATTGAGCAAAACCCACACCAACAA
The DNA here is from genome assembly GCA_016801055.1 of Panax notoginseng. Classification (NCBI taxonomy): domain Eukaryota; kingdom Viridiplantae; phylum Streptophyta; class Magnoliopsida; order Apiales; family Araliaceae; genus Panax; species Panax notoginseng. Next base: position 152,180,860 of record CM029022.1, on the reverse strand, counting down.
ACCCTAGAAAAGTGACAAGAAAAGCGTGAAGAGGGAAGCGGACTCCATTTTCTAGGAGAGTAAGAGGAATGGCAGTCCAATCATCAGGTCATTGGTACATCCTTTTAGTAGAAGATGCCAGCCTCAGATGGTGGGTATCTGGAATTTGATATCGCTCTCGAATGATTCATATATTTTTGAAACATGAGGCCAACACATTTAATATGGGTCATGATGATGAATTTGGAGAGTTGGCATCCGATTTTTGTTTTCTTACTAATTGGGCTTGACTCAATTACATTTGGGCTTTATATATTTTTAGGCCATTTATACTCTTTTATTAAACATCCTGCTTAATAAAAGACTAGGGGGCAATGTTGGGCCATAATATTTTTGACCGATTAGGCTATCGTTATTTTGCGCCTTTGGAGTTTTGGGTCGGACCACTATGTAAATATGGTTTCATTTGGGCTTGGACCGATGATCATTAGAGAGATAAACTTTGACTGTTATCTCTACACCTTAATTAATGAGGATTGGACATAACCATAAAAGGTGGCGAACAGTGATGGGATTAGCAGGTGAGCATCCTGAAGTTAGCTAAGGTCAGAGCAGGTTGGCGGCATGCAAGATGAAAAAAGGAGTATATGAGGACAGAGCACTACACAAAAGAGGTAACTGATATTTTTATTATCAAAACACTAGAGCTTATCACCTCCATTGTTATCCTTGTGTCTTCCTGTACTGACTCTCACGCCGGAGCTATCCGCCGACTGTCCAAGCCGTCAAGCTTCTGGTATTGACTTGTTTACTATGCAAGATTGGATGCGCTTTTCAGTGAATAAGGTGTGTGGAAAGATCATGGTGTTAACAAGACCTATGCAATAGATTTAGATAACCATAAATGAATCCAACACACCACGTAAATAGAGGCCAAAATAAGATGTGTATTAACGAATAAATTATTTAGAGAGACCATATTATCCCACACTATTAACGCCAGCTCCTGGTTCCTACCTTTAACTTGATGTCATGCTTATTATCCCCATAATATTCGAAGCGTGATTCTCCTGCTCCAACCCGGCCTCTCCCAATGGGTCCTCCTCCGTAGTGTGATTACCATTATTTTTTGGAAACTTGTAATTATCATCTCCACGGTCGTCGTTTCCATCATTTCCCAGTGATGGATTTATACTATTATGCTCTTCAGGTTTGTATTCTGGCGGAGGGAAGAACAAGTCCTCTTCAGCACTAAAAGGATCCCTAAAATCTAAAAAATAATCATGAGAGTACACTAATTTAGCTCTCTCTTGCCCATATTTTATCTCGAAGTGACTATTCTAATTTAAATCAAAATTTGGAAAAGCTCTTAATGATGCTGAAAAAAGAGGATGTCCAGGTTGCTAATCGAGGGTGAAAAGATTGACTCATTACAACCTTCTGAGCATTATACACCTCTAACACCATTGTTGGAAAATGTAGCAGTATTAACAAGATGAAGAAATAATAAAATTAGAACAATTTATCTGGAAATCGAGACGTAGCAAAGCTCCTGTCCTAAAAAATGATTTCGCCCTCACTGGTTATAACTTTTGGTACAGATGATCAGCTCTGGTGTCCACTCTCTAGAATTCAACGATGAAGCCTCCAATTGTGTGTACTCACAAAAGGAGACTTTGAACTTGTCTGTGTGGATTGTCCGACTCAAAGAATAGCAATAGTATAGTATTTTTAAGAAACGAAGAAGTGTATGTTGATATGTATGTTCACCAATAAGATCATATCGATGGTTTTATAGGAGCAGAAAAATAGATGTTAGTGGTGAACGTTGGAGAGAAAATAGAAGTTAATGGTAAACGTTATTGGCGATTGTTGCCACTTAATGAAGAAAAAGATAGAACGTTATACTTAGTTTACGCCCTAGAAATAAGGCAAAAAATTGAGTTAGGAATTTTAGAAGGTTTTTTGGCCGAAAGCCCAAGATCTAATCTATGCTTAACCCCACCCAATGTGCGTGAGCCCATCTCTTTTTCCTAAACCATGTTACTAAGCCCAACACTATAATGTACAAATATGCACATGAAATGTTCTCAAAATAAGCAATGTGGGACTTTGTCAAAACTAAGAATTTTGAAGCACAACCAACAATCCCCCACATAATTCAAAATTATCAAAGAGAGAAAAAATTAAAAGGAAGTAAGAAGGGTAATGGATTTTAGATACATAACGTTGATACCTTGTGGGTTTGAATTGACACTTAGTAGAACAAGCTCATGATTGTAGATTATAGGCGAATATATTTTTGAACCCATTATCTATGATACAAATAGTTGAACTTGCACACATACCCAAAAATCCCAAATCCACACAAGTGCACGGTTGGGCGCGTTCTAGCTAGGCCATGCGTCATATCTTAGATTTTCATAAAGGCTATAGAGAGTTTGCCAAAGGCTCTCATAGAAAGCGACCTACACCTCCACCTTTATAGAGGTGAACCCATCAAGTGTAAATTGACATACGCCACCCTTTAGGGCTATGAGTTTCATTAAAAATCTAAATGATTCATCCTATCATAATTTGTCAGTAAGCACAACATGCATCTATGGAAAGACATAAAAAATTGCAGTGCTATAATTAAGTAATTATGTGACTTGTTTTTACTCATTGAACCCAATTCATGGGATCTCCAATCACATGGGTTGGGTTTCCATCACATATTACTTTCTCAAGATGTTGGCAATAGTCTCATCCCTCTGAATGCTTCTTGGATAATCTTTTTACTCTATCCCTTTGTGAGCGGATCCGCTAGGTTCTTTTCAGACCTCACAAATTTCATAAAAATAACACAGTTACTAATCAGTCCTCGTACAATATTATGTCTCAAGCGAATATTTCTATGTTTCCCATTATAAACATGGTTCATTGCCCGACCAATAGCTTATTTAAGAATCATAATGCAGAGAAATAGAAGGAATTGGTTTAAACCACAAAGGTATGTCTGCCAACAAATTCCTTAGCCATTCTGCTTTTGTACCTGCCAATTCTAATGAAATAAATTTAGATTTCATAGTAGATCTAGTAGTACAAGTTTGTTTAGCAGATTTCCAAAAAATAGCTCTTCCACCTAAAGTAAACATATAACCACTAGTGGAGTTTATCTTATCATTATCAGATACCCGATTAACATCATAATATCCTTCTAGAGCATTAGGATGATCAGTAAAATGTACACCTACATTAATTGTTTCTTTTAAATACCTCATTAGTCATGAAAATGCATTCTAATGATCTTGTGAAGGATTATTGTAGACGTCGGGATTTTTATTTGTCCCTTTTCGTTACTTATTCTTTTGTGTTCTCATTTTAGGTGAGATTTGTTTGAAAAAATAAGTGAAATAAGTGAAAAAGGTCCGACATGTATAATGTCGATGATGGACTGTTAAGAGTCGTCAGTTGGTTTTTTAACTGGTTGTACCAACACAACCGAGAAAAGGTTTGCACATTGACCCAGTGATGTGACACTGATAAACGGGTCTGTGAAATCGATATTAATTTAGGGTCCGGGGACTTGATTATGCGCAGGGAAGGTGCTAGGCACCCCCCGACATCCGTGTTCCGTGGGTCAATGTGTTGTTATTTGAAAGTAGTGCTATGCCTCGTTCGCACCTATGTACATAGGGTTTGAATTTTGTATAAAATTTTAGTTTTAATAAGATATAGCAGTGATGTTTTAAAAGAGGTTTTTTAAACCATGTGCTCAATAGTAATTGAGGCCTTTGATACTTTAATTTTATTAAATGTTCGGCTTGATTGCTTTTATTTTCGATATGCGAAGCATCTTCGAGAAAATAATGTACAAAACAATGCCGAACTCCTCATGGGTATAAAAACCATTGGAGGAAATCCGAACACCAGGAATAACTTTGCAAGCTGCTTGCAACTGAAAAGGTCCATCGCAGGAACCAAATCTAGATTCAATAGACTAAATCTGTGATCATATGATTCCTAGGCTCACATGATGCCGCAATTGATATAAACGCAATAAGTATATATATATATATATATATATATATATATATATATATATATATATATAAGTAGGTATATATATACATGATCAACCACCACGAAGCACCTCCATGGGGGATCAAAAATGTAAATAAAACTGTAAAAACGATCCACCGCCACAGAGGAAACTCCAAGCGAGATGAAATGTACAGAAAGTCATAAAAACGGTCCACCACCACGAAGTAAATTCCAGGTGGGACGAAATATAAATATATATATATATATATATATATATATATATATATATATATATATATATAGGTGATAAACGCACCGGATATAAAATCCAGACTCATCGGACAAAGTCCAACAACATACATATATATATATATATATAAGTATATATATTAAAGTAGTAAACGCACCGGATGTAAAATCTAGGCTCATCGAACAAAGTTCGACACACAGTTCATATATATAGGTATATATATATATAAATACGAAAGCATTTAAATGCACTAGACGTAAGTCTAGGCTCATCGAACAGAGTTCGACGCACAGTTCATATATAAAAGTATATATATACGAAAGCAATTAAACGCTCCAGACATAAGTCTAGGCTACATCGAGGCATAACTCGATGATGTTAGTCCGTATATATATATATATATATATATATATATATATATATATATATATATATATATATATATATATATATATATACAAATTGAAAAGAAACCACGGACCGAAGTCCAAGCATACACACTCAACACGACTCTCAATGTGAAGAATAGTGTGCGCAAAGATGAAGAAAAATGCTTGAAAATGTGTGAGAAGGCTTACAGTGGGCTACCAAAGAAGACTTCAATAACTTGAAATGGATGAATATTCGGCTTCCGCCTAAAAAAAGTTGCTATATATGAGCTTACAAGTGTTTAAAATGAGAAAGCACTCAGTTTAGGGTGTGTACAAAACAAATTGGATAGGGCTTGCTCGCCTTTTTCTCTTACAAAATGGCCACCCCAAGCCCTCAATTTATAGAGGGGGGGAGCCACAGGTGTACCTGCGGCTAGGCCGCTGGTGCACCTGAGGCTGCCTGGGGTGCCTCAGGCTTTGCGGGCCCCGCTGTCTCAAAGTACGTGCACGGGGGCAACGTGATATCCGCTCGAACTTTCAGAATTGCAATCCAGGCATTCGACTGATGTATGTAAGACCTATTTTAGACCGCCGTTGTCGAGAGTTACGCAATGACATGGGATTAGAGGTTGTACGAAGTCAGGAAGATGGGACGATGCCCTCCGGTCTTCAAGCTTCAAATTCTATATGTTACCCTGTGTAATGGTCACTCGAAATTGATTTTCCTTGGCTCTTGTGGGACATTGCTGTGTAGGAATGTATGTCTAAAATGTTGAGACGGCGTGATGTGGCGTCAAAGTGGAAATATGATGAATTTTCCCCTCACCAGGCTTATCTCCAGTTTGGGCTAATAAAGCAGACGTTGCTCAGGGTTATCTCTGAGATTGGATTGCTGCAAGTGTCAAAGGTCCTCAATGTCATCTCTGAGGTGTGCCTGTCTTCCTGGTGTGATTACCAGGCCTTATACTGAGTGCCTCGGTGTAAGCACCGAGGTTGAAGCTGATTGCATGCATTTGAAACAAGCATGCATGATCCAAACCTATCAGGATGTTGACGTTGGGGCTATCACCAATGTCCTTAATCCTGGTTACAGACTTTACTCCAAAGATGTGCCTCTCGTGTGCAAGAGATCTGTGGGGATAGAACTTCATCTGTTTGAGGATGTGTATAACATATTCCATCATCGATCCTCCTCGATGATGTTGATCCTCCTTGGTTTGTATCGCCAGGACATATCAATGTTTTGTTGGATTTACTGCCAATAGTATGTGTTGTCAGGGTTGCCCGACCTTCGTTGACGTGTGAACCAATGGTTGACCATGCGTTGTAACCCCCGCTGGGGATTCATTTGATCCTTTGCTGACGTGTATATCAACGGATGAACTCCCTACTGGGGATAAATGCCAAGGCTGCTTGGACTTTGTTGATGTGTGTATCAACTAATGCAATCATCGGATGGCTTTCGATGCAACATTGGGTTTACTTGCCAATGGCTGAACTGATATCAAGGTTGCTTGACCTTTGCTGACATGTGTATCAATGGAAAACATGCTTACAACCCCCGCCGGGGACCTGTTTGGTCCTTGCTGATGTGTGTATCAGCAGAACATGCATTGTAATCCCCGTCGGGGACCTGTTTGATCCTTGTTGATGTGTGTATCAGTAGAACATGCATTGTAACCCCCGCCGGGAACCTGTTTTTAAAATTACGTTGTAACCCCCGCCGGGGAACTATTTTTTGAGATTAGGGTGACAACCCTGTATTGACGGCATTAAACCTCTGTACGGTATTACCGAATGTGAACTACAATGACTTGTATCATCGGTATAGTAATCCCTGTGTTCGGGTGAATACCAACGGATGAAAAAAAAGTTATAGTCGGGTCCAGAAAAAATAGGGTTTCAGGCTATTCTGCTCAATCGCGTAGCGTTTTTATCCCTGATTTGGCCTTTTTAGCTTGTGAGAACTCCTTTGCAACTCGACTTGGATTGAGTTGGAGGGGTGGGACCCACGTAAGGGTGTCGTAGGTACACCTACTGTAGTCGCAGATGGACCTGCGGCCAACCGTGGACATTAAAGTCCTGTAAGTTACTTTCATAAGTCATTTTCAAGTTGCGTCGTGAAGGAAATCTGAGAGCTCTTCTTCAGATCTGCTGAGTTCGGACGTCTTTCTGTAAATTTTGTCACCGTACAAGTGTTCTACACTGTCTTGGTAACGTATGCATGTACTTTTTTCCAGTTTTTATTCGTTGGAAAATGACTTATCACATGAAATGCATCTAAGCACATAGTGGTGATTATGTATGCTCAAATGACTTGATAAAAAATATTCGACCTAGTAAATGTTAGTATCAAACCATGCTGAACATAATGATGTAAAAAAATTTGACTTTTGAGACAGTCAAATTGGCACCCTTTTTCTGTTATTTCTTATCATATTTGAGAACAAATGAGCATAGGTGAAAAAGCAAAGTAATCTTCGTAATTAGGCTACCCTTAGAGATAGATAACTTTAACTTTTTAATACAAATAGTACGTATATGACTGTAGATAGGTGTGCTTCTGAATGGCCACCTAGTCATGCCTATGTGCATGTGGATAGTCCTATTTATAGAGGAAACTATGGCAAAATTTTCCAAAATGTAGGTATTGAGTAGTCATATATTTTTAACTCTACTGTAGATGTATGTTAAAATGATTCATACATGCATATAGTCGTTAAATGCATTTTGAAAAGCACCAGGTTTAGAAAATACCACACCCTTTCTGAGGTGATTTGGAGACTTGTTGTCTAGATATTATGGATCCGGATCAGCCGAGTAGTTCCCACAGAACCACTTCTGGTGTACGGAGGAGGGCTTCTGAAATGCCTCGACCCTATTCCTTTAGACATCCTCATCGGTTGGTGGAGGCGGTGATACGTCTAGTGCAGCTTGATGTACCAAACGTCGAGGATGAGGAGGAGGATGTTCCGGTTGTGGACCCCGCTCCTGCTGCACTTATTCCCCATAGGGACCTCCTGAGTATTCAGGTGCCAAACCCAGAGCTTCTAGGTGATTTGAGCAGACATCCCTCGATGTATTTGCACGCCAACGAGGTATAACATTAGATCTTAATCTTCCTTCTGTCCTATTGATGAGGAACAAAGGATTTTTGATGTCTATCTGCATTTTGCAGGTTCCCAGCTTTACACTGCCTCGAGGGAACTGGTTCAGCATTCACTCCATGTACCAGGCGCTTCATCCAGACTATTGAGCGACTGTACATGACTGGGATTTGGAGCATTCTTTTACATCCTTCCCTGCCGTTGTCCCTGGGGTTACCTCAGGGCATTATCTGAGGGTTGGTTTCACCAGACCGAGCCTCTCTATTTACTGGACTATGAGGTGGTGATGACGTCGATGGATTGGCAGTTTATCACAGGTATGGAGTTTGGAGGGGCGCTAGTGCCTTGCACGGGTAATATTACTCCGACTACCGTCAGATCCTTGTTAGGAGTTTTGGCAGAGGTGCTCAAGGGCAGGACTATCTGTGCGGGTCCTTTGAGCATAGATGCTATGAGTGGGCTATTGAGTGAGCCCATACTAGATGATGTCAGAGTCAGGGATCACATTCTTTGGCAATTATTCCTGATGATCATTAGGGGCTGCTTCATAGCAGATAACTCTTCTACGGTGTCGTTCTCTTTAATTAGCGCCATTCGACATGTGGGCCATATACGAGAGTGCGATTGGGGCTCCTACACCTTTGCCTATTTCCTCAAGGGCATGCGTATGCACTCACAGAGCTTAACCGAGGCTTGGTTAGGATTTTACCCATTTCTGCTAGTAAGTATTTCTCTTGTTATTTACCATGTACAGGTTAAGAGTGTTAACTTACAGCAGATGTTTGCCTTTGTGTTACCAATTTTGGGCTTGTGAGAGGCTTTAATGTTTACGTCCGATGAGTGTATTAAGGTTGGATACCTACCCACGAGGACGACAATGGCATCATTCTATACTGGCGGAGGTCCCTATAGCTGAGGGTTTCACTCATTGTCGCCTACAGTTGGAGTTGTTAACAGCAGATGTCATCACATGGATTCCATATTCTGGGGAACATTTGGCCATTGGATTTGAGGATGGGTACCCGACTGGTGTCCTATATATGATTTCCACCCATAGGGTTCCTCTTTTCATAGATGGAGGATGGGAGCTCTATTTAGAAGAGCGTACTATTAGGAGCACCATAGGGGAGATCCGTATACCGATCTTGCCTCCTGTTAGGCGTTATTGGCCTGTGTCGTAGTCACCCGTCATTGATATCCCATTGTTGGGTGTTGACGATTTTACATTGTCAGAGGGTCCTTGCACTCAAGATGTATTCCAGCATTGGTGGATCCCTCGTACTATTGGAGCCCAGACCCGCGCCACTCAGTTCATTGGGGATATGGTTCCAGGATCCGTGATGATGATGGATTGGCTAGCCTATGTCTGAGATCTGACTCATGTGACACAGATTGACAGCTTAACCCAGCGACTGGACCGAGCACATTTCTTTATTAGGCATTCGGGCAGAGATCTGGCAGAGGCAGATTCGTTTGATCCTTCCAGCACAGGAGTTAGCCCCTCAGATGACCCATTTAGCTTTGCCAGTGCAGATCCTCCTTTGTATAGGCCTGACATCCCTGTTGATACAGATCCAGTGACTCTGGAGGAGTTACATCAGCTGGACAGGATTGATGATGTAGATATTGATATCATTGTCTTCTTTTGATGTGTATTCTCGTTATCTCTTTTAATAGGCCTCTGTTAGTAGTAGGGCATCTGTGCCGCACTCTCGCTATATCTTTTGATAGGCCTCTGTTAGTAGTAGGGTGTTTGTACCCCATTTCCCTATATTTTTAGTTGTACAGAGATGATGTATTAGATGATGATATACTTAAGAATGTATGTACAGTTTTTTTATTCCCTATATCATATTTCCATCTGTTATGCATGTATCATGTTATGTATATGTATGTATGTCTAGAGATATTCAGAATTGACCCTTGGATGGTGTTATTATACGGCCCACACAGGTGTCTTCTTCGACAGTCAGCCGCATAGACCATACCCCGCCATTATTGGTGGCATCCCGTCTGAGATATTGGTATGATAGTATGTCACCCTCAGATAGGGTGATAGTAGATCAGCTATTGCAGCATACCATGACCCTTTTGATGTTTTAGGTTCCCACAGGATTCGTGGAGGGCATGTTGGAGCACTGGATACCGGAGAGACAGGTTTTCTAATTTGGGATCCATGAGTTGACTCCTACTCTGGAGGAGTATGCACGATTGACGATGTTGCCACTGGACAGACCTTTCATGCATATGGCTTTGGGGGACATGAGTCGACGGTTCATGACCCTCACTAGATTGAGGCAAAGGGTGGTGCAGGATGAGCTGGCATCTGGCCACATTATATCCCTGCATTTTTTGTTTAACAGATTTGGCTCTGAGGATAGTTATAGACGACATTCCGGGAATTTCACCACACCGGAGGATCATTGGCGTCTGGCCAGGGGTGATGTATTGCTATTGTGCGTACTATCATATGTCTACATTACACGGTATATGGATGAGTTGGACATATGAGTTATCATGGCGATGAGAGCTCTCAGGGAGGTTCGTACCATCATACCGATGATTATAGCTGAGATATTTAGGTCAGCTACATACTGCTGCACTTATCTGACAGGAGTATTTACGGGCAGTTCGGTCATGCTATACGTGTGGTTCATGTCACACTTGAGACCGATTGGTACTTTTAGACGGCATGGGTATTGTTTCACCCATGATATAGCCATGCCATATTCATTTCAGCCTGCGGAGTGTGCAGATGTTATGTCTTGGTCCGCTTTCTTAGCTGATATTGTAGACCCGCTTAGTATATTGTCATGCTCAGGGCTAAGCTCACCTTACAGCTTTATTACTCATGCTCCGAGCATGGATTACATCCCTCTGGCTGGTTTGAGGGGCATGACTACTTACCATCCACTAGCTGTGATGTCGCAGTTTGACCAGTTTCTGGATTTTCATCCTTTTGAGGGGGCGCTGGGACAGCGTTTAACTTCTCGCTATCTTTCGGCAGAGGACCGATCCCGTGTGTATTCATGTTGGGATCAGCGTGAGATAGCTGCTTTCTCCATTAGTCATCCAGGTTGTTCTACTGAGTATTCCGCATGAATGGAGGCATAGACTACATCGGCTGAGGTGGTATCCATATTGTCGAGTATTGTGACACCCCCAAATCCGAGTACTTCGATTCCACGGGATTTGGTGTTCACTGTACAAGTATCATCTATCTATCAACCCATAAATAATATCAAACCATACAATAGATAGAAATCATAATAAAATCTCTTCCCTTAAGGGTTACATCAACTAATTCATAAATAAATCCCAGGTTACTCTAACCTTAAAACATCTGTGCGGAATTCTAAACAAATAAGTCTTAACATCAACATAACTCAAGTCTTAAACAAATACATCAGTTAATAAATAACAGGTCTTCATCATTTGCTAACTTTGCCCTTGCCCTTACTAGTGGAGGGTTCATCGCTTCTTTCATTCTTAACTGCAATGTTATTATTAAGCAAGAGTAAGCACAAATTCCCACAAGTATAAAAATGAAATAACAGTATAATAACATGCGAATAATCAAAGACATCTGAATAAAGCTCATCTTTTGAATCAAGAATAAATAACATGAATCAAAAGAATACTGAGGGTCATAAGACCTTGAACTATGTCCTAGGTTAACAAGGGTTATACTTGAAACCTTTAACAGTCATAAGACTATGGACCTTCTTCTCGTACTTAGGGGGATCAGCCCTTAGTACCATACTGTGCACAATATCTTAACGCTAAAGCGTAAATAATCCCCTATACAGGGTTGTTCATCTCAGTTTGACATTCGAGTCCGCACCAAAGGAAGTTTGGTTTGGATAATTCATCAAGGGTTCTGAAATTTAGAACGCTCATCAACTATGGACTAGTTGAATCAATAAGGTTCACTAGTCTAATAAGGTTCAACAATAATTGATATTCGATTTGAATAATAACCTCAAAAGTATACAGTAGGACAATTATTGTATAACTGAATCATGCTTTGGAAAGATAATTAATCTTTAATATCATGCTTGAACTTGAATAATAACAAGGATAATTTATTCAAGGTAAATAATAAACTTGAACAATAATGACAAGTAGGGTTAGGGAAACTTGCTCAACATAAAAGTAACGTTTAAGTTTAAATAAACTTGCTCAATAGAATGGAGTTAGGGATAGGATACTTGCCTCATGCGTAGATTACAATTTAACTAAGCACGTTCTTTGAATTAAATCCTACATACCATTCACATACACAATACCAGTTAATTATAACTTAACTGTTCATCAAAAACTCATTCTCGTTGTCTACTTTAATTATTGACTACACTTAGTCAATTTACCACTTTGTCACATAATTTGTATTTCATGAATTATCAAGCTAATTATGTATTTAATAATTTACTCTACATGCAATTATGTTATTTACATGTTAAACAACTATTTTATAATCACATTATTCTTCTAACATGTTTACATGTTCATTACATCAATCCACTAACACATTGTTAGACTTAAACATTTTTTAAAATAACTCATTCTGAATTTTCTGGAGAGTGGCGCTGCGGCGCCACGTTTGTACTAAGGCTTCGCGCTGCGGCGCGATGGCGCTGCGGCCGGACACTTGGAGCTGCGGCGCCGTGGCGCAGTGGCTTGAGTTATGGCGCTACGGCACGGGGGCGCTGCGGCGCGGGAAATGAACTGGTAGCCGGCGCTGCGGCGCGGCATGCCAGACACAGAAATGGCTGTTCGCGAAAAATCGCAGAACATGCCAATTTCTCCCAATTTCTTATTTTCTACTCAAAATTAGACATACCCACAAGTTATAGTTCATGTATATTCATAATACAATATCTATAAAGTGATTTTAACCCATTAAAACATATAATCACAGATTTAAATCATGTAAAATTGGACTGTTCTTGATGTTCTTGAAGTTTTTTGAACAAAACACATAATTTAGCCGTACGGATTCGTTATAACACCGAATCCGTTCGTTTAAGGCTTGATCTCTTCGTATTAACATGCTCAATAATATAAGGGTGTAAATTTTAGGGATAATATATAATCAATACATCAATTATCACATATATGGCCATATGGCCATATCACGTACTCTGTTTATTTTGAAATAACATATGTGCGACATGTTTTCACAATACTGATGTTATGGTTTGCAAACTAAATGTAATAAAATACGATTTGATATGCCATAACATAAACAAAACCCATAATCATTATTCATATCCCAATTACAGACGTTAAACCAAACTTTGAAAGCCATTTTATAAAAACTAAATGACGTAAAATAGAAATTAGGTTTGAGAAGATTACCCATGTGTAGAATGTAAAGATAATAACTTCCTCCCTGTCTCAACCACAGAGTTTGTCCTACACTTTACTCTAATTTTCTCAACTCTCTCTGCTTAATATTAGTCTTAGAAGAAAAAAAATTGAAAGAAAGGGAAAGGAAGGCGTATAATATAGAAATCAACTGACGCGTTGGTGGTCAGTTACCCAGTCATGGGTAACTGCCATCAACTTCCCATAGTGCCATGTTTGGCTAGTTAGAAAAGGTTTTAAAAGTCATTTAATTAAATAAACCTCTTATACTATAGTTTAAATCATGTCACACCCACTTGCACAATAATTTATATATTTTATTTAATATAAATAAAATATAATAACTTCTCATAATTTCACATAGTCATATAATTAATTATTTCATTAATAAATAATGTCAATTTATTAAATCTCTAATTAACAATTAAATTAATTAAAGTAACATCATGCTTAATTAAATAATTCATTTAATTCAATAAGCTCACATAATCACATACTTTGAATATTAAAAATTCTCTACATTAATTCAATAAATGTAACACATATAATTAAATTAATCTACCACAATTACATCAATTAATTATTAAATCTAATAATTAAATTATCGAAAATATTTATTTAATTCAATAAATATTAAAATTAATTTACAAAATTCTCGTTCGTCACATCTTTCCCCCCTTAAAAGGATTCTGTCCCCAGAATCACGACTCAATAATTTCGACCCGTTACATTCTCCCCCCCTTACAAAGATTATGTCCCCAGAATCGCATACACATAATTAAGTAAATAAATGAGGGTAATTCTTCATCATATTCTCTTCGAGTTCCCACGTAGCTTCTTCAGCGTTGTGGTTCCTCCAAATTACGTTAACAGAATGTATAACTTTATTTTTCAGAACTTGTTCTTTTCGGTCGATAATTTGGACAAGAATTTCTTCATAAGATAAGTCTTTCTCAAAATGCAGGGGTTCGTATTCAATTACATGCTTGTAATCAGGTTTGTAAGGTCGTAACACAGAAACATGGAAGACGTTGTGGATATTCTCGAGTGCTGGAGGTAAGGCTACCTCGTACGCAACTTCTCCAATTCTTCGCAGTACCTCAAAGGGTCCAATAAATCTTGGGATCAATTTTTCTTTCTTTCCGAACCTGATCTTTCCCTTCCAGGGACAGACCTTTAAGAAAACATAACTACCTGATTCAAACACGATATTTTTACGATGTGGATCAGCGTATTTCTTCTGTCGATCTTGAGCTGCTACCAGTCGTGTTCGGATCACTTTGACTATTTCTGTTGTCTGCTGTACCAATTCTGGCCCTAGCAATTGTCTTTCACCAACTTCATCCCAATAAAGCGGAGTTCTGCACTTTCTGCCGTATAACGCTTCGTACGGCGGCATACCAATACTAGTGTGGTAACTATTGTTGTAGCCGAACTCTACCAACGGTAGGTGATCATCCCAATTTCCTTTGAAGTCCATCACACAGGCTCGCAACATATCTTCTAGTGTTTGAATCGTTCGTTCGCTCTGTCCGTCTGTTTGAGGGTGGTAAGCTGTACTCATTCGCAGTTGTGTACCCATGCATTCCTGAAGACGTTTCTAGAAATTTGATGTGAAGCGCGGATCCCTATCGGAAACAATAGACACCGGCACTCCGTGCCTCGAAACAATCTCTTTCACATATAAACTTTCCAACTGATCTAAGTTAAATCTGATTTTGATAGGAAGGAAGTGCGCGGATTTCGTCAGTCGGTCAACGATAACCCATATTGCGTCGTAGCCTTTCTAAGTCGTCGGAAGGCCAACCACGAAGTCCATTGTAATATGTTCCCATTTCTATTTTGGGATCTCTAACGGTTGTAGCAATCCACTCGGTCTCTGATGTTCTGCTTTAACTTTCTGACATGTCAGGCATTTGGCAACACATTCTGCAACATCACGTTTCAAATTCGGCCACCAGAAATGTTATCGAAGATCTTGGTACATTTTTGTACTACCAGGGTGAATCGAATATCTTGAACTATGAGCCTCACTCAAAATTTCTTCCTTAATTTTTTGTACTGGTGGAACCCAAATTCTGCTTTCAAATCTCAATATTCCTTCCTTATCCATCTTAAATCTTGGTTCTGTTCCTTCAGATATCTTCGATGTTACCTTTTTACATTCATCATCCTGAAGTTGAGCCTCCTTCACTCTATCTAGTATAGTAGTACCAGATTACATCTGAAATAGCTTCTCATCAATCTCCATAGGATACTTCACTTCTAACTCCAGTTTCTCCATATCTGCAATTATCTCCTGCTGAGCAGTTAACATCATCAATTTCTCACGACCCTTTCTACTTAAGGCGTCGGCAACCACATTAGCCTTACCTGGATGGTATAAAATCTCACAGTCATAACCCTTGATTAATTCCAACCATCTTCTTTGATGCATATTCAAATCTTTCTGTGTAAAAATATATTTCAGACTCTTGTGGTCCATATATATTTCACACTTCTCCCCGTAGAGATAGTGCCTCCAAATTTTCAAAGCAAAAACAACTGCAGCTAACTCCAAATCATGGGTTGGGTAACCCTTCTCGTAATCCTTCAACTGTCGTGATGCATACGCAATGACTTTGCCGTTTTGCATCAGCACACAGCAAAGTCCTTTATGCGACACATCGCTAAAAACAACAAAATTTCCTGTATCATCTGGAAGAGATAACACAGGCGCTGTACTCAACCTCTTCTTTAATTCTTGAAAACTCTCTTCACACTTCTCCGTTCAAACAAATTTCACAGCTTTTCGAGTTAAATTCGTTAACGGAGTTGCGATCTTAGAAAAATCTTGTATGAATCTTCTATAATATCCTGCTAATCCAAGAAAACTTCTTACTTCTGACGGCGTTCTCGGCTGATCCCAGTTAATCGCAGCTTCTACTTTGGATGAATCTACCGAAATTCCATCTTTATCGATTACGTGACCAAGAAATTATACTCTCTTGATCCAGAATTCGCATTTCAAAAATTTAGCATACAACTTCTCCCTTCTCAATACTTCCAATGTTAACCTCAAGTGTTCTTCATGTTCCTCTTTAGTTTTGGAATATACCAAAATATCGTCTATAAATACCACCACGAATTTGTCCAAAAACGGCTTGAATACACCATTCATTAGTCCCATAAATGCTACAGGAGCATTCATAAGACCAAACGACATTACTAAAAACTCATAATGACCATATCGCGTTCGGAACACTGTCTTCGATACATCCTTTGGCCTCACCTTCAGTTGGTGATAACCACTCCTCAAGTCAATCTTGGAAAAGTATTTTGCTCCCTTCAATTGATCAAACAGATCATCGATCCTTGGTAATGGATATCTGTTCTTAATCGTGACCTTATTTAATTCTCTGTAGTCAATGCAGAGCCTCATCGATCCGTCCTTCTTTTTCACGAACAACACCGGCGCTCCCCACGGCGATACGCTCGGTTGAATGTACTTTTTGTCCAACAATTCTTGTAGTTGTGCCATTAATTCCTTCATCTCTACTGGCGCCATTCGGTATGGTGCCTTCGATATTAGAGCAGTTACGGGCGCCAAATCAATCACAAAGTCTACTTCTCTATCTGGTGGAAGTCTTGGCAAATCGTCTGGAAATACATCGACGAAGTCTCTCACAATCGGTATCTCCTCTACCTTCGGGTTCTCTTTTCGACTGTCGACTATGTAAGCTAAATATCCTACATAGCCTTGTCTTAATAACTTCCTGGCCTACAACATCGTCAGACAACTCGCTTGTCTAGGCGACTTGCTACCATAAAACACAACCTTTGACGGAGTCATAAGGTTAATACGCTTCTTTTGGCAGTCAATTACGGCCCCATAATTGGATAGCCAATCCATACCCAATATAACGTCGAATTCCCCCAATCGAATAGGGATGAGATCTACGTTCATGATATTACCCTTAATATCCACCCTACAGTTCTTAAACACGTACTTAACAGGGATTATTTCTCTATTCGCAATTTCTATGTTCATGGGGTAATCCAATTCATCCATAAGCAAATCTAAACTATTAGCAAAGTCTTCGGATATAAAGGAACAAGTAGCACCCGAATCAAACAAAACATAAGCATTAATTTCATTGATCGGAATGATATCTGACACCACCTCACGAGACTGGATTGCATCCTGCACCGTCATATTGAAAGTTCTGGCAGTTGGTCGGTTTGTTGCAGGTGGTCCGGTGATGGTTAAGGTATTTCCACTGCTATTTCCCCGGTTTCCTCCTTGTCCTGATCCTCCCGATCCTTTCTTAGGACAGTCTCTTGCTAAATGATCTTTCGAACCACAGTTGAAACAAGCACCCTTCTTTGGGTTTGGACAATTTGGTGCTATGTGGCCTTCCTGACCACAATTGTAGCACACTCTCTTTCCCTTCAAACAAACTCCTAGATGTGCCTTACCGCAAGTCGGACATACTTCTATCTTCTTTTTCTACCCTCCGTGTTGACTTCCAGCTGTCGAGTTATCCGTCCACTTCCTCTTCTGATTATTATTATTCCCAGTATTACTTCCACCAGTCTTGTTATTACCTTCATTCTCACTCTTTTTCTTTTTCTGTTCTTGGTTGTACTTAGTCACTGCATCATTTCCTCCTTCCGCGAGAATGGCCTTTTCCAAAACTCCCGCAAACGTGTTAAGTTGAAACATTGATACCTTGCTGTATACCCAAGGCTTCAGTCCTTGTTCGAATCGTCTGGCTTTCCTCTCGTCAGTGTGTACTTGATACGGGGTAAACCTTGCCAACTCATCGAATTTAGCCGCGTATTCAGGCACGCTCATGTTTCCCTGTTTCAATTCCAGAAATTGCACCTCCATCTGATTCTACGAACTAGCTGGGAAATACATTTCGAAAAACATCTCTTTGAATCTCTCCCACGTAATTACACCTTCACCTCCTCGCATCTTGTTTGCCTGCCACCAGTAGCTAGCCTCAGACTTCAGCATTAATGTCGCAAAAACGGTCTTCTGATCTTCTTGAACCCTAGCAACGTCGAAAACCTTCTCCATTTCCATCACCCACGTTTGAGCCTCGATCGGGTTTCTGGAACCTTTGAACTCTGGCGGTCCCACTGCCTTAAAATCTTTAAACGTTGTGCTAGATGGAGCTTGCGGTTGATTATTCACGACTCCAATTAGTAAATTAACTAGCTGTTGAACTGGATTAACGTTGGCATTATTGTTATTATTGGTTGACCCTTCCTGAGTCGGTTGACGTTGTTGTCTTCCCCTTGGCGGCATTTTTCTGTTAAATAAACGTTTATTAGAACTTTATTTATTTCTCTACATAGTTAAGACATTACTCAACAATTTAACATATCACTTAACACATCATCTCAAACAACTTGATATCTTTTCATTCAAATAAAAAGTTTTAACATTAAACTATAGCATACTGCTATTTACATCATCTATCCTGGAATAAAGAATCCACAGGATTTAAAACATTCAAATATTAACATATTCCTTAGTTCATAAACACATCGGAATTTACATAAAACTATATAAGTCTTTCACATAAATAAACAGATTCTATTCATGTCTTCCAAGGTGCTCAATAGCCTTGCCACGCTCTTCATTCATGATACGAAACATCGTCCTGCGATCCAACATATACGATGGAAGTCCTTCAAACTGGATGGGGTACCTTAACACTCGCTCTTGAACCTCATCCATCGCATGATTAAGTGCGGCGTACGTGTCTTCGAGCTTTGCCTTCTTTGCATGACTATCATTTTCTGCACGATCAGCTCGATGTGATTCTCTTACCCATCCTTCCTCTGCTATTTTCAGTCTTCCGGAGGTTTCTTTCAGTTCCTTCTTTAGTTTCTCTATCTCCTCGGTCTTATCTTTGGTTTGACCCTTTTTCATTAACTAGATCCCACTCCACGTTTCCTAAACGTGTATGAAGGGTCACAATCTCTCTATCCTTCTCCTCTAAAGTAGACTGCTGAACAGCCGCACGCTCAGTCAATTCCTGAACCTCATCTTGTAACTCCACGTTACGATCATATAGTGTGTCATACATCTCAGCATCAACAGTGTACCGTGGTAACTCCTCTTCTTCCTCTTCCTCATCAAACTCCTCCTCAGGATCAGTCTCGGGCTCATGCTCCTGACCAACAACAGTGATCAATGGAGATGACTCCCTCTGCACCAGCTGCTCCCTAACGACATGAATGTCTCGGGTCTCCTCCTCTGTAGGTACTATAGGTAATCGGGGTTCTTCCTCCCCAGCTTGACTAGCTTCTCCAACATTCGTCATCCTGACAACAAAATTTTAAGTTTTAGTTACTAAGTTGTACTAACGAGCACATAAATTAACACATAGACACATAATGTATTTTATTATCTTCAATGAATTACCAAAAATTCATTTCTTAAAACTCGATAAGAGTTTTCCTTTACTATCTTCTTTCTATAAGGTTACTACCTAAGGTTGTTCTCCCACCTAAGGTTCATAACCTACAGCTTTGATACCAACCTGTGACACCCCCAAATCCGGGTACTTCGATTCCACGGGATTTGGTGTCCACTGTATAAGCATCATCTATCTATCTACCCATAAATAATATCAAACCATACAATAGATAGAAATCATAATAAAATCTCTTCCCTTAAGGGTTACATCAACTAATTCATAAATAAATCCCAGGTTACTCTAACCTTAAAACATCTGTGCGGAATTCTAAACAAATAAGTCTTAACATCAACATAACTCAAGTCTTAAACAAATACATCAGTTAATAAATAACAGGTCTTCATTATTTGCTAACTTTGCCCTTGCCCTTACTAGTGGAGGGTTCATCGCTTCTTTCATTCTTAAATGCAATGTTATTATTAAGAAAGAGTGGGCACAAATGCCCACAAGTATAAAAATGAAATAACAGTATAATAACATGCGAATAATCAAAGACATCTGAATAAAGCTCATCTTTTGAATCAAGAATAAATAACATGAATCAAAAGAATACTGAGGGTCATAAGACCTTGAACTATGTCCTAGGTTAACAAGGGTTATACTTGAAACCTTTAACAGTCATAAGACTATGGACCTTCTTCTCGTACTTAGGGGGATCAGCCCTTAGTACCATACTGTGCACAATATCTTAACGCTAAAGCGTAAATAATCCCCTATACAGGGTTGTTCATCTCAGTTTGACATTCGAGTCCGCACCAAAGGAAGTTTGGTTTGGATAATTCATCAAGGGTTCTGAAATTTAGAACGCTCATCAACTATGGACTAGTTGAATCAATAAGGTTCACTAGTCTAATAAGGTTCAACAATAATTGATATTCGATTTGAATAATAACCTCAAAAGTATACAATAGGACAATTATTGTATAACTGAATCATGCTTTGGAAAGATAATTAATCTTTAATATCATGCTTGAACTTGAATAATAACAAGGATAATTTATTCAGGGTAAATAATAAACTTGAACAATAATGACAAGTAGGGTTAGGGAAACTTGCTCAACATAAAAGTAACGTTTAAGTTTAAATAAACTTGCTCAATAGAATGGAGTTAGGGATAGGATACTTGCCTCGTGCGTAGATTACAATTTAACTAAGCACGTTCTTTGAATTAAATCCTACATACCATTCACATACACAATACCAGTTAATTATAACTTAATTGTTCATCAAAAACTCATTCTCGTTGTCTACTTTAATTATTGACTACACTTAGTCAATTTACCACTTTGTCACATAATTTGTATTTCATGAATTATCAAGCTAATTATGTATTTAATAATTTACTCCACATGCAATTATGTTATTTACATGTTAAACAACTATTTTATAATCACATTATTCTTCTAACATGTTTACATGTTCATTACATCAATCCACTAACACATTGTTAGACTTAAACATTTTTTAAAATAACTCATTCTGAATTTTCTGGAGAGTGGCGCTGCGGCGCCACGTTTGTACTAAGGCTTCGCGCTGCGGCGCGATGGCGCTCCGGCCGGACACTTGGAGCTGCGGCGCCGTGGCGCAGTGGCTCGAGTTATGGCGCTATGGCACGGGGGCGCTGCGGCGCGGGAAATGAACTGGTAGCCGGCGCTGCGGCGCGGCATGCCAGACACAGAAATGGCTGTTCGCGAAAAATCGCAGAACATGCCAATTTCTCCCAATTTCTTATTTTCTACTCAAAATTAGACATACCCACAAGTTATAGTTCATGTATATTCATAATACAACATCTATAAAGTGATTTTAACCCATTAAAACATATAATCACAGATTTAAATCATGTAAAATTGGACTGTTCTTGATGTTCTTGAAGTTTTTTGAACAAAACACATAATTTAGCCGTACGGATTCGTTATAACACCGAATCCGTTCGTTTAAGGCTTGATCTCTTCGTATTAACATGCTCAATAATATAAGGGTGTAAATTTTAGGGATAATATATAATCAATACATAAATTATCACATATATGGCCATATGGCCATATCACGTACTCTGTTTATTTTGAAATAACATATGTACGACATGTTTTCACAATACTGATGTTATGGTTTGCAAACTAAATGTAATTAAATACGATTTGATATGCCATAACATAAACAAAACCCATAATCATTATTCATATCCCAATTACAGACGTTAAACCAAACTTTGAAAGCCATTTTATAAAAACTAAATGACGTAAAATAGAAATTAGGTTTGAGAATATTACCCAAGCGTAGAATGTAAAGATAATAACTTCCTCCATGTCTCAACCATGGAGTTTCTCCTAAACTTTACTCTAATTTTCTCAACTCTCTCTGCTTAATATTAGTCTTAGAAGAAAAAAAATTGAAAGAAAGGGAAAGGAAGGCGTATAATATAGAAATCAACTGACGCGTTGGTGGTCAGTTACCCAGTCATGGGTAACTGCCATCAACTTCCCATAGTGCCATGTTTGGCTAGTTAGAAAAGGTTTTAAAAGTCATTTAATTAAATAAACCTCTTATACTATAGTTTAAATCATGTCACACCCACTTGCACAATAATTTATATATTTTATTTAATAAAAATAAAATATAATAACTTCTCATAATTTCACATAGTCATATAATTAATTATTTCATTAATAAATAATGTCAATTTATTAAATCTCTAATTAACAATTAAATTAATTAAAGTAACATCATGCTTAATTAAATAATTCATTTAATTCAATAAGCTCACATAATCACATACTTTGAATATTAAAAATTCTCTACATTAATTCAATAAATGTAACACATATAATTAAATTAATCTACCACAATTACATCAATTAATTATTAAATCTAATAATTAAATCATCGAAAATATTTATTTAATTCAATAAATATTAAAATTAATTTATAAAATTCTCGTTCGTCACAAGTATTGACTCGGATGGTGGAGAGCCCATGGAGGACATTAATTCTCACACGGAGGAGGAGCCATCTACTGGGTTGCAAGTATTTCCTTTAGATTCTCCCAATACTAGCACTGTTGTGATTCAGCATCCAGCACAGTACTTTGAGCGGAGTCTTCATTTGATGACCTTTGAGAGAGATTAGGCTAGATCCCTGATGTTGACAGCTCTTGATGGGAGAGACGCAACCTTTTTAGAAAGGGACGAGGCACTAGCTCGTAGAGATGTCGTTGTTGTTGAGCGGGATGAGGCTAGATTAGCCAGAGATGCAGTGATAGTTGAGCGGGATAACGCTATATCTGCCCAGGATGTAGCCATCACAGATAGTACTGAAGTGAGATCCCTTACCACTGGTATGCTTGTCGAGATGAGCACTTACATCGATGAGCATATGGTCACCATGCAGATGGCGCGCAGATCTATTGGGTCGTATGGATATCCTCGTACAGGAGACCACAGCTTTACCTCCTTCTTCGGAGAGGGATGCCATGTTGGGCTTGTTAGCTCGCATATACACCAATTTATAGATGGACTTGTACTTTCCTGTACAGACTAGCTTAGCCATTTTGTTATATACAGTTTACATTGTGTATATCAAACATCATTATATATAGCAGGGAAATATATCTTTGATCACTTTCTTTTTAGATATGCTCTAATACATGCTTGATATTTACCTGCTTCTTCAGGGCTTGTGCTCTTGAAGTATTCTGAATTCCTCGTTGGATGGACATTGAGTTGTCACTGGATAGTTCAGAATAGATCATAGATCTGTGTGTATCCCTACCATTTTTGGTGTATTGGGACTGGTTTCTGTATGGAAATGTGGAGAGGAATGTGGCTTTCCTCTCTAAGATTGACCACACCATAGATGGTCGCCAGTACTCCTATTTAGGACGAGCCTAGTTAATTTCATCTCTTATGGATTGGTGTTGCTCTTCAAGGAACAACCGCAGCTTAGATGGTCGCCGAATCTCCTATTTGGGAGGAGTTTAGGTAATTACATCCCTTTGGTCTGAAGCCAATGAAATGTAGTGGATTGAAGGATGATCCCAATACCGTTAACAGATATTTATGTTTTGGTAGGGGGTTAGATCGAACAATAAATGGCCGCCTACGTACTCCTGTTGAAGAGGAGATCAGGTTTGCGCAGTTCGAACCTGGTGTAAGAGGTTCAATGCTGTTTATGAAAGGCAGATGGGTGTAGAAGCTTTATTGATGAAGAAGGTTGTAGAAATGTTTTTGTGGTTTTTGTTTTTGTAGAAAAGGGTAGAAATATTTTTGTTATTTTTGTTTATTGCGAAAAGGGTAGAAATGTTTTTGTTTTTTTTTTGTTTATTGCAATTGGACCATATAGAATATGGTTGCCTACGTACTCCCATATATCAAGGAGATCAGGTCGACGTAGTTCACCCCTTAAGACGAGTTGAAAAGCGTGATCCCATGTGCAGGGTAAACTGCGGGGAAGAAAGATTAATCCCATGTACAGGTCAAACTGTGGGGAAGAAAGTTTAATCCCAGGTTGAGGATAAACTGCAGGTGTGAAAAGTTTGATCCCATGTCTGGAGGTAACAAACTGTAAACGCGAGAGGTTCAATCCCTAGTGGGATGACCAAAGTTGTAAGAGTGCAGTAAAGCCAGGTTGCTGGCTTAAAGATTATGTTTCCCTAAGGGACAAAGTGTGGAAAAGAGTGGTATGTAATGAAGGGTTGAAGAACCAGAATGACTGGTGATCTGATGATCCAATACCATGATGGTTGCTTGATTGCAACTTCAAACATAGTACCGTTTTACGGTGTCCGAGTTGATAAGCTGTGGAAATTCATCACCATCCATTTCCTGCAATTTGAGAGCACCTCCTGTCAATACCTCCTTGGCAATAAATGGGCCTTCCCAGTTAGGAGCAAATTTTCCCTTGGACTGATCTTGGTTATCGAGGATCTTCTTCAAAACCAAGTCATGTTGTTTAAACTGCCATAGCCGGACTTTTCTGTTGTAGGATCGGGCGATCCTTTGTTGATATAACTGACTATGGAAGATAGCTGCAGTTCGCCTTTCATCTATTAGAGATAATTGGTGATACCTGTCTTGTACCCATTGATCTTCATCCATCTGAGCATCCATCAACACTCTAAGGGATTCTATTTCTACTTCTATGGGGAGTATTGCTTCCATCCCATAGGTTAATGCGTAGGGGGTTGCCCCAGTTGAAGTGCGCATTGATGTTTTATAGGCTAAAAGAGTAATAGGCAATAAGTCAGGCCATCCTTTGTAGTTGGTGGACATCTTTTGCATAATCTTCTTGATATTTTTGTTAGCCGCTTCAACAACACCATTCATCTTTGGACGATAGATGACAGAGTTAAGGTGTTTGATGTGGAATTTACTGCATAGTTCCTCCATCATTTTGTTGTTGAGGTTCTTAGCATTGTCTAATACAATTACCTCTGGTTGTCCATATCGACAAATGAAATTATTTTTGAAGAAAGCAATGATGACTTCTTTGGTAACCCTGGGGAAGGAGGCTACTTCTACCCACTTGGTAAAGTAGTCGATCATGGTGAAGATGAAGCGATGTCCATTACTGGCTTTGGGCTCGATGGGCCCGCTCACGTCCATTCCCCACATTGAGAAGGGCCAAGGTGAGCTCATATTGTGGAGCTCCCGTGGAAGGGCATGGATAGCATTCCCATGAATTTGGCATTGATAACATCTTTTAACGTGATTATTGCAGTTAGCCTTTAGAGATAGCCAGTAATGTCCTGTTCTGAGGATCTTCTTAACAAGGAGGGAGCCACTCATGTGTGGGCCACATACTCCACCATAGACCTCATCCATGTGTCTCTGAGCTTGATCCTTATCCAGGTATTTGAGGAGACCTAGTCTTGCATCTCTCTTGTAGAGTGCATCTCTGCTCAGGTAAAATATCATAGCAAGTCGATGAATCCGCCTTTGCTTAGTTAGGCTCACCTCAGCGGGTGTAGATCCATCTCGCAAGCACTCCTTGATATGCTGATACCAAGGTTGTTGGATGGGAGGTAGCTCATCCGATACTTCTCCAACATAGTTCCCATAGGCTGATGCCTTTTGCAGGGAAAATGTGACGCTTGACATGTGTTCCTTGTTAGGTATGTGAATCAAGGAGGCCAAAGTTGCTAATACGTCTGCGAAGTCATTCCTACTACGAGGATTGTGTAGAAAGGAGATCTCTTCGAACTCCAAAGCCATCTATACAACTTGCCGATGGTAAGGCAGTAAATGTAGCTCTTTGGTTTGATAGATTCCCGTGGATTATTTAACTACCAACTCTGAATCCCCAAAGACAGTTAACCATCTGATACCCATTGAACGGGAAAGTTTTAGCCTGATGATACAGCCTTCATACTCAACTGTGTTGCTGGTGCTGATAAACTATAATTTGACGGCGACGGGATACTGCTCCCCTGTACTGGATACCAGAACTGCTCCAGCTCCAGAACCTTCTATATTAACAGCTCCATCAAAATACATGTTCCATATTTGATGTGCATCGTACAGATGGTGTTGCTGAATTGTCATTACCCCTTCTTTGGGGAAGTATGTTTCCAAGGGTTTGAAGTCCCCTGAAGGTGCAGCAGCCAGTTGATAAGTAGGTTTTATACCTACTTATCTGGTATCTATTACTTAAATTATTTGCTTAAACCTATGTTTCTTAGTTACTTTTTATACATTTTATGTTATTTTGTAGGCTATGACATAACATTGGCATGAAGAAGCAAGGGAAAGCAATTCGGAAATCTTTTGGACCAAAATACGCAAGCAAATGCAAGAAGGGGAGATTGAAGGACATTTAACACCAAGTTGGATCTATGTTCTTGGCTTGGAACTTGGATATTATTGTAGATCTACTTCTTAGCTTTCCGGAACATCTTGAATCATCCCAATCGGAGTTCGGATGCGAAAGTTATGGCCTTTTTATCAACGAAGATCAAAGCTAAGAGTTGTCATGCTTGCCATTTACACAGCATCTACTTCAAGCTCGATTTTCGCCTTTCTTGAGCCCGAATCGGTCAATTGTTAAAGAATAAAAGCTGTAAATCTCGTCGTTATCTTCGATTTGATAGGTGGCAAGCCCCGTAACTCCTAGCGGATCAAAAGTTATGTCTGTTTTACCAAAGGACATCGCAGCAGAAAACAGAGTACCGCGGACCGTGCTAGGGCCGCGCTAGTCCATCAGTTCCTCTGCTACAGTAGCGCGGGCAGCGCCCAGAATGGCTTGGGGACAGCGCGGGGAGCGCTAGGCGGCTGGAAGACAGCTATTGTGGGTTATTTGATGTCCAATTTGAGCTAGAAGAATATTCTTAGTTGCCCAACTTGCTTGGGTGTCCATTAGAACTATAAATACATGATGAGAGGCATAAAAGAAAGGGAGATAGATTAGTTTTGGAGAATCCCATTAGATTAGATTAGAGTAAATTAGATCAAAACCCTAGTTCTTGTTAGATTTGGAGATTGAAGCAACTTGGAGACCATTGAAGATTCAAAGTAGGAGTAAGGAGAAAGCATCAAATCTACAGACAACAGATTATATCTTCTTATCTTCTTCTATCTTTGTCTTTTAATGTGTATTCAATTATGGATTCTTAGTTTTAATTTAATAATCATGAACTAATTCTTTGTTTGAGATCACAATGGATCTTATTGTGTAGTTTATTTTAATATGCTTCGCTATCAATTATTATGTTCTATTGTGAGGATTATCTATTATGATTTGGACTCAATTGTTTAATTGATTGGCCATCAATTACCGTGATAATCTATATGAACTCGAGAGATAAAGTATTGATTTAGATCTTACCATGATAGCATGTGTTCATGATTTTGTGAATAGCTTAATCTTGATGAATGTTAAGGTAGAGATATGCTTGACATCACATGTAATCGAATAGAGAATTTATTCTTAAACTTTCTTCAATTGTAATTCACATAGAGATATAGTGGGTTAGTTGATTAAGGTGTTTAACAGATTTCTATCTTAATTATCGATTGGCGTTAATACGGTATTAGTGCATCGAGAGGTGGTTAATACTACTTTCGTGTTTTTGATTAACAATTCGGGATAGAGAATAATTGACGAGAAGTGTGATAACCTAAATGCAGCAATAAGTGAAGTTGTGATCTTAAATCTCCATAATCTTAACTTAACTAGTAGTAATTAGAATTTGTTTACTTATAAATTGAAATTCATTTGTTTAAATAAGATTGAGTTGGTTATATGTTAGTACTTGGTAATTCTTGTTAACTAATTCTCTGTGGGAACGATACTCAACTTATCACTTTATTACTTGTTGACCATGTATACTTGCGTGTTGTGCGTAATTAGATTTTACCCAACAAATTTTTAGCACCGTTGCCGGGGAATTAGTTAATATATTTTTGCCAATATTAGCTTCAATCAAATTAGTCTTAATTTAAACATTTTTTTTATATTTTTTTTATTTAATTCTCTTCCTATTTTTCTTTCTTTTCAGGTACCATGGCGGAATTTAATTATCAATGGCCATATACGAGAACGACTTAGCCATGGGGAACGGGGATTGATGGTCTCAATGCATTTTCTGCATTATCAGCGCAACTTGAGACACTTTCGAGGAGGTTGGACGCATTGCTGCCCAACGTAATCGAAGGATAGCAGTTAATTAATTATTGTGCTGGTAATCATCCGAGTCATCAATGCACCGTTAGTTTTGGGCCAGGACAACACGGTGGTGAATATCTCAACGATTACACATATGCTAATTGTCATCAAGTTTGGGGGTATCTCCCGGATTCGTCATGGAGCTACAATTATGAAGACCAATACTACGCTCCAAATCCTCCATCATACACACCGGAATTTTTATGTCCACCTTCATTGCCACAAGAAGCAAAGCCAAATCCGATGGATGTAATATTGAAGGGCATAGCAGACCAATAGGAGAGGATGACGAGTCAAGAAATATCGAGCTCTAATTTTCAGAACCAGATGGGACAACTCATCACTACTTCCACACATGGTCCGCAATACATGGATTCCAAAACTGAGATAGATAATTCAAGGTTGGAGGAATTGTGGTCCAAGTTCGTAGCATCAAATGAGGAGAGGATGATTAATCAAGAGCGATCAATTCAAAATATGCAGAACCAAATAGATCAAATGCTCAAAGCCCTGAACATCTATCCTTAAAACAATTGGTGTTATGACGAGGATTTTGAGATTGATGAAGTGCCCGAACCAAATCTACAACTGGATGAGACACGAGATGTTGAAAAAGAGGAGACAAGTGGAGTTACTGAAAATAAGGTTGGTGAAGAACTAACTACGAGTACCAACGAGGATGAGCCGATGTTATTAGTGCCCCAAGTTGCTTCTCCACCAAAGATCAAGGGTCCAGTTAGATTTGCAAAATCGTGCCCGTTCGGTAGTCATGTCGTCGGCAAGGTTCTTTATGACATGAGAGCTAGTACAAATGTAAAGTCATGGTGGGATAAGGAGGAGAAGATAGAAGAAGAGTCCGTTGTGTTTGCCAAGCCTCAAAGCCCCAATCGAATCATAGACTCAACGGACGACAAAGCACCTAGTTATTTAACATTCTTAATTGGGCACTTATCTAAACAAAGCATGCTAGGTGACTTTAATTCGATAGTCATCACAAATGGGAACCTACCAAAAGCTATATTATTTCTGATGCATGGAGGGTTCCTCAATTACCGAAGAGGAATTGGATAGCGTTGACCAGACAAAGTCAGGCTGAAAGACTGTAAATCAATCGCTGACTGGGAGGCAACCCATGAATTTTTTATTTTTTATTTTTATTTTTTTTAATATTTATATGATTTCCTAGTTTATTTAGTAGATAGGAATCACGTTATATTCCAAAGTTCTATTCTAATCCATGTTGTCTCTCTTTATTGCAGATATTGGAGGTTCAATGGACATGCAAAAGATTATGAAAATGTTATTCAAGTTAAATTCAAGTGTGGTGCCCGATTCATTCCAATGTGCTTAACCCATTCTTCAAACTCTACAGACAAGGAGATAAATTGCTATATGTTAAGGAAGTCCTCTCTTTTAATTTTTCCTATCTTAGCCATTGAGGACAATGTCTGTTTTAAGTTTGGGGGTATTTATCATGTTTAGTATTTACTTGGGCAATATTGGAAATGGAATTTGATTTTGGCCAATGATAAGTGGGTAGTTGATATTGTTAACTCTTGGAGAATTGATAAGCGTGCTTAGTTTATATTTTAACTAGTTAGTTGGTTTTCACATTATTTGCGAAATTTTTGAAAAATTTTACACATCCATTTGTTTAGCCAGTTGGGATTGAAATTTTTTGGCTAACTGCTTATGAAAGATACCATTGCAACTTGAAAAATCTTATTTGAGCATCATTCGAAGTGAAAATTAGGCACTCACATAAGTTTGGGGGAAATTTATTAGAACCTTCCTGTGTTGAATAATTGAATCTTGTGGTGGGTGGAGATAGAACGTAAAACGCACTCCCCATAAACACAGGCACGAGATGGAGCGTAAAATGCACTCGTTCAATGAAAAGTGGAAAGTGGGATGGAGCGTAAAACTCACTCACTAAATAGTGAAAAAAATATGTATGTTTGAAATACTTGGGAAGGGTTCTTACGTGCTTAAAAGTTTAAATATTCGGTTGATCCTCAAGAAAAATTTGTGCTATGTCTATATTAGCGGTGATTGATGTGATAAGAAGTTTTGAATCTCGTTTTTGAAAATCTTTTATGAGTATTGGTTGATCTAATCTAAATCATGACTGGTTTGAACATATGGATGCATACACGCACTTAAAGGATCAAGAGTAGATGTGAATCTAATGAAAGTTGTTGAAATTTTAGACATTACATTATTTTGAAATTTTTCATGGATTATCATTTGTTGTAACCTTTGAGGCCATTGATCGAATTCATATTTATTCATTGTTTGGGTGGATCATTGCTAGAGGATGAATCTGTCTAATTTGTGTTTTTGCTTGAGGACAAGCAATTGTTTAAGTTTGGGGGTATTTGATAAGTAGGTTTTATACCTACTTATCCAGTATCTATTACTTAAATTATTTGCTTAAACCTATGTTTCTGAGTTACTTTTCATACATTTTATGTTATTTTGTAGGCTATGACATAACATTGGCATGAAGAAGTAAGGGAAAACAATTCGGAAATCTTTTGGATAAAAATACGCAAGTAAATGCAAGAAGGAAAGATTGAAGGGCTTTTAACACCAAGTTAGATGCATGTTCTTGGCTCGGAACTTGGATATTATTGTAGATCTACTTCTTAGCTTTCCGAAACATCTTGAATCATCCCAATCGGAGTTCGGATGCGAAAGTTATGGCCTTTTTATCAACAAAGATCAAAGCTAAGAGTTGTCATGCTTGCCATTTACATAGCATCTACTTCAGTCTCGATTTTCGCCTTGCTCTAGTCCGAATCTGTCAATTGTTAAAGAATACAAGTTGTAGATCTCGTCGTTATCTTCGATTTGATAGGTGGCAGGCCCCGTAACTCCTAGCGGATCAAAAGTTATGCTTGTTTTACCGAAGGACGTCGCAGCAGAAAATAGAGTAGCGCGGACCGCGCTAGTCCATCAGTTCCTCTGCTATAGTAGCGCGGGCAGTGCCCATAATGGCTTGGGGACAGCGCAGGGCGAGCTAGGCGGCGGGAAGACAGCTATTATAGGTTATTTGATGTCCAATTTGAGCTAGAAGAGGATTCTTAGTTGCCTAACTTGATTGGGTGTCCATTAGAACTATAAATACATGATAAGAGGCATAAAAGAAAGGGAGATAGATTAGTTTTGGAGGATTCCATTAGATTAGATTAGAGTAAATTAGATCAAAACCCTAATTCTTGTTAGATTTGGAGATTGAAGCAACTTGGAAACCATTGAAGATTCAAAGTAAGAGTAAGGAGAAAGCATCAAATCTACAGACAACAGATTATATCTTCTTATCTTCTTCTATCTTTGTCTTTTAATGTGTATTTAATTATGGATTCTTAGTTTTAATTCAATAATCATGAACTAATTTTTTGTTTGAGATTACAATGGATTTTATTGTGTAGTTTAGTTTAATATGCTTCGCTATCAATTATTATGTTCTATTGTGAGGATTGTCTATTATGATTTGGACTCAATTGTTTAATTGATTGACCATCAATTACCATGATAATCTATATGAACTCGAGAGATGAAGTATTGATTTAGATCTTATCATGATAGCATGTGTTCATGAATTTGTGAATAGCTTAATCTTGATGAATGTTAAGGTAGAGATATGCTTGACATTGCATGTAATCGAATAAAGAATTTATTCTTAAACTTTCTTCAATTGTAATTCACATAGAGATATAGTGGGTTAGTTGATTAAGGTGTTTAACGGATTTCTATCTTAATTGTGGATTGACGTTAATACGGTATTAGTGCATCGAGAGGTGGTTAATACTACTTTCGTGTTCTTGATTAACAATTCGGGATACAGAATAATTGATGAAAAGTGTGTTAACCTAAATGCAGCAATAAGTGAAGTTGTGATCTTAAATCTCCATAATCTTAATTTAACTAGTGGTAATTAGAATTAGTTTACTTATAAATTGAAATTCATTTGTTTAAATAAGATTGAGTTGGTTATATGTTAGTACTTGGTAATTATTGTTAACTAATTCTTTGTGGGAACGATACTCAACTTATCACTTTATTACTTGTTGACCACGTATACTTGCGTGTTGTGCGTAATTTGATTTTACCCAACACCAGTTGATCCGCAATTTCTTGACCTTTAATGGACTTTTGCGTCACGTAAACAATGTCAAATTGGTGCAGAATCAACTGCCATCTGGACAGTCGACAATTCAGTATGGGTTTACTGAACACATACTTGAGAGGATCCACGCGGGATATGAGATGGGTTGTGTTCCTATGGAGGTAATATTGTAACCTAATGGGAGCCCATGCTAAAGCACAACAAGTCTTCTCGATTAGAGTGTACTTGTGTTCACTGCTACTGAATCTTTTCCTGAGGTAATAGATAGCTCGTTCTCGGCCTCTATCGTCTTTCTGACCCAGTATGCAGCCCATGGCATTGTCACCTATGGACAGGTACATGAACAGGGGAACATCATCCCTGGGTGATACCTAAATAGGAGCTTTAACTAGTTGCTCTTTGATGGTAAGGAAGGCTTTCTAGCACTCATCATTCCATTTCATGGAGGAGTTATTCCTTAACAGAAGATAGGCTCACAGGTTGCTGTGAGTTGAGAAATGAACCTACTAATGAAGTTGACTCTTCCCAAAAATTCCTGTATTTCCTTCTCTGTCTGAGGAATGGGCATTTCTGTAATGGCCTGGATTTTGGTGGGATCCAGCTCGATTCCTTTATGGCTGAATAGGAATCCCAACAACTTGCCTGATTTAACGCCAAAGGCGCACTTGGCTGGATTCAACTTCAAGTTGTACTTACGCAACCTGTTGAAAAGGTTTTTGAGATGGTCTAAATGGTCCTCCTCCTTTCAGGATTTTACGATGATGTCATCCACGTAGATCTCTATCTCTTTATGCATTAAGTTGTGGAAAAGAGTCATCATAGCTCTCTGATAGGTAGCTCCGGCATTGATGAGGCTAAAAGACAACCGTCTGTAGAAAAAGGTTCCCCAATGCGTGGTGAAAGCAGTTTTCTCACGCTCCTCCTCAGCAACCACGATCTGATGGTACCCTGCAAAACAATCGGCGAAGGAGTACATGCCGTATTGAGCAGTATTGTTAATGAGAATGTAGATAAATGGCACGAGAAAGCTATCCTTAAGACAAGCTTTATTCAGATCCCGATAATCCATGCAAACTCGCACCTTTCCTTCAGGCTTAGGCACGGGCACGATGTTGGATATCTATTCAGGATATGTGGACACCATTATAATACCAGCTTGAAATTGTTTCATAATTTCTTTTTTCACCTTTAAACTCCACTCAAGTTTCAATCGCCTGAGTTGACCGGCTTGAATCCCTCTTTAATGGGAAGGCGATGAAGGACAATATCGGTGGACAATCCCACCATGTCTTCATGAGACCATGAAAACACATCCTAGAATTTGGTTAGTAGCGTAACCATGTTATTCCTCTGGTTTGGGGTAAGGTCTGAACCAATATGGATTAACTTAGGATTTTCTAAGGTTCCAAGATTGAAGGAGGTGGTTTGACCAAGGTTGGGTTTAGGTTTGTCTTTGACCCATTCTTTGATCTCCGGAGGCACCTCAATGTCCTCTTGTATTTCCAGCAAGTCTGAGTCTAACTTTTCATTAAAGTTACAATCCTTGTGGAGAAGAGGCATCTTATCAGCAAGTACATGCACATCTAAGTTCAGAGTCCTGAAATAAAATATGATTTCACTTAGTATATATGAAACTATTTAATCATATACAATGTTAGCATGTACGGACAAAACAACTGCTAATACTATACAGGAAAGTAAGCAGTTATGATATCTACAGGGTAGAAAGAAGTTCTGCCCATTTTACCCTTGTCGACCAATGCAAAGAGTGCTGCTCCAATTGGCAATGGCAAAGTCCTGGGGGGGGACTGCAACAATGGAAGGGCTGTCATCGTCCTCCTTCTCCCGAATGATGACCATTATGTCAGAGCAATCATTGTCTGGAGTATATCTGTTAGTTTGTTCATCATGGACAATGATGCGTACACCTGAAATCATTCTGACGATGTCTTGTTTAATTCTTTGTTCCTCTTCTTCCACCTTGGGATCTAGAACAAAGACTTCCTTTTCCTTTACTGGTATTGGTTTAGGAAATAACATAGCCATTACGTTGGCTGGCACCTTTACCGGAGATTGTGAGGACTCTGGATGTACAGGTGGAAATAATAGTCGTGCGGCTAAAGTGGAAGGAATCTGCCTATGCTTATGTGGATTCTTGTAACTTGTACTGGCAGAATAGCCTAGTCTGGCTGTCCCAGTTTGACTGGACACTTGAATCAGGTACTTAATACCCTGATGGCTTTTTCCCGGCCCTTGTCCCGGCTGGTGTCGCAATGACATCATTTCTTGAGTAGCTGTCGGCAGAAATTTTGGGTATGGGAAATGGTGTCCTAATGACATGATATTGAGGGTTGCTTACTTCCAAAGTGTGGAAACTAACCGGCTCAACATCGAAATTGAAATTGATGAACGGTATGTCACCCGATTGAGGGCATTCCGGTTCTGCGTTAACTATATCTAGGCTATTGTTGTTTATGTATTTAAGTTGTTGATGAAGAGTGGAGGAGATTGCCCCAGCCATATAAATCCATGGTCTCCCTAGCAGTAGGTTGTATCCGGTATCTATTTTGAGCACGTGAAAAGACACACAAAATGTATGAGGACTAATATCAATTGGCAGGTCAATCTCTCCGACTGAATTCCGGCGGGATCCATCAAAAGCTTTGATGATCGTATGGCTATTTCGGATTCGCTGGAGATTGACATTCATTTTTAGCAACGTAGCATAAGGACATATATTTAAAGATAAACCTCCATCTACCAAGACTCCAGCTAACATATACCCGGAGGACAAAACCGTAATATGTAATGGTTTACAATGACCGACTCCTTCAGGCGGTATGTCATCATCAGTAAAAGAGATCACATTGTTGTTGAAAATGTTATCAGCCAGATGTTGAAATTTTTCCACATCCTTTGATTTCGGCAAGTAGGCTTCTTCCAAAACCTTTATTAGAATCTTCCTGTGATCTTCGGAAGTTAAGACCAAGTCTAATATTGAAATTTGATGTGGAGTTTCACTTAAGCTTAGAACCACCTTGGCTTCATTATGACCCATAGCACGGAGGAATTTTTCAATCTTCTCAATGAGAATTTTTTCCTTTGATTTAACAGCAGGCTTCATCACCTGTTGGGGAAGATATAGTGGATTCTCCTTCGACATTGCAGCAGTTGTATGAGATGTGGATCCTTCAGCTTCTCTATAATTCCAAGGAACTTTCTGTAAGCTGATGATAGGATATTGTGGTCTGAATGGCAAAATGAGGGGCTTTGGAGCAGCCACTTTCAAAGGATTATTGATTCCTTTGAGCTGAATTGTGAGTGGTTTAACAATCTCATCGGCCTCAAAGGATATAACTGCTACCAGTCCCTTCCATTTAGTGGGACAAGTATTTTCCCTCTCAAATAGTACAGTATCATTGTCTGCCAGTTGCAGGACACCGCTATCGATTAAGTTCTGAATAAGGTGGCAGAGTGCCTAGCATTCTTCCGTGATGTGACCGCGAGAATGGGAGTGATACTGATATACTCCATCAAGATTGAACCGTCCTGAACGGGGATTGATTGGAGGTAGAAGAGAAGTGATTCTTTCTTCATTGATTAGCATCTGAAGTATCTCCACCATAGGTTGGCCCAGGTATGTAAATTCCCTTCTATTGGCAAAATCCCGACGGGCTTTAGCAGTCGCTCTCTTCGTCACTTTGTCCTCCATTGTTTCATTTATTGAAGGTGATGATGGAATATTCATAACCAAGGGAAGGAGACTAGCATGCTCCTGGCTAATTAATTGGCGTGTGACTTGATGCTGATAGATCACCAGTTCTGCCAATTGCTCAATTTGTTCGCATAGAGCTTTTATCTTTCGTTCCACCGCAAACTAGAACTTTGCATAATCCCACTTGTCAACACCGTCTTTGATGATCTGGGATGCTTCACAGTTATGATTGGAATTCTGCCCATTGCTCCAGTTAATCATGTTGACTTCTTCCTCTTTGTGTGGAGGAAGAGGGTTATCTTGCACGTGAGGTTGATCTGGTTTGGTGACCATGATCTCACCGTTGTCTATCAAATCCTGGATCTTATGTTTCAAGGACCAACAATCTTGAGTATCATGTCCAGGTGCCCCGGCATGATAAGCACATTTCCGAGCAGCATTAAAACCCCGTCCATTAGGGCTGGCTTATGGAAGAAGTTGCATGATTTTCTTTTGCATATTCAGAAGAGTGAGAATATTAGTGAGTCTCCTAAGGGTGTGAACACTCGAGGGTGTTTGACTTCTCCACCTTTTGGTATTAGAGGGTTTGAAGACTGTGCTGGAAAGGGAGTATAATTTCTCCTCTGGATAGGCATGTTCTGATTGCCTTTTTGACCCTGTAGTATCAGGGAAACATCCTCCTCTTTCTTTTTATGGACCCTCCGGGGGTTGTTTCCATAATTTTCGGATTGGATGTGCTCAGCAACAGCTTTAAGGGCAGCTAGGTCTTGAATCTTTCCTGACTTCAATCCCATCTTTGCCATTTCTCCATGTTTGATCATTTCAGCAAATGGTTTACCGATACCAGCTAAGACTCTTTCATAGAAAGGAGCTTCTTGTATGTCGAATAAAGGTCATGACCATCTCTGACTCTGTCATAGAAGGAGTTACTTGAGCAGCAAGGCACCTCCACCTTTGAGCATATTCTCTAAAAGACTCATTGGATTGCTTCTTGACCTTGGTAATCTGGTATCGATCAGGAGCCATTTGAGACTAGAAGCTGTACTGTGTGAGGAAGGCATGAGCTAGCTCTTCCTAGCTATGGATATTTGAATTGTCTAATCTGGTATACCACGAACGGGCTTCTCCAGTCAGACTCTTTTGGAACAGCTACATTCTGAGCTTCTCCTCCTCTGCATAAGATCCAAGTTCTCCAATGAACACCTTCAAATGTGTATATGGATCTCCTAACCCATCATACTTTTTGAAGTCAGGAGTTTTAAACTTTGCTGGATAATGAACACTAGGGAATATACAAAGGTCGGCATATGAAACACTCCCGTGTGCTCCAATTCCTTTGATAGCGCGAAGGGTCTCTTCCATTTGAAGAACTTTCTTTCTGATGTCACCGGTGTGTGGATCTCTTGTGAGATGGGCGGCATCATGAGTTTTTTTTGTTGTATCCAACTACAATTCAGGTACTGTAATGGCTTTATCAGAACCTTGAGTTCCCCCTTATGTGGAGGATGCAGCATGTATGGGTATCTTTGGACCCTGAGTAGATTGATGTAGTTCTTTAAGCAGAATAGCCAAATCTGTAATTTGTTTACTTAATCCGTCAAATTCTTCGCGAGAAACTGGATTAGACTGGTCAGATGAAGACATGATTGGCTGTAGGCCTGCAGCCTTTTTGGACTTTGACCGGGTAATAGGTCTGAATGCTTCCCTGTGATAAAACTATCATAATTTAGTTTTAGGGAGGGTGTAAATGTTAACATGCTATGTGATGTGTCCGTTTTAGGAATTTTGTCCTACAAAATGGATGTTAGCTGTTTGTAATACAGGATAGCATGTTAATTTAAATATGTATATGCACATATTTCTTCATATTTCTCATTACATGGAGATGAATATGGAATGTAAATTACAAGTAATTTGACTTTACGAGTAATTTGAAATGAGAAAGCATGAAGAGACTTTCCTCCGCATTTGGTTTATCAGAGGCTAACCTATCTTAGGTTTCTCTCGCGGCTTTTTGGCATGAAAGTTCCCAAATCATCGCAATTTACTCAATGGGAAATTAATTCGGTCTTTCAACTGGAGCGAATTTGGGTGGTGACTTTCCTGAGCCTTGTTGGAATTAGTCTTCCTACGAGTCCACTAATCAAACACCGACAGGATAGCCTCCTAGTGGAGGGATCACACAACATACATTCACATACAACGTGTCTCACCGCTTATGAAAATGATGACATGTGCGAAGCACTAATATCACAGGCAGATATAGTGTAAAGCATTAATTACAATAAAGATATGCATTCATACACATTCATCATAAATGTAAATGCAACATCCACACACAAGCATATAACAGTTTTGAAAAGCTTGTAATAGCAGCTTAAGTCCTCTTACTGGAGTCCCCAGCAGATTCGCCACCTGTCGACGTCGGGATTTTATTTGTCCCTTTTCGTTACCTGTTCTTCTGTGTTCTCATTTTAGGTGAGATTTGTTTGAAAAAATAAGTGAAAAAGGTCTTACATGTATACGACGATGGACTGTTAAGAGTCGCCAGTTGGTTTTTTAACTGGTTGTACCAACACAACCGAGAAAAGGTTTGCACATTGACCCAGTGATGTGACACTGCTAAACGGGTCTGTGAAACCGAGATTCATTTAGGGTCTGGGGACTTGATTATGCGAAGGGAAGGTGTTAGGCACCCCCCGACATCCGTGTTGCCACGGTGACCGCCACTTTTTAAGAAACTGTTATATGAATGTGTGTGTATGTAGGTCAATGTGCTGTTATTTGAAAGTAGTGTTATGCCTCGTTCGCACCTATGTACATAGGGTTTGAATTTTGTATAAAAATTCTGTTTTAATAAGATATAGCAGTGATGTTTTAAAAGAGGTTTTTCAAACCTTGAGCTCAATAGTAATTGAGGCCTTTGATACTTTTATTTTATTAAATGTTCGGCTTGATTGCTTTTGTTTTTGAGATGCAAACCATCTTCGAGAAAATAATGTACAAAACAGTGCCGAACTCCTCATGGGTATGGAAACCATCGGAGGAAATCCGAACACCAGGAATAACTTTACAAGCTGCTTACAGCTGAAAAGGTCCATCACGGGAACCGAATCTAGATTCAGTAGACTGAATCTGTGATCACATGATTCCTAGGCTCACATTATGCCGCAATTGATATAAATGCAGTAAGCATGTATATATATAAGCTATATATATATATATATATATATATATATATATATATATATATAGACATGATCAACCACCAAGAAGAACCTCCACGGGGGATCAGAAATGTAAATAAAGCTGTAAAAACGATCCACCGCCACGGAGGAAACTCCAGGCGGGACGAAATGTGCAGAAAGTCATAAAAACGGTCCACCACCACCAATTAAAACTCCAGGTGGGACGAAATATAAATATATATATATATATATATATATATATATATATATATATATAAGTCATAAACGCACCGAAAATAAAATTCAGGCTCATCGGACAAAGTCCAACAACAGTTAATATTTATAAGTATATATATTAAAGCAGTAAACGCACCGGATGTAAAATCCAGGCTCATCGAATAAAGTTCGACATACAGTTCATATATATAGGTATATATATACGAAAGCATTTAAATGCACCAGACATAAGTCTAGGCTCATCGAACAGAGTTCGACACACAGTTCATATATATAAGTATATATATACGAAAGCAATTAAACGCTCTAGACATAAGTCTAGGCTCAATCGAGGCATAACTCGATGATGTTAGTCTATATATATATATATATATATATATATATATATATATATATATATATATATATATATATACAAACTGAAAAGAAACCACGGACCAAAGTCCGGGCATACACACTCAACATGACTCTCAATGTGAATAATAGTGTGTGCAAAGATGAAGAGAAAGGCTTGAAAATGTGTGAGAAGGCTTACAGTGGGCTACCAAAGAAGATTTCAATAACTTGAAATGGACGAATATTCGACTTCTGCTGGAAAAAAGTAGCTATATATGAGCTTACAAGTGTTTATAATGAGAAAGCACTCAGTTTAGGGTGTATAAAGAGCAAATTGGACAGGGCTTCCTCGTCTTTTTCTCTTACAAAATGGCCACTCCAAGCCCTCTAATTATAGAGGGGGGAACCGTAGGTGGGTCGCAGGTGTACCTGAGGCTACCTGGGGTGCCCCGGGCTTCGCGGGCCCCGTCGTCTTAAAGTACGTGCACGCGGGCAACGTGATGTCCGTTCAAACTTTTAGAATTGCAATCCGGGCATCCGACTGATGTATGTAAGACCTATTTCGGATCGCCATTGTCAGGAGTTACGCAATGACATGGGATTAGAGGTTGTACGAAGTCAGAAAAGTGGGACGATACCCTCCGGTCTTCAAGCTTCAAATTATATCTGTTACCTTGCGTAATAGTCACTCAGGATTGATTTTTCTTGGCTCTT
Organism: Panax notoginseng; assembly: GCA_016801055.1. Taxonomy (NCBI): domain Eukaryota; kingdom Viridiplantae; phylum Streptophyta; class Magnoliopsida; order Apiales; family Araliaceae; genus Panax; species Panax notoginseng. The sequence continues at coordinate 152,140,298 of CM029022.1, read as the reverse complement.
GTGGGACATTGTTGTGTAGAAATGTATGTCTAAAATGTTGAGACGGCGTGATGTGGCGTCAAGGTGGCAAGATGGCGAGTTTACCCCTCATCGGGGTTATCTCCAGTTTGGGCTGATAAAACAGACGTTGCTCAGGGTTATCACTAAGATTGGACTGCTGCAATTGTTGAAGGTTCTCAATGTCATCTCTGAGTTGTGCCTGTCTTCCTAGTGTGATTACCAAGCCTTGTACTAAGTGCCTCGGTGTAAGCGCCGAGGTTGAAGCTGATTGCATGCATTTGAAACAAGCATTTTTGGGGTTATCTCCAGAACTGCAATTATCTTCCTTGGGGTTATCTCCAAGGTTGGAATCTGTTATTCCCAGTATTGGGACTGAGACTGAACATCTCGGGGTTATCTCCGAGCTGAATCGGTCTTCTCCAGTAGAATTTTCGGTATTAGAACTACAGGCCTCGGGGTTATCGCTGTAACATTCTAGAATTTTAAAGTGTAATATTAAATAATTATTGATTTATATAAGTATTTAATGGAAATATTTATTGTTGAATAAATAATTGTTCAATTTGAGTTTATGTGGTGTAGTTATTTATTTGTTGAATAAATAATTAAATATTAAATATTTATTTGCAATATTAAATATTCAATGAATTATATAAGTATTTAATGGTAATTTGAGTTGATGTGGTTTAGTTAATTATTTGTTGGATAAATAGTTAAGGAGCTAAGAAAATTAATTGTTATGAGATTATATAATAATTTAATTTAATAAGTAAGCTAGAGAGCTTATAGTGATTTCAATAAATTATAATATTTTAAATGGAAAATTGTAATTTAAAATATTAGTTGGTTAAATAAAATTATAATTATAAAAGAAATTATAGTTATGTGATATTAAATTATGTGCTAAAGTAATTTAATAAATTAATGTTTAATTGATTTATTAAGGTGACTAATAACCTTGCTATAAAGGAATTTTAAAATAAATAAAAAGAGTTTAATTTAGTTTTGCCAAGCATGTCTTAGTGCATAATAAGTCTTTAATCTAATGATATTTTATCAAACAAAGTATAAGGATTAATCCATTTGTTTTAATTAGGTTTACCAAACAAGGTATAAGGGTTAATGGGTTATTTTATTTTGATTAGCCAAACAAGCCTTATGGCTTTTGATTTTTGAACAAAAATATAACTGATATAATTATATCTATATTTATATTATATCATTAATAGATATTATATCATATACGTTATAATTTTTTCTACGTTAGTTAGACTAGAGTTAAGAAGAAGACTCAGTGAAGAAAAGAGAAGAAGAAAAAAAATACAGAGAGAAAGTTGAGAGAAACTTAGAGAATTTGAGAAAAGAATTGGAGAGAAGAAGCTTGAGAATAACTATCATCTTCTTAATCAAAGGTAGGAACCCAATCTATTTCTTTAAAAGTTTAGTTTTCCTCTTCCCAAAAAGTCTCTGTAAAATATTTGTAAAAGATGAATTGTTGATATGTGTATAGTTTTGTATGATTATTGGTTATAAGGTTGTTTCATGAGTTTATATGTGATTATAAAGAAATTAAGTCATGTATGTATGCAATTTGTGAAGAAAAATATATTACAGTATTTACATGAAAATATATATGAATATGGCTTAGTTTAAAGTAGAAATTAAGGTTTAGTTAGTTGTTAAACTGATAAATTGATTATGGAAATTGATAGAGTATGTATAATCATAACTATGATGTTTTGAAATTTCTGTTTTGATTGAAAAACAAAATCACAGTGTTGATTTTCAAAAAAAAAAAATGTCAACAATGGAGTTTTTGCCAAAAACATCGAAATTGGGTGTTGTAACTTTGATGTTTATGCTATTTTATGAATAAAAACATGTTAGAAGTCTTCACAATATGTTTATATAAAGTCTATATGTGTATTTCATGATAATCAGTCTATTAGATTCGAGCTTTTAGGCCAAATTGGTTTTTTCTTATACTGTTGTCGAAGCTATCAGTCGATACTGGAGTTTCGCGTCGCGGCGCGGCCCAGCAGTACGTTAGTGGCGCCGCAGCGCCATCACCGTGCCGCAGCGCGGCTTCGTAGTTTATTCACCGTGCCGCAGCGCCATCACCACGTCGCAGCGCGACCCATAGTGTAAACTGTAGCGCCGCAGCGCGAGTTAGCAGAATGGTCTGACAGTGTACTTTTTGTACACGAAATTTTAAGAAACACTATATGATAATAGTAGGACTGTAAAATATTGATTTTAGTTTTTCTATACTGTGAATAAATATGTTATTAAGGATTAACTTGTGTTATAATTTGATTATGTGATTTAATAATCAAACCTACGTGGTGAATGTATTAGTTATATGATAATGACAAACTATGTCACGATGACATATGTTTAAAGTATTGAAATTCAAGTGGTAAGGGTGTAGCTTGTGCTAAAGGCAAGTTTTCTAACTCTATTTTTATAATTGAGCAAGTTTTCTAATCCTTTGTTTTATTGAACTATTTGATGTGGAACAAGTTATTCTTGTAATTCAATTATTGGTTAGCATGCATAACTAGATTTCTATGCATGTTTAATATTAAATTCTAATTAACCTTGGCTTAGTATTGTTCAAGCAAGGTATGCTATGGTATTCAAATTGTATGCTATTAGATTATTCCTAAAGCATGATTTTAGTTGCTATGATTAATTCAATTACGATTATTTTATAAGTATAATGTCATGGATTTTATTCAACTACTCCGTAGTTGATGTTCGTTGAATTCCAAATTACCTTGAAATCTTATCCAAACCAAACTTACTTTGGTGCGGACTTGTATTTTAAATATTGAGATGAACAACTCTTTTAATAGAGGTTTACGCTTAGCGCTGAAATGGTTGTGCACAATACATTGTACGAAGGGTTGATCCCCCTAAGTACGTGGAGTCCTTATAGTCTTATGACTGTTAAAGTTAAAGTTGAAAGATCACTTATAACTGTGGACATGATTCGTGGTCATTAGACCATCAGTAAATGTTATAATTTTCAGAAAGTTAATAGAATATATTGTCCAGTTCTATTGAGCCTAATATTGGCAATTGATGTAAAAGTTTAATGATTTACTTATTGTTATTTCAAGTGGGCCTTGTTTGCTCACTCTTGCCTGTAAAATTTCTTACAGCTAAAGTTGAAACTGGTGACGTACCTAGTACCAGTAAGGGAGAAGGAAAGATGATCAAATACTGAAGACTTGTAATAGTTTGATTGTTTTATTTTTCAGACTTTGGTTTAAAGATTGTAATAAAGTTTATTTAATTTCCGCATTTGAATGATTGTTGTTAAAGGTTAGATAACCTGGGAGAATTTTATTCAAGTTTAATCCTATATGGGCAGGTTTTCTTTTATTATTCAATTCTATTATGAATGGGTAGTTAGCAATAAATGTTTTGATTGCGTGAGCACCGAATCTTGAGGAAATGAAGTACCAGGATTTGGGGGTGTCACAATCGCCGAGGTTGGAAATGTTACTCCCGGTGTGTGTTTAGCAATTGAAACTGAGCTTCCGATAGTATCTGAAATGGATGTGAGTTATCTTCCAGGGCTATGTCTGAAAGATAAATCTGCCCTCCTGCAATGTCAGTACCAGGTGTGCAGAAAATTTCGATTGTCTACAATTATCTGTATATCTGCTAAGTCTACTAATAACATAAGCAATATCAGGTCGAATACAGTTCATTAAATACATTACACTACTAGTGATTCTGACATATTCAATTTGTGCAATACCATTCCCTTTATTTTACTTTAAATGCACACTAGACTCATAAGGTGTTCATAATGGCTCTTCATTAAAAAAATTAAATTTCTTAAGAATATTTTCCATATAATCAGACTATGATAATACGAAACCATTTACATCTTTATTTATTTTCATACCAAGAATCAAATCTGCTTCTCCTAAATCTTTCATGTCAAATTTGAAAGATAAAAAATATTAGTAGTTTTCACAACTTTCTCATCAGTACCAAATATTAACAAATCATCCACATATAAATAAATAATCACACCATAATTTTCATTGAATCTACTCTAGACACAACTATCAGATCCATTTGTCACAAAATCATTAGACAAGAGAATTTTATTAAATTTGTCATTCCATTGTTTTGGTACTTGTTTCAAACCATACAAGGATTTTAATTTACAAGTCTACACACTTTTTGTTCTTCTCTTGGAACTACAATCCCTTCTAGTTGACACACACACACACACACACACACACACACACACACACACACACACACATATATATATATATATATATATATATATATATATATATATATATATATATATAAATTTCTTCATTTAACTCTCCATTCCAAAAGGTAATTTTAACGTCCATTTGGTGGATTATTAATTTATGAATAGATGCTAAAATAATAAAAATTCTGAAGTTGTCCATTTTAGCCACTAGTGAGTAAATGTCAAAATAGTCAAACACTTCCTTTTGAGTAAACCCTTTAGCCACAAGTCTTGCCTTAAATTTATTGATAGACCATCAGCTTTTAACTTCTTTTTAAACACACGTTTACATCCAATAGGTTTACATCCTCCAGGCAAGTTAACTAGTTCCCATGTATAGTTAGACATAATGGATTCTAGTTCACTATTGATAGCATCTTTCCAAAAAGTTGCATCAATTGATTTCATTGCCTCTTCAAAAGTTTTAGGGTCATCTTCAGTTATAAAATATGGGCCAAAAGTTTTCTCAAAACATTGTCGCTTATTTCTAGTATATGCAGGTACAGGTTCTTTATCTAACCTTTTAAGACGTTGATTTGAAAAGGTACTGCCCACATCTATTATTATCATCGGAAAGACATTTTCAAAAAATTCTACATCCTTTGTTTCCGAAATAGAATTATTTTGATAATTATTAGTCTCATCTTTAATTACCAAAAATTTGTACGCAGCACTATTAGAAGCATATCCAATAAAAATATAATCCAATATTTTAGGTGCAATTTTATTCATTTTAAATTATAATATAGGTACTTTAGCAAGATATGCCCTTTTGGGTGAGCCTGTGGTGAGATAAGATGGCCCAAAAATATACTATTGGACCAGTAGTTTAAGATCTTATTTGGATGGATTTTGTTAGGAATATAATGATAGAATAGTAGAGTGTTTAATTAAGGGGGAGTTTGATTAAACCCCTAATTAGATTCCATATATATATATATGATTTGATGATGAAACATGTATGCGACTTAATATTAATTGAAGCTTATAAAGTATATTTGTATGAATAAGTTTTGTATAGTCGTTATCTGAGATATCTATATACAAGGACTTAGAATAGTATAATTAAACTTGTTAAGTTGATCTTTAACTTATCTGTATATGTAATACATAGGATCATTGTAAATAGATTACTCTGCATGGAAGAAGTGTTAATCGCAAAGTAAATCTGTGACAACCCGAGAATTTAGACAATTTAATAAAACCTTAAAAGATTGAATAGAGGTTAAATAATAGACCTAGACAGAAAATAAGTATATGTATTTGACATTTTTGGGAATAAATTTTGTGAATCTTGGTCAAGATTTACAGCGTTAAGAGTAATTGTGTGTATGGTCATATATGTGTACAGTATGTGGTTAAGGGTCAAGGGTGGACCAGATAAACTATATCAGTCACAAACCCTACTAATATATTAAGAACCTCGACGTTTAGTTAAAAAACCCTAACGACTGATAAGAAACCCTATTACCGGCTATGGAAACCCTAATTATTCAACTGGAGATCCTAATGTACAATTAGAGAAAACCTAATTATTAATTTATAGAGTTTAATGTTAATTAGGAAACCTTAACCCTAATTAGCAAACTTGAATGTGATTAGTAAACTTTACTATAATTAGGGAACCCGAATTATAATTTTCTATTTTTAGAACCTAATTAGAAAAGCTTGGAAATTTAAATTTATATAACTTTAGGGTTAAACCCTAAGGGTCAAACCCAAAGGGTTAAAACCTAATGGTTGTGAGAAGTTACCAAGTTGCCATTCACTTTATGAGTTAAATGACCAAACTACCCTTTTTAATATTTTAATGAGGTGGAGTGTAAATCTAACCCAACTTGTGGTTGGTGACCAACCCTATGCTAGCCATGTGGTCTAGTAATCCACTTTAATCAGCAAATACCAGCCATCTTGCATCCTACAAATTCATTGAACCTAAGATCAAAGTTAAAAAGTAAAGAAATTCACTTACTTTACTTTTCAACCTAGCCAAGACCTTCTCTCTCTAAAAATTCAAAAATGTAGAGTGAGAGTAAGTGATAAGTTAAGCCAATGTCAGCCTTTAGCTTGCCAAGAACAAAGATCAAGGTCAGAATCAAGATCAAGCTCAAAAAGGAGGTATAAAACCCTAAACTTGAAGATCCATGTGTCTGATGTTAGATGTTATGATTAAGTGTTTAAATATATTGTTTGTAGTTTATATTACTGATCTGGGTTGTAATATCACAGATCCATAACACTTAGATGCTCGAAATTGATGTTTTTAGAAATCTGGAAAAGTTAGAAAATGTTGACTGACAAGCAAATGTCAGGGCTTCTAGATCGGTGTGTGTTAGGTGTTATGTGTATGTTATGTTTTAGATCTGTTCTTTGATGTTAGGTCTTTGATCTAAGACTTGAATCAACCTCAGATCATGTTTAGATTGGAAGATATGATCGGTTAAAGTCCGTTGACCGAGCACAAAACTTAGAATCTGGAAAACCCAAAATTTCCAGTTTGGTCTGACAACCCTTTTGCAGGCGCTTGATCTTGCAACTTTTATGTGTTTTGGCCTTGTTGTGAGTTAAATGTTGTAGACTGGTATGTAGGCTACACAATCGTGTCCTTAGATCCCCAAAATCATTATCAGAATCGTAGATAATCTTGGTCAAACTAGGTTGACCAATCTGCCCGGATGAAGATTCTGGAAAACCCAGAATCTTCAAGAACAAGTTCCTGACAGGTAGTTTGACCGGCTTTGATCTCTCTATTTTGATGTTGTTAAGTTGATGTAAGGTTATAGAATTGTACTCTGACATGTGCTCTACACGATCGAACAACTAGATCACATAAACGAGAACTAGGATGTAAGATATGAGGATTCAAAGTAGCAACCCTAACATGTTCTTCATTTCTGGGTAACCTAGAAATGAAGAACAGATTCTGACAACATGTTTGGTACTTTATATCTTCTGGATCTGTTGCAGTTTAGCTATGAAATGAATTTTTGGTTGTAGTATTACGTAAATACTACACCATTAACACTTTATACAAACCAGAATCCTTAAGATCTATGATATGTGAGTGGTCAAACTTAGCATCCGATAAACTGACATGATGTTCTGGGTTCCTCAAGAACAGCCCAAGAACACCTATAGCGACAGTTTCGTCGCTATAGGGCCCTTTAGCAACAGTTTATTTTCTAAAATTATTATTTTTAATAAATAATTAGTATTAAATAGATTTTAATTATTAAGAATAAATAATAAATTATTAAAAATTATTTTAAATTCTAAAAATTAGTTTTTAATTATTTTAAGCATATTTCATAAATATTTAATATTTTTGGAATATAAATGATATTTAATTTATTTAATTATAATATTAAATAAATTATTTAAAAATCGTTTTAATACTTGAAAAATCATGAAAAATTATATTATGATATAAGAAAATATTTTAAGTTATTTTTAGTGACTTTCAATATTTTGTGAGGAATTTCATTAATAAATTAATATTAATGGTAATTAGTTTATTTAATAAATATATTAAATAAATTATGGAAAAATAGAATAAATGATTGATAAATCATATAAAAATTATTTAAGTGTTATAAAAATATTTTAAGTTATAAAATATAACTTTTGATATTTTGTGATGAAAAACATTAATTTTAAATATTAAAAGCAATTATCAGATAATAGATTTAAGTGTTTAAAAATCATATAAATATGATTTTAAGGTATTAAAAATACTTTAATATATTATACTATTATGACATGAATTTCATTAATATTTGATAATAAATAAATATTAATGATAATAGAATATTGTGGTATTTAATTCATTTAAATATGAGTTTAATGATTTAAAGTTCATGATAAATGATAATAATTATCTGAAAATTATTACGAGCTTATGAAAAATGTTTTGACTATTAATAAATTACCTTAGATAATGGTTAACTGTTTTGACGGAGTTTAATTGAACTTAGACTCGAAATTTTGTCCGACTAGACCGTTAGGATGTCAGAATTGTGCCGAACTCGACTCAGACAGTAAAATTTTAACTTGAGGATAGGTCATATGTGTGTTTTAGACGGATATGATTATGTGATAATGTGTTTAGGTTATTTTAAATAATGTGATGATATTATTCTAATTTGCATATCGATATTATTTATATATTAGATTCAGACAAAGCTTATTAATTGCGTAACGATAATCAACGGTTCAGACAAGGTTTCTTAACTTTACTTTGAGTTGTTGTATTCAAATGTACTGGTGGTTAATCATTGCTGATTGTCATGTCTAAGAATTATAAAATTGTACTCTATACCTATTGCGTGTATAAGTTTGGTATGAAAGGCTGATTACCTTCATTACCATTCGGTCTAGATATATTTGTTCATGTTCAATACTTGTTCAGTCGAAAGTTTGTTCATGCTAATTTACACCTATATTGTTGAATTATAGCCAGCTTATTATTCAAACTCTTTTAATCATAATATATCCTCAAATAAATTATACTTGCTGGGAAAACTTATGCTCACCCTTGCTATATCATGATAAACATTGCAGATTAAGAAGAATGCATCGGATACAAGGAAAGTCAAAGCCAAGTTCAGCTTGGGACTATATGTGCAGCTAGATTTGTAACAATATTGAATAATAATAACATTATATGTTAGATTCGATATTGATTCAGGTTTTACGTAAGATTCTCGACCTTGGGGATAGTGTGTATTATTTAATGTATAAATAATTTATGTTTATATCTTCCGCAATAGTTATAGAACTAGTGTACCAAATTCATGGTGATTTAGGACCAGAATTTAGGGGCGCTATAATTGGTATCAAAGCTGTTGGTTATAAACCTAGGGTAGAGTTACCTTAGACTAATAACCGCAGTGGTTGGATAAGACCTAACTCACACAGAGTTAGTGTGTCGACAAGATTCAAAGACGAATCTCGGTAAGTTGTAAAGATACGGAGTTCCCTAACCATGATAGTAAAGGTGAACAGTAGTGGTGGATAGATAGAGTCTAAAAGACTAAAAGTACAAGGATAGGAGATCGTAAAACAAAACGATCATAGCCTCAAAATATATCATAATATATACGATAAGATCACTCCGTGATCGGATAAGGTTATAGTACCACAGATTCAGGAAAGGATTATGAATACGGATTAAAGAAATTCGTACTGAGAATGGGGTTAGAATTAAGTGGGGATTTCAATTGAGGACATATGTCAGCAGCCAAGTTGTATGATTCTTCATATGGGAGCTGAATTGTACTTGGTGTAACAACCACTTAGTTTCTAGCACTGATAATCATTGGAATGTATGTGTCACGCTATTTGCTATATACATGTTAAGAGGGTGATTCCTTTTTCATATGTATATCAGATAGATAGGTTATAGGTAGAGAATATCAGGTTAAGTACGAGTTCTTAAAACTCATACTTATGGTATGTTCCTGACTCATAGTTATATGAAATGTTTATGAACCCCTCAGCGAATGGACGCCAAATGTCTGACTAGGACAAGTTCTTAAACTCATATGATTGTGGAAAGTTCTTGAACTCGTAAGTGTGGTAAGTTCGACGAACTGGGTAGAACTAAGTGTGAATGGAGTATTGAGGATAATAGGAACAGATAGATTGTTAAGCAAATGATTAATAGTGGAGACATAAGTTTTCCCAAAACTCCTAGCTATGCTAGATTTCGAAATTTTGACATCAAGCTAAAAACGCACTATGTGCTTTTAAAAAAAATATGTAGACTTGTAATCATTTTTGAAACGGTTTAAAGTATAGTCTATGCTACTTATTTTCGCTAAACGCAAATGATTTGAAATATTAAAATATATTTTATTTATCACTCATGTACCATGTAACCTGGTGCAGAGATGATAAAAAGTTGATAGAGTTATAAATACAGGAATACATAGTGTGAATTTGATCTAAAAATCATTGTTCCACTATTGTATGATGGGTTATGACAAAGTCATACAATGACGGCATCCTCAAATGGACTGTTAATACAGTACAGCATCAAGACGCCATTCTCAAAAATATTTTAAAGATTTTAATTTGCCAACGGGGTTTGGCTACACTTAAATAATTCGATTGAATTGGATTATTGATATGAGCCTACGCTTTTCGATTTAGCTAGACCAATGTTTATAAAACTCTAAGTGTTCTTTGAAAATTTTCCCGAACCAAATTATTTTGGTGCTGAATCAGATAAAGACTGAGGTAAGAAATTTTGTGCGCCTAAGACGGATAAGAGGAACAAATTGTTTCGACCAGCAGAATTTGGCCAGTACAGGGCATACCGGACTAATCACCCACTATGTCCATAAGTTATGACGGTTTGCGGATAAATTTCCATAAAACCATGGTGAAAATGACAGACAAATAGTCTATATGACTCCTCAGCATAATTTAAAAAATTTTACTCTTGTGAGTGATGTATTGGGTAACATGTGATGCTGTGTATGCAAGGTATGAGGTGTAAGTTGAATTTCGAGGACGAAATTCTTAGAAGAAGGGGTGAATGTGACAACTCGAGAATTTAGACAATTTAATAAAACCTTAAAAGATTGAATAGAGGTTAAATAATAGACCTAGACAGAAAATAAGTGTATATATTTGACATTTTTGGGAATAAATTTTGTGAATTTAAAAACTCTTGGTGAAGGTTACGGGGTTAGAGTAATTGTGTATATGGTCATATATGTGTACAGTATATGGTTAAGGGTCAAGGGTGGACCAGATAAACTATATCAGTCGCAAATCCTAATAATATATTAAGAACCTCGACGTTTAGTTAGAAAACCCTAATGACTGATAAGAAACCCTATTACCAGCTATGGAAACCCTAATTGTTCAACTGGAGACCCTAATGTATAATTAGAGAAAACCTAATTATTAATTTATAGAGTTTAATGTTAATTAGGAAACCTTAACCCTAATTAGCAAACTTGAATGTGATTAGTAAACTTTACTATAATTAGGGAACCGTAATTATAATTTTCTATTTTTAGAACCTAATTAGAAAAGCTTGGAAATTTAAATTTATATAACTTTAGGGTTAAACCCTAAGGGTCAAACCCAAATGGTTAAAACCTAATGGTTGTGAGAAGTTACCAAGTTGCCATTCACTTTATGAGTTAAATGACCAAACTACCCTTTTTAATATTTTAATGAGGTGGAGTGTAGATCTAACCCAACTTGTGGTTGGTGACCAACCCTATGCTAGCCATGTGGTCTAGTAATCCACTTTAATCAGCAAATACCAGCCAACTTGCATCCTACAAATTCATTGAACCTAAGATCAAAGTTAAAAAGTAAAGAAATTCACTTACTTTACTTTTCAACCTAGCCAAGACCTTCTCTCTCTAAAAATTCAAAAATGTAGAGTGAGAGTGAGTGATAAGTTAAGCCAATGTCAGCCTTTAGCTTGCCAAGAACAAACATCAAGGTCAGAATCAAGATCAAGCTCAAAAAGGAGGTATAAAACCCTAAACTTGAAGATCCATGTGTCTGATGTTAGATGTTATGATTAAGTGTTTAAATATGTTGTTTGTAGTTTATATTAATGATCTGGGTTGTAATATCACGGATCCATAACACTTAGATGCTCGAAATTGATGTTTTTAGAAATCTGGAAAAGTTAGAAAATGTTGACTGACAAGCAAATGTCAGGGCTTCTAGATCGGTATGTGTTAGGTGTTAGGTGTATGTTATGTTTTAGATCTGTTCTTTGATGTTAGGGCTTTGACCTGAGACTTGAATCAACCTTATATCATCTTTAGATTGAAAGATATGATCGGTCAAAGTCCATTGACCGAGCACAAAACTTAGAATCTGGAAAACCCAGAATTTCCAGTTTGGTCTGACAACCCTTTTGCAGGCGCATGATCTTGCAACTTTTATGTGTTTTGGCCTTGTTGTGAGTTAAATGTTGTAGACTGGTATGTAGGCTACACAATCGTGTCCTTAGATCCCTAAGATCATTAACAGAATCATAGATAATCTTGGTCAAACTAGGTTGACCGATCTGCCCGGATGAAGATTCTGGAAAACCCATAATCATCTAGAACAAGTTCATGACAGGTAGTTTGACCGACTTTGATCTCTCTATTTTGATGTTGTTAAGTTGATGTGAGGTTATAAAATTGTACTCTGGCATGTGCTCTACACGATCGAACCACTAGATCACATAAACGAGAACTAGGATGTAAGATATGAGGATTCAAAGTAGCAACCCAAACATGTTCTTCATTTATGGGTAACCCAGAAATGAAGAACAGATTCTGACATGTTTGGTGCTTTATATCTTCTAGATCTGTTGCAGTTTAGATATGAAATGAATTTGTGGTTGTAGTATTATGTAAATACTATAACATTAACACTTTATACAAACCAGAATCCTTAAGATCTATGATATGTGAGTGGTCAAACTTAGCATCCGATAAACTGACATGATGTTCTGGGTTCCTCAAGAACAGCCCAAGAACACCTATAGCGACAGTTTCGTCACTATATGGCCCTTTAGCGATAATTTATTTTCCAAAAATATTATTTTTAATAAATAATTAGTATTAAATAGATTTTAATTATTAAAAATAAATAATAATTTATTAAAAATTATTTTAAAGTCTGAAAATTAGTTTTTAATTATTTTAAGCATATTTCATAAATATTTAATATTTTTGGAATATAAATGGTATTTAATTTATTTAATTATAATATTAAATAAATTTTTTAAAAATGGTTTTAATACTTAAAAAATCATGAAAATTAGATTATTATATAAGAAAATATTTTAAGTTATTTTTAGTGACTTTAAATATTTTGCGAGGAATTTTATTAATAAATTAATATTAATAGTAATTAGTTTATTTAATAAATATATTAAATAAATTATGGAAAAATAGAATAAATGATTGATAAATCATATAAAAATTATTTAAGTGTTATATAAATATTTTAAGTTATAAAATATAACTTTTGATATTTTGTCATGAAAAACATTAATTTTAAATATTAAAAACAATTATCGGATAATGGATTTAAGTGTTTAAAACTAATATAAATATGATTTTAAGGTATTAAAAATACTTTGATATATTATAATATTATGACATGAATATCATTAACATTTGATAATAAATAAATATTAATGATAATAGAATATTGTGGTATTTAATTCATTTAAATATGAGTTTAATGATTTAAAATTCATGATAAATGATAATAATTATCTGAAAATTATTACGAGCTTATGAAAAATGTTTTGACTATTAATAAATTACCTTAGATAATGGTTAACTATTTAGATGGAGTTTAATTGAACTTAGACTCGAAATTTTGTTCGACTAAACTGTCGGGATGTCAGAATTTTGCCGAACTCGACTCAGACAGTAAAATCTTGACTTGAGGATAGGTCGTATGTGTGTTTTGGACGGAAAGGATTATGTGATAATGTGTTTAGGTTATTTTGAATACTGTAATGATATTATTCTAATTTGTATATCGATATTATTTATATATTAGGTTCAGACAAAGCTTATTAATTGCGTAACGATAATCAACGGTTCAGACAATTTTTTCTTAACTTTACTTTGAGTTGCTGTATTTAAATGTACTGGTGGTTAATCATTGCTGACTGTCATATCTAATAATTATAGAATTGTACTCTATAAATATTGCGTGTATAAGTCAGGTATGAAAGGTTGATCACCTTCATTACCATTCGGTCTAGATATATTTGTTTATGTTCAATACTTGTTCAGTCAAAAGTTTGTTCATGCTAATTCATAACTATATTATTGAATTATAGCCAGCTTATTATTCAAACTTTTTCAATCATGATATATCCTCAAATAAATTATACTTGCTGGGCAAACTTATGCTCACCCTTACTATATCATGATAAACATTGCAGATTAAGACGAATGCATCGGATACATGAAAAGTCAAAGCCAAGTTCAGCTTGGGACTATGTGTGCAGCTAGATTTGTAATAATATTGTATAATAATAACATTGTATGTTATATTCGATATTGATTCAGGTTTTAGGTAAGGTTCTCGACCTTGGGGATAGTGTGTATTGTTTAATGTTTAAAAAAAATTTGTTTATATCTTCTGCAATAGTTATAGAACTAGTGTACCAAATTCGTGGTGATTTAGGACCAGAATTTGGGGGCGCTACAAAATCTACATGTGCTTATTGTATATTTGTACAAGTAAGTTTTGTAAAGTCCTTCAAAAGAATTGATGTATAAGTACTTGGATTAGAAAGATCAAATATTGTTAGGTTGATCTTTTGGGAATTAATCTGATGTATAGATGATACGATTTCGATCGAAAGGTTACTTTACCAGTTCACAGTATGAAATATTTCGCAGAGTCCGTCTTATTCGTACAACATCATAAGATAGCAAAGTTCACTTCAGATCACAGATAAAGACTCAGTTCATGAAGTGAACACTTAATCTAACAGTTGCAAGGCTCATCTCCACAGAGAAAATCATCTTGTCTGCACAACATAACATGATTATAGAATTCACTCCATCTTACAGATAGAAAATCAGTTTATGAAGAAAGTAAATGATCTCAAAACTGCATGGCGAACACAAAAATGAACAATGAGTTAAAGAAGATGTTAAAAATCATCTAGCAAGATCAATCAATCATCTAAAAGAAAAAATGGATGTAACGCCCCCAAATCTAGTCTTTCTTCAAACTCAGATTCAGTGCATTACTAGTGCTTACCATTCTATACATACATCATTATATTATTTAAATACAACATATCTGTTCAAATCCCAAATTCTATTACCTTAAAATCTTTATTCCTTACAAATAATGATAATTACATTATTCTTTACCTCTTACAAGTGTGACTTTCATCCGTCATAACAGATACATAACAGTTTATTAAACTACTCTATAGTTTAATTAACTATTGTACATTACAAGTCTTATCTTCACTCTTATTCATATAATGAATGACACTTCGTTTAGATACCGATCAGCTTAACCTTCACAGGATCCTTAAGTTTATTTTACTGTCGTTCGTTGAAAATAATTTTATTTTAAGCAAGTGTGAGCATTCAATTGCTCAGCAAGTCATAGCAGTTGAATAGTAACAACTCAAGAATCACATAGTCTTTTAAAAACTTCAATAACCGAACAAAGGTTATGAAGCAGCTCGAATAATAAGAATAAATATGATTCCTATCATTTTAAAACATTCATTTTGACATAACTTCAAATTCTCATATTCTTTTCTTTGCATCATGTCTAGCTAGAATCATTAACATAGACTTAACATTACAGTTCATGAATAAACATAACTCTTTCACATTGAACAGTTCTATCGTAGAACAGTTCATCTCACGTAAACACATAAGTGTTAAAATTGTGACACAAAGCCTCATGCATACTAACACCTTGCACAAATATCACACATTTTCACATAGGTAAAACTTTCTCAAGTTTAACATCTGAGAAAAGTTTAAGAAACTAGCATTTATTTAAAATATGAATGAAGTTAGGAAACTTGCCTTAAGCACTATGTAGATAATCAAAATTTTCCATTACTGTTACTAACTATGTAGGAGGGCAGAATCATCTTTCATCGTCCAAAGACAACCCTGGAAGTCAAAATTATCAAACCAGACCCCTGGAGACAACCCTGGGAAATTATCAAACCAGACCCCCGAAGACAACCCCGAGAAATCATCAAACCAGAACCCCAGAGATAGCCCCGTGGGACATCAAATCAACTTCAGAGACAACCCTGAGGACAAACAGAAGTCAACAACCGTCAAACCCCAAAGACAACCCTGAGGAAAGACAGCTGCAACACATCAAGCCTGAAAATCAACCCAGAATGAAAAAAGAGTAATTTTGCCAACTCAACATCAAAACTGATCAAATTACCATGAGAAGGTCATGCATGACCATAACAGTAATCCCGAGTGAAAATAGCTCAAGACAGCTCAACGGACAGACTACAAAGACTCGAAGATCTGGTTATGGACCCATCTTCCCGGATTTGAAAAAGATTAAATCCCATGTCATTGTGTAGCTCTTAGAAAGGGCTTTCTATAAAGGTATATCACATCTCCATCGGATTCCCAGATTGAAAGTTATGAAGGTTCAAGCAGATTACGCGTTGGTCGGAGTGCACATACTTCGAGATAATGGGATCCACCAGGCTAGGCCCACCAGGTTCAGCTGCAGGTAGACCGTAGCTACCGCAGGTCTATATATCAAGCCATTTGAAAGTGAAAGGCAGCCTTTTTTCTTTTTAATCTTTGTAAACCTCTTACAGAAACACTTCTATACATATATATAGCAACATATCAAGTTTTAATTGGAGGAAAATGAGTTTTGAGGTGCTTAAAGCCGTTTGATAGCCATTCTCGTAAGATTTCACCAGATCTGGCTTCTTCGCTTGCTCTAATACGTATATAAGCATTATATATACTTTTTTAACAATTAATATTCGTTAGATCTTAAGTTTTAACTATTTATTTCTTGTAAGTAGTTAATAATTGAGCTTTATTGACTAGATATGTATTGGATCTAGCCATATCTAGCTTTTAACCGGTTCAAAAGTAGTGAAATTTTAACGTGGAAGCTAGAATGGCTAAGATCTGTATAGATCTAGTTTTCTTTCTAGTTTTTATAAATATTTAGCAACCACGTGGCCCTAGATCTGTATCTAGAGGACGCTGGAAGCTTTGGCTACGTGCATGTAAGGATTTGACTGATGAATCCTTTGTTTTACGACGTTTAGAGTAAATATATCTGTTTTATTTCAGTATATTGGCTATGCATGCTATTTATGTAATATATTGTGAACCTAGGAGCCACGTGATCTAAGATCCAGCTGATGGATCTAGATCTGGTTCCCATGATGGACCTTTTTTAGTTGTACAGCTAGCTTGCAAATTTTGTACTTGTAAATCTAGGACCTTAGAATAGTTATCCGGATTTAAGGTCCCCGTGATAATGAAAATCTTATCTGTGGTGCTCAGGCATACTTTGATGGCTTTCATGCCCATAAGGACCCAACACACACACACACATATATATATATATATATATATATATATATATATATATATATATATATATATATATATATATATATATATATTATTTTGTCGAAGATGTTTCGCATCTCGAGAATAAAATCAAAATAAGCCGAATATGGAATAAAATGGAAGTATTAAAGGCCTCAATTCCTATGCAAGCATAAGGGTTTGAAAACCTATTTTCAAAACATCACCTTTATATATCTTGTATTAAAATTGGACTTTTATATAAGTCAAACCCTTTGTATATAATCGCAAAAGAGGCATAACACTACTTTCAAAAAAAGGACTTGGGCCAAATTAACTGCAACACACACACACACACACACACAAACTAGGGAATAAAAAGTACGATAACCGTGTTTCATGGAAGTTGGGGGGTGCCTAACACCTTCTCCCCCACTTAATTAAGCCCCCAAATTCTATGAATCTTGGTTTTCAAGACCAATTAAATAGAGTCCAATATGAGGTTATATTGCAAAACCTTTCAGAACTCGGTTGAGTTGATACAACCATTTAACTCATATCAACTGGCGGCTCTATCTAATTCGAACTAATAAAAATCAAATCTTTTCAAATCGTCAACATTATATGTCGATCTTTTTCTTGAAAATCTCACCCTTCAGATCAAACAAATTCATCTATAAAACATAAAGGGTAAGAAACACATAGGAAGGTCGAGAAATTTTTTCTGACGTCGACACGCTGTATACTATTTCAGTTTACATTGTACGGCTCTTTGAAAATCCTATATATCACATAAGGAATAACATATACCAATTAGTCATATATTTGACTTACGCATTGGTTAAAACTTATCTTTAAGTCTTATGGTTCGCGTTCTTGTGATCTAAGTTTACGTGACCAAACTTTACATTCATTCTTTCGGTTGTTATGACATACGGAGATGCCACAACCTTACGATCATCTTTACGATGGTTTTATATTATCGTCTTCTTCTTCCTAGCTCAACCTGTCTGAAACATTAATACTGTAATGTTCGTTAGGTTAATTAACATTCCTTATGGCTTTCTGACAAATAAATGTCATACCTCAGGATTATTCTGTATCGTCTAAGTTATACAATCATTTGTATGCCATGAGAGATCATTCAATGTTAATGCTATCCATTCATAGCTTTAAACATTTTACATTACCTCCATTCTTATCGTATAACGTCCGGTTTATTTGACTCGAAATATTTTTCAAGTTATAATCATTAACTCGGCTTCTCAACGTTTATACTTTATTCATTACTCTTCATCATCCCACGTTCAGACCATAAATGGGGTGTAGGTTAAGCACATTTATTTTATGTGTACGCTAAGCGTCGTCGTCGGTTTAAGCGTTTTACATTTACACTTCTTTCTAACATTCTTTATCCGACTCAATTTTAGACCATTCGTTAATCTCATTACCGTTCGTTACGGTTTAATAACATTATTACTCAACATTCAAGTGATTACATCTTAAGTAACCTTAAACGTTCATTTTACTTGAGTATAGTCCACCGTATTTCTGAATACAAGATTCTGTATTACATTTACGTACTTTGCGTTTACATTTTTTTAATCATTCTTTGTTTAACATCTAGGTATTACAATCTATGTAATCCTAAGACATTCGTTCCACGTGAGCACGATCCATAAATATTGCTTACGTACTTTACATTTACCTTGCTTGTCTTTTAAACTTTCATTCAACCTTTAACTAAGGTTCTAATCACTCATTCTAGTGATTCATTACGTGAACATTACGTTCATTCTCATTTATAAATGTCCAAGTTATACGGTTCATTGTACGCTAAGACCAATCGTCCGATGCAATTACTTGCGTTTATTATTTTAACTTTTCTTACGACCTTATTGTGACGTCCCCAAAATAGGTATACATCACCTATTCTGAGTCGCCAAATACATGGTACAGAAATAACTACAACATCATTACTACAATTATCGTGCAAAATACGACAACACATAAAATGTGAATTTAAATACAAATATTGTCTTTTAGACAATATCCACACTCAAATAAATCCTCATTACAATTATTAAAACACTATTTTACAAAATAATGATGACTGCTAACACAACTGACTGGAAACATCACTGCACACCCCGACTAGTTCCCGTTATATTCTTGCCTCCTGAGAAAAATGGAACAAAAAGGAAAAAGGTGAGCTCAACTAGCCCAGTAAAGAATATTACGACTAAGATAATATACAACAAATTATCATTAGTCTTAAACAGGGAAAAATATGATAAAATATAATAGACAACAAGTTTTAGATCAACAACTACAGCGAAAATAACAATCCATTAGAAGAGTCAAGTAGAGAATGAATTCTACTATCTTCTAAGATTTAAAAGTCCATCATCAATATTTTATACCTGTAATTTCAATCAATATACATCTTGAATCAAATATTCATCTTTGCACTACAGGCCAAAGATATTCATTTGTGTCACCAGTTGGTCATGTTCATCTAAATACCAGTTCATCTTTGCACTATGGGCCAAAGATATTACTCAGTTTATCATTCATCTTTGCACTACAGGCCAAAGATATTCAGTAATATCATTATTTAGGACTGAGGATGATGAAAAATATCTTAAAGAAAACGAATCCAGTGAGACAAAAGGACAAATATTAGGGATTTGTTCTACAATTTATCCAAGTTCAATAATATTCAATAATAATCAATTTTGGAGAAGAATTAAAAAAATAAAGATTAAAACATGGATACAATCAAAGATAGTAATCATAATAAACATCTTGGACAAAGAAGAAAAATTTTAATTTTCTGTGAATAGTGTCGTATTTGTGAATAATGTTGTATACGTGAATAGTGTCGTATACGTGAATAGTAACTCCGACACAGAAAGGTAAAAATTCCATAATAAAATTCATATCAATATTTCGACATAATGATATTGAAAAAAAATAATATCATTTACGAAGAAAATAACATCCTTTACCTCAAAAGAACAATACTTTCAGCTGAAATATCAGGTATAAGGCTGAAGAAAACTTGTACTGAATAGCGACTGTCAAAGTATCTCAAAAATACGCTCGATAATATAGAGATAGAAAGAGAAAAAACTTGTTTCTGATATGATTTTCAATTCTAACTAAGCACCATATTTATATGAAAATGCTTAGAACGCCAAAGCAGACTAACATGCTACCTGATATATTTACCTACTACTATTTACGCCTACCACTTTTGAAATAAAATTTCAGCACATTTCTCACCAACCAAAATGGGGCCCACCTATTTTAGAAATTTCTAAAATGTTTTAAATTTAAACAATAATCAGCAACTTCAATAATTCATAATAAATAGCCCTTTATCAGAAAAATTCGAGTCTCCTGTCTATTCCATAGAAAATTTAATTCGCTACAACTTTGTAGAAGAAAATTTTTTCCAAATTCCAATCAAAAAATATCCGAAATCCATATACGGATGATTTTTAATACCTCAATTCTGACAAAATACTGATAAAATACCTCAGCATTAATTCCTTCATTTATATCCACATAAAAAATAAATATTTTCTTATCATATAAATTAATAATTAATTATTCACAAATAATATTCCAAAATCACAATTATGACAACCATGTCTTTCTCAGGAAAGATGGGGCTTTTCGATAAGGATTTCTCCTTATTAGTGCGCAATTAGGTGACCAAACCTCTTCTTAGACAGAACTTTCTTAGACATTGCCAATAATGATATCTAACAATATTATTCAAATAATATGAATTATTAATCTAATAATAGAGATACTATGCAGTGACAATTATTGAAACAATAATAATATAAAATATCAACGTTGCAATTATTGAATTAATAAAATAAAATATTGAACAGTAATTACTGTAACAATTATTGAGTAGTGTCTTCTTACGTAAGGATCAATAATTCAACAATTCTATGCAATTCTGTATGCTACTGTGCACCCACGTGTATTACTGTATTTTAACCACCGGGTATCCCAACAGTGTTAACGGTAATAACTGCACCGTTATTTATAAAAACTCAAACTTGTCGTTTTCTTCATCCGACCATTTTTCGTTATGGGGCCTACAAATGACTGCGCCATCGTACGAATATTCCCTGACAACAAGAATATTCTATGACCAAACGAATATTCCCCGACAACAATAAACATTTTATAACCACTTGCTTATTTTGCAAAATCTGCACATTTTACCCATAACCAAAGCATTATATCAAATTAACACATTATTATTAAAAATAATAAATAGAGGAAATTCAAATTTATTTATGAATAAGTTGGGGTCTTACAACCTCCCCTCCTTATGAAATTTCGTCCTCGAAATTAACATACATACCTGGTATTTCGAAAAGGTGAGGATACCTTACTTTCATTTCTGATTCTAACTCCCACGTCATTCTTCAATAGCATGGTTCCTCAACAAAACCTTAACTTGTGGTATAACATTGGTGCATATGACATGCTTTTTACTATCCAAGATCTTAACAGGTACCTCCTCGTACGTTAAATCTTTAGCTATCTCCTCTGGTTCTAACTCAATTATGTGGTTCGGGTCTTTCACATATTTACGAATCATAGATATGCGAAAAATATTATGAACACGAGATATGCTTGGAGGTAATGCGAGTCTATAGGCCACATTTTCTATTCGTTCAAGAATCTCAAATGGACCAACAAATCTTGGATTGAGCTTTCCTCTTTTCTCAAATCTTGTTACTCCCTTCCATGGAGAAATACGTAACAATACATGATCCCTAATACTAAATTCCACGTCCTTTCGATGAAGATCTGCATAACTCTTTTATCGATCCTGTGTCGTTTGTATACGTTGTCGGATCATTTAGATTTTCTCTATAGTCATACGTACCAATTCTGGTCCCAACAACGTTGGTTCACCCACCTCGTCCCAGCATACTAGAGAATGACATTTTCTTCCATACAATGCCTCGAATAATTTTGCCCAGCAAGTATAAGTTCAATTAAGGATATATCATGATCGAAAGAATTGAACAATAAGTTGGCTAACTTTCTACAATATACACATTACGAAAGAGCATGAATAAATTTTCATAGTTAAACGAATAATGAACATGAATAAATCAACTGGACCAAATGGTAATGAAGGTGATCAGCCTTTCATACCTGATGAATACATGAAATGTGCACAGAGTGAGAATCAATAATTCATAGACATGGTATAATCAGTAATGATTAACCCCAAGCATATTTCAAAAAATCAATTCGAGATCGAGTTAGAGAACTTACCTGTACCATTGATTACCATTACTCAACCTATATCGCTTTTTCTGAAGACCTAATATAGATAATACCGATCTCCAAATATTAGAATATCATCACAGTATAGTACTGTTAAATACAGTTATAAATAAATTACCACATAATCCTATCAGTCTATAAAATACCTAAAATTCGGTATCAAGTCAAACTATTTCAGTCTGAGTTGAATTCGGTATAATTTCTGACATCCCAAAAAGGCTAGTCGGATAATTCATGAGTCTAATTTCCATAAGACTTTGCCTAAATGCTTTATATTTACCTTAGATAATTTCATTTTCAGTCAAAATATTTTTCAATGACTTATAATAATTTTCAGATAATTATTATTTAATATCATATTAATATGAATTAAATACTACTTAATTCCATTATCATTAATATTAATTTATTAATAAAATTCATTACAAAATATTAAAAGTCATTAAAAATAACTTAAAATATTTCCTTACAATTTAATATAATTTCAAATGATTTTTAAAGTATTAAAATCATTTTTATGTAATTTATTTAATATAATAATTAAATAAATTAACTATCATTAATATTTAAAAAAATTTAAATATCAGTGAAATATATTCCAAATTATTAAAAACCCATTTTTAGGCTTTAAAATAATTTTTACAAATTTATTATGAATTTCTAATATTTATTTTCTATTTATTTTATAATTTTCGTTTAAAGTTGGGGTCCTCCACAGAAACACTTATAGACAGTGATCTACAAGTCCGATTTGGACCCACTTGGTATTGTTAGAACCGTGACTTCCCGAGCTACGTTTTAGGCTAAAGAAACGGTCCATTTGGCACAGTATAGCACCCTGAAAACAGGCCACTACCGACTGACCATTACATGCCTTGTAAACATTTTCAATATTGGAGTCTTTTACAGAAACGCTTGTATTACGAGATGCACAACTCCGATTGAGGCCCAATCAAACTTGTTGGATCCGTATCTTCTTGAACTATAGTTTTCAGTTATTAAACACCAAATTCCAATCTGTCTAGATCCCTGAAATAAGGCCCAAAGTGACTGGTCCGCAAGGTTTTCTTCAACAGTTGGTTCATTTTCCAGATATGGGGTCCTTAACGGAAACGCTTATAAAACGAAATCTACAAATCGGATTTAGGTCCAATAGGTATCGTTGGATTCGTAATTTCCCGAACTACAGTTTTTATGTATCAAACATCTATTTTGGTTTTGTTTTGGTCCCAGAAAAATGGACAGAAGTGACTGATTAGTAGCTTGTGTTCAACAGTTAAGGTAGTTTTAGATTTAATTCATAACTTGCTCATTTCTTAACATATTTGAGTGATTCCAAAGGCGTTGTGCCCTCAACTCATGTATCTAGCATGCTAATATGTTTTAAACCATTAATCACATGAACCCAAAGAATCTAACATAAAAATATATATAGCATACAAAGGAAAGCTTTTTCTTAAACCTTTTGGTACAATACTTGATTTCCTCACTTTGGATCTAACTTTTGATTTCAAAAATACTTTGATACACATATAAAATACCAATACTCATGTAAATCATGAGTTTTTAATGATCCAAAACAAAAGTTTCTTGGTTCATAAAGATCTAACAAAAAGAGCCCAAAAAGTGAAAACTTTCATTTTCTTACCTTTTTCTTCTTGCAAGCCTTCTTGATGCTTCAAAGTAGCTTATGATTTTAAGTTGTATGAAGATCCAAGACCTCTCCTAGACTCCCTATAACTACCGAAATATGCAGCCGCCTTTCTCTCTCTATTGTTCTTAATTTAGACTTAGGTTTAAAAAAATTAACATAACTTAGTGTATATACAATATACATATAACACATATAATTATAGAATATGTAACTCCTAATATAATTACATATACTTATTATCAATTTAATATATAAGTTACAAAAATTAGAATTTTTAATGCCCTAAGGCTTGTTTGGCAAAACCATATTAAAATAATGACTTAATCATTCCTTAAGCCTTTTTGGCAAAACAAGATTAAAATAAGAATTTTAAAAGCTCTAAGGTTTTGTTTGGTAAAATTAAATTAAAACTCTTTTAATTTATTTTCATAAATCATTTATAATATAGTTTATTGTCCCACATTATTTACTTGAATTTTCATATCCAATCTTAATTAAATAAACTAATTACAACATACTAAATAAATTTCTCACTTAACCAAATATCACTAATTATAATCTCATTATAATTTTATTTAACAATTAATATATCACTTTAATTATTAAATTACGACATCAATACAGCAACTCATGTAATCTTTAACAACTCTCTAACTGTTAAATTAAATTAGAGTATTATTAAATTCACAAATATATACTAACAACAATCACATAAATAAAATATTTATTTAATTTAATAAATATTTTAAATTACAAATAAAATTTTGGATTGTTACATCATTCTCTCCTTACAAGGATTCTGTCCCCAAAATCACAACTCACATAATTCATTCGTCACATTCTTCCTTCCTTATAAGGATTCAGTCCTCGGAATCACCGAAACCCTACCTTACTCAGGTTTTCGTCAAATCTCTTCATTGAATAAGTTCAACACATGACCTTAATATAGGTTTTATATTTTAAATTACAAATAAAATTTTGGATTGTTACATCATTCCCTCCTTATAAGAACTCTGTCCCTAGAATCACAACTCACATAATTCATTCGTCACATTCTTCCTTCCTTATAAGGATTCCGTCCTCGGAATCACCGAAACCCTACCTTACTCAGGTTTTCGTCAAATCTCTTCATTGAATAAGTTCAACACATGACCTTAATATAGGTTTTATATTTCTTACTACATTAATTTCTTCAACAAATTCTAGGTTTTATTTCATAACTTTCACTTTAACTCAATTATATTCTGAGTATTATATATTCTTTAATCCATTCATTTTCTTTTCTAAAGACCGTTATCATAAACACTCGGGATATTACATTCACCCATTCTTCTAAGAATTTCATCTTCAAAATTTTTATTTATTAATCTTTATTCATTCATTCTATCAGAATAGATTTTACGTTAATACTTTATTCATTCGTTGGGTTTTATAACCACTTCTTTCCACAAAGATCTTTCTTCAATTATTAAACTTTTCTATTAAGAGATTTACATTATTCTTTGATAACTCACCTCCTTCTCATTTCAAAAAAATTTTTCTCATTTATTCCATATATTCATCATTCAGTGTCGCATTATACGACTTACTTCTTTCTAAGGAATATCATTCTTACCACATTCACCTTTTAGAATTGCAAGAATCTTCCACAATTGCTCAATAATTGGGAAGAAGTATGAATAACTCAAGAATTTAAAAGATTCCAAATCATGTTGAGGGGTCACAAGACCGTGAACTCTATTCTCGGTTTACTAGTGCTTCAACTCAATCCTTCACACTGCAAACCAGAGTGTTTATCAATCACAAAGACTGAAAACACCCTCCTCACGTACACTAGGTGGCCAGCCTATTGTACCACTACGTTGGGCCGCAACGTAGTGTTTTGTAACGACTATATGCGTTACGCTCGGAACCATTGTCCCCGAAAACAAGTCCCCTTATAGGGTTGTTCACCTCAGCTTTTCAATATCTGAATCCGCACCAAAACAATTTGGTTTGGCATAACTTTTCAATAAACGCTTGAATTTCATGAACATCTTTCAATATTCGTCTAGCTGAATCAAGTAGCATAGACTTTTACAACAATTTGGACATCAATCGAAATATACATACATACATATATATATATATATATATATATATATATATATATATATTCTCATATCTTAAAGAAATCTCAAAAATCTTTTTATGACGTCATGATACCGCACTATATTTACAGTCCGTTGAGGATTCCATAATTTGGTGATTTTATCATACTACATCATACCATAGTGGGCTGAAAATCCTTAGATCACATCCAACACTAGGTAATACTGCATTGATGACTCCATCGTTTTTATCATCTTTGCACCAGGTTACATGATGCATTAATGATATAACATACATTTTGATATATTATAAATCATTTTTGTCTAGCCGAAGCAATTAGCATAGATATACGAATAACAGTATTGTTGTTAAAACTCATTGGTTCCATCATTTGATCCAATGTTTTTCAAGAAAATAGGAGTGTAAACATCAGCACGAAGTCAATAAATTTTGAAAGTCTAGCATAGCTAGTAGATTTAGAGTACCTATGCTTCCACCATCAACTCCACTTTCTATAATGATCCATTGCTTAATAGGTCTATCTATTCCTATCATCCTCAATACTCCATTTACACTTATCTATACCCAGTTCGTCAAACTTACCACACGTTATGAGTTCAGGAACTTGCCACAATCATATGAGTTTAAGAACTTATCCTAGTCAGACCATAGGCGTCCATTCGCTGAGGGGTTCAAAAACATACCATATAATTATGAGTCACGAACCTACCATAAGTATGAGTTTTAAGAACTCGCACTTAACCTTATAATATTCTCTAACTATACTCTACCTATCTGTTATACACATGAGAAAAGAATCACCTTCTCAATAGGCATATAGCAAATAGCGCGACACAAACATTCCAATGATTATCAATGTGATAAACTGAGTGCAAGCACAAAACCCTCGCCCATACAAAGGTTTGTACAACTCAGCCATCATATGAGTCCTCAATTGAAATCCCACCTAACTCTATCTTGCTTATAACTTGCTCTTTGCTCGATACGAATTCCTCGTATCACATCATCTATAACTCCTCATGACTTATCTCGTACTATTTCATAGTACTCCATCTTCATAGCATTAAGCTTTAATTATTCAAACATTATAGACCATCTTTCTTTTATAACTTAAACAGACCACGTCGTGATCTTATTCTATAATCATCTCCCTTAAAATTCTTTTCTTAACTCGTGATCGTTTTGTTTTACAATCTTCTTTCTTTCTCTTTTTCATCATTTACGACATTATTCATTATCTTGGCTTTTGGAGTTAGGAAACTCTCATTTCTTATCTTTATATCTCTTAGATTCTTCTTTGAATCTTCTTGTTTATAAAAAAAAATTCTTCCTTTAAGAATTTCTAACTTCATTTACATCGCTCAAAATTTCATTCGAGTTCTACACTTTCATCATACGTATCTATTTCTACACTTGGTACACATCGAGTCTCTAATAGTTTCAATATGGTACGCTGAGTGGTTTCCCACAAACAACCAACAAACTAGATTCCGAGTTACTAGTTCGTATATACCTCCACTCTATGAAGGAATCTGTTAGCCCAGATACCATACCTCAACTACTAAAGAGTACAACTGTACCATACTTAACTATAACTTTTCATTCTTAACTTCGTTACCAATCTCTTCTTATAGACATTGTCTATTTGTTATCACCTTACATTCTTATTATTGGAGTTGGGTAACTCCATAACTCTACGAGATTCTTCTTTGAATCCTCTCACGCATGTTTTCATCCCTTCTTTACAAATTTCTTAAATTACTTCTTATTGTTCAAACTCTATTTGAGCGTATTCGTTCATTATCTTCACCTCTCTTCTCTAAGGTTATAGCCTAAGTTACTCCTACCTAAGGTTTATAACCTACGGCTTTGATTCCAACTGTAACATCCCCAGATTCGGGTCCCAAATCACCACGAATCCGGTGTACTATATCTATAACTATTGCGGAAGATATAAACATATATTGTTTATACATTAAATATTACACACTATCCCCAAGGTCGAGAACCTTCACATAATACCTAAATCAATATCCTATCAGACATATAAAGTTATTATCATACATTACTGTTACAAATTTAGCTGCACATATAATCCAAAGCTGACTTGTCTTTGACTTTTCCTGTAACCGACGTATTCGTCATAATCTGCAATGTTTATCATGATATAGCAAGGCTTAGCAACAATTTTGTCCAGCAAGTATAAGTTCAATTAAGGATATATCATGATCGAAAGAATTGAACAATAAGTTGGCTAACTTTCTACAATATACACATTACGAAAGAGCGTGAATAAATTTTCATAGTTGAACGAATAATGAACATGAATAAACCAACTGGACCAAATGGTAATGAAGGTGATCAGCCTTTCATACCTGATGAATACATGAAATGTGCACAGAGTGAGAGTCAATAATTCATAAACATGGTATAATCAGTAATGATTAACCCCAAGCATATTTCAAAAATATCAATTCGAGATCGAGTTAGAGAACTTGCATGTACCATTCATTACCGTTACTCAACCTATATCGCTTTTTCTGAAGACCTAATATAGATAATACTGATCTCCAAATTTTAGAATATCATCACAGTATAGTACTGTTAAATACAGTTATAAACAAATTACCACATAATCCTATCAGTCTGTAAAATACTTAAAATTCGGTATCAAGTCAAACTATTTCAGTCTGAGTTGAATTCGGTATAATTTCTGACATCCCAAAAAGTCTAGTCGGATAATTCATGAGTCTAATTTCCATAAGACTTTGCCTAAATGCTTTACATTTACCTTAGATATTTTCATTTTAGTCAAAATATTTTTCAATGACTTATAATAATTTTCAGATAATTATTATTTAATATCATATTAATATGAATTAAATACTACTTAATTCCATTATCAATAATATTAATTTATTAATGAAATTCATTACAAAATATTAAAAGTCATTAAAAATAACTTAAAATATTTCCTTACAATTTAATATAATTTCAAATGATTTTTAAAGTATTAAAATTATTTTTATGTTTAATTAACTATCATTAATATTTAAAAATATTAAAATATCAGTGAAATATATTCCAAATTATTAAAAACCCATTTTTAGGCTTTAAAATAATTTTTACAAATTTATTATGAATTTCTAATATTTATTTTCTATTTATTCTATAATTTTCGTTTAAAGTTGGGGCCCTCCACAGAAACACTTGTAGACGGTGATCTACAAGTCCGATTTGGGCCCACTTGGTATTGTTAGAACCGAGACTTCCCGAGCTACGTTTTAGGCTCAAGAAACGGTCCATTTGGCATAGTATAGCACCTGAAAACAGGCCACTACCGACTGACCATTACATGCCTTGTAAACATTTTCAGTATTGGAGTCTTTTACAGAAACGCTTGTATTACGAGATCCACAACTCCGATTGAGACCCAATCAAACTCGTTGGATCCGTATCTTCTTGAACTATAGTTTTCAGTTATTAAACACCAAATTCCAATCTGTCTAAGTCCCTGAAATAAGGCCCAAAGTTACTGGTCCGCAAGGTTTTCTTCAACAGTTGGTTCATTTTTCAGATTTGGGGTCCTTAACGGAAACGCTTATAAAACGAAATCTACAAATCGGATTTAGGTCCAATAGGTATCGTTGGATTCGTAATTTCCCGAACCACAGTTTTCATGTATCAAAGATCTATTTTGGTTCTGGTTTGGTCCCAGAAAAATGGACAGAAGTGACTGATCAGTAGCTTGTGTTCAACAGTTAAGGTAGTTTTAGATTTAATTCATAACTTGCTCATTTCTTAACATATTTGAGTGATTCCAAAGGCGTTTTGCCCTTAACTCATGTATCTAGTATGCTAACATGTTTTCAACCATTAATCACATGAACCGAAAGAATCTAACATAAAAATATATATAGCATACAAAGGAAAGCTTTTTCTTAAACCTTTTGGTACAAAACTTGATTTCCTCACTTTGGATCTAACTTTTGATTTCAAAAATACTTTGATACACATATAAAATACCAATACTCATGTAAATCATGAGTTTTTAATGATCCAAAACAAAAGTTGCTTGGTTCATAAAGATCTAACAAAAAGAGCCCAAAAAGTGAAAACTTTCATTTTCTTACCTTTTTCTTCTTGCAAGCCTTCTTGATGCTTCAAAGTAGCTTATGATTTTAAGTTGTATGAAGATCCAATACCTCTCCTAGACTCCCTATAACTACCGAAATATGCAGCCTCCTTTCTCTCTCTATTGACATAACTTAGTGTATATCCAATATACATATAACACATATAATTATAAAATATGTAACTCCCAATATAATTACATATACTTATTATCAATTTAATATATAAGTTACAAAAATTAGAATTTTTAACGCCCTAAGGCTTGTTTGGCAAAACCATATTAAAATAATGACTTAATCATTCCTTAAGCCTTTTGGCAAAACAAGATTAAAATAAGAATTTCAAAAGCTCTAAGGTTTTGTTTGGTAAAATCAAATTAAAACTCTTTTAATTTATTTTCATAAATCATTTATAATATAGTTTATTGTCCCACATTGTTTACTTGAATTTTCATATCCAATCTTAATTAAATAAACTAATTACCACATACTAAATAAATTTCCCACTTAACCAAATATCACAAATTATAATCTCATTATAATTTTATTTAACAATTAATATATCACTTTAATTATTAAATTACGACATCAATACAGCAACTCATGTAATCTTTAACAACTCTCTAACTGTTAAATTAAATTAGAGTATTATTAAATTCACAAATATATACTAACAACAATCACATAAATAAAATATTTATTTAATTTAATAAATATTTTAAATTACAAATAAAATTTTGGATTGTTACATCAACAACCCCGGTTAAATCCCAAGTCCGAAATAAATCTTGGGTCAAATCCCAAGTCCGAATCGAATCAAATCCATCAAAATAAGACCTCAAACCATTGGCTCAATAGTATCTTCTTGGGTCATCTTAGCCCACCACAGGCTCCCAAAAGATCATGACTTGAAGGTACTATTGGTAGTTACTTAATTCCTTATATGCAGACAAATTTTTTTCTTATCTTTCGATGTGGGACTGGGGTGTTACAAACTCCCCCACTTAAATTTTTGACGTCCCCGTCAGAACAGATCACACACACGGCCCAAAGATCTTTGCCTCTCTAGCCATTGTGGGATAATACCGGCTGGCTTCGTGTCCCCACCTCCGGACCTCTATCTCTCCATTGTGGGATAATACCACCAGCCTTCGTGTCCCCACCTCCGGCAACCCGATCGGATGACCCGACCCGAGCTTTCGAGAGTCGGCTCTGATACCATATGAAACAAACCGGGTTAAATCCCGAGTCCGGAACAAATCTCGGGTCAAATCCCAAGTATGAATCGAATCAAATCCATCAAAATAAGGCCTCAAACCACTGGCCCAATAGTATCTTCTTGGGTCATCTTAGCCCACCACAGGCTCCCAAAAGGTCATGACTTGAAGGTACTATTGGTAGTTACTTAATTCCTTATATGGAGACAAATTTTTTCCCTATCTTTCGATGTGGGACTGGGGTGTTACAGGAGCCATGCCTATACTTGCTTGATAACTGTTGTTGTAGGAGAATTCTACCAATGGTAGGTACTTATCCTAACTCCTTTTGAAATCTAGAATACAGAGTCTTAATAGATCTTCAAGAGTTTGAATAGTCCTTTCTGATTGCCCGTCCGTTTGAGGATTGTATGCCGAACTGAATCATAAATCTGTTCCCATAGCTTTCTACAAGCTAACCCAAAATCGTGAAGTGAATCGTGGGTCACGATCCAAAACTATGGACACTGGCATGCCATGCAATCTCACAATCTCATTCACGTACATACGAGCAAGATGTTCAAGGGAATAAGTCTCTTATATTGGTAAGATATGATCAGACTTGGTTAATCTATCAATAATAACCCAAATCGCATTTATGCCTTGAGAAACCTTGGGAAGACCCGTAATGAAATCCATAGTAATGTGTTCCCACTTCCATTTCAGAATCTCAAGTGGTTGCAATGGACCCTTTTGCACTTGATGCTTCGCCTTTACACGTTGACAAGTTAAACACCTCGAGATAAACTCCGCGATCTCTTTCTTCATATTGCTCCACCAAAATGTATATCAAAGATCATGATACATTTTGGTACTCCCATAATGGATTACAAATGGTGTGTTGTGTGCCTCCATCATGATTCTATGCTTCAAGTTAGAATTGTTAGAAACAAAAAGTCTGGAGTTGACTCGAAGTATTCCTTCTTCATCGATTCTTGCTTCTGGAATAGCACCTTCTTGCACTTTCTTCTTCATACGTATTAGCTCCAGGTCTGTAGCTTGAGCAGCTTTAACTTTATCGATTAAAGTAAGTTCTACTCGTATATTTTTATATCCTCACGTGGGTACTTAGAGCATTTACCTCTATCTCAATCCTTTGCAAGTCATATAAAATGGGCCTATGTGTTAACAACATCGCACTCGTACCCGCATATGATTTGCTACTCAATGCGTCAGCTACTACGTTCGCTTTTCCAGGATGGTATTGGATGGTATGATCGTAATCTTTCAATAGCTCAAGCCAACGTCGTTGCCACATGTTGAGTTCCTTTTGTGTGAAGAAATATTTAAGGCTCTTATGATCCGTATAAATCTCCACTTTCTCCCCATACAGGTAGTGTCTCTAGATCTTAAATGCGAAAACAATTACTGCCAACTCCAGATCATGAGTAAGATAATTCCTCTCATATTCTTTGAGTTGTCGCGAGGCATAGGCTATGCCTTTCTCATGTTGTATGAGAACACATCCTTACCCTTTGCCTGAAGCCTCGCTGTAGATAACAAATCCATCTATTCTAGATGGTATTGTCAAAACAGGTGCCGAAATGAGTCTCCTCTTGAGCTC
This sequence comes from Panax notoginseng, assembly GCA_016801055.1. Taxonomy (NCBI): domain Eukaryota; kingdom Viridiplantae; phylum Streptophyta; class Magnoliopsida; order Apiales; family Araliaceae; genus Panax; species Panax notoginseng. Next base: position 152,106,884 of record CM029022.1, on the reverse strand, counting down.
TTGGAAACTCTTCTCGCATTCCTTGCTCCATATGAATTTTGTATCTTTTCGAGTCAGCTGAGTTAATGGAGTAGCGATTCGACAAATTCCTTCCATGAATCTCCGATAATAACCAGCTAAGCCCAAAAAGCTACGTACTTCAGTCACCGACTTTGGTTACTCCCAACTTTATATGGCTTCAATCTTCATCGAGTCAACAAACACTCCATATTTTGACACCACGTGCCCAAGGAATGCTACTTCCTCAAGCCAGAACTCGCATTTCTTCAGCTTGGCATATAGCTTGTTATCGCAAAGCCTTTGGAGTACTAGCTTCAAATGGTGCTCATGATCTTCACGGCTTTTGGAATAGATGAGGATGTCATCAATAAAGACAACAACGAACTGATCCAAATATTCTTTGAACACACGGTTCATCATATCCATGAAAGCAGCAGGAGTATTAGTAAATCCAAAAGACATGAATAAGAATTCATAATGCCCGTACCGAGTTCTGAAGGTAGTCGTCGGAATATCCTCAGTTTTAATCTTCAGCTGATGATATCCAGAACGAAGATCGATCTTTGAAAAGAATTGTGCTCCTTGCAACTAGTCGAATAGGTCATCAATGCGAGGTAGTGGATACCTATTCTTGATGGTGACATGGTTCAATTCCCAGTAATCAATACAAAGTCGCATACTCCCATCTTTCTTCTTTACGAATAAAATAGGAGCACTCCAGGAGATGTACTAGGACGAATAAAATTGATGTCTAACAACTCCTGTAGTTAGACCTTTAACTCCTGAAGTTCAATAGGAGCCATTCGATATGGAGTTTTAGAAATGGAATTTGTACCGGGTTCAAGGTCAATAAAGAATTCAACTTCACGTTCTGGGGGTAGACCGGGAAGTTCTTTAGGGAATACATCAAGAAATTCACTAACAATAGAAATATTATTCAAATTTGACGTATTTTTGTTCAAGTCGTGACATGGGCTAAGAAAGCTTGACATCCATTTTTTAATAAACGAATAGCTTTATGGCTTGATATAACAGTGATTGACTTTACTGGTTTTGTAGCTTAAATTTGCATAACAGGTTGGTTAAGAATATGAAAACTAACAACCTTACGAAAATAATCAATTTTGGCATGATGAATAGTTAACCAATCAATCCCTAAAATCACATCAAATGTAAGTATTTTCAAAAAAATAAGATCGACAGGTAATGTGATGGTACCAACTTGGATCAATCATGATTTATAAACATAAGATGTAATGAAAGTTTCTCCTAACGGAGTCTTAACAGATAAGTCAAAGTCTAATTTCTCCGGAGTCAAGTTTAAACGTTGAGCACAAGCAGAAGAGATAAAAGAATGGGTAGAACTGGTATCTAATAAGGAATAAACTTTGCAAGAGTTTATGATTTTGCTTAATCGTGATCACCTCGTTCGGGTTCCTCGCGTTTTGGCCAGTCACGACAAATGCTCTTCCAGGAACCGCTGACTTTGACTTGTCCGGAACAGCCTTCGAAATCACCATTCCCACTGGACTTGGTTTCACTACAAGACAATCTCTAGCTATATGACCTTCCTTTCCACAGTTATAACACACCTTGGATTGTTGTGGGCAGTTTGGGCTGATATGTCCCACTTTCCCGCATTTGTAACAAACGACCGGTGATCGTTCTCCTCCCCTAGAAACAGTTGATGCTCGTGCTGACGTCTTACGTTATCATTGTTGTACCTTCTTATTTTTGAAATCTCCTCCCAACTCGCTTCTTCTACTATCATGGCCACGATTACCACTAGAGTGGTTACCGCTTTTGTCCAAATATTTTTCTCCCTGTTGGTTGTCATTTCTCCGATCACTGCTGCCGCCGGTATGACCCTGATTGTGGTCCCTCGATTGAACATACTCATTACCACGCTCTAACAATTGAGCCATGTTTACAACATCTGAATATAGAGAAAATTTATGAGAGATAAGATATTGTCGAATTTCAAGTTTCAGACCTCTTAGAAACATCATCGTCATACGTTCCTCATTCTCTACCAAATGAGGTGCAAACCTGGATAACTCCACAAACTTTGCCTCATACTGGGATACCGTCATGTTATTTTGTTCCAGTCTAATATACTCTACCTCCTTCATATAACGAATACTTTCACGAAAGTACATGCCATTAAACAGTTTTTGAAATGTTTTTAAGACATATTGAGTGCGGCTGGCTGGGTACGCTTCACAGACTCCCACCAGTAGTCTGTCTCACCACGAAACATAAAGGTGGTGAATGGAATCTTTTGTTCCTCTGTGCATCCCAAGACATCAAATATCTTGATAATTTGCTTGACCCACGTTTCTGCCTTGATTGGATATGGCTTTCCCATAAATTCTGGTGGTCCCAACTCTTTGAACTGCTTGGCTATGAAAAGTCGCGCGTTGCTATCATTTCCACCCGTATTTTGTACATGAGTCTCCCTTGTCTGATTTTGCATGAACTATAAAAAGCTTCTAAACATTCTATCATTCATCATTTGTTTGGTAGTGTTGTTTACAAGAGGAATATTGCCTTCCTGTTGCACATTCCCCTAGTTGGTGATTAAAGGTGTCTCCACGGTCTCATTCACTCCATTGTTAACATTCTCAGCTGCCACTCTCAAATACTGCCATAAAATAAGGGTTAATTAAAGAAATTGACATACCACATAATACCACTAAATTATGACCGACCAACAAATAAGCTTAGGTAGGATAAACTAGCAAAGGATTTACTCGTCCTAGTTCTATTCCCCGATCTCCGCCAGAGACCATATCCCTAAACTCTGATACCAACTGTGACGCCCCCAAAATAGGTATACATCACCTATTATGAGTAGCCAAAGATATTCATCAGTTAATCATTCATCTTTGCACTACAGACCAAAGATATTTAAGAATATCATCATTTAGAAATGAGGATGATAAAAAATATGTTAAAGAAAACGAATCCAGTGAGACAAAAGGACAAATATTAGGGATTCGTACTACAGTTTATCCATGTTCAAAAATACTCCATAATAATCAATTTTGGAGCAGAATTTAAAAATAAAGATCAAAACATGGATACAATCAAAGATAGTAACCATAATAGACATCTTGGACAAAGAAAAGAAAAATTTATTTTTTTTGTGAATAGTGTCGTATTTGTGAATAGTGTCGTATACGTGAATAATGTCGTATACGTGAATAATAACCCCCACACAAAAAGATAAAAATTTCATAATAAAATTCATATTAATATTTTGGCATAATGATATTGAAGAAAATAATATCATTTACGAATAAAATAACATCCATTACCTCAAAAAAACAGTACTTTCGGCTGAAATATCAGGTATAAGGCTGAAGAAAACTTGTACTGAATATAAACTGTCAAAGTATCTAAATACTCACAAAAATACGCTCGATAATATAGAGAGAGAGAAAGAGAAAACTTGTTTCTGGTGTAATTTTCAATTCTAACTAAGCACCCTATTTATTGAAGAATGCTTAAAATGCCAAAACAGACTAACATGCTACTTGATGGCTTTACCTGCTACTATTTACGCCCACCACTTTTGAAATAAAATTTTAGCACAATTCTCACCAACCAAAAGTGGGGCCCACCCATTTTAGAAATTTCTAAAATGTTTTAAATTTAAACAATAATCAATAACTTCAATAATTCATAATAAATAGCCCTTTTTTCAAAAAAATTCAAGTCTCATGTCTATTTCATAAGAAATTTAATTCTCTACAACTTTGTAGAAGAAAGTTTTTCTAAATTCCAATCAAAAAATGTCCAAAATCCACATACGGATGATTTTTAATACCTCCATTCTGACAAAATACTGATAAAACACCTCAGCATTAATTTCTTCATTTATATCCACATAAAAAAAATATTTCTTTATCATATAAATTAATAATTAATTATTCAAAAATAATATTATAGAATCACAATTATGACAACCAGGTCGTTCCCAGGAAAGAGGGGGCTTTCCGATAAGGATTTCTCCTTACTGGCGCGCAATTAGGTGACCAAACCTCTCCTTAGACAGAACTTCCTTAGACATTGCCAATAATACTATCGAACAATATTATTCAAATAATATGAATTATTGATCTGATAATGGAGATACTGTGCAGTGACAACTATTGAAACAATAATAATATAAAATATCAACGTAACAATTATTAAATTAATAAAATAAAATATTGAACAGTAATTACTGTAACAATTATTGAGTAGTGTCTTCCTACGTAAGGATCAATAATTCAACAATACTATGTAAGACCGTGTGCTACTGTGCACCTACACGTATTACTATATTTTAACCATCAGGTATTCCAACGGTGTTAACGGTAATAACTGTACCGTTATTTATAAAAACTCAAACTTGTCGTTTTCTTCATCCGACCGTTTTCCGCTATGGGGCCCACAAATGACTGCGCCATCGTACGAATATTCCTCTACAGCAAGAATATTCCACGACCAAATTAATATTCCCCGACAACAATGAATATTTTATAACCACTTGCTTATTTTGTAAAATTTGCAAATTTCACTCATAATCAAAGCATTATATCAAATTAACACCTTATTATTCAAAATAATAATTAGAGGAAATTCGATTTTATTTATGAATAAGTTGGGGTCTTACACTTATAACATTTGAAATGTCATAAGTTACCATCTTTAATCAATGTCCAAGAAATTACAACCATTGTAATCCTAAACGTTCTCTTAACGTGAATATGGTTCCCGAATATCTATTTCGTATTTTGCGTTCACTTTATTCATTCTTTAAACTCCCGTTTAATCTTCCCGTTCAACCTTTATGTAAGGTTTAAATCACTTCTTTAAGTGTTACATTACATGATTAGTAAATTCATAATCATTCCGTACTCTTCCCCCATGAATTGAGAAGTTAAAAGCTCATTTCTGGGACTTGCACTGCATCGGCGCTACAGCGCCGGTTCCCTTTGTTACTGTCGCACTGCAGCTCCCCTATCCAGCAACTGTTGCCCGAATGAGGAGCTGTGATGCCCCTTCTCTTATACAAACCAGCGCTGCAGCGCCGGTACTGTTTCATTGACAAATTATGCAGATTTCGAATATGCAGAATCTCTTACTTTGCAATCTCATATCTTGTTCGTTATAACTCGGAACGGAGTCATTCCAAAGCCATTTTCTTCCTTTCATTTAATACTTAGATTTCCTCTGGACATAATAATTTTTGAATATGTTAACAAGGCTTTTTTAGGTCAAATTTCGTTGTTCATTCGTTTTACGTTATTAACGTTCTTCGTTCGTTCGTTCGTCCGTCCGTAATTCGGTCATCCGAACTTAGAATTCGTTCATTCTTGAGTCCACAACTCACATTTTTATTTTTTCCAACATTCTTATGAAACCTCACAATTAGGGTTTATTAACTTAGTTTCTACTTTTCATTCGTCTTTTACGAAATTTCGTTACAACGTCGTTATAAGCTAATTTCAATCCGTTCTTCATGAACATTTCTTTCAATTCTACTTCTCCTAACCAAATATGTATCCACTAACTTATACATGGAGGTTTTAAACTTTTCCATCAATAAAAAGCTCTAATTAGATGATTTTAAATTTGTCTATCAATAACGTTCTTCGCGTTCTTCGCTTTCTTCGCGCGTTCTTCGTATTCTTCATTTTTAATCGATATTTTGATAACAATTTTAGTTTCATGGATTTTAGTGTTATAACTCACCAATCCTTATTTATTTCACCAAATCGTTTATATGATTCATTCAGATCATTCAAAAACATTATTCAATTCATACTTCATATGGAAAGCTTTTAAAATAAATTTATAACTAAACTTCAAATTCTTCATACTTCATTTTCTTATGATTAAATCATATGAAAAGCATTCCTTAACATCTTTTAATTCCATTTTTATTAAACTATGTATTTATACATATGAAACTTAAAGAAAAATTAGATTAAACTAGTTTAAATACCTTTCTTCTTATTTTTTTCTTTCCATTTTCTTCTTCCTCTTGATTAATCTTACAATTTGGTAACTTTTCTTCTTCCGAGACTTGATAACCTTTCTTCTTGGTATTTATACATATGAATAGTGTTTTTCATCATGTTTTCCCAAAACATAGTTAAACGATCGAAAAGTAAATAATAACACTTTTCGTCATTGTTATTTCATCCAATTTCTACACGTTTTTCAAGAAAAAAATTTATCAGTTAATATGACTTTACACGATATATTACCATTAAATCTTCAAACTGAATGTCATTACGACATACCTAACTCTCAAAACGACTTAGGTTATTCATCAAATTAATAGTGCCTATTTTGTCTTTTTCTCGAAAAAATTTCTTTCCTTAAAAAATTTTATTTCTGTCTTCAAAATTCTAACGCATTTATTCTAGTTCATAGACAGAATACTCCCATTTTATAATTATCCTAGGTTATAGAACGACTAATAAAAATATAACACATAATATAATTAATAAAAATTTATTTTATTAATTAATAATTCTTTAAACTTACTTTTAAAGACTATCCGATTTGTCGGATTGTCACATTCTTCCCTCCTTATAAGAATTCTATCCTTGGAATTACCATTACATAATTACACCCATATATGGATGCATTATCCTTACTTGTATTTCTTCATACTCCTCTTTTATGTTGAATAAACTCAATATACTATTTCAATTAGGTATTACCTAATTATTCATTTCCTTAACTCATTTCATCCCTTTTTTTAACAACTATCTTCTGACATAATCGCCATTAGTTAAACTTCATGCTTAACTATTCTTCTAATCATTCGAGTTATCACATTCACCCCTTCTTCTAAAAATTGTGTCCTCAAAATTTTAGCATACAAACTTTCTTAATTAATTGAGTTTCTTATTACTTCTCGTATGAGAATTGTCGACGCTCGGTTTTTCCCTTTTCTATTGCTTGTTTACTACTCTTTATGTGATCTATGTTGACTTATCTTGTAAGGGTGTATTTTTTAGAAAAGACCGGCATAAATGTCGACCATTTGAAAAGTTTGATTTTAATGATTGGGCCGAATTAGATAGAGTCGCCAGTTGATAAGAATTTAAATGGATGTATCAACTCATCCGAGTTTTGAAAGATTTTTACAATATGATCCAATATGCGACTCTATTTAATTGGTCTGGAACTCGAGATTTATAGAGTTCGGGGGCTTGCTTAAGCGATGGGAAGGTGTTAGGCACCCCCGACTTCAATGAAACATGGCGACCACTACATTTTCATTCCCTAAGCATTGTGTGTGTTTGTGTGTGTGGTTTGAGTTTTGAAAAGATGCTTTAGTGCTTTATTTTGAAAGTAGTACTATGCCTTTTTGAACGTATATACGAAGGGGTTTGATTTATTGAAAAGTTCATTTTTAACATACATATAAAGTGAAGTTTTGAAAAGTTATTTTCAAACCCTTTCACTCTCATAGGAATTAAGGCCTTTGATACATCCTTGTATCTTGTTTTAAGCCTTTCTTTTGATCCTAGAAGCGGCTTTATTTGATTTTATTGAGATGCAAAGCATCTTTGGGGGGGGGGTTTAGAACTCGGGGTTCTAATTGCTTGATTTTTCTTAATTCTATCCATCCCGATGCGATTTATATTTTATAAAATCTTAATTATTTTGATTAGAAAATCATATTGAGTAACGAAATGAAAACTAGAAAGTACAAGGGTTGGGCTCCTTATGGGCATGGAAGCCATCGAAGTAAGCCCGAACACTTACAAACCATGATTTTCACTATTTTGAGGCCTTAAATCCGGATAACCATTTTAAGGCCCTGGATTTACATGTACACTGGATTGTAAGCTGGCATTTGCTATTAAAACAAGTCCATTTTTGGAACCGGATCTAGATCCATTGATTGAATCATCAATCCTTTGTATTTCCTAGGCTCACATGAATATTTAAAGCTTGCACAATGAATATTTAAACATATTATGCACAAATAAATTAAAACCTTCGCTAAACAAGAGATTTATTGAACAAATCCTTGTACGCAATTAAACAGGTCTCCCTTTTCCTCTAGATACAGATCTAGGGTAGCATTATTGCTAAATATTTGTAATAACCCGATATTTTCTATATAATTAAATCAGAAATTTTACGTATAATTTTTTTTTTATTTTAAGGATGAGGATTTGTACAAGATAAAGCTTATGTAATTATTGTAATAAATAAAAATACATTTATTACATCAATGTTTGCAAATAATTTTATTTTAGAATTATTGATCATTATAAATTATATTCTTATAATAATTAATTTTACAGTAAAAATATTTTTATTAATTATTTTCCATGAGAACATGATTATTATATTATTTAAATAATATATAAAAGGATTTTAGAATTATTATAATAATTATTTTATTTTATTATATGAATTTATTTCAGAATAATTAAGTTATTTATTTTTAACTTAATTATTAATGTTATATATGACAGTTAAAATCAGATATGGAATCCAAAATCCCAATTTTGGATTTTGATCAAGGAATGAGAATAATAATATTATATTATTATTTGTCAGTATTATAATTAGGTATGCTATGTGTGTAAGGTTAATGAGAGAATCAGTTTTGATGGAACAATTTTAATGTTACTGATAAACTCTAGTTTGAAGTCAAATGAGACTTTAAGATATCTCTAGTAGTTATGATTAATAATAATAATATAATATTAATTATATTTTAACTTTTCAGTGCTATAAATATGTACTGTATGTATGTGGACCGATAATAATTGGGCAATTATGATGTATTATGTCAAACCCTAATTTAAAACTCAAATACGAGTTCGAAGATATTTGGTAACTGTAAATTGTGATTTATGGCAATTATTATTAAGATTAACATTAATTAGGAAAACCCTAATCGTGAAATTAGAAACTATAATTTCTTGAGTGAAAACCCTAAATTAATATTTTAGAATCATAATTTCTATATTAGGTAAACCTAATTAGTAATTATAAAACCTAATTACTAGTTGTAAACCCTAATTGCTAAAAGGGTGATCTTAATTATTATTTTAGTAAATTATTATGTTAATTAGAAAACCCTAATAATTTTAAGGAACCCTAATTATTTAAAAACCCTAAAATTTTAATTGTAAGTTCTATTTAAAATTTTATTGAACTTTAAACTTAATTTTTTTTAACCCTAGAAATTATTTGAGAAACCCTAAGGTTTAAGATGTATTGATTTTAACCTAGATTCAAGCATCATGGACAAGAATACCCTTAAATTACTTTGTTAGTTAACTAAATTAGCCTTTTTAGTATTTATTTAATAAGCTAGCTTGCAAAGTCACCACTTTAATATTATAACACATGCCTAAAACTCCTTCAAGCTTATCCACTTTGACACTTTACATGTTAGATTCATTACATCTAAGAATTATAAATAGGTTGGAGGAGAGAGAAATGGCATTTGCTAGCTTATTTTATGCACAACACCCATCTAAACTCTCTCAAGCTCTCACCTCCGAAAATATCAAGATATATCAGTCACAAACCAAGCCCCCACTAACACCACAATCAAATAAGAAAGCTAGAAGCAAGAATTGATCATAGAAGGTATAAAACTCTACCCAAGAATGTGTCCATTAATCTGTGGTTGGATGTTGTTTTTTTATGTTAAACGTGTTAAATATGATGTATAATGATGATCTGGGTTGATAGATGTTAGATCCATAACATCTATAGGCTCGGATTTGGTGTTTGCAAGAGTCTGGAAATTTTTTTAAATGAGTCTGACAACCGAATGTCAGACCCTATAAATCGTTGTGTGTTTATGTTTTTGCTGGTTGAAACGTTTAAAGTTGTAGTATGTAATGTAGGCTTGGATCTGGATCTGGAATCAGGGTCAGGAGATGTGTAGATTTCATGTTATTCGTGGTCAAACTCGGTTGGCCGAGCATGATCGGAAGATTTCTGGGTAACCCAGAAATCATTTTCCAGTGTCTGACAAGATGTTTAAGGCTTCTGGTCTATCAGGTTGTTGTGGTTTTGTTCTTAATCTTGCCTTCATGTTGTAGTATGTTAGATGGACTCAAGATCCATGTCTTCATACCCTTCATAACATAAATATATCGATCTGAGTGAGTGGTCAAAGTAGACCACTCGTCACTGATTAAGCATTTCTAGAAAACCCAGAAACCGGATGCACAAGTTTTCTGACAGCAATTGACCGATCAAGATCTTGCTAGTGTTTTGTTGTTATGGTTATGTGTTGTATTAGATTTGTAATATCACATGCTACCTACAATCTAGATGTCTTAAATCACATGAACGTTACCAGTATTGCAAGTTATGAAGATCTAAAGTAGGTACCTGGTACTGTTTTTCATTTCTGGAAAACCCAGAAATGAAGAACAACGTCTGACAGTGTTTTTGAGAGATTAAATCTCTTTGTTGTTTAATGATTTGACCATGGAATCAGTTTGTAGTTATAGTGATACATGAGTACTACAATATCTAATCGATTTCTAGCCAAGAAACACTTTGTATTGGATTTTATAAGTGGTCAAACTAGGTACCCTACACACTGTCGATGAATTTATGGGTTTGATGAAGAACACTCAAGAACACCTATAGCGACAGTTTCGTCGCTATAGGGTCCTTTAGCGACAGTTTATTTCCAAAATCAATTATTTTTATTAAATAAATAGAAAAAAATTAGCTTTTAATTATTAAAAATACAAAATAAATTATTAAAAATTATTTTAAAATCCAAAGATTAGTTTTTAATTATTTTGAATATATTTCATAAATATTTAATATTTTTTGAATATTAAAAGTATATAATTTATTTAATTATAATATTAAATAAATTATTTAAAAATGATTTTAATACATGAAAAATCATTTAAAATTATATTATGGTATAAGAAAATAAATTAAGTTATTTTTGATAACTTTTATTATTTTGTGATGAACTTTCATTAATAAATTAATATTAATGATATTTAAGTTATTTAATAAATGTATGATGAAAAATAAAATAAATGATTTAAAAATTATATAAAAATTATATAATGGTTATAAAAATATTTTAAGTTATAAAATATAACTTTTGATATTTTGTCATGAAAAAGAGTAATATTTTAATATTAATGATATTAAGTTTATTTAATAATTATATTAAATAAATAGTTTAAAAATGATTTTATTGATTTAAAAATTATTTAAAAAGGATATAAATGAATTAAAAATATTTTAAGTTATAATTAATGACTTTTAAATATTTTGATAAATAATGCATTAATATTTTAATATTAATGGTAATTATTTAAAAATGACTTTAACTCTTTTAAAAATCATTTAAGGGTAATATAAATACTTTAAAAATATTTTGAGTTACTATAAATAACTTTAATATTTTAGCAATGGTTTCATTAATAGTTTAATATTAATGATAATAGAATTGTTTAATAATTAGATCATTTGATTATGATTCCGGTGTTTGAAAATTCATGATTTATTATAATAAATGTTTAAAAATTATTATAAGTCATTTAAAAATAATATGACAGATAGTTATAGATGTTGAACTACATGATAGAGTTTTAGACTCGATAATTACTCGATAAAACTGTCGGTACACCGACATGTTTCAGAAATTGATCTGGACGTGTATAATTTGTCTGTATATGTGTTTGTTTGTGATTCAATGGCTGTGAAACATGTGTGACAATGTGCTTAGGTTATGTGCTGACTGCAATAAGCAGCGCTATGCGCTATAGTATGTTATTCTAATCAGTAAAATGATATTATTAATGATAATTTTCGGTATAAAAGATAGAACTAAGTTACGAACTGTAAGCAGCGCATCAGGCAAGTATCTTACGTTTGCATTTTCTTTATGCAATGGACATGAGTAAGAATATTTATGAATTATATTATTACTGTACAGATTATTAACCCTATATTATATACGCTCATTGATTATGAACATGTTAATATATGGTAATTCAGATATATATATATTTTGTTCGTTAATTTCTATAAATGGTTATACAAGTGTCCCCACTTGTATAATCATTGTATTTAATCACATGTTGATATACCTTTGTCAATTACCCGTATATATATATATATATATATATATATATATATATATATGTGTGTGTGTGTGTGTGTGTGTGTGTGTGTGTGTGTGTGTGTGTGTGTGTGTGTGTTGAATTATAGATTATTGTTAAACAAGATAAAACCTTTGATTTGGAACCCAGACAAGTATGAACTTCCCTACACGGGAAAACTTTTATGCCCCCAAGGCGGATAGAGTGAACGATCACATCGTTCTTGCAATGTAGTATTGATCAATACAGGGCCCATGGGATGTACACCCTCGCGCCCGTAAGTTATGACGGTTTGCGGATGAAGTTCTGCTAAACCTATTCGAAAATTTTAAACAATGTTCATTGTATGTCAACTAAACCCCATATATAGTCATTACGTAGTTTCAAAATTTTGAGATAGAATGGTTATGTTATTATTATCAGTTCAGTTTACTTCACAACTATAGATTTGTTGTAGAAGTGATGTACAAAGAAAATATTTAATTCTTTCAGCTAATTATATTTATAATTGTTATTACTTGCTGGGCACTCAAATGCTCACCCTTGCTTAATTTAATTGTTTTCAGCTAAGTGTGAAAAGCTAGAAGGTTCAGTCAGCATCAAGTGAAAAGGAAAGCAAACAGAATATGTTTAATGGTATCTTTTGTAATAGTTAGACTGTATTAATATAATGATATGTATTATATATCATGTAACGAATTATAGTAAAGGTTGCGTACTTGGGATTAGACTCTGATAAATGTAAATTAAGTTTGATATTCATATTATTGTTATTATTATTTGTATTATTTCGCTCACAGAAATGGTATCGTAAAGTGCTGAGTTCGAGTTTCAAGTACCTGAATTTGGGGGCGTTACATCATGGTATCAGAGCTATAAGCATGAATTTGCGAAGAGCCCCGAGCCTCTCATTGGTGACTTCCTTGTGTGGAATGCATCGAAGCCAGACTCTCCGTAGGGGACGCCAAGCGAGTTGGTGGCAAGCTGATATGTACCACTGTGAGGTGCTATGGTTGGAAGCACCATGAAAGTCACATCATGGTATTAGAGCTTAGGGTTAAAAACTTTAGGTGGGCTAGACCTTAGGCTATAACCTTCGAACAAAGGGAAACGTTGAAAATACAAATAACTCATATAGAGTTTATAAGAAGATGAATTGAAATAGTTCATCGCTAAACAAAGTAAAAGATAACCTATATAAAACTACTATTTGTCGTATGTATATATTAGTTGATAATCAGGATAACTTAGTTGTGTAGATGTCAAATAGAAAAGAATTAGAATACCCTCAGATCGTAAAGAAGAAGTCAACCTCCATAACTGAGCCAATATTAAAGCCAATAGCTGAAATAGAGACTTACATTGAAAGCTACCTCAATGAGGTGGTTATTTTAGAAAGTATAGTACCGGACCCAGAAACGATAATATAACTGATAGGTAGAATATAGTTAAAGAATATGTGGTCAATGTCGAGTTCTTAAACTCATATATTTGTGGTAAGTTCTTAAACTTATAATGTACGGTATGTTGGACGAACTAGGTATAGTTAGGTGTGAATGGATTATTGAAGATAATGGGAATAGACATATTTCTAAGCAATTGATCCTTAGTGGAGGCGTAAGAAATAAGTAGTATTAGTATTACGTGAATAGGTATGATTCTATGTTATGCATATGATAGGTATGTCTGTATAAGGTAATATTTTTAACTTTTATATAAATGTGGCAGCGATTCCTGACTTTTGAGTCACAAAGGGATATCGGATGTTTAAAGTAGAATGTGCTATGGTATGTCAAGTGTTATGAATATGAGTCTATGTTGGATTAATGAAATAAGTTGGTATAAAGATAGTAGTTAATTATATGAGTACTAGTTAATGCAGAAAACTAAAATTTCAAAATCTAATATTTTGAGTACATGATTATTCGAATAGAAAGTTTTGTGATTATACGTATATGATAAGGCTTAAAATAAAGAATAAATTGTGATAATGCCGCCAAGACAAAAACGAAATACACGAACAGAAGAACATGTCAACAACGCTGGAAGACAACCAAACCCGATACAGAATTTTGCGAATATGGACGATCAAGCTATGCAGAACGAAATATCAGTCGCGAGAAGATCAGCCAGATAATCGAACAATAAACGTCAAAGACTTCAAGGCGTTCGTACTGTCAGGATTTAGACGATCAACTGACCCTGTAACAACGTTTGTGATAGCTAGGATAACGAAGGGGAAAAAGACAGTTTCGTCACCTATATGATAAAAGAAAAGGAGATAAAGGACAAGTCTGTGTGTTTTAAGTGTGAATCAATGGAGTATAAGGTGCAAGACAGTCCAAGAAGGAGAATGGAGACAAGGAATGTGAATACGGGAAAAGGCAGAAGGAAGTGTAAATACGAGGAAAAGTAGCGGGCGACAACGGGACCAACTTCAACAAACAAACTAACAGAATCAACCGCAAGAGTCTTCAGTATGACAGCTCAAGATACGGTAGCAGCCGGGGATGCAACTCCAGGTATCATTCAAACACAATTTATTTTCTTATATATTATTTTCTTATATATAGTAAATTATTTTATAAATTATTTTGAAGGAGGAATTTGAGTTCTCTTAGAAATCAAATTTCCGTTTAATAAGATAGATAAGCTTTTTGCTGAATAGTTAAAGATCAGTTCGATCAATTTTGATCGAGATCTACTTGTAATGATTATGTATGATATGTACCATGGTATGTATAGGTTTTAAAATGGTGATTCCGGGGACGGAATCTTTATAAGGGAGGGTGAATGTAATTACCCGATATTTTCTATATAATTAAATCAAAAAATTTACGTATAAATTTTTTTTATTTTAAGGATGAGAATTTGTACAAGATAAAGCTTATGTAATTATTTTAATAAATAAAAATACATTTATTACATGAATGTTTGTAAATAATTTTATTTTAGAATTATTGATCATTATAAATTATATTCTTATAATAATTAATTTTACAGTAAAAATATTTTTATTATTTATTTTCCATGAGAACATGATTATTATATTATTTAAATAATATATGAAAGGATTATAGAATTATTATAATAATTATTTTATTTTATTATATGAATTTATTTCAAAATAATTAAGTTATTTATTTTTAACTTAATTATTAATGCTATATATGACAGTTAAAATCAGAAATGGAATCCAAAACCCTAATTTTGGATTTTGATCAAGGAATGAGAATAATAATATTATATTATTATTTGTCAGTATTATAATTGGTATACTATGTGTGTAAGGTTAATATGAGGATCAGTTTTGATGGAACAATTTTAATGTTACTGATAAACCCTAGTTTGAAGTCAAAATGAGACTTTAATATATGTCTAGTAGTTATGATTAATAATAATAATATAATATTAATTATATTTTAATTTTTCAATACTATAAATATGTACTGTATGTATGTGGACCGATAATGATTGGTCAATTATGATGTATTATGTCAAACCCTAATTTAAAACTCAAATACGAGTTCGAAGATATTTGGTAACTGTGAATTGTGATTTATGGCAATTATTATTAATATTAACATTAATTAGGAAAACCCTAATCGTGAAATTAGAAACTCCAATTTCTTGAGTGAAAACCCTAAATTAATATTTTAGAATCCTAATTTCTATATTAGGTAAACCTAATTAGTAATTATAAAACCTAATTACTAGTTGTAAACCCTAATTGCTAAAAGGGTGATCTTAATTATTATTTTAGTAAATTATTATGTTAATTAGAAAACCCTAATAATTTTAAGGAACCCTAAAATTTTAATTGTAAGTTCTATTTAAAATTTTATTGAACTTTAAACTTCATTTTTTAAACCCTAAAATTATTTGAGAAACCCTAAGGTTTAAGATCTATTGATTTTAACATAGATTCAAGCATCATGGACAAAAATACCCTTAAATTACTTTGTTAGTTTACTAAATTAGCCTTTTAGTATTTATTTAATAAGCTAGCTTGCAGAGTCACCACTCTAATATTATAGCACATGCCTAAAACTCCTTCAAGCTTATCCACTTTGACACCTTGCATGTTAGATTCATTGCATCTAAGAATTATAAATAGGTTGGAGGAGAGAAATGGCATTTGCTAGCTTATTTTATGCACAACACCCATCTAAACTCTCTCAAGCTCTCACCTCCGAAAATATCAAGATATATCAGTCACAAACCAAGCCCCACTAACACCACAATCAAATCAGAAAGCTAGAAGCAAGAATTGATCATAGAATGTATAAAACTCTACCCAAGAATCTGTCCATTAATCTGTGGTTGGATGTTGTTTTTTGTGTTAAACATGTTAAATATGGTGTATAATGATGATCGGGGTTGATAGATATTAGATCCATAACATCTATAGGGTCGGATTTGGTGTTTGCAAGAATCTGGAAATTTTTTTAAACGAGTCTGACAACCGAATGTCAGACCCTGTAAAAATCGTTGTGTGTTTATGTTTTTGCTGGTTGAAACGTTTAAAGTTGTAGTATGTAATGTAGGCTTGGATCTGGATCTGGAATCAGGGTAAGGAGATGTGTAGATTTCATGTTATTCGTGGTCAAACTCGGTTGACCGAGCATGACCGGAAGATTTCTGGGTAATCCAGAAATCATTTTCCAGTGTCTGACAAGATGTTTAAGGCTTCTGGTCTATCAGGTTGTTATGGTTTTGTTCTTGTTCTTGCCTTCATGTTGTAGTATGTTAGATGGACTCAAGATCCATGTCTTCATACCCTTCATAACATAAATATATCGATCTGAGTTAGTGGTCAAAGTAGACCACTCGTCACTGATTAAGCATTTCTGGAAAACCTAGAAACCGGATGCACAAGTTTTCTGACAGCCATTGACCGATCAAGATCTTGCTAGTGTTTTGTTGTTATGGTTATGTGTTGTATTAGATCTGTAATATCACATGCTACCTACAATCTAGATGCCTTAAATCACATAAACGTTACCAGTATTGCAAGTTATGAAGATCTAAAGTAGGTACCTGGTACTGTTCTTCATTTCTGGAAAACCCAGAAATGAAGAACAGCGTCTGACAGTGTTTTTGAGAGATTAAATCTCTTTGTTGTTTAATGATTTGACCATGGAATCAGTTTGTAGTTATAGTGATACATGCGTACTACAATATCTAATCGATTTCTAGCCAAGAAACACTTTGTATTGGATTTTATAAGTGATAAAACTAGATACCCTACACACTGTTGATGAATTTCTGGGTTTGATGAAGAACACTCAAGAACACCTATAGCGACAGTTTCGTCGCTATAGGGTCCTTTAGCGACAGTTTATTTCCAAAATTAATTATTTTTATTAAATAAATAGAAAAAAATTAGCTTTTAATTATTAAAAATATAAAATAAATTATTAAAAATTATTTTAAAATCCAAAGATTAGTTTTTAATTATTTTGAATATATTTCATAAATATTTAATATTTTTGGAATATTAAAAGTATTTAATTTATTTAATTATAATATTAAATAAATTATTTAAAAATGATTTTAATACATGAAAAATCATTTAAAATTATATTATGGTATAAGAAATAAATTAAGTTATTTTTGATAACTTTTATTATTTTGTGATGAACTTTCATTAATAAATTAATATTAATGATATTTAAGTTATTTAATAAATGTATGATGAAAAATAAAATAAATGATTTAAAAATTATATAAAAATTATATAATGGTTATAAAAATATTTTAAGTTATAAAATATAACTTTTGATATTTTGTCATGAAAAAGAGTAATATTTTAATATTAATGATATTAAGTTTATTTAATAATTATATTAAATAAATAGTTTAAAAATGGTTTTATTGATTTAAAATTTTTTTAAAAAGGATATAAATGAATTAAAAATATTTTTAAGTTATAATTAATAACTTTTAAATATTTTGATAAATAATGCATTAATATTTTAATATTAATGGTAATTATTTAAAAATAATTTTAACTCTTTTAAAAATCATTTAAGGGTAATATAAATACTTTAAAAATATTTTGAGTTACTATAAATAACTTTAATATTTTGACAATGATTTCATTAATAGTTTAATATTAATTAAATATTAATGATAATAGAATTGTTTAATATTTAGATCATTTAATTATGATCCCGGTGTTTGAAAATTCATGATTTATTATAATAAATGTTTAAAAATTATTATAAATCATTTAAAAATAATATGACTGATACTTATAGATGTTGAACTACATGATAGAGTCTTAGACTCGATAATTACTCGATAAAATCGTCGGTACAACGACATGTTTCAGAAATTGATCTGAACTTGTATAATTTGTCTGTATATGTGTTTGTTTGTGATTCATTGACTGTGAAACATGTGTGACAATGTGCTTAGATTATGTGCTGACTGCAATAAGCAGCACTATGCGTTATAGTATGTTGTTCTAATCAGTAAAATGATCTTATTAATGATAGGTTTCGGTATAAAAGATAGAACTAAGTTATGAACTGTAAGCAGCGCATTATGCAAGTATCTTACCTTTGCATTTTCTTTATGCAATGGACATGAGTAAGAATATTTATGAATTATATTACTGATTATTAACCCTATATTATATACGCTCATTGATTATGAACATGTTAGTATATGGTAATTCAGATATATATATTTTGTTCGTTAATTTCTATAAATGGTTATACAAGTGTCCCCACTTGGATAATCATTGTATTTAATCACATGTTGATATACATTTGTCAATTACCTGTATATATATATATATATATATATATATATATATATATATATATATATGTTGAATTATAGATTATTGTTAAACAAGATAAAACCTTTGATTTGGAACCCAGACAAGTATGAACTTCCCTACACGGGAAAACTTTTATGCCCCCAAGGCGGATAGAGTGAACGATCACATCGTTCTTGCAATGTAGTATTGATCAATACAGGGCCCATGGGATGTACACCCTCGCGCCCCGTAAGTTATGACGGTTTGCAGATGAAGTTCTGCTAAACCTATTCGAAAATTTAAAACAATGTTCATAGTATGTCAACTAAACCCCATATATAGTCATTACGTAGTTTCAAAAATTTGAGATAGAATGGTTATGTTATTATTATCGGTTTAGTTTACTTCACAACTATAGATTTGTTGTAGAAGTGATGTACAAAGAAAATATTTAATTCTTTTAGATAATTATATTTATAATTGTTATTACTTGCTGGGCACTCAAATGCTCACCCTTGCTTAATTTAATTATTTTTAGCTAAGTGTAAAAAGCTAGAAGGTTCAGTCAACATCAAGTGAAAAGGAAAGCAAATAGAATATATTTAATGGTATCTTTTGTAATAGTTAGACTTTATTAATATAATGATATGTATTATATATCATGTAAAGAATTATAGTAAAGGTTGCGTACTTGGGATTAGACTCTGATAAATGTAAAATAAGTTTGATATTCATATTATTGTTATTATTATTAGTATTATTCCGCTCACAGAAATGGTATCATAAAGTACTGAGTTCGGGTTTCAAGTACCTGAATTTGGGGGCGTTAAAATATTTATAAAAACTAGAAAGTACACTAGATCTATACAAATCTTAGTCATGCTAGCTTCCAGGTTAAAATTTTACAAAATTTGAACCAGTTAAAAGTTAGATCTGCCTGATCTAATTAATAAAAGAGAAAATATATATATATATATATATATATATATATATATATATATATATATATATAGTAAAGCAAGAAAAAGAAGCAGATCTGAAGAGATCTTATAGTCTGGCACGAGAATGGCTATCTAACGACTTTAAGCGTCTTTAAACTCGATTTCCACTAGTTAAAACTTCATATGTTGTTGTATATATGTATAGAAGTGTTTACAAAAGACATTTACAAAGATAGAAGTAAGATTTGAGCTATTTGTCACTATAGATCTCGAATTTTATCTCTTATTGTCCTTCTCTCTCTCTCACTCACTCTCTTTTCTTTCTTAAAATGAACTGTTGGGGGCTGGTATTTATAGCCCGGCCAGCCACGTGTCTACATGTGGTACCCGCAGGTAGACATGCGGCCAGCCCTAGTGGGCCCTACTGCCTCGAAGTATACGCATCTCGATCGCTACGCAGACTGCTAGAAAAATTCATAACTTGCAATTCGAGAATCCTATGGAGATGTGCCATATCATTCCAGAAAGCTCTTTCAGAGAGCTACACATTGACACAGGGCTTGCCCTTTTTCAAATCTAAGAAGATTGGTCCATGACCAGGATAACATCTTCAGGTCTTCATAGGTAGTTTGTTGAGCCGTCTTGCGTAGTTTGCACTCGGGATTGTTGTGATGGCTCTTGATGACCATGTCTATAGCTGGATGTCTATGGTTTTATGTTGTGTTGTCAACATTCCACCTCTACCCTCTCGAGATTATATCAAGAGTTAAAGTGGCTTTTAGCTGTTCCTCGTTGCTGTCTTCGGCATTTGACTACTGCCAACTTTGTTTTTTTCTGAGGGTTGATCTTCTAGGTTGATTTGATGTTCCACGAGGCTGTCTCTGTGGTTGGTGGTTGTTGTGAACTCTTCTCAGGGTTGTCTCCGAGATGTAGAAGACACTTTTACCCCTTACAGGGTTAGTTCCAAGAAACAAAATTTCTAGTGTCTATAGATGCCCCTTTTTATCATGTTTATGCAATGCAGTGGAATGAACATGATAAAGATTTACTAGACACTCGAAATTTAACTAGATACAATGTAATTGATATGATACAATGCAAATAGAATGCAATGCAATGCAAATGATATGATGTAAGGCAAATAGAATGATGTGATGCTTACGTTGGGGCTATTTCTAATGGTTGACTTTCCATCAGGCGTGTTGATGCTTACACTAGTGTTGACTCCAACGGTTTTGACTTTCATCAATTTTGTCGATGTTTGTTTGATGAAGAAAAACTGAGATATTTTCTACACCTCTGCTGAGGATGATGTTCTAAAATCATCGTACCTTCCTGATGTTTATGCTGCTGGTAGTTAACAATGATTCCTACCCTGCTGGTAGTTGAGAACGGTGCCAACCCTATTGGTAGTTGACAATAGTGCCTACTCTGTAGGTAGTAGACAACGGTGCTTAACTTGCTCGTAGTTTACAATGGTGCCTACCCTGCTGGTAGTTGACAATGTTTACATCACCGAACTATCTCAATGCCCACTCGAAAGGTGGCTCACAAAGTTTTGCCTTATTGGGTTGATGTTCATGCCTACTCGAACAGTAGTTTTCAAAGGTTAATCTCATTAAGTTGATGCCAATGCTTACCCTGGGGCTATGAAAAAGTTTGAGCATGTTCGCTCTGAATATATATATATATATATATATATATATATATATATATATATATATATATATATATATCTAATATTGTAAGATCCAGTTTCAATCTCAAAGATAACCCAGAGAGACTTAGTTTTAATCCCAGAGACAACCCCGGGAGATCCTGTTCCAACCTCGAAGATAACCCCAAGGGATCCAGTCCAAGTTCAGAAGATAACTCTGGAAAAGTCAGTTTTAACCCCGGAGATAACCCTGGGAGGCTCAGTTCAACCCCAGAGATAACCCTAGGAGGTCAAGCACACCTCAGAGATAACCCTGAGGACATTCAGCATCCACAACACCCTAATCTCAGAGATAACCCTAAGAAATGATTGCTACATCTTCACAAAAGTCAGAGATAACCCCGGTGGGGGACAAAAGCATCATTTTGCTACCTCAACATCACATTCACGTCACCTCAACACAATTCAATCCATACTGCGTACCAAGGTATCCTAATGAATGGGTAATATATTCATGAATGGATATGTTCAGGCTTAAAATATTATCGTTCTCAAGTCTTTTAGAAGAATTTTTACTGTGTTTTGTGGTTATTTTACAGATTAAGATGGAGCAGGAATGAATCGGGAAATTCTAACATTATAATGGCATAAGCATAAATACACCCACGACCAGTGCCGGGGCGCTCTAACTGGCCTAAAGACTAGCGCTGGGGCACTGAGGCTCTATGTTGCTTGACCGAGGCGCGTGCGTGGGAAGGAGAAGTTGACTTGGATGAGGATCGGGGCAAGATGGAAAAGGAGTATTTAAAGAACAATTAGCTAAAAATTGGGGAATTAATCTATCATAGCTGGAGATTGATCAAGGATTTAACAAAAAATTGCTGAGAAGAATTCCAAATTAAAGATTGAAGCTTGGGACATTTTCTTTTAGAGTTTCTTCTTCTTCTTCTTTTTAATTGTGTAATTCTTTTGAGATGATTTTTATGAGATTGTTAGTTTTATCTTTCGTTATGAACTAATTCTTTTATTAAGACTACAAATTGAACATTTTATGTCTATGAATTAATTATTCAATTTATTCCAATTATTTATATCCAAGTGAATTATTTATCATGTTTGTGCTTATTGATTAATTATTTGGCCAATAATTATTGTGTTACTCTAGAATGATTCGGAAGATGAAATCTAGGGTTGGAACTGGATATGATAACATGTATGCTTAATTATTTGCATGAGATGAATAATTAGGGTTGTGAATTGAATAGGAATATCTGTTCACTGCATGTAACAATTAGGAATTGGAATTTAATGGGTTTTATTTAATTATTTTGAATAGGAATATCGCAGAATTAATTGAATTGAATAGAAGTTATTTGTTACTTGGAAAAGGGCTTTTAACACTTAGAATTCATGTTAACAATTTAGGAGGCGTAATAATTGGGTTAGTTGAATAATTGGTTTGTAGTACATAATTGGGGATATTGTAGTCTTAACCTTTATTTAATTAAATTAATTTCTAAAGTCATGTAGTTTACTTAGTCAATTTAGTTTTTTTAATTAGAAAAATCACAAATTGCAGTTGTTTAAATAAAATTGAATTGGTATAGTACTAGTAGTTGGAGTTATTAATTGGAATTCCCTATGGGTTCGACACTTAATTTTACCACTTTATTACTTGTTGACCGTGTACACTTGCACGTATTTATTGATTGTGAAATCAGCTAACAAGTTTTTGGCGCCGTTGTCGGGGGCTTCTTTATTAATATTAATTCCATATTAGTTATAATCAATTTGGTCTTAATTTAAACGTTAGTTACTTATTTTTTTTCTTCTTGTGTGTGCAGGAATTCTTTGTAAGTGTATGCACACTAGATCAAAGGCCAAAAAGGAACTTTTTCCTTATGTAGACGATATCGAAAGGAAGTAACGGAAAGTACAGTTGATTAGTGAGGTTATACCCTTGGAAGAAGATCAGGCGACCCAAGAAATTCTAGTGGTCATGGCAAAGGAAGAACAAAAATCACTCAGGGATTATGCCATGCCGACAGTAATAGATATACAGTCCAGTATTCAGAGGCCGGCAATTAATGCAAACAATTTCGAGATTAAACTAGGAACGATACAGATGCTACAAAATGCAATTTAGTTTTGGGGTAGTTCGACGGATGTTCCGAATGAGCACATCTTGAGTTTCTTCGAAATTTGTGACACCTTCAAATTCAACAATGTTTCAGAAGAAGCCATAAGGTTGAGAGTGTTTTCGTTTACATTGAAGGACAAAGCTCGAAGTTGATTACACTCATTGCCGCATGGTTCGATCACCGCGTGGGATGGCTTAGCCCAAAAATTCTTAGCTAAGTTTTTCCCACAAGCAAAGTCGGCAAAACTACGGAATGACATTCACACTTTTGCGCAGTTTAACTCTGAAACTTTATATGAGGCCTGGGAACAATTTAAGGATATGCTTCGCAAATGTTCGTATCACATAATTCCACAGTGGATGCAGGTTGGGATATTTTGTGACGGGTTACACACGACCACACGAGCCAGTATTGATGCAGCAGCAGGTGGAGCGATCTTGGCGAAAAATTTTGATGAGGCTTATCAGTTGCTAGAGACAATGGCCAACAACTATTTTCAGTGGCCAATGACAAGGTCTAATCCTCCGAAAACACCAGGAAAGTTCTAATTAGATGCAGTGACAGCTTTGACAGCACAGGTGTCCGCATTAACTAATAGGATTGAGACATGGGGTCCACCTTCAGTACCGCACGTAGCAATGGTTTATGAGTTGTGTGGTGGGAGTCATGCTACAGATAAATGTGCCATCAGTGTTGAATCAGCTCAGTTCGTGGGAAGTTATAATAGGCCAGCACAACAGTATCAAAATCAGAATGCATATAACTCCGGGTAAAGAAATCATCCGAGATTTTCTTGGAGCAATAATCAAGCTCAAGCTCCTAGACTGCAAAACCCATCCGGATTTCAGAATCAAATGCAACAATAGCCAGAGAGGAAAAAAAATCTTGAAGAAGCGTTGGTAAAATTTATTGTAGCTACCGACAAGAGGATGAGTGAGTTGTTAGGTTTGTAATATTCATGAACGCAATCAAATTGCACAAAATAATCGGAAGCATGGAAAATCAGAGTTTCAAAATTTTACAAACCATATACTCGGATCATCCTTTATGCACAATTATTAATTAAACGAAAATATGAAGAACAAGAATCATACCCTTGAAGATTCAAGCTTCCTCAGGTACAAGTTCACCTCCAATCTTTTTTGCGTTCAACTTGAATCCATCGGTTTGGTTTCTTCCTTTGATCAACGTTAGCCACCCAAGTGTTTGGCCTCTAGAGGTGATCCACCAAGGAAGAAGGAATATTCAAGAAGAAGGGTGTTTGGCAAAACTCTAATTTTTTTTATCTCTCATAGAAAAGGGTGTACTCTCCCAACTATTGGAATCACGTATATTGATATCTGATATAAGACTCCGTTTATAAAGATATCAGTTAACCCTTCCAATCTAATTAGAAAATAGGGTATTATTTAATTAATTAAATTCCTTTAATTAATTAAGCTCCCTAATCATATTACGGATAATTAATTAAACTCTTTTAATTAATTTAATCTCCTAATCTTATTAGGAATATATGAGAGTACTTTTATTAATTAATTCCCAAACTCTTTTAGGAATTAAATAATAATAATAATAGTAATAATAATAAGACTCCTCTTATTAATTTATTTTTAATATTTTCAAAATATTAAATAATAAATATTAAGCTATTTAATTTATTTTATCACCATAGATTAAATTAAATATACTTAACTTATTATTACGATTATGCCATTAACTTATTAAATAATTATTCTTTATTTTATGGTGTGACCCTTTAGGTTCTCCATAATAAACCGGTTGTGAATAAATCAATTAGAACAATTCTAATCTTATTTAAATAAATAAATTAAATAATCAATTTATTTAAATAAATAATATTTATTCTACAATAGGGATAAGTCTCCCTAGCGATTAACGACTTTTCAGATAATATAGATTTCAACATTAATCATAAAAGAACCTTTGAGTAAATAGTTATCGTACAATTCAATCCTTCTACCATACAATGTCTCAATTAAATATAAGATATGAAATTACTGTTAAGTCTTAATTTATTTAATTATATGTATTTCGATTCTTAAATGCACAACACCAAATAATACAAATTAGAAACTCCTTTCTAATTTCATTCTGCCTTGGCCAAGGACTACTGGGTTGTCATTTATCGAATCACATAGGACATTTCTCTTCTTTTACTAGAAGTGGTAGATTCTTTATTGATCATACATTATTTCCACGTATAACTTATTATACCTAAGCATATCCTTTGATATACCCTAAGGGTCTAAAGGAATAAGTCAAAGTATACTACTCATCATACACAAGATATTATGATGATCTCAAGTCCAAGGATCACTTATACTACTATCACTACATGAATTCCTATTGACAGGCAAGTAAAACTCCATTAGGTATTCCTTAGTTAGCCACGTTCAGTGAACTTATTCTCCAATAAGCACCTACATACTTTCTTTAGTGTCTCCATACAAATGATCATGCGATCAATCATCCTTATCCAATGAGCAAGCAACGTATGTGCCAATCTATCCGGATTCACTAATCCTCAATTTAGTAATCCAACGATTGGGAACTATTTTAGTTTTGAGATTTTTAAGAATTTAGATCTCATTAGAATGATCATCATTATTATTCTAAAAGCATTACGTAAAACTATAGGTTTATCACATATTATAAAGTAGCATCATGTAGATAATTAAAAGTCTTTAATTAATTAATACTTTTTATTAATAAATGAATAAGATTACTACAAAGTAGATGCTTTATCATCAAACATGATTGGCTTGTGTACATACTACTTTCACGAGCAAGACAAGTTATTGAGTCAGGTAGATATGAATGTGAAAAGTCAAGCTGTTTCGATTAAGAATTTGGAAAATCAGATGGGGCAGATAGCACATGCATTGAATAGCCGCCCACATGGAACACTCCCCAATGACACAGAGATAAATTCAGGCAGAGATGAACATTGCAAGGCTGTGACCTTACGAAGTGGAAAAATTCTGCAAGAGACACTCCATAACAAGGAAATGATGGACAAAGAAACCGTGGAAAAAGAGGAAGTCTCAGAAACCCCGAACCGGCAGGATGAGGAGTTAGAGTAGAAAGCACTCGAACAAAATCTTACAATGCCTCCCATACCATATCCACAGAGGTTTCATAAATCAAAGTTAGATAAGCAGTTTTCAAGATTTTTGGATATTTTCAAAAAGTTGCATATCATTATACCATTTGCAGGAGCCTTGGAACAGATGCCGAGTTACGCCAAGTTTATGAAAGAAGTTTTGTCAAAGAAAAGAAAATTCGGTGAGTTTAAAATAGTGGCGTTAACCGAAGAGTGCAGCGCAATTATCCAGAATAAATTACCACCGACGTTAAACGATCCAGGTAGTTTTACTATTCCATACGAGATTGGTAATCAATTTTTGGGAAGATCGTTATGTGATTTGGGGGCCAGTATAAACTTGATGCCGCTATCCGTTTATAGCCAATTTGGACTTAAGGCACCAAAACTGACAAATATCAGTTTACAGTTGGCGGATCGATCAGTTACATATCCAAGAGGTATTGTGGAAGACATTTTAGTAAAAGTTGATAAATTTATCTTCCTAGTGGATATTGTAATATTGGATTGTGAAGTAGACAGTAAAATTCCCATCATTCTTCGGTGACCATTCTTAGCCACGGGGAGAACTTTAATTGACCTACAAAAAGGTGAACTAACAATGAGAGTTGAAGACCAAGAGGTAACCTTTAATGTATTCAAATCAATGAGATTTTCGAAAGACGAGGGTGAATGTCTACGAGTAGATGTCATGGAAGAAATAGTGAATCACAAACTCAACGTTAATTATTCTGACGATCCATTAGAATCCGTTTTGATCAGGATGGATGACTACGATATTGAGGACGAAATATGGTATGTCAAATAATTAGATGCGATACAAGCTTCTAGGAAGTTCAAACAACCATTCGACACCCTTGATCGGACCGAAGAGGGAGAGAAAAAGTGTAAGCCATCGATTGAAGAGCCACCAGTGTTAGATTTAAAACCTCTACCGTCTCATCTGCAATATTCCTATTTGGGAAAATTCGAAACTCTGCCAGTTATTGTATCAGCGGATCTGAATGACACTCAGAAAGAGAAACTGTTAAGGGTCTTGTGAGAGTTCAAAACATCAATTAGATGGACTATAGCTGATATTCGGGGAATTAGTCCGACGCTTTGTATGCACAAGATCTTATTGGAAAAGGGAGCAAAACCAACCATTGAGCAACAAAGAAGGTTGAATCTGATTATGAAGAAAGAGATCATAAAATGGTTGGATGCATGTATTATCTATCCAATCTCAGACAATTCATGGGTAAGTCATATACAATGCGTACCAAAGAAATGGGGAATGACAGTAGTGAAAAACAAATTAAATGAACTTATCCCCACTAGAACAGTTACAGGCTGGAGAGTATGTATGGATTACCGTAAATTGAATAAAGTCATACGTAAGGATCATTTTCCCTTGTCATTCATTGATCAGATGCTGGATAGGTTGGCGGAACATCAGTTTTACTGTCTGTTGGATGGATATTCTGGATACAATCAGATTGCCATAACGCCGGGAGATCAAGAAAAAACCACGTTCACATGCCCTTATGGTACATTTGCATTCCGGCGTATGTCTTTTGGTTTATGCAATGCTCCAGTAACTTTTCACCTGTACATGGTGGCCATCTTCTCGAATATGGTAGAACATAACTTGGAAGTGTTCATGGATGACTTCTCTGTGTTTGGTGATAGTTTTGACTTATGCTTGAAGAATTTAGTCTTAGTGTTGAAGCGCTGTGTAGAGACGAATCTAGTTCTTAACTGGGAAAAGTGTCACTTTATGGTGCAAGAAGGGATAATTCTGGGGCATAAGGTTTCCGTCGCAGGGCTAGAGGTTGATAAAGCCAAAATTTAGATGATTGAGAAACTACCTCCTCCAACATCTGTGAAGGGAATACAAAGCTTCTTGGGACATGCGGGTTTCTATAGACGATTTATTAAAGATTTTTCCAAAATTTTGAAACCCTTGTTTTCCCTCATAGAGAAAGATGTGTCGTTGAAGATGGATCAGTTATGTGTCGATGCTTTCGAAATATTGAAGATAAAATTGGTCTCAGCTCCAATCATAGTGGCTCCCAACGGACTTTACCATTTAACTTGATGCGCGACGCCAACGACTACACAGTTGGAGCAATCTTTGGACAACACCGAGATAAAATTTTTCACACTATTTACTACTCCAACAAGACGTTGACGGATGCTCAGTTGAATTACACTACCACGGAAAAAGAATTACTTGCGGTCATGTTTGCCTTCGACAAGTTCAGAGCATATCTAATAGGGACCAAGGTAATCGTCTACACTGATCATTCAGCTATTAAGTATTTGATTGAGAAGAAGGATGCCAAGCCGCGGTTAATACGGTGGGTGCTTTTGCTACAAGAATTTAACTTGGAGATCCAAGATAGAAAAGGCACCAAAAACCAGGTGGCGGATCATCTTTCACGATTAGAAAATATAGAGGTTCAGCAAAAAGATGAAGTCGTGATTAATGAGATGTTTCCCGATGAACAACTTCTTCAAGTAACAACGACAGTGCCATGGTATGCAGATTGCGTGAATTATCTGGTTAGTAATGTGTTACCTCCAGATTTGAACTCGCAACAACGAAAAAAGTTCCTCCATGATGTCCGACAATACTTTTGGGAAGAATCGTTTCTATTTAAGACTCGTGCGGATTAAATAATTAGACGATGTGTGTCACAAGAGGAGATGGATAGCATATTAGGTCATTGCCACTCATCGGATTATGGAGGTCACTATGTGGGTGATAGGACAGCAGCCAAAGTGTTGCAGTCGGGATTTTTTTGGCCTTCCTTGTTTAAAGACGCATATCTCTATGTGTTAAAGTGTGATCAATGTCAATGAGTAGGCAATATCTCCAAACGCAATGAAATGCCACTTAACACAATTTTAGAGGTTGAGTTATTCGATGTATGGGGAATTGACTTCATGGGACCCTGCCCATCATCCTTCAATAATTAGTACATTCCGTTGGCAGTCGACTATGTTTCCAAATGGGTAGAAGTTGCAACCTTACCAACTAACGATGCCAAGGTGGTACTACGGTTCTTGAAGAAAAATATTTTTACACGATTTGGTATGCCGAGAGCGATAATTAGTGATGAGGGAACTCACTTCTGTAATAAGTAGTTCACTAAATTACTTATAAAGTATGGGGTCCGTCATAAGATTACAGTCGCATATCATCCCCAAACCAATGGTCAAGCGGAAGTCTCAAATCGGGAAGTTAAGCGAACCTTGGAGAAGGTGGTCAATCCGTCATGAAAAGATTGGGCCATGCGATTAGACTATGCCTTATGGGCATATCGAACAACTTACAAGAACTCTATCGGCATGTCACCTTATAGGATGGTCTACGGAAAGGCGTGTCATCTCCCTATCAAATTAGAACATAGTGCATATTGGGCCATTCAAAAACTGAACTTTGACCTACAAGTAGCTGGTGAGAAAAGGTTATTGCAGCTAAATGAGATGGAGGAATTCTAGCATAATGCTTATGAAAATGCCAAAATGTACAAAGAGAAAATCAAAACATGGCATGATAAGAAAATCATTGATTAGAAGTTCGCACCGGGATAATAAGTATTACTTTTCAACTCTAGACTGCGTTTATTTCATAGGAAATTGAAATCTTGTTGGTCAAGGCCGTTCGTGGTTGTATCTGTTGTTCCACATGGGAATGTTGAAGTCGAGGAACTTAATTCTAAGTGAACATTCAAGGTGAACAGCTAACGGCTCAAGCATTATTGGAGTGGATCCATCAATCACCAGCCTATGGCGATGCACCTCTCTGATCCAGTGGACAACTGAGTAACATAGCAGAGTCGGGCTGACGACTATAAACCAAGCGTTATGGGGAGGCAACCCCAAGAGTTGTTATGTTATTTTGTTTTATTTTAATTTATGTTTCTTTCTCGTATTAGCATTCTTCTATTTAGTAGTATAACATTCATTAATAATAATATTAATTAAATGTTTATTTGACCCACTGCTAAGTATATATTTGCTTCATGTGTTAGGCATGGCAGTCAGATGGCACAAAGGATCCGTGTGCAGCGCCCCCGCGCTCTATACAGATGCATTTTTGAGCCCCGACACCCAACTTTAGTAGCTTTATGACAGGTTCAGTGTCCCGACGCTCTAGCATAACACAAATGCAGCACCCTAGCGCTTGAGCCCATCTGCAGACACTGTTGTTCAGCGCCCCAGCGCTAGAGGTCCCTGCCAGACTCTGCCTTGTAGCGCCCTGGCGCCTTTTTCTAGCTTAACCCAATGCCCTGGTGCTAGGACCAGGTTAAGAGTCCTAATTCGCATAAAACTCTGCTCAATTCCACTTCTTTTCCTTTCTAACCTCTTCCCACATCTATCACATTACACCTCTTCTTGTCCCTAATTTCCCCACTACTTCCACCCGCGACTATCATGCTTACCACCTTCCCTCTCCATCAGCCCTCATCACTTTAAATACTAGTGATTACATCTTTATTTGTTTCATACAGCTTTAAGTGTAAGCATTTGCCTCTATGTTTTGTTTTCCACATCTAAGGTACTTCTTATCCTTCTCCTAATTTTGGCTATTTCGTTTTGCATGCATACGAATCACTTGATAATGGGATGTAACGTATATGTTATTGTGTTTTATAATGATTTATATGCTTGGGGTTTGGAGTGCTATATTCATAGTTGTAACCCAAAGAAAATTATAGACTAACTACAAGGTGATTGATATATTGCCCAAGTGAATTTTCTTTGCTAATTCTTACAAAAGGCATGCATATCACTACATCTAATTATGCAGTTATCCTTAGATGTTCATGGTTTGAGTATTCTCTCCTAGGATAAGGACTAATTTCACTTGTGAGCTATGGGTCAATAGGACATGCACATGAATTGTTTCGACATATCATGAAATGGTTGTCTTTAGTGTCACATTATCACATGTATGTTAAGTGTTTGTCAGTAACTCTGTGTGCCATAATTGTGGTCATCTATTTGGGCACTATTAAACAACTTTGTAATCTAATTATGTTCGTGATATTACATGATTTTTGGTTCAAATTATGTAGCTTCATGATAATGCGTAACTCCTCATACCCCCAACCCCTATTACACAAAGCTAGTATAATTCAAAGCTTGGAGGTTGTGCTATAACTACGAGATTACTTATCCACACTGAACTATATTCTAACTGGTGTAGTTACATGTTCAGATTACTCTAATGGCCTCTAAGCGTCAACGAGGAGAAGGTACTGGGTCCGCATTGGCTCCTCCAAAATTTGACAACTGTCAGTTCGTGAGTGCTGCAGCACAAGAACGCTACAACCATATGGCCTCCCGCCCTTTTGTCCCCGAACGCGGTTTAAGGCCCGATCAATCCAAGGATGGGGAAATAGCGATCATGATTGTTGAGAGGAATTGTGTCACACTCACCGAGCAACCCGACCTGGCAGTGATTGCAGTCGTTAAAGAGTTATACGCCAATGTTTCGAAGCACTACCACTATGGAATGTATGTGAGAGGCAAGACAGTTGAATTCGGCGAAGAGGACATCAACGGTTGTTAACAGCTACCTTTGGAGGGTCACCACAATGAATATGCCAGTTTTGTGAGCCAAGGACCAGACTATGAAGTGATAATCCGCGAGCTTTGTCAACCGGGCACCACTTAGACAATGTATGAACGTGACAGCATGACTTTTCTGTATTCGCGCCTCAGCCTATATGGAAAGGCTTGGTATACCTTCATCTGCGTAAAATTAATGTTGTGCACACATGTTAGCCACGTCACCAAGGAAATGGTCGTGTTGCTGTATTCGATAATTCAAGGATTGAAGATGGATGTCGGCCTAATTATTCAGTAGTCAATTTTGAGAGCTGTCCGAGGAGGTACCACGGGAGGGTTACCCCATCCTTCTCTCACTTTTGCTTTACGTTCTAAGTTTGGGGTCAAATGGAAGTCGGATGAAATGATTCAGCCCCCAATGCCAGTTTTAGACCATAAAATGATAATTAGGTACCAAGTGTGGACAGGTGGTGCAAATCACCCACGTGGATTGGGCTTTATAATTCCTCAAGCTACAGTTCCAGAAGCTTCTCCAGCTACTGCTCCATCTACTTATGGTCCCTCCTCTGCAACCTACCGTGGTGTTGTTCCCGATGCAGTTCAGCGTGAAATTAATGGTTGTTTCTACAATCTCGAAGCCCAAAATGTATACTTATCAGAATGCCAAGATGTGATCTACAAGTTTATAGTAGACTATTTCACAGCCCAGACTGCTAAGTATGCTCAGTTGTACCCTAGAGTTGATCTTAGCCATTTCCCTACTGCTCTTGTTCTACCTGTATTTCCCCTTTCTGATCAAGAGATGAGCGACAATGAGGACGATGTGCCCGAGGAATAAGCTCATCAGGGAAGTCCTCTGTTTTGGGGGTAGTTAGTTTTATTTGCATTATTAGGTGTCATGTTTATAGTAGTTTATGAGTATGTTTTAGTTTGTTTATTAAACTTGATGTTAAGATTTTAGTTAAGTGTTACATTTAGGATTTCACATAATTCCAGCTGTTAAATAGTTTAAGTATATTCGGGGCCAATGATGAAACTAAAATTGCATAAACAAGTCTAGTACGGATTGTTAAGCCAGTGATATGATTTCTTGACATGATTTAAATCTTTATCTGTTTGAAACTGGTATTATCATGATAGCACATGTTAAGAAACGACTGTGTTGGCTGATTATGTTTAAATGGAAAGATAATGGATTTGTAAAGGATAATGCTAGTTGTATGAGAGAACAACATGAATAGGTAGTGATGGTTGAAGTTAGATGTGAATTTAAGTTTGGGGGTAATATTTGGGGTATATAAGCTTTATATATAAAAAATTGGCTCGTGACTAGTTTTATTTCGGGGCCTTTGTTACCTGAGTAAGTAAGCCCGAGGGAGTGTCTCTACACCTAGCGCCCTAAGGTCTTATATGGTATGGGAGTCGTTGGTCGAAAGCTGGCTAAGGGGTAGCACTGTTAGCCTAATGGAATGAGACATTGCACAGTCATGGGAAAGAAAGAAATGAATAAAACGGGAAAAAGTGCAAAAAGCCCCCGTTATAAAAAATAAAAATAAAGCATAAGTATCCCATCTTGATCCCTGGACTTTGATAAGTGTGTGATTTTAGCCGGATTTAGTTTATTTTTGGAGTTCTCGAGTTTATACTGTATGATGCCTTCCAAGAATTCAATTATGTTTCTTATTTTGTTTTTCATCAGTTAACATGGTTGTTGAGCACACAAGTACGATATCAGTAATAGCAGGTTTAGATTTGATGATTGTTGAAATATTATTGATCTGTCTTGATATGATGTATTGGCGTGTTATTGTGATTTTTTTGAGGCCTAATGAGTATACTTTGTTCTGTTCGGCTGCTGGAATTACAAACATGTAGATAGTTACATTTGCATGGTATATTTAATTTTTATTGTAGTGTGTTTTGTTTCTTGAGGACAAACAACGATTTAAGTTTGGGGGTATTTGATGAATGGGTAATATACCCATGAATTGGATACGTTCAGGCTTAAATTATTATCGTTCTCAAGCCTTTTAAAAGAATTTTTACTGTGTTTCGTGGTTATTTTGCAGATTGAGATGGAGCAGGGACGAATCGAGAAATTCTAGCATTAAAATAGTATAACCATAAATACACCCACGACTAGCGCCAGGGCACTCTAACTGGCCTAAAGACCAGAGCCGGGGCACTGAGGCTCTATGTTACTTGACCGAGGTGCGTGCGTGGGAAGGAGAAGTTGACTTGGATGAGGATTGGGGCAAGATGGAAAAGGAGTATTTAAAGAACAATTAGCTAAAAATTGGGGAACTAATCTATCATAGATAGAGATTGATCAAGGATTTAACAGAAAATTGTGGAGAAGAATTCCAAATTAAAGATTGAAGCTTGGGACATTTTCTTTTAGAGTTTCTTCTTCTTTTTCTTTTTAATTGTGTAATTCTTTTGAGATGATTTTTATGAGATTGTTGGTTTTATCTTTCATTATGAACTAATTCTTTTAATAAGACTACAAATTGAACCTTTTATGTCTATGAATTAAGTATTCAATTTATTCCAATTATTTATATCCAGATGAATTGTTTATCATGTTTGTGCTTATTGATTAATTATTTGGCCAATAATTATTGTGTTACTCTAGAAGGATTCGGTAGATGAAATCTAGTGTTGGAACTGGACGTGATAACATGTATGCTTGATTATTTATATGAGATGAAATATTAGGATTGTGAATTGAATATGAATATCTGTTCATTGCATGTAACAATTAAGAACTGGAATTTAATGGGTTTGATTTAATTATTTTGCATAGGAATATCGCATAATTAATTGAATTGAATAGAAGTTATTTGTTACTTGGAAAAGGGCTTTTAACACTTAGAATTCTTGTTAACAATTCAGGAGGCGTAATAATTGGGTTAGTTGGATAATTGGTTTGTAGTACATGATTGGGGATATTGTAGTCTTAACCTTTATTTAATTGAATTAATTTCTAAAGTCATGTAGTTTACTTAGTCAATTTAGTTTTCTTAATTAGAAAAATCACAAATTGCAGCTGTTTAAATAAAATTGAATTGGTATAGTACTAGTAGTTGGAGTTATTGATTGGAATTCCCTGTCGGTTTGACACTTAAGTTTACCACTTTATTACTTGTCGACCATGTACACTTGCACATATTTATTGATTGTAAAATCAGTCAACATATTCCATAAGAACCATAGCTCAAATCCCGAGTGATAACTGCATAAGACAGCACAACGGATAAACTTTGAAGACTTGGAGATCTGGTAATGGATAAATCTTCCCTACTTTATACAACCCATAATCCCGTGTCATTGTGTAGCTCTCGACAACAACTTTTTGAAAAGGTATAACACTCCTTTATCGGATGCCCGGATTGAAAGTTATGAAGGTTCGAGGGGACAGCGCGTAGCCCAAGTGCACGTACTTCGAGATGACAGGACATATACGACCCGGGGAAGCCTGGCCAGCCGTAGGTAGACCCATGGCTGCCGCAGGTTGACCTGTGACCATCTGGTCTTTAAATATGAGCTTTTGACAGCTTATTTGAAAAAAAGGATAAAGGAGAGAAATCTATGTCCATTTCAGTCTGTAACTCCTACTAGAGTGCTCTAAACTGAGTGCTTCTTTTTTCTAAACACTTGTAAGCTTGTGTTTTGTAACATACTGAAGTTTAGCTGGTGGAAACTAAGTTTTCAGGTGTCAAAAGCTATCTAAAGTCTTTTTTGCAGCCCATTGTAAAATTTTTCAGATTTTTAAGCTATTTACTACTTCTATATATATATATATCTACTAATGTTGAGAGTCGCGTTGAGTGGAAGTGCCCGAATCTTCGATCCGTGGCTTTTTACTGCTTATATATATATATATATATATATATATATATATATATATATATATATATACATGACAAAGTTTAATAGTCCATCGGGTAGATGTCGACGGTTTACAATATTAGATATTCTTGATATTTTTGTTGAAGTAGCGTTTAACGGCTTACATCATAGGATCCTTCCCCGATGCCACACTAGATTGATGCCAACGGTTGACAATATCATATATCCATGATATCTTCGCTGAAGTAATGTTCAACGTCTTACATCACCGGATCCTTCCCCGATCCTACAATGAATTGATGCTAACAGTTTATAAAACTGGATCTTCCGATATCTTTGTTGAAGTAGTATTCAACAACTTACATTAGATATTCATGACTATCTCCACTGGGGACATTCTGGATAACTCCGTCGGGGTTACCTTTTATAACATATTCCATCATTGGTCCTTCCTGGAGAAGATAGTTTTCAACAATTGTTACCACCAGGCTTCCCTGATGCTTCACTAAAGTAGTTTTCAACAACTTACATCACCAAACTCCGCTTGATGCTACACTGGGGATGTCACCAATGGCTTAACTGGAAATCTTATATTCCATCAGTTTTTCAGGATTTCAGGTGTTTTCCGCTTAATGGCGTAGAACATTTTTTTCCTGATTTGACTTTTTGGCTTCAGGGGAACCTGCCATTACTTAAATTTGATCAAACTTAAGGGGATGGGACCCACCTAGCCTTACTGTAGGTAGAGTCGAAGGGGTTGGATTTAATCCCCCTAGCCCCTTCAAATGTTATTTTTAACTTGATTCCCTTTGAGAAATAAAAACCTTCCTGCTCAAATCTACTTATTTCGGGTTACTTTTCTAAAAATCTATCACCGTACAAATGTTCTGCATATTTTTGGTAACGTTTACATCCTTTCTTTTCATTTTTTGACCGCTAGAAATGTAGATTTCATGTTTAATAGGTTTAAATGCAATGTATCAAATATGTATGCATAAATGACTTAATAAAATTGAACTGGCTTAGTAAATGTTTGTATTTTACCATGCTGAACGTTCTAATGTAAAAAAACTTTCATTTTTTCAAAAGTTATTTTACACCCATTTTGGCTAGTTTAGCTATCCTAATTTAGGACAAATGAGCATGAAGTTGTCATGACTATATTTTAATGGCCCTGGGTAATTTGACTACCATTGCGGACTTGATTTCATGTTAACATTTATATTGTTCTTAATTGGGTTGGTGTGCTACTGAATGGCCACCTAGTCATGCTTATGTGCAAGTCTAAGTATTTTAATGTTCATGCATATTTAACTCTATTGGGGATGTATGTTAAAATAACATAAATTTACACATATAGATTATACATGATGTGATGATCTAAGTATGTCCTTAGGAGTCTATTGTCCTAGATAGATGCATATGCTCAATTAAATTGATTAGAGTAGAAACATACCTCACCCTTTCTGAGGTGATTTGGAGTTTCTTTTCAGGCATGAATTCTAATAGGCCTAACAGTTCCACGTCTCGTAGGG
Source organism: Panax notoginseng (assembly GCA_016801055.1). Taxonomy (NCBI): domain Eukaryota; kingdom Viridiplantae; phylum Streptophyta; class Magnoliopsida; order Apiales; family Araliaceae; genus Panax; species Panax notoginseng. Next base: position 152,069,163 of record CM029022.1, on the reverse strand, counting down.
TTTCCTCGGGCGTTAAGAGGATAGCTTCAGATGTTCCTTTGCCTTGCCTAGCATGACAGGTTCGTCAGTTGACCGAGTCTATGATCCTTCCTATTAGGGTTGATAGGACTGGAGTTCCTGAGGAGGAGGATGATGTTCTTACTGAGGATATCACTCCTTTTACTTCCATTGCTCGTCCAGACCTTCCCGATATACATGTGATGATTCTCGATCTATTAGGCGACTTTAGACGCCGTCCATCGGTTCGTCTACATGCGAATGAGGTATTGCAGGCTTTCATCATTTGAATTGTGTCTCTTCCTTTTTTGGCAATGGTTGAACCTTGATTTGCATATGCAGGTTCACGGGTTTACTCAGCCACGAGGGAACTGGTTTAACATCCACTCCTTGTATAAAAGCCTTCATCCCGACTACCAGGCTATTATGCATTCTTGGATCTTTGAGGCATTCTTTTCTATTGCACCACAGCGTTGTCCATGGGGATATTTGAGAGCATTATTTGAGAGATAGTTTTATCAGACCCAATCACATCATTTGCTGGATTGTGAGGTGATGATGTCGTCGATGGATTGGCGATTTATCACAGGCTTGGAGGTTACCGGTGAGAGGGTGCCCTTGGTGGTAGATATTTCTCCTGCTGTTGTTCAATCCCTATCGAGGGTTCCAACTTATGCCCTTAAGGGTCATACCGTTCGTTTCGGTCCCCTGAGCATTGATGTTGCCAGTGGCGCTTTATCAGAGTCTCTTCCCGATGATCAGAGGGAGAAAAATAGCATTCTACGACATTTGTTTCTGACTATCATCAGGGGTTGTTTCATTGCAGATAACTCCTCGACTATCTCATTTTCCTTAGTCGGCGCTCTTTGCGAGGTAGACCGCATAGGGGTTTTTGACTAGAGATCCTTTACTTTTGCGTATTTCCTTCGGGGGATGTGTCTGCTCTCAGAGGGCATTACAGAGGCTTGGCTAGGTTTCTACCCATTTCTGCTGGTGAGTAGCTTTAATCAATTTTCCATTTCCCACCCTCGGGTATTTTTGATATATGGACTTATGTATTTGATTGATGCCTTTTCAGTTTTAGGCTTATGAGAGGCTTCCTTGCCTTCGTCCAATTACTACTCTAGGTAGAGCTGCAAAACGAATCGAATTATTTGCGAAATGATTCAGTTCAGTTCGAGTTTGAGTTGCTCACCTAGTCTAGTCAAGTTCACACATAGTGTTACGTTCGATTGCTCGATTGAACATTTCGTGAGCTATGTGGTTCGGTTCGTCTTTGTTCGCGAATAGTTCAAGTTCGGTTCGGTTCGATAAGTTCGAGTTCGGTTCGATAAGTTCGAGTTTGGTTTGATAAATTCGAGATCGGTTCGAGTAGTTCGATTTCTTACCTGTTTAAATTGTTTCTAAAATTTTGAATATAAATAATTAGTTATTTCATATTAAATTCTAAAGTTTGCCTTATCAGTAATTGTTTAATTTGTAACAATTTTTTTTTATTACCGAAACATTTTTTTGTTTTTTTAATAATTGATTACAAGTAAATATTTTTATTAAATAATAATGTGTACTTCTTCACCACTAAATTCTAATTTAATTAAAACAATTTTAATATTTTCATAAAAATTTTAACAATGATTGTTGGATTATTATAATTTACATCCCTAATAATTTAATAAATTATAACCCATGTCATAAAGCACATAAACAAAGTCATTAATCTCAACATTCAATGACAATTTGGCATTAATTAAAGAATGATACAATAAAGTTTCTTACATTTATACGAGTTATTGAAATTGTTAAACAGATATAGAGATTAAAAAAATCAAGTCATCAATGTATTGGGACTTCAGTAATAGAGTACTAATCATTGTACAATTACTATTGTAAATTACATACATCAACTATCAATTATGTAATGAAAAGTGCAAACTTGATTTTACCAATTTTTGAATTTTTTAGTGTTATAGACTTATGGTGTATACGTGAGAAAATGAGAGAGAGATAGAGAGAGTGATTGACTAACTTTGATTTATTAATTATGCAAGTAAGTAATCATATTCAGGATAAGAAGTAGTGTTTAATAATCCAATTAAACAATATGTTTCAGTACCGTTTGCATGAAATTTAAATGAGCTATTAATTTAAATTAGAATAAGCAAAAATATTTTTTAAAAATGAAACAAAGTTTCTAAATAGCTTTGACTTTTAAACAATTGATCTTAGAATCGTAATTAATTTATTTAGTTTTAAACAATATAATTATGAAAATTGAAAAAAAATTATAAAGTAATTCTCAAAATTTATTATATTCAAAAGTTAATTATCGCATCCCTTTTGAATTAAAAATATTTCCTATCGAGTTTGAAAATTCATACTTGATTAGTTTATTACTTATATTTCAGAAAGGAGGAACGGAGGAAGTATTTGGTATTAATACATTCTAAATTTTCAAAGTTAACAATATTAGTTTATTATATATTGAATTAATCTAAATTAACTAAATTCACATTATTTTAAATCTTTAAATTTTATAATTTCATATTTTTCATTATAAAAAATCTTAAATAAGACCATTTTTATGAAATAGATGGAGTATTATTCATTTATTCTAGATTAATTATGTAATAAGTAATAATATTACCCACTAATCCACTACTTCTAATTTTATATATATATATATATATATATATATATATATATATATATATATATATGATAATATGATATATATTATATCTTATTCCTAAATAAGTCTTATATAGTGTGATATACTACTTATATATAAATGATAATAATATAATATGATATGTATTATATTTATATGATTATATCCTATTCTAAGAATGATGATTACACTGTTTGATCTAATTTTTGATTGAATTACTTAGACTCTTAGAGAAGACATTTTTGGTATTTATTTAACTATTTTTTGCTTCAGAGTTCTAAGTTTATGTTCGTGAACAAGTTTGGTGTTCACGAACAAGTTTGGTGTTCGTGAACAAGTTTGTGTTCGTGAACAAGTTTTGTATTTGTGAACAAGTTTGTGTTCGTGAACGTTCGCGAACTGTTCATATTCGCGAACAAGCTTGTGTTCGACTTATTCGCGAAGTGTTCGCGAACTCGATCTTGTTCGAGAATAATTCATAAACACCAAACGATCTGAACTCGTACATAGTTGTTGGTTCGATCAAGTTAGTCAAACATGTTCGAGTTCGACTAAAAGTGTTTGATTTCGGTTTGAGTTTGATAAAGATTAGTTTGGTTCAGTTCATTTGCAGCCCTAACTCTAGGCTTGGAAGCATATCCTCGGGGACGTCGATGACACCATTCTACCTTGGTTGAGGTCCCTATGGCAGACGACTTTACTCACTATCGTTTACAGCTAGAGCTGCTAACTGCTGAAGTCGTCACCTAGGTTCCTTATACTTCAGATTTCCTAACAGTGGGTTTTAAGGATGGCTTCCCGACAGGAGCTGAGTATGCACTATCTACCCGTCGGATTCCCTTCTTGACTGAGAAAGGTTGGGAGCTCTACTTAGGGGAGCGTGCTATAAGCTGCATAACAGGAAAGATTCATATTCCACATCTTCTTACTGAGCAGAGTTCATGACCTTTATCCCAGCAAGTTAGAGATATTCCCCTGATGGGTTTAGATAGCTTTACATTGTCCAATGGCCTTTGTACTCAGGACTTTTTTCATCAGTGGTTTGTAGACACTCAAAATGTTCTGTACTACTGTCACTAACATTGCAAGAGAGAAGATTCGTCTTTTAAGAGGGAACCCTGAAAGACGATCCATATCTGTACCGGATACTACCGGAAGTTCAGCATCAACCCCAGATCGCAATCTGAGAGTAACAATTCCAATCTCAGAGATAATCCCGAGGCATGCAAATCAATATCGGCACACACACCGGAGAAGACCGATTAATCTCAGAGACAACCCCGAGGTATCCAGTCTCAGTCCCAACCATGGGAATATCCACCAACCTTGGTTATAACCCCAAGGAATGCAATTTCGGCAATAACCCCAGAAATGCTTGTTACAAGTGCGACCAACTTCAATCTCGGTGCACATAACGAGATCTACTGCACCAGCCCGACGATAACATCGGGAAGACAGACACACCTCAAGGATGACAATGAGGACCTTCAACCAATTGCAGCAGTCCAATCCCAGCGAAGCTAAGCAACGTCTGCTTTATCAGCCCAATCTGGCGATAACACCGGTGAGGGACAACATCGTCATCTGACCAACACGATGCCACGCCACGTCGCCTCAACATACCTACGCAACAATGTCCTACAAGACTAATCAATCCCGAGTGACTATTGTACGGGGTAACGGATGAAAGTTGAAGCTCGAAGACCGGAGGACACCGTCCCATCTTCAATGACTTCGTACAAACTCTAATCCCATGCCATCGTACAACTCTCGACAACGGCGGTCCGAAATAGGTCATGTATACCTCAAACGGATGCCCGGATTGCACTTCTGAAAGTTCGAGTGGACATTACAATGCCCGAGTACACGTACTTCGAGACGACCCGACCGGAAAAACCCAGGCCAACCTGGGTTGCCTCTGGTACACCTGCGGCTCAGTCGTAAGTACACCTGCGGCTAATATGCCTATAAATGGAGGGCTTGGGGTGCTGATTTTTCACGAGAAAACAGCGAGGAAGCCTTGCCCAATTTGCTCTACACTCATCCCATGCAGTGTACTTTTCCCTTTTAAACACATGTGAGCTCATATATAGTCTCTTTTGTACCCACAAAAGCCAGTATTTACCCATTCTTAAGATATAGAAGCCTTTTTTAGCAGTCAGCTGTAAGCCTTCTCACACACTTTAGAGTCTTTCTCTTCATCTTTGCGCACACCCTTCTACACATTGAGAGTCGTGTTGCTTGCGTTTGCCCGGGCTTCGGTCCGTGGTTTCATTCCAGTCTGTATATATATATTATATATATATATATATATATATATATATATATGTGAAGCCCCCAAAATTAGGTATACATCACCCATCTTGGGTCGTCAGATACATAGTACAGAATACAAATACAACTTACTAATACAACTGTCGTGTACAATACGACAAAACATAAACTGTGAGTTTGAATACAAATATTATCTTCTAGAGAGTATTCATACTCAAAAGGAGTCCTCATTACATTTATTAACACACTATTACATAGAATAGTGAGGACTACTAACTAATACTATCATTCGGACCATCACTCCGTTCCCCGACTTGCCCAGCTACGTTCTCATTTCCTGAAGAGAACAGTGAAAGAAAGGGTGAGCTCAACTAGCCCAGTAAGAAATATTATGACTAAGATAATGTAGAATAAATTATCATTAGCCTTCAACAATGTTACACTGATAAAATATAATAGATATCAAGTTTAACTGCAGTGGAACAAGCAATCCATTAAAAGAGTCAAGTAGAAAATAAACTCTACTATCTTTTATGATTTAAAAGGTTTTTCAACACTGTTATCGCTAGGACTCAGCTTAACAAAATAATCCACATCATCGAATCACCCCTGCACTACGGCCAAGGATATTCGTGTATTCATTAATGGTCAGATCATGCCAACAACTGTCCATCAATGCACTACGGCCAATGAGGACTTTTACCACATCATTTGTAACATTACGGTCATAATTATACCGAATAATCCCTGGTCATAATCATACAAAGTCCATCTATGCACTACAGGCCACAGATGACTTTTAACATTTTATAAACATGAGGATGATGACAATGATATAAGAATTCAATAAAACAAGTTCAAGAATTAATTTATCCAATAATTAACAACGTCCAAATTGTCAACATGATACTGCTTTGTGGAGTAAAATTCAAGAATGCTTAGAAGAATATTTTCATGAAAAGATACTGGATGAACCGCAATTATCAAGGATATTCCACTAATTTCATAGAGTATAGAAGTCAAAACTTAACCAACTGAGTATAATAAAGAATGGAATAACAACAGAAATCACCCGGCATGCGATAGACCGCACAGACAGGTTATTCCAACAGAATAATAAATAATGGAACCAGGTCCGGCATAAACGCACGGACAGGATATTCCGATAGAATAATAAATAATGGAATCAGGTCCGGCGTAAATGTACAGACAGGATATTCCGACAGAATAATAAATAATAGAACCAGGTCCGGTGTAAAACACACAGACAGGATGTTCCAACAAAATAATAATAAAAACAGAACCAGGTCCGGTGTAAAACACACAGACAGGATGTTCCAACAGAATAATAATAAAAACAGAACCAGGTCCGGTGTAAAACACACAGACAAGATGTTCCAACAGAATAATAGAAGAATGTCACCAAGTATAGGGTAGACCGCATATACAGGTTAATCCAACAGAATAATAATAAATGGAATAACAACAGTTCTCTTCATGAATAAGAAAGAATAACACCTCTTACCATTTTAAAGAAAAGCTGAAATAAGGAAGTAGTTAAGTAGCAGAATACTCTTCTTCTCTCTCTCTTATGTTTCTCTCTATAGTTTCTCTCTCTAAAGTTCAGTGAATTCGTAAGAAATAATGAAAGAATGAGCTGCTATTTATAGAAAAATAGAATACATAGTAACTAATCCATGAACGGTCCAGATTGATTACTTTAATCTGACGGTCCATATTTAAAGAAAAATCTTTTAAATAAAATATAATATATTCTATTTATAGAATAACTTTAATAAAGTATTTTTTTTATATAAAAAGATGTTTCTGTTTTATTACGTTAATAATACGAATAAAATAAAACGTCATTATCGCTAAATAATTCATATTATTAACTGACAATAATTGAATCAAACTGAGTGACTTCTCACATAAGCATTAATAATCAATACCGTGTGCTACTATGCAACCACACGTATTACTGTACTTTTACTACTGAGTAGTTCAACAGTATCAATGGTAAAACTTTCGCCGTTATTTTTAATAAAATATTTTTGTCATTTTCTCAATCCGACAATAATTCCGTTGTGGGATCCACCAATGATTGTGCCGTTGTACGAATATTCCCTGTTAAAACGAATATTCCCCGACCAATCGAATATTATATAACAACTTGCGTACTTTGCAAAATTTATAATTATTACCCACAACTATAACATTATATCAAATTAACTCCATAATATTCAAAAATGATATTTATAGAAAATTCATCTTTATTTATAAAAGTTGGGGTCTATATATATATATATATATATATATATATATATATATATATATATATATATATATATGACTAACATTATCGAGTTATGCTTCGATTGAGCCTAGACTTCGGTTTGGAGCATTTAATTACTTTTGTATATATATACATTTATATATATGAACTGCGTGTCGAACTCTGTTCGATGAACCTAGACTTATGTCTGGTGCGTTTAATGGCTTTCTTATATATATAATTATATATATGAACTGCTATCGAACTCTTATAATTATATAATTATACTTATATATATTAACTGTTGTTGGACTCCGTCCGATGAGCCTGGATTTTATATCCGGTGCGTTTATAAGCTATATATATATATATATATATATATATATATATATATATATATATATATATTTCGTCCCACCTGGAGTTTACTTCGTGGTGGTTGACCGTTTTTACAGCTTTCTGTACATTTCGTCCCGCCTAGATTTTCCTCCATGGCGGTTGATAGCTTTTACTGCTTTATTTATATTTCTGATCCCCCATGGATGTGCTTCGTGGTTGGTGATCATGTATGTATATATATATTTATAGCTTTTATATATATACCTGCTTACTGCGTTTATATCAATTGCAGCATCATGTGAGCCTAGGAATCATGTGATCACAGATTCAGTCCCCTGAATCTAGATTCGGTTCCCGTGATGGACCTTTTCAGCTGTAAGTAGCTTGTAAATTTATATGTGATGTTTGGATTTCCTCATATGGTTTTCATACCCATGAAGAATTCAGCACCTTTTTGTACATTTATTTTCGTACGGATGCCTCGCATCTGTCAAATAAAATCAATCAAGTCGAGCACTTAATAAAATGGGAGTGTAAAAGGTCTCAATTAATATTGAGCATCAGGGTTTGAAAAAATCTCTTTTATAAAACATCACTGCCATATCTTGCTTGAAATTAAATTTTTACATAAAATTCAAACCCTGTGTATATAGGTGCGAACGAGGCCTCGCACTATTTTCAAATAACTGCACATTGACCCACACAAACACATTCAGATAACAGTTTCTTGAAAAGAGGCGGTCACTGTGGTAACACAGATGTGGGGGGTGCCTAACACCTTCCCTCCACATAACCAAGTCCCCGGACCCTAATGAATCTCAGTTTCACCGACCCGCTTAGCAGTGCCACATCACCGGGTCAATGTGCAAACCTTTTCTCGGTTGTAGTGGTACAACCATTTAAAAAACCAACTGGCGACTCTTAACAGTCCATCGTCGACATTATACATGTCAGACCTTTTTCACTTATTTTTTCAAACAAATCTCACCTAAAATGAGAACACTAAAGAACAAGTAACGAAAAGGGACAATTAAAAATCCTGACATCGACAGGTGGCGACTCTGCTGGTGACTCCAGTAAGAGGACTTAAGCCGCTATTACAATTTTTTCAAAATTATTATCTGCTTGTGTGTGGATGTTGCATTTACATTTTATGATAAATGTGTACCAATGCATTTCCTTACTTAGTGCTTCGCAACATATCTGCTTGTGATATTAGTGCTTCGCACATGTCATCATTTTCATACTGTAAGACGCGATGTATGTGAATGTATGTTGTGTGGTCCCTCCACCAGGAGGCTATCCCGTCGGTGTTTGATTACTGGACTCGTGAGAAGACTAATTCTCCGAGGCTCAGGAAAGGCACCACCCAAGGGGACCGGTCATTGCAAACCGTTACACATTGCGGTCTTATCCTCCGGATATATGGTGGTTGGAGTTTTAATAGTTTGAGGTTCCCCTTTGAATATCTGCCCATACGCTACTTTGGTAAAGATGAATATCAATCCCAATCGAATTAGGAGTAGCCATACAATTATCAAAGCTTTTGATGGAGCTCGCCGTAACTCGGTCGGAGTAGTTGAGTTGCCAATTGAGATTGGTCCTCATACATTCTGCGTATCATTCCATGTGCTCAAGATAGATTCGGGATACAACATGCTCTTGGGACGACCACGGATTCACATGGTAGGGGCAGTCCCCTCCACTCTTCACCAACAGTTGAAATACATCATCAACAATAGCCTGGTCATAGTTAACGTTGAACCGGAGATTCCTCAGCACGGGGACATGCTGTTCATCAATGCCAATAAGGATGTTGAGCCAATTAGTTTTCATGCTTTGGAAATAAGCAATACCTAATACCATGCTATTGGAATGCCACTGCCCCAACCCTAGATTTCCGCCGAGGTAATGTCGGCCACTCAAGAAATGATGTCGTTGGGTCATAAATCGGGACAAGGGTTGGGTAAAGATTGCCAGGGTATCAAGTACCCTATTCACTTAACCAAGCAAATTGGGACAGCTGGACTAGGCTATTCTGCCAGCTCTAGTAACAGGAATCCTCATAAGCATCAGCAGATTCCTTCAGCTTCAACCATGCGGCGTTTAGCTTCGCCTTCAAGCTCCGAGTCTGCACAACCTCTCGTAAAGGTGCCAGCCAATATAATGGCGATGTTATTTCCCAAGCCGGTACCGGTGAAGGAGAAAGAAATCTTTGTTCCAGATCCCGCAGTGGAGGAAGAGGAACAAAGAATCAAACAAGACGTCATGCATATGATGTTCGGCATACGCATCATCGTTCATGATGAGCATACCAACAGATACACCCCAGACGATGATTGCCCAGACGTAATGGCTATCATTCGGAACAAGGAAGATGATGATAATCCCTCTATCACTGCGGTTCACCTGGAATTTGCTCTTACCAATTGGAATAGCATTCCTTGCATTGGTCGTCAAGGGTAAAGCGGGCAGAAACTCTTTCTGCCCTGTAAATATAGTAACTGCTTACTTTTTTGTACAGTATTAGTAGTTTATTTTGCCAGTATATGCTAACACTGTGTATGATCAACACATTTCATATATACTAAGTGAAAGCATATTTTGTTTCAGGACTCTGAATTTAGATGTGCCTGTACTTGCTGATACGGTGCCTCTTCTCCATAAGGATTGGACCTTTGATGTAGAGATGAATTCAGCCTTGGTGGATATACAGGATGACATTGAGGTGTCTCTAGAAATTTAAGAATGGGTCAAAGACAAACCCAATCCCAACCTTGATCAAACCACTCCTTTCAATCTCGGAACCTTAGAAAACCCTAAGTTAATCCAGATTGGTTCAGACCTTACCCCAAACCGACGGAATGACATGGTTACGCTACTAACCCAGTTCTAGGATGTGTTTGCATGGTCTCATGAGGATATAGTGGGTTTGTCCACTGACATTGTCCTTCATCACCTTCCCATTAAAGAGGGATTTAAGCCAGTTAAGCAAAAGCTCCGGCGATTGAAACCTGAATGGAGTTTAAAGGTGAAAGAAGAAATTGTGAAACAGTTTTAAGCTGGCATCATAATGGTGTCTACATATCTTGAGTGGATATCCAACATCGTGCCCGTACCTAAACCTGGAGGGAAGGTGCGAGTTTGCGTGGATTACCGGGACTTGAACAAGGCTTACTTAAAAGATAGCTTTCTCGTGCCATTTATCCACATTCTTATTGATAATACTGCACAATATGACATGTATTCCTTTACAGATTGCTTTACGGGGTATCATCAGATCACGGTTGCCGAGGAAGATCGTGAGAAGACTGCTTTCATCACTCCTTAGGGAACTTTTTGCTATAAACGGTTGTCATTCGGCCTCATTAATACTAGAGCTACCTATCAACGAGCTATGATGGCTCTTTTCCACGACTTAATGCATAAGGAGATCGAGATCTATGTGGATGACATTATTGTCAAATCCCGGAAGAAGGATGACCATATAGACCATCTCAGGAAGTTATTCAACAGGCTGCGTAAGTACAACTTGAAGTTGAATCTAGCTAAGTGCGCCTTTGGCGTTAAATCAGGCAAGTTGCTAGGATTTCTAGTCAGCCACAAAGGGATAGAGTTGGATCCTGCTAAAATCCAAGTCATCACGGAAATGCCCATTCCTCAGACAGAAAAGGAAATACGGGGATTTTTGGGAAGAATCAACTTCATTAGCAGGTTTATCTCTCAACTCACAGCAACCTGTGAGCCAATCTTCAAACTATTAAGGAAGAACTCCTCCATGAAATGGAATGAGGAGTGCCAGAATGCCTTCCTTACAATCAAGAAACAGCTAATCAAAGCTCCCATCTTGGTACCACCCAGGGATGATGTTCCCCTATTTATGTATTTGTTCGTAAGTGACAATGCCATGGGCTGCATGCTGGGATAGAAGGACGATAGAGGCCTAGAACAAGTTATCTATTACCTCAGCAAAAGATTCAGCAACAGTGAACACAAGTACACTCTGATCGAAAAGACGTGTTGTGCTTTAGCATGGGCTTCCATGAGGTTACAGCATTATCTCCATGGTCATACAACCCATCTCATATCCCGCATGGATCCTCTCAAGTACGTGTTCAACAAACCCATGTTAAATTACCGGCTGTCCAGATGGCAGTTGATCCTACAATAATTTGACATCGTATATGTGACTCAAAAGTCCATCAAAGGCCAAGGAATTGCGGATCAACTGGCCGCCGCACCATCAGGGGATTTCAAACCCTTGGAGACATATTTTCCCAATGAAGGAGTAATGACAGTTCAGCAACACCATCAGTATGATACACGCCAAACGTGGAAGATGTATTTCGATGAAGCTGTTAATATGGAAGGTTCTGGAGCTGGAGCAGTTCTAGTATTTGATACGGGGGAGCAGTATCCCGTCGTCGTCAAATTACAGTTTGTCAGCACCAACAATACGGCTGAGTATGAAGGCTGTCGTATGGGGCTAAAACTTACCCATTCAATGGGCATCAGGCGGTTAACTGTCCTTGGAGATTCAGAGTTGGTAATCAGACAATCAACCGAAATCTATCAAACCAAGGAACTACATTTGCTGCCTTACCATTGGCAGGTTTTAAAGATGGCTTTGGGGTTCGAAGAAATATCCTTTCAACACATTCCTCGTAATAGGAATGATTTCGCGGACGCGTTAACAACTTTGGCCTCCTTGATCCGTATATCAGATAAGGAACACTTGCCAAGCGTCACAATTTCCATGCACAAGGCCCCAGCCTATGGGAATTACATTGGAGAAGTATTGGATGAGCTACCTCCCATCCAACATCCTTGGTATCAACATATCAAGGAATATCTGTGAGATGGATCTACACCCGCTGAGGTGAGCCCGACTGAGAAAAGGTGGATCCATCGATTTGCTATGAAATTCTACCTGAGTGGAGAGGCGCTCTACAAAAGAGATGCAGGATTAGATCTCCTCAGATGTTTAGACAAAGATCAAGCCCAAAGGCTTATGGATGAAATCCATAGCGGAGTCTGTGGCCCCCTCCTTGTCAAGAAAGTCCTCAGGACAGGACATTATTGTCTATCTCTCAAAGCTGATTGTAATGACCACGTCAGGAGATGCTATCAGTGCTAGATTTATGGGAATGCTATACATGCCCCTCCACGGGAACTTCACAATATGAGTTCACCTTGGCCCTTCTCAATGTGGGGAATGGACGTTATCGGGCCCATTGAGCCTAAAGCCAGTAATGGTCATCGATTTATCTTCATCATGATCAACTACTTCACCAAGTGGGTAGAAGCAGCCTCCTTCCCCAGGGTTACTAAAGAAGTCATCATTGCTTTCATCAGAAACAATGTCATTTGTCGATATAGACAACCAGAGGTGATTGTGTCCGACAATGCCAAGAACCTCAACAACAAAATGATGGAGGAATTATGCAGTAAATTTCACATCAAACATCTCAACTCAATCATCTATCATCTGAAGATGAATGATGCTGTTGAAGCGGCTAACAAGAACATCAAGAAGATTATGCAAAAGATGTCCACCAATCACAAAAATTGGCCTGACCAATTGCCTCTGACTCTGTTAGCCTACAAAACCTCAATGCGCACTTCCACTGGTGCAACCCCCTACGCATTAACCTATGGGATGGAAGCGGTACTCCCCATAGAAGTTGAGATGGAATCCCACAGAGTATTGATAGACGCTTAGTTGGATGAAGACCAATGGGTACAAGATAGGTATCACCAATTGGTTCTAATAGACGAAAGGCGAACCGCGACTATCTTCCATGGTCAGTTATATCAACAAAGGATCGCCAGATCCTACAACAAAAAAGTCCGGCTACGGCAATTCAGACAACATGACTTGGTTTTGAAGAAAATCTTTGACAACCAAGATCAGTCTAAGGGAAAATTCGCTCCTAATTGGGAAGGCCCGTTTATTGTCAAGGAAGTAATGACAGAAGGCACTCTCAGATTGCAAGAAATGGACGGCGATGAATTTCCACAACTCATCAACTCGGACACCGTGAAACGATACTATGTCTGAAGTTGCCATTAAGTTAACATCCTGGTGGTAGACCATCAGGTCACCAGTCATTCTGGTTCTTTAAACCTTTACCACAAACAACTTTTCTACACTTCGCCCCTTAGGGAAACATACCTTTCAACCCAGCAGCCTAGCTTTCCTTTGCGCTCATGCAACTTAGGTCATCCCACCATAGATTGAACCTCTTGCGTATACAGTTTGGCTACCCATACCTGGGATCAAACTTTTCACCTGTAGTTTATCCTCATCCTAGGATTAAACTTTCTCTTCCCCGCACTCTGACCTGTACACGGGATTACGCTTTTCATGTCGCCCTGAGGGGCGAACTACGTTGACCTGATCTACTCTTCAATAGAAGTACATAGGCAACCATTTCATATGGCCCGGTCGCAATAAAACAAAAACAACAAAAACATTTTCACCCTTTTCCTTACAAAAACAAAAATAAAACAAACATTCCCACACCATTCCTGCCACATACAGCGTTGAACCTCTTACACCAGGTTCGAACTACGCAGACCTGATCTCCTCTTCATTAGGAGTACGTAGGCAGCCATTCATGGTGCGGTCTCACCCCCTACCAAAATATAAACCCTTGTCAGTTGGTACTGGGATCATCCTTCAAACCATTACATTTCATTCGGCTTCAGACCAAAGGGATGGAATTACCTGAACTCCTCCCAACAAGGAGATTTGGCGACCATCTAAGCTGCGGTCATACCTTGAAGAGCAACACCAATCTATAAGAGTTTAAATTAACTAGGCTTCTCCTAAATAGAAGTACTGGCGACCATCTGTGGTGCGGTTAATCTCAGAGAGGAAAGTCATACTCCTCTCCTCATTTCCATACAAAAACCAGTCCCAAGACACCAAAGATGGTAGGGATATATACAGATCGATGATCCATTCTGAACTATCCAGAGACAACTCAATGTCCATCCACCTAGGAAGAATTCAGAATACATCAAGATCACAAGCCCTGAATCAGCAGGAAAAATATCAAGCAAGTAGCAAAGCATATCTAAAAGAGAAGTGATCAAAAAATATATTTCTCTATCATATATATAATGTTGTTTGATATACACAATGTAAACTGTACATGACAAAATGGCTAAGCTAGTCTGTGCAGGAAAATACAAGATCATCTACAAGTCAGGGTATATACGAGCTAACAAGCCCAACATGGCATCCCTCTCAAAAGATGGAGGTGAAGCTATGGTCTCCTATATGAGAATATCCACATGACCCAACAGATCTGCAGCCATCTGCATGGTGACCATATGATCATCAATATATGCGCTCATCTCTGCGATCATGCCAGTGGTAAGGGACTTCACTGTAGTACTATCTGTGACGGCTACATCCCGGGCAGATATGGCGATATCCCGCTCAACTATCACTACATCTCTGGCTGATATAGCCTCATCCCGCTCAATGACGGCGGCATCTCTACGAACACAATGCCTCGTCTCTCTCCAATAGAGCGGCCTCCCTCCCATCAAGAGCAGTCGACATCATAGATCGAATCTGATCTCTCTCAAAGGTCATCAAATGAAGACTCTGCTCTAAGTACTGTGTCGAGTGCTGAATCACAACAGTACTGGTACTAGGAGAATCCAGAAGAAATGCTGGCAACCCAGCAGTGGGCTCCTCCTCGATGTAGGTATCAATGTCCTCCATGGGCTCTACATCATCTAACTCACGCTCCGGTACTGTAAATACTTCTACAGCCGATAAAATCTCTGTCTCCATCCACGCGGAATACTCTGCGGAATAACCAGGATGACTGACAGAAAAAGTCACTATCTCGCGCTGATCCCAGCAGGCGTATACCCGAGATCAGTCCTCTGCTGAGAGGTACCGAGAAGCTAAACGCTGACCTGTCGCCCCCTCAAAAGGATGAAAATCCTGGAACTGGTCGAACTGCGACATCACGGCCAATGGGTGATAAGTGGTCACTCCCCTCAAACCAGCCAAAGGGAGATAGTCCATGCCCGGAGCATGAGTAATGAAGCTGTATGGTGAGCTAAGCCCCGAACATGGCAATATGCTAAATGGATCTCTGATATCTACCAAGAATGTGGACCAGGACAGAGCATCTATACACTCTGATGGCTGAAAAGAGTATGACATAGCTACATCATAGGTGAAGCAGTACCCATGCCGTCTAAGAGTGCCAATCGGTCTCAAGTGTGACATGAACCACACATATAGCATGACTGAGCTACCTGTGAACACTCCTGTAGGATACATGAAACAATACGATGCCGACCGCAGGGTCTCTACTACAATCATAGGTACAATGGTACGACCCTCCCTAAGATCTCTCACGGCCATGATAACGCCTATATCTATCTCATCCATATATCGCGGCATATACACATATGATAATACACATAGCATCAGTACGTCAACTCTGGCCAAACGTCCATGATCCTCCGGTGCGGTGAAATCCCCGGAATGTCGTGAATAGCTATCCTCCGAGCCAAATCTGTCGTACAGAAAATGCTGGGATATCACGTGGCCAGATGTTAACTCATCATATACCTCTCTGCGCCTCAATCTTGTGAGAGTCATGAATCGTCTGCTCATGTCTCCCAAAGCTAGATGCACGCAAGGTCTGTCTAAAGGCAGCATCATCAAACGTGCATACTCCTCTAGAGTAGGAGTCAACTCATGGGAGCCAAATCGGAATACCTGCCTATCCGGTAGCAAATGCTCTATCATCCCGTCCACAAATCCTACAAGAACTTAAAAAGTCAAAAAGGTCATGGAATGCTACAATAAATGATCTACAGTCACCCAGTCCGGTGGTGACATGCTATCATACCACGATCGCCTACCCGACACCACCACTGACGGTGGGGTATGATCTATACGGCTAACTATCGAAGAAGACATCTGTGCCGGCTGTGTCATAAGACCATCCAGGGGTCAATGCCGAATATCTCTGGACATGCATACATATGCATAACATGATACATGCATAACAGATAATATATGGCAATATAATATAGGGAATGGAAATACTGTGCATACATTCCTAAGTATATAATCATCTAATACATCATCTCTGTACAGCTACAAATACAGGGAAATGGGGCACAGACGCCCTACTACTAACAGAGGCCTATCAAAAGATATAGCGAGAATGGGGAACAGCAACCCAATATCTAACAGAGGCCTATCAAAAGATATAACGAGAATATACATAAGAAGCAGACCAGGGTGTCGATATCCACATCATCAATCTTGTCCACCTGATGTAACTCCTCCTGAGTCAGTGGATCTCTATCAACATCCTGTATTGATAATCTGGTAAACATAAACATTTAATCCAGCATCCTACATTCATTAAAAGAAAGTGTTTTATGTTTGCAAAAGTTTGACATTGTTTGTTCCCACAGTTATTCAACCCCCCTTCTAAGTGTGCCTACTTAAATTTCATTTGGTATCAAAGCTTGGCTCTACTTTTCTTGGTCTTAAAGGTGACTTGTAGGGAAAGATTCTAGCATAACAGAATTTGGGAACATCATTCAAGAAGGTCAATCAACTGTTAGACCTCCACTATTTCATGGAGCTGAAAATTATAATTTATGGAAGTTTCGAATGACGATATTCTTAAAAGAGACCCTTGGGAATGGTGGGTCATGGAGAATGATCTTGTTATTCCAAGAAAAAAAGATGGTACTCCAAAGACCTTAATGGAAATGGACTGAACTGAAACTCATATGGTCTCCTATGATTCAAAAGTAATGAACACACTTCTTAGTAGCTTGGTGCAATCCGAAATTGACAAAGTTTTCTCATGCAACACGGCTAAGGAGATTTGGGATACTTTAAAAGTAAGCCATGAAGGTACATCAAAAGTAAGAAAAGTTAAGTTTAGTATGCTCATGCATGATTATGAAATGTTCAAGCTTGAGAAAGATGAAACTATCAACGAGGCACAAGCAAGGTTCGTAGTACTCATGAATTCCTTGAAGCTACTTGATAAATTAATTCCACAAAGTAAGATCAACCGTAAGTTACTTTGGGTTATGCCCAAAAGGTTTGCATCTAAAGTTACAACTCTTCAAGATTCTCCTAATACTTCATCTATGAATACATTAACTCTATTTAGTGAATTAGAAGAATTTGAACATCAATTAAGGAGATATGATAAGGAGGAGGATACTCCTCGAAAGAAGGTTTTAGCGCTTATTGTAGGTGATGAAGAGGAGCTAGAGGACGATTCAGATGAGAAAATTGCAAAACTTTCAAAAAGGCTCAAAGGGTTATTACAAAGAAAGCATAAGAGAGAGAGTGTGTTATCGCTTCAAACAAGATCAAGGAAAAGCAAAATGAAGACACTTGCTTTAAATGCGGACGCCTGGGCCACTTCAGAAAGGATTGCTTCAAACTAATGAATAAAGGAAAACAAAGCTACAAGGATAACAAAAGGAACAAAACATTTATTACTTGGAGTGATGATGACTCTGAAGTGGAAATTGATGCAAACAAAGAAATAGCCCAAGTATGCTTCATGGGAGTTGGCAATGAATCAAGTGATGAATCGAGTGAGGTAACCATTTCTGATTATAATCTTTTGAAACAAGAAAATGAAAAATTAAGAGAAAATTTATATATACTTAAAAGATTTGGTAAATACTTTAATAAACGAGGTTGATACATTGATTGATGAAAAGAAAGAAATTGAACAAGATATATCATTTCAAGAAGAAAATATTTTAATTGCTAAAAATGATTTTTTAGAAAATCATAACAAAATTCTTTCCAACAAGGTTAATGATTTAAATAATGAAGTTGAAAAATTAAACAAAGAAATAGCAATGAGAGATGTTTGTATTGATGCTTTTAATGATGATTCTCATATTAAAAATCCTTCAACGAAATAACTACAAAAAGAAATAGACTAACTAAAATCATCATTGGCTAAATTTGTCCAAGGAGAAGAGAACTTAACTGTCATGTTGGGCAAACAAAGACCTAGCTTTGAAAAACAAGGAATTGGCTATAATCCAACACATAAAAAGAGTGATGTAACAATTTTAAAATCTAGATCACATTTAAAATTAAATTATTGCTCTCCTTTCACTACTTGTAAAAAATGTGGCTTAAAGGGACACTTAGATTGTTCATCAAATAAAAGGAATTTGAAAGCTAAAAGTGTGTGGATTAAGAAAAGTGATTTACATGTGACTAACCCAAAAGAAGCCAAAAAGATATGGGTACTAAAAGGATGAATTATTTTTTGTAGGTACATCTCAATGTAAAAGTTCCCTCTAAAAATAGGTGATACCTTTGTTGGCAAGTCAAAATTCTTGAAGTTATCTCTCAAAATAAAAAACATCAATCAGACAGACTGAATAAGCCAAAGGAGCAAACTTAATTCATATGAAAGATCAACCGAGTATACTGGATAAGAAGAAAACAACAAACTAGATTCGACAAACAAAATATAGCATCATCAAATTATTTATCCAACAAATCGTATTCTCAAAAAAGAAAGTAGAAATACTGAAAGCAGCAAAGTATCTCAAAAGTAATCCACCCGAGAATATTATTGAAGATATTACTCCCAGATTTGAGTATGAGAACTACCCAAATCATGGTTATAAACTTATACAAGCTCAAACAAATTCCAAGGGCTTGATACAAGAGGTTAAGTAAGTATCTCATCTCAAATGGTTTCACTCAAGGTAAAACCAATTCTACATTATTTAAGCATAAAAATAAAGATACATAGACGATATAATATTTGGCGCTACTAATGAGTTTCTTTGTGAGTGATTTTCTAAGTGTATGTAGAAGGAGTTCGACATGAGCTTAATGAGAGAACTTAACTATTTCTGTTTAGGAAACTAAATAAAGCAAACAAAGGATGACATATATACATATCAAACTAAATACACAAAAGAGTTGCTCAAAAGGTTTGAATTTGAGAAATCTAAATCAAAGGCTACACCAATGAGAACATCAATTAAATCCACGTCATATGATAAAGGTATTGACTTAGACGTAACAAAATATAAAGGTATGATTGCTTACTTGAATCTATGTGGTTAGCTTACTTTATGAGGAAAATATTTAAATCTTTTAACTAATTGGTTTAACAGAAAAGATTCTTAGACTCATATTTACCAACCATTGTTAGTCCTTAAAAGCAACCATGATTCTTTCTACGGGTATGCATTCTTTTTCAATGTCTTTCCTTTCTTTTTGATTAATGACAAAGGGAGAGAAAAATTATATGTTATTCTTTTTGATTGATGACAAAGGGGGAGAGAAATTATGATATGTTTTGTCTAATCATGTTGAAATAGATTGAGGTACAAGAAGTTGGAAGCTTTGAGTTTATATTAAATATCTCTTGTCTAACTTTATGTTCTTATTCTATCTTGTCAAGATATATATATATATATATATATATATATATATATATATATATATATATATATATATATAGCTTTAGGGGGAGCCATAATTATTATATTGTCATCATCAAAAAGGGGGATAATGTTGACTTGGTCATATTCAAACCTTTGGTTTTGATGATGACTTTCCTATTGTACTAAAGTGTTTACTCATTCATTTATAGGATATTAAAAGAATTCTTGAAGCTTTGATTGATGACATGAAAGCTTGAAGAATTGCTTGAGTCATTAAGAAATAAATGTAAGATCCTAGATCTAATTATTTCTCAAACGAGGCTCTAGGATTTGCATTGCATGAAAATAATTATGAAATAAAATTAATTGGGCTTTCAAAATTAATATGAAAAATAATGCAAATAAATATGGAACTGTTCAAATATTTTAATTGTTGGGAAATTAATCATGTGAGACCCCGAATTTTATGAAATAAAAGTATTCAATTTTTCTATTTTGGTAAATAGTTAAATTGATAAAAGTTTAAAGTTAAGGGTAATATGTGAATTTTTTTTTGCAAAGTAAGCAAATTGATATAAAATATTCCTTGTGTCGGGGAATATTCGATTAATCGGGGAATATTCTTTTTATCGGGGAATATTCGTACGACGGTACAATCATTGGTGGACCCCACAACGGAATTATTGTCAGATTGAGAAAACGACAAAAATATTTTTATGAAAATAACGGCGGAAGTTTTACCGTTAACTGTTGAAATACCCGGTGTTAAAAGTACAGTAATACGTGTGGTTGCATAGTAGCACACGGTATTGATTATTGATGCTTACGTGAGAAGTCACTTAGTTTTGTTTTATTAGTATTATTAATGTAATAAAACAGAAAAGCTTTTTATATAAAATAGAATACTTTTATAAAGTTATTCGTTTTATTATGCTAATAGTAAAATCTTTTTATATAAAATAGAATACTTTTATAAAGTTATCTGTTTTATTAGATAATAATTAGAATATATTATATTTTATTATGCATAGTGTTTGTATAGTGCCTGCATAGTATTTGCATAGTAAAATCTTTTATAAAGTTATTTGTTTTATTAGATTATAAATAGAATATATTATATTTTATTTAAAAGATTTTGCTTAAAATATGGATTATCCGATTAAAAGTAAATCAATCTGGACCATTCATGAATTAGTTACTATGTAGTCCATTCTTCTATAAATAGAAGCTCATTCCTTCATTATTTCTTATGAATTTACTGAAACTCTAGAGATAGAAACTATAGGGAGAGTTCTTCTTCTATAATCTTGAGCGTATTTATTTAGAGTTTAAGAAAGCTTTGAGCGTAGTGCAAGTTTTCTTCGAGTATATCATCGCCCTACCAGTCGGAATACTCTTCTTTCAAAGGTAAGGGATATTATTTGTGGTACCCGTAAGGGGTATTATTTCTTTTGTATTCATGAAGAGAACTTCTGTTATTCCATTCTTTATTATTCTATTGGAATAACCTGTATATGCAGACTACCCTATACTTGGTGAAATTCTTCTGTTTTTCCATTCTTTATTATTATGTTGGAATAACCTGTTTATGCGAAGTACCACATACATGGTGAAATTCTTCTATTATTCCGTTCTTTATTATTCTGTCGGAATATCATGTTGGTGCGTACTACGCCTGACCTGGTTCTATTAATTATTATTCTGTTGGAATAACCTGTCTATGCGGTCTATCACATGCATGATGATTTCTGTTGTTATTCCATTCTTGAATATTTTGTTGGAATATCCTGTCGGTGCGAATTTCGCCTGACCTGGTTCCGTTCTTTATTATTCTGTTAGAATATCATGTCTGTGCGTTTACGCATGACCTGGTTCCATTCTTTATTATTCTGTTGGGAATAACCTGTCTGTGCAGTCTATCGTACGCATGGTGAATCCTTCTGTTATTCCATTCTTTATTATTCTGTTGGAATAACCTGCCTATGTAGATTACCACATGCACTGTGAATGATCCTTTGTATTCATTCCTTATTAAATTGTGCAAATGATCTGTATATGTGGATTACCGCATGGCGGACGAAAATCTATTTGCAATTTTATATATTCTATTATACTCAGTTGGTTAAAGTTTTAGCTTCTATACTCAATGAAATTAGTGAAATATCCTTGATATTTGCGCTTCATCCAGTATCTTTTCATAGAAATATTTTTCTGAGCATTCTTAAATTTTACTCAACAAATAAGTATCATGTTGACAATTTGGACGTTATTGGTTCCTGGATAAATTTTCTTGAACTTGTTTTATTGAATTATTATGTCATTGTCATCATCTTCATGTTTATATTATGTTGAAAGTCATTTGTGGCCAGTAGTGCATAGATGGACTTGGTATGATTATGACAAGAGATTATTCGGTATAATCATGACCGTAATATAACAAATGATGTGATAAAAGTCATCTTTGGCCCATAGTGCATAGATGGACTTGGTGTGATTATGACCAGGGATTATTTGGTATAATCATGCCCGTAATGTGATGAATGATGTGATAAAAAAATTTCATTGGCCGTAGTGCATTGATGGACAGTTTTTGGTATGATTATGGCTATGGATTCTCTTCGGCCAAGGGCGCAAAGATGAATTGTTTTATGGCATGATCAGGACCGTTGATGAAAACACGATTATCTTTGGCCCGTAGTGAATGGATAATTCGTGGTCGTGATACTAATGAATATACTTGGCCTGTAGTGCAGGGATGATTCGATGATGTGGATTAATTATTGAGCTGAGTCTCAGCGATGAAATATTAATTCATGGATGTGATAATAATGAATATCTTTGGCCGTAGTGCATGGATAATTCATGGATGTGATACTAACGAATATCATTGGTCGTAGTGCATGGATAATTTGAACGTGTGGATTATTTATTAAGCTGAGTCTCAGCGATAAAATATTGGTTATACACTTTTAATTTGTAAAAGATAGTAGATATCATGCTCTACTTGACTCTTCTAAAATATAGTTGTATGTCTTTGGTCGTAGTGCAAAGATGAATTTATTAGTATGATTATGAAAAAGAATTGTGATTTGGTATAACCATAATTTTTTATGTTTCAGGTGAATATAGGTGATAAAAATTATCTTCGTCCTGGGTGCGAAGAGGAATTTAGAATCACAATTATGATTATGAGTTATTCATATGATTGTGGACAGGAATTGTTGATTGATGTTACAGGGATAAAACAATATTGGTGGACTTTTAACATGGAGAAGATAATAGACCTAATGGTCTATTTGACTCTTCTAATGGACTGCTCGTTCCGCTACAACTATGGTTGAAAAGTTTTATCAGCTACCATATGTTCTAAATCTCTGATTTATTAATGATGAAGGCTATTGATGATGTAAATTAGCTTTAATTATGATATTCTTTACTGGGCTAGTTGAGCTCAACCTTTTACTTTCATTGTTCTCTTCAGGAAGTGAGAACGCAGCAGGGACTAGTCGGGGAACGGAGTGACGGTCCAGATGATATCATTAGTAGTCCTCACTATTCTATGAAATAGTGTGATAGCTGTGGAGGTTCACCCTAAACAGTATAGAAAAGTGTGTTGTATTCTATACATCATTTAGTAGTTATATTTGGTGAATCAGAAAGGGTGAGGCGTACCCAACTTTGAAGGGTGATTTGCCACTATCATACAAGATGTCTAATGACATACAACCTCGTGTTCTCATAAGGCATGGTTGTGCACATCCACTTGCTGAATATATCTACGAGAATTACCTGTATGATCTTGGAGTTTAATTGAAACATAATTTTCACTTGGAGACAACGGAGATATTTATATGTCAAGAGAAGACTCACCATTGGAAAGAAGATGATAGTAATCTTCTTATTTTTCTTTGGGGACTTTTGGGTCAACCAAGGATAATTCTGTGGACATATGATATCTATCATAACCTAGACGCATGGCCTCCCATGTACGAAGGTTTCCTTGAGCACTTCCCAAAGATTTTAATTTCTAAAACAGTTTTTAACTGTACTTTTATGTAAAATACCATTATAAGGTTGTGGTCGAGGTACAATGAGAGTTACATACATTTGTATTAAAACTCACAGCTTATCTGTTGTCGTACTTTGCACGATAGTTCAACAGTTGTATAAATGAGGTTGTATTTGAATTTTGTACCATGTATCTAACGACTCAGAATGGGTGATGTATACCTAATTTTAGGGGCGTCACAGTTGGTATCAGAGCTTAGGGATATAGTCGCTGGCGGAGATAAAAGTCTAGAACTAGGAGGGGAGAGATAATTTATATACTTCGCTAGTGTGTGACTTACCTAAGCTAAAATTATTTACTTGATAAGTTGACAAATTATGATATGTCAATTAACCTTTGTTTTGAAGCTATATTCTAGAATGATATCTGAAATACAGAAGATGAGAAATAGGAAAATCATGATAGCGAGGAAATTACTGGGAAGGTGCAATTTGAAAAGAAAGCAAGGTATTCTCATCTCTTCGAATATCAGGTACGTACATAAATTTCGAGGGCGAAATTTCATAAGGAGGGGTGATTGTGAGACCCCGAATTTTATGAAATAAAAGTATTCAATTTTTCTATTTTGGTAAATAGTTAAAATGATAAAAGTTTAAAGTTAAGGGTAATATGTAAAAAAAATTGTAAAGTAAGCAAGTTGATATAAAATATTCATTGTGTCGGGGAATATTCGATTAGTCGGGGAATATTCTTTTTGTCGGAGAATATTCGTACGACGGTACAATCATTGGTGGACCCCACAACGGAATTATTGTCAGATTGAGAAAACGACAAAAATATTTTTATGAAAATAACGGCGGAAGTTTTACCGTCAACTGAACACCCGGTGTTAAAAGTACAGTAATACGTGTGGTTGCATAGTAGAACACGGTATTGATTATTGATGCTTACATGAGAAGTCACTCAGTTTCGTTTTATTAGTATTATTAATGTAATAAAACAGAAAAGCTTTTTATATAAAACAAAATACTTTTATAAAGTTATTCGTTTTATTAGGCTAATAGTAAAATTTTTTATATAAAACAGAATACTTTTATAAAGTTATCTGTTTTATTAGACAATAATTAGAATATATTATATTTTATTATGCATAGTGTTTGCATAGTGCCTGCATAGTATTTGTATAGTAAAAAATTTTATAAAGTTATTCGTTTTATTAGATTATAAATAGAATATATTATATTTTATTTAAAAGATTTTGCTTAAAATATGAATCGTCTGATTAAAAGTAAATCAATCTGGACCGTTCATGAATTAGTCACTATGCAGTCCATTCTTCTATAAATAGAAGCTCATTCCTTCAATATTTCTTACGAATTTACTGAAACTCTAGATAGAGAAACTATAGAGAGAGTTCTTCTTCTATAATCTTGAGCGTATTTATTTAGAGTTTAAGAAAGCTTTGAGCGTAGTGCAAGTTTTCTTCGAGTATATTCTCGCCCTACCAGTCAGAATACTCTTCTTTCAAAGGTAAGGGATATTATTTGTGGTACCCGTAAGGGGTATTATTTCTTTTGTATTCATGAAGACAACATCTGTTATTTCATTCTTTATTATTCTATTAGAATAACCTGTATACGCGGACTACCCTATACTTGGTGAAATTCTTCTGTTATTTCATTCTTTATTATTATATTGGAATAACTTGTTTATGCGAAGTACCGCATACATGGTGAAATTCTTCTATTATTTCGTTCTTTATTATTCTGTCGGAATATCATGTTGGTGCGTACTACGCCTGACCTGTTTCCATTAATTATTATTCTGTTGCAATAACCTGTATGTGCGGTCTATCGCATGCATGGTGATTTCTGTTGTTATTCCATTCTTTAATATTTTGTTGGAATATCCTGTCGGTGTGAATTTTGTCTGACCTGGTTTCGTTCTTTATTATTCTGTCGGAATATCCTGTCTGTGCGTTTACGCATGACCTAGTTCCATTCTTTATTATTCTATTGAGAATAACCTGTCTGTGCAGTCTATTGTACGCATGGTGAATCCTTCTGTTATTCCATTCTTTATTATTCTGTTAGAATAACCTGTCTATGTGGATTACCACATGCACGATGAATGATCCTTTGTATTCATTTCTTATTAAATTGTGAAAATGATCTGTACGTATGGATTACCGCATGGCGGACGAAAATCTATTTGCAATTTTATATATTCTATTATACTCAGTTGGTTAAAGTTTTAGCTTCTATACTCCATGAAATTAGTGGAATATCCTTGATATTTGCGCTTCATCCAGTATCTTTTCATAGAAATATATTTCTGAGCATTCTTAAATTTTACTCTACAAATAAATATCATGTTGACAATTTAGACGTTATTGGTTCCTGGATAAATTTTCTTGAACTTGTTTTATTGAATTATTATGTCATTGTCATCATCTTCATGTTTATATTATATTGAAAGTCATCTGTGGCCTGTAGTGCATAGATGGACTTGGTATGATTATGACCAGGGATTATTCGGTATAATCATGACTGTAATGTTACAAATGATGTGGTAAAAGTCATCTTTGGCCGGTAGTGCATAGATGGACTTGGTGTGATTATGACAAGGGATTATTCGGTATAATCATGACCGTAATGTGATGAATGATATGGTAAAAAATCCTCATTGGCAGTAGTGCATTGATGGACAGTTTTTGGTATGATTATGGCTATGGATTCTCTTTGGCCAAGGGTGCAAAGATGAATTATTTTATGGCATGATCAGGCCGTTGATGAAAACACGATTATCTTTGGCTCGTAGTGCATGGATAATTCGTGGTCGTGATACTAATGAATATCCTTAGCCTGTAGTGCAGGGATGATTCGATGATGTGGATTAATTATTGAGCTGAGTCTCAGCGATGAAATATTAATTCATGGATGTGATAATAATGAATATCTTTGGCCGTAGTGCATGGATAATTCATGGATGTGATACTAATGAATATTCTTGGCCGTAGTTCATGGATAATTTGAATGTGTGGATTATTTATTAAGCTGAGTCTCAGCGATAAAATATTGGTTATACACTTTTAATTTATAAAAGATAGTAGATATCATGCTCTACTTGACTCTTCTAAAATATAGTTGTATGTCTTTGGTCGTAGTGCAAAGATGAATTTATTAGTATGATTATGAACAAGAATTGTGATTTGGAATAACCATAATTTTTTATGTTTCAGGTGAATATAGGTGATAAAAATTATCTTCGTCCTGGGTGCGAAGAGGAATTTAGAATCACAATTATGATTATGAGTTATTCATATGATTGTGGACAGGAATTGTTGATTGATGTTACAGGGATAAAATATTATTGGTGGACTTTTAACATGGAGAAGATAATAGACCTAATGGTCTATTTGACTCTTCTAATGGACTGCTCGTTCCGCTACAAATATGGTTGAAAAGTTTTATCAGCTACCATATGTTCTAAATCTCTGATTTATTAATGATGAAGGCTATTGATGATGTAAATTAGCTTTAATTATGATATTCTTTACTGGGCTAGTTGAGCTCAACCTTTTACTTTCATTGTTCTCTTCAGGAAGTGAGAACGCAGCAGGGACTAGTCGGGGAACGGAGTGACGGTCCAGATGATATCATTAGTAGTCCTCACTATTCTATGAAATAGTGTGATAGCTGTAGAGGTTCTCCCTAAACAGTATAGAAAAGTGTGTTGTATTCTATACATCATTTAGTAGTTATATTTGGTGAATCAGAAAGGGTGAGGCGAACCCAACTTTGGAAGGGTGTTTTGCTACTATCATACAAGATGTCTAATGACATATAACCTCGTGTTCTCATAAGACATGGTTGTGCACATCCACTTGCTGAATATATCTACGAGCACTACCTATATGATCTTGGAGTTTAGTTGAAACATAATTTTCACTTGGAGACAACGGAGATGTTTATATGTCAAGAGAAGACTCACCATTGGAAAGAAGATGATAGTAATCTTCTTATTTTTCTTTGGGGACTTTTTGGTCAACCAAGGATAATTCTGTGGACATGTGATATCTATCATAACCTAGACGCATAGCCTCCCATGTACGAAGGTTTCTTGAGCACTTCTCAAGGATTTTAATTTCTAAAACAATTTTTAACTGTACTTTTATGTAAAATACCATTGTAAGGTTGTGGTCAAGGCACCATGAGAGTTGCATATATTTGTATTAAAACTCACAGCTTATTTGTTGTCGTACTCTGCACGACAGTTCAACAGTTGTATAAATGAGGTTGTATTTGAATTTTGTACCATGTATCTGACGACTCAGAATGGGTGATGTATACCTAATTTTGGGGGCGTCACAAATCAGAAATGCTAGTTTTGAGTTATTCCCATTATTGATGGAGTTGGTTTGAAAATAAGATTTTAAAAAATTCTTTATCTTACAATATTGTTTCCATATATCTTGGGATTAATTTATTCATTATTTGAGTTTTCCATAATTTAGTAAATCAATTTTTATATCTTTAGAATCAATTATCATGTATCAAATAGTTGGAGTAATTTTTGGAAAGTTATTTAGTGAGGGCAAATTTAAATAAATTGGGATTTCTATAATTAATATGTTAATGTTTTTAAATGTTGAAATCTTAATTTAAGAAAGCTGCCCATCTGTTTGGTAAATGGATAATTAAATTGATACCTTCCTTCCATAATTGAAGTTGTCTAATTGATTGGGTATCTTTATTAAGTCAAGTAAGGGAACACGTATTATGGAATTCATAAAGAAAGTAGTTAACTGAAAATATTGTTTGGAATAGATATGCTTAGATCTTAAATTTAAACTACTAAAATTATGCTATGTCCAACGGTAACTTATCTTATTGTAAGGTTAGAAAGATTATCCTTAACAATATGACTACCGTTAAGTATATGGAAGCAGATGAAATATTTAAGGATATGAAAACAAGCCAGGTAAATCTTTGGAAATCAATTTAGTGCTTAATTATTTTATCTGTCAAAAATGTATTCCCTCTGTGATTTAATATTGGTGATTAGATATGTTATACATTTGGATTAAAAAATTTGAAATCAAGTATTTAAAAAATTCTAATCTATCAGTGCTTGATTGGAAATTTCCTTTCGTATTAGTTGGTAGTTGATATGGGAAAATAAAAAGGCTAATTGGTTCGATATGAGTTATGGAGAGCATGTGTCAGCTCAATGATTACTTTGATTAATTTGATTTTACATTCCATAAATTCTTCCCAAATACATATCTTTTATTTAGTCAAACAAGTAGTAAGTAACGTTATTACCCATGAGTCAAGCTTATTAAAAGATTTTCAGTATAATCACTTAAGGTATAACATTATCCATTATTTTCATATGTCTTGAGGCGTGTTTGGTTCACAACGACTATATTATTATATGATATATATGCCTTAGCCGTGTCTAAGAGGGATCATCCAATAAGAAGAAATAACAGAATACACACAACAAGGAGAATTTATAGAAAAATATTTTGAAATCATCTTCTTTTCACATACAGTTATTAGGGCTGCAAAAATTTTCAATTGTGAAGTATTTTCTAAAAATCTGCTGCACTTCAAGATTACTGTTAACTTTTAGCTTTCTTCCTTGCGCTTAAATCCATGATATCTTTATCATTCATATTGATCATTGTATATTAGTTTAGCCTTGAATTGTTAATATAATTATTGCTTTGATCATATTTTATTTTGTTATCATATCTTAGATCAATTCTCTAAACATGTAGTAAACTAAGTTGTTAGTCTAAGGTTTCTAATTCAGGTTGGATTAGGGGTTTTACAAACAAGTTCAAGAAAACATAGGTACTTAAGGGTGCATAGGTGCACGAGGAGCAAAGGTGCTCGGAGAGTATAAGTACTCAAAGGTTGTGAAACTTGTTTTGTAAAAGGGGTTTAATTGTAAACAAAGTTAATTAATAAAGAGAGCCTCCAATACTAGTTGCTATTAGATGTGGATTAGGCCACTAGAATAGATGATTGGGGCTATACCACGTAAAAATTCCTTGTGTTCATGTGCTTGATTGTTTTACTTTAATTGTTTGTTGCATGCTTCAATTTGAGCTGTAATTCATAATCTTAATACATTAACATATAGTGTTCTTCTTCTTGATTGAGTTGTAAACTTCTAAATTAAGTTTCAACAATTCAAGACTTGAATTAATATTAAATGATTAAATATAAAAAGTGTTAAGTGGTTGATTTTCTTACACTGATAATTCTGCTAGCACAAATATTCAGTCCAACATCCTACATACATACACCGTTAATCCAGTAAGAAAAACTATTCAAATCAACATCCTGTATATTTACACTAATAATTCTGCAAGCACAAACACTACAAGAAAATCGGCTAATTCTGACGAATGTAACCTCGACGGATTCTATTCTGTTGCACATAACATACTTTCGACAGAATAATCCGTCGAATATAATTCCCTCGAACATATGCTAAGCACGACGAAATTCCGTCGGAAGTATAAGGCCCTCAATGGCGCTAAGTTTCCCGCCAGCGTGAAAACTAACTTCGACGAAATTATCATTATATCCGAGGAAATGACCGTCGAGGATAAGTTAATTCCGAGGGACGTATTTCCGACGGCTATTCCGTCGGAATTCATTAATAAAACCGTAAAAAAAATCAGATCAGCCCTAGACGCCCATTTCTTTTATTTTCTTTCCATCTCTCGACTCTCAGTCTCTCCATCTCTCGACTGTTCGTCTCCAGCTCTCCATCTCTCCATCTCTCGATCTCTCGATCTCTCCATCGACTTTGCAAAGCTTCCTCCCATTTCTTTCGTCCGCCTTTCGTCCTCATTTTTCCGACCATTGCTCGTGGTGGCGGTGGTGGTTTGGTAAAGCTCGTGGCGGCGCTGTGCTGGTTTGGGAAAGCTCGTGGTGCTGCCGTTTCCTCCTCCTCCTCTACCATTATCAGCTAGCTTGCCGGCTTTAAGGTTCTGCCATAATATTTTCCCTATTTAGAAATCCCCAATTAACTCCATAATAATTGTTAATATATATTGTTTTTCTGCCATAATCAGTAATTATAAATAGTTTTTCTTATAATAATTATTGATAATTTATGCCCTAATGTCCCCTATTTAGATAATTACATATTTGAAGAAAGGGTTTGGGACTGTTACATGTTCTGATATTCTGATTTTGTGATATTGTTAACTGATGAGGAGTTGTGTAATTTGAATTGGGACTGATCGAGGAGTTATATTTGGGACTGTTACATATATGTTCTGATTTTGTGATTCTAGCAATTTGAATATATATTTTGCTTTATGGTCAGTTTGGGACTGATATATTTTTTGATTAGTTTTGGGACTGATAAATTCTGTGTTTTGAATTGGGTTTGGTATTGAATATATACACATGTTAATCAGTAAGTGTTTGGGTTTACTAAACTTTGGGATTGATTTATGTTATCAGTTATTTTTCAGTAAGTGTGTGATGATGATGTTTGATGTAGGTATATTTGTTATTTCTGACAGAATTCTTGACAGAATTTCTGTCAGAATTATTCAATTCCAAAATTTGATTTAATTTAATAGATAAATTAATTTAATAAATAATATTTAAAAATATATAATACAATACAAATAAAATACAATAAATTATAATAATACAATAAAATAAATTTAATTTAATTTAATAATAAAAAAATTAAAATAAAATAAATTAAAATAATAAAATAAATAATAATTAATAATAATAAACTAAATTAAATTTAAATTAAATAAATTTAATTTAATTTAATTAATTTAACATAAAATTAAATTTAACGAAATTTAATTTAAAATTTATATAATATAATAATACAAAACGAAATAAAATACATTAAAACATAATAATAAATTTAATATGATTTAATAAAATAAAAAAATGAATTTAATTTAATATAATAAAATAATCAAAAATTATATTATATATTATAGTACAAAATAAAATAAAATATAATAATAAATATAATTAAATTTTATAAAATAAAATAAAATAATTTAATAGTAGTCTTCATATATATTCCAAATAACAATTCTCAGAAACTAAGTAGCACTTAGTTTTTCATTGGCAAAAACTAAGTAGCATTTGCTTAGTTTGTCATAATTTTAAATAAACTCAATAATTAAGTATTATATATATATATATATATATATATATATATGTGTGTGTGTGTGTGTGTGTGTGTGTGTGTGTGTGTGTGTGTGTGTACTATAATATGAAACTTAGAAACCCGTTTGACAAATAGGAGTGAATGTCGAACAGTAGTCTCTATAGATTCCAAATAACAATTCTCATAAACTAAGTACCACTTACTTAGTTTATTATCATTGGCAAAATAAACTAAGTAGCATTTGCTTAGTTTGCCACAATTTTCAATATATAAATGCAATAACACTCTCCCTACATATATGTACTCTTTCTTGTATGCAGGTTTCGACATAGCAGTAGCAGCTAATAGTACTCCAACCGGTTCCTCGACAACAATTAAAAAAAAGGGGTCGTAGTTCCTGTTTGTGTCCTATACTCGAATAATAAAGATAATTGAATTACTACAGACATTCCTCACTGTTCCATCATAACAGATGGCAACATCCGGAAGGAGTGCCAGTAAGTTGTTGAACAAAGTTCTAGGTTAAGCAAGCCTCTAGATGAGCGAACGATCACTTCTCTGCTAGGAATGAATCATCTCCCCATATGAGTCCATTCCATGATATACACAGCTTCTCACCACTCCGAATTCCTAAGATGGGTAGTTCTTAAAGAACGTCTCACCTCTTATATGAGAACTATCCATTTGAGGAATTCGTAGTGGTGAGAAGATATCTATATCATGGATTGGACCCATATGGGGAGATGATTCATTCCTAGCAGAGAAGTGATCGTTCGTTCATCTAGAGGGTTGCTTAAGCTGAAACTTTGTTCAATAGCTTAATAGAACTCCTTGGGGATGTTGTCATTTGTTATGATGGAACAATGAGGAATGTTTGCAGTAATTGAATTAACTTTATTATTCGAGTATAGAACACAACAGGAACCACAACCCTTTTTTTTCGGTTGCCGACTCAAGTAGAGATTCCACATAACAATTCTCATAAACTAAGTAGCATTTTCAATTATATATGTACTATACTTTGAAACTTAGAAACCCGTTTGACATACACTCAGTAGGGGTGAATGTCGAACAGTCCCCAGTTTGAGACTGTTATTGGATGTTATGTCTCTCACTTAGGCCGGCGCAAATACGAAACGGTACATTTTTTGTTATTTTGAGGATTAATCGACTGTTATCTCTATGTGTTCTCCGGGTGCATACTTAGATTAAGTTATCTTAGTCTATTTCTGTGCTTGGAGACCATGGGGAGGTGCTGCCAAAATTTTCTTGAAACTCATGAAACGTACTCAACGTGTTTGCACTAGTGACGAGACGCATCCAATAACGGGGCAGAAGCCTTACCCCTGTCCTGTAGAGATACTAGGTAAATCAAATTCACGAATGAATATCCAAATTAACTCAGGTATTCTTATTGTTTATGTTTTTCAATTAAGGCTAGTTTGTTAAATCTGACATCTATATATATATATATATATATATATATATATATATATATATATATACGGACTAATAATTTATATTTTTGATCCTATCAACAGGGTGACGATGGCGACCAGGCTGGCGATGATGGGCAGGAGGACGAGTCTGATGTCCATACACCAGAGCAGCGTCGTTCACCTCCGCCCGATGATGATACTTTTACTAGTTTATAGTTCATTTGTATATATTCATGTTATTGTAGAACTTTATTGTATATTGTATTGTCTAATTACGTCTGTACAACTATTGTAAATTATATTGTTTAACATTTATGGAACATTAGCTTATATTTGTAATTGGTTAGCTTATAATACATTTTGGTGGATATTTGAATGTGAATGTGAATGATAATGAGTTGAAGATTAAGTTTTAGTGCTACGTTGCATATTTGAATGTGAGATACAGGTTTATATTACTGTGTATTGGGTTGTGACAGGTTATTGTTACATTAATGGGTTTAAACACCTGGAAACTGAACTTTTAAAATCTGCAATTAAAAAAAAGGATAGTTAATTCTGACAGAATAGGGTATTTCCGACGGAACTTCCCTCGGAGTTAACAAATAATCAATTTTTAATAAATGCCGAAATATCCTAATTTTAGTCGAACATATGTTATCTTCGACGAAACGTATCCGTCGTAAACGCTATATCTCCGATGTAAATTTTGTCGAAGTTAATAATTAGCCAATTTTAATGAATAGTGGGTTACTTTATTTTTAAGTCGAAAATAAAATAATTCCAAGGGAATACATCCGTCGAAAATAGGTATTGTTATATTCGACGAAAAAGTTTCGTCCTATATATTTTGTCGAAGATAGTTAATGTTCGACGAACATCCGTCGGAGATACGTTCGTCGAGGATAATGAATTTTCGACGGATTTTTTGACGGATCTTATTTTCGACGCGAATATTTACGACTGAATATCTGACGGATATTTTCGTCGGGAATAATATATTTTTGACTGAATAGGCTTATGTCCGATGGATTATTCTGTCGGACTTAAGCTTTTTTCTTGTAGTGAAATATTCAATCCAGCATCTTGTATTCACACACTGATATGCTGGTAAGTAAAAATATTTGATCCAGCATCCTGCATTCTACACTGATCATTTTGCAAGCATAGATATTCAATCTAGCATCCTGTATTGATAATCTAGTAAGCATAAAGATTCAATCCAGCACCCTGCATTAATAAAAAGAAAGTGTTTTAAGTTTACAAAAGTTTGACATTATTTGTTTCCACACTAATTCAACCCCCCTTCTAAGTGTGCCTACTTAAATTTCATAAATCGATGACCATTGCTGCCTTTGGCTCGATTTTCCTGATCATGTCTATCCCCCACATAGAAAAGGGCCAATGCAAACTCATACAGTGTAGTTCATTTGGAGGAGCGTGAACAACATTTCCATGGATTTAGCATTGATAACATCTCTTGACGTAATCATCACAGTTAGCTTTGAGAGAGATCCAATAATGCCCTGTTCTTAATATCTTATTGGCAAGTAACGGACCGCTCATGTGTGGCTGACACACTCCACCATGTACTTTATTTATAAGTCTCTGAGCTTGGTCTCTATCTAAACACCATAGGAATCCCATTCCTACATCTCTTTTGTAGAGAGCATCTCCACTTAAGTATAATTTCATGGCCATTTTATGGATCAGCTTTCTTTTAGTTTGGCTTGCCCCAGCGGGTGTAGATCCATCCTGTAGATATTCTTTGATATCCTAGTACCAGGGCTATTTAATGGGAGGTATTTCATCAAATACTTCTCAAATGTAATTTCCATAGGCTGGTGCCATCTGGCTTGTGAATCTAATGTCTAGGATTCCTCGTTTTATAGAAATACTGACTAAGGAAGCCAGAGTTGCTAGTGCATCTATGAAATCATTTCGATTGCAAGGAATGGGGATGAAGGCTATATCTCTGAATTCTACAACCATCTTGATAACCTGCCGATGATAGGGCAACAAATGTAATTCTTTGGTGTGATATGGCCCGATGGTTTGTTTGACAACCAACTCATAATCTCCAAAAATAGATAAACGTTTGATACCCATTGATTGGGACAATTCACTAGTGGGAGGCCCAAATCTGGGTCCCAAATCATCACGGACCCGGTACAATCATTTTATCACTATTGTGGAAGATATAAACATAATTTATTTATACAATAAACTTTACACACTATTCCCCAAGGTCGAGTAACCTTGACTTATACACAATTCATAAACTATCTAACATATAATGTTATTATAATACATAACTATTACAAATCTAGCTGCGCACATAGTCCCAAGCTGAACTTAGCTTTATCATTTCCTGTATCCGACGTATTCGTCTTAATCTGCAATGTTAATCATGATATATCAAGGGTGAGCAATAAGTTTTCCCAACAAGTTTAAGTTCAATAAATTAAGGATATATCATGATTGAAAGAATTGAACAAAAGCTGGCTACAGTTCGACAATATAATTGCGAACTAGCATGAACAAATTTAACAACGTTGAACGAACATTGAACATGAACATATACATATCTTGACCGAATGATAATGAAGGTGATCAGCCTTTTATACCTGATGAATACATGCACTATGCATAAAGTACGATTTAATAATTATTAGACATGGCAATCAGAAATGATTAACCACAAGTATATTTGAATGAAACAACTCAAAGTTGAGTTAAGGAAAACTTGCATGTTCTGATGTTTACCGGTACGCATTTTATTTGTCTGAAGACCTAATATTAATAATATCGATATACAAATTAGAATAATATCATCACAATATGAAATAACCTAAACACATAGCACATAACCCTATTAGTCCACAAACTACTTAAGACTCGGTATCAAGTCAAACTATTTTAGTCTGAGTTGAAACCAACATAATTATGACATCCCGACAGCCTAGTTGAACAAAATATTGAGTTTAAGTTCCACTAAACTCTGTCTAAACACTTAATAATTATCTTAGATAATTATATTATTAGTCAAAATATTTTTCATAAGCTCGTAATAATTTTTACATAATTATTATCATTTATCATGAATTTTCAATCATTAATATCGTATTTATAAGAATTAAAGATTACATAATTATTATCATTTTTCATGATTTTTCATGAATTAAATAATTTATTTAATATTATAATTAAATAAATTAAATACCATTATTATTCCAAAAATATTACATATTTATGAAATATATTCAGAATAATAAAAAACTAATTTTCAGGCTTTAAAATAATTTTTAAGAATTTATTTTGTATTTTTAATAATTAAAAACTATTTTTTTAATTATTTAATAAAATAATTATTTTCAAAAATTAATCGTCGCTAAAGGGCCCTATAGCGACGAAACTGTCGCTATAGGTGTTCTTGAGTTGTTCATCATCAAACATAGATCTTCATCGACGGAGTGCATGGTAGCTAGTTTGACCACCCATAAATCTTAGATCCTTAAGTTTCTGGGCTGTTTGATGTTATATACATGTAGTATTAATGTAATACTACAATAACAAACTAAGTTCAGATCCATACAACAACACATCACAGAGATCAAAGCCTCCAAAAAAATTGACAACATTGTTCTTCATTTCTAGATTTTCCAGAAAATGAAGAACAGACGAAGGTGCTATATTTAGATCCTTGTAACATGAAGCATAAGCTTGATTTGTGTGATATGAATGCTCACACTTGTAGTCCAGATATCAGAGTATAATATCATAACACTAAATCAATTTAAACACATCACCAACACGAGATCTGGGCCGGTCAACGTAGGCCAGAAAACTGTTCTTGAACATTTCTAGGTTTTCCAAAAATGTTCTTGAGCAGTTTGGTCAACCTATGTTTGACCCTTAATAACTTTGATTCTACAGTTAATCTAGGTGATCTTAAAGCATGTACTTGTAGTTCATATACCCCTCTACAACAACAAACCAACAACATGACCAAAATAACAAATCATAGCAAGATCTAGCGCCTGAAAAATGTTGTCAGACCCTTTCTGGGTTTCTAGGTTGCCCAGAACCAGATGGTCATGGTTGGTCAACAACCTTTGACTCTTAATAACGTTCAATATATACATGATCTGGGCTTGATTCAAATTCCAAATCAAAGCCCACATAACATACTACAAGTTCAAACATTTAAAACACTAAAAACATTAACAGAGACAGATCTAGGAGACCTGACATTTGACTGTCAGACACAATTTTTCCAGTTTTTTAGATTTCAAAAAACGTCAATTTTGAGCACTTTTATGTTATGGATCTGAGATTTAACAACCCAGATCACTAAATGACATCTTATTACACAACTTTAACCAACAAATTACAACATATAACATAAGATCACATGTTTTCTAAAATTTAGTGTTTTATACCTTTTCTAGCTTTGATCTAGATTCTGACTTCTTGATTCTGTTATTGGCTTGCTATAAACTGATATTAGCTTGGTTTCTCACTCTAGATTTTCGAAAATTATGGAGAGAGAAAGTCTTAGAGAAAATGAGAAATAAAGTAGACATTTTCTCTCTCTTAATCTATATAAATGATATGATACAATGTATGTGGCTGATCAAATGGGCAAGATGGCTGGTATTTGACACATGGCTAGGGCTAGGGTGGTTCACCAACTCAAGATCATCGTAAGATATACAAGTTACCTACTAAATAATGCATAAAGGGTACTTTAGTCATTTTGATTTTAATTGTAATGACATAAAAACCATTTACCCTTACCCTTAGGGTTTAATGTAAGACCCTGAATTTTATGAAATGAAAGTATTCAATTTTCTTATAATTATTATTTTATTTCGTAAATGGTTAAATTAATAAAAGGTTAAAGTTAAGAGTCATATGTGAAATTTTTTGCAAAGTATGCAAGTTGTTATAAAATATTCGTTTGGTCGAGGAATATTCTTTTTATCAGAGAATATTCATACGATGGCACAATCATTGGTGGACCCCACAACGAAAGTATTATCGTAGTTAAAAAACGACAGAATTATCATTTTATAAAAATAACGGCGAAAGTATTACCGTTAAAACTGTTGAACTACCTGGTAGTAAAAGTACAGTAATACGTGTGGTTGCATAGTAGCACACTGTATTGATTATTGATGCTTACGTAAGAAGTCACTCAGTTATACTCAATTATTGCTACAGTAATTGCTGCACCATATCTCTCATATTATTGATTCAATTATTGTCACAGTATCATATGTATAATATGTTATATTATTAAATCAATAATTGAGAAGACAAAGTTATTCATATTATTAATTGCAATATTGATAATGTCTAGAAAGTTCTGTCGATGAGAGGTTAGATAATCTAATTGCGCGCCAATAGGAACAAATCCTTATTGGAAAGCCCCCTCTTTCCTGGGAACGAACTGGTTGTTAAATATTATGAGTTATAATATTAATGATGAACAAGTTCGTGTTGATTAAAGATGAAATTGATAGTTTCATTGTGTGAGAATTATTAGTGTTAGTGGAAATCGACATTTATTTCGATAATAATTAATGTCTGGAGGTTATATTGACCAATCGGGTAATTCACCGGATAAATGAGCAATTCTTGTAATTCTTGTACTATTAGGGGAGTTGGTGCAAGATTGATAATACCTGCATGACTAAGTTAAAAATTGAGGTA
This sequence comes from Panax notoginseng, assembly GCA_016801055.1. Lineage (NCBI taxonomy): Eukaryota > Viridiplantae > Streptophyta > Magnoliopsida > Apiales > Araliaceae > Panax > Panax notoginseng. The sequence continues at coordinate 152,029,813 of CM029022.1, read as the reverse complement.
TAGATGGAGGTACTATACTGTAATTATTTTTTTTCACATGATTAGAACTATTGAGTCACATGATTTACTATTGATTCACATAATTTACTATTAGGGGAGGTGGTGCAAGTTTGATAATACTTGCAGGATAAAATTAAAAGTGAAGAAAAAGAGAAAGGTATTATATTGTAATATTTCGAGCCCCAAAATGTGCAATTATTGAAACTATATTTTCCTATAAATAGAAGCTCATTCTTCCTACATTTCTTACCAATTCACTTAAGCTATAGGGCAATTATTATAGAGAGAAATTATAGAGAGAAGGAAGAAGAGAAGTCTGCTACCTCACTATTCTAGTATCAAGTTTTCTTCTAAGGTAAGGGGTATTATTTCTTTCGTATTCATGAAGAGAGCTTATGTTATTCCATTCTTTATTATTATGTTGGAATAACCTGTCTATGCGAAGTACCGCATACATGGTGAAATTCTTCTGTTATTCCATTCTTTATTATTATGTTGGAATAACCTGTCTACGCGAAGTGCCGCATACATGGTGAAATTTTTCTGTTAATCCATTCTTTATTATTCTGTTGGAATATCCTGTCTGTGCGGATTACGCATGACCTGGTACCATTCTTTATTATTCTGTTGGAATATCCTGTCTGTGCGTATTACACATGACCTGGTTCCATTATTTATTATTCTATTAGGAATAACCTGTCTGTGCGGTCTATTGTATGCCTGGTGAATTCTTCTGTTATTCCATTCTTTATTATTTTGTTGGGAATAACCTGTCTGTGCGGTCTATCGCATGCCTAGTGAATTCTTTTGTTATTCCATTCTTTATTATTCTGTTGGAAATGATCTGTCTACGTGGATTATCGTATGGTGGATGAAAATTTATTTGCAGTTACGTATATTCTATTATACTCGTATGAGATATCATTTCTTTTGTACTCGTCATGGAATATCATTTTCTTTGGTATTTTTCTTTTATGAGTTACTATTCATGGGTTACTATTCATCAAGTTACTATTCACTCTAGTATTATTCACTCGGGTATTCGGGGCACTTTTCGTGCCGGAATACTATTCACGAGTTACTATTCAAAAATTACTATTTGCCCGATTACTATTCACTCTAGTATCATTCACTCGGGTATTCGGGACACTTTTTGTGTCGGAGTACTATTCACGCGGTACTATTCCCGAAGTACTATTTACAGGGTACTATTCACCCAAAAAATATATTTCTTTTCTGTCCAAATTATTTTGGGTACATGAATATTATTCTTGAATTTTACTCCACAAAGCAGTATCATGTTGACAATTTGGACGTTATAGATTTCTGGATAAATTAAATTATAAATCTTTAAAATTTATCTTGAACTTGTTTTATTGAATTATTATGTCATTGTCGTCATCCTTATGTTTATATTGTGATGAAAGTCATCTTTGGCTTGCGTGCATAGATGGACTTGGTATGATTATGACTAGGGATTATTCGGTATAATCATGACCATAATGTGACGAATGATGTGGTGAAAGTCCTCATTGGTTTGTAGTTCATTGATGGACAATTGTTAGTATGATTATGACCTGAGATTATTTGGTATATTCATAACCATTGATGATTACATGAATATCCTTGGTCGTGATGCAGGGATGATTCGATTTTATTTATTAAGCTGAATCTCAGCGATAAAGTTGATGAAAAACTTTTTAAATCATAGAAGATAGTAGATTTTATGCTCTACTTGACTCTTCTAATGGATTGCTTATTCTGCTGCAGTTGTTGATCTAATACTTGTTGTCTATTATATTCTATCAATTGTTATACTGTTGAAGGCTAAGGATAATTTATTCTGCATTATCTTAGTCATAATATTTCTTACTGGGCTAGTTGAGCTCACCCTTTTGCTTTCATTGTTCTCTCAGGAAATGAGAACGTAGCCGAGACTAGTCGGGAAACGGAGTGATAGTCCGAGATGGTGTTATAGTAGTCCTCACTATTCTATAAAATAGTGTGACAATAAATGTAATGAGGACTCTATTTGAGAGTGAATATTGTCTAGAAGGCAATATTCTTGTTTAAACTCTTAGCTATGTTTTGTCAAATTTTTTGCGACAGTTGTATAATTAAGTTTGTATTTGAATTTTGTACCATGTATCCGACGACCCAAGATGGGTGATGTTTACCTATTTGGGGGGGGGTCACAGTTGGTATCAAAGCTTAGGGATATGATCCCTGGCTGAGATGTGAGACAATAACTAGGAGGGGAGAGACGGAGAATTCCTTCGCTAGTATGACCTACCTAAGTTTATTTGGTATTTGATTGGTCGGTCAGAGTATAGGGATAATATGTGATACGTTAATTAACCCTTGTTTTGTGGTAGTTTTTAAGAATGACAGCAGAGAACGTTAACAATGGAGTGAATGAGACCATGGAGGCACATCTAATCGCCAACCAGGATAATGTGATGTCAGGCAAAGAAGGAATTAGAGATATTCTTGTAGTGAGGGAAGAATTAATAGTTGCACCCGAGCTAGTCGCAGAGGTAGTAGTTGAGAGTGAGGAAAAAGAGGAACCTGAGGAGAATTTATTAGAAGAATTTTATGATCGAAATGTAGAATTGCAAAATCGTATTCATGAGTTAGAAGAGCAGGCTGAAGAATGGCAGGCGGTCGTGGAGCAAAAGGATGCAACAATTCAAGCTTGTGTTACTCGATATTTGATGTTTGGACAGAAGCACTCTTTGGCAGAGTATAAGATGATAAAGCTGGAATTTGAGCTGAAAGAAGAAACAACTGAACGAGTGAGAATGAGTGATGCATGGGTAAAAGCCGCACGACGCATTGATATTGTGGAAAGAGACGTCCGATCTAAGAAGGCTAAAATAGATGATATGTATTTCTCTTTTTGGACAACAATTGAGAGAACCCAACATCGAGTTTTGAATTACCCTATACATTGCGGTCAACCCGAATTCGATATGGATCGAAGATTAATGATTCAGATCATAAAGCAGGAGTACGATGAAGCAGTTGAGGGTGGAATATGCCCTATAGAAAAGTCAATTCCAACGGTAGTGATGACACCAAATGCTGCCCCAAACGAGTCAAAGCCGGATAGCTCAGGCGAGAACGGTTGTCATGACTTCCCAACAAGTGAGGAACCCAAACGAAGTTAGCATGGGTTAGTTAATTATATATTCTTGTGAAGTCTATACCTTATTAGATACCGGTTCTACCCATTCTTTTATCTCTCTTGCTTGCGCTCAACGTTTAAATTTGACTCTGGAGAGATTAGACTTTGACTTATCGATTGAAACTTCGTTAGGAGAAACCTTCGTTACCTCTACTGTTTATAAATCTTATATGATTCAAATTAACACTTTCACGTTACCTGTCGATCTTATCTCTTTGAAAATACTTGTCTTTGATGTGATTTTAGGAATCGATTGGTTAACTACTAATCATGCTTTTCGTAAGGTTGTTTGCTTTCATATTCCTAACCAACTTGTTATGCGAATTCAAGCAACCAAACCACTAAAGTCAATCACTGTTATATCAAGCCATAAGTAAAGAGCCTCGATCCTTTTGTTGTTGACTTCCTTTTGTGGAATGCACCGATGCCAGACTATCCGTAGGGGACGCCGTGAATAACGGTGGCAAGTTGATAGGTATCAAAGTGACGTGCTATCCAAGTCTTGGATGAGAGTCACAGTTTTGAATATTATTTCTATTGTTAATAAATTTCCTGACGTATCCCTGAAGACTTCCTAGTCTACTTAGAGCGTGAAATCGAATTTTGTATTGACCACAGTACAAAACTCATTTCTAAAACTCTTAAATATTTCTTCAACCGAACGAACGTAGTATGCGCCAAAGACGTTGGCTCGAGCTATTGAAGATTACTAATATACCATTCAATATCCTCGTGAAAGAGCGAACGTGGTAGCTGACGCGTTGAGTAGAAGATCGTATGCGTTTACAAGTGCAATGTTATTAACGCAAAAACTCATTTCGTATAACTTACAAATGATGAAGATAGAGTTAAAGACTCTAGGGACCCACGTGAAGATAACGAATATACGATTAGAATCGACTTTAATCGATAAAGTTAAAGTCGCTCAAGCTACATACTCAGAGCTGATGAATGTGAATAAGAAGGTTCAAGAGGGCGTTATTCTAGAAGCAAGAATTAACGAATAGAGGAAATCTCAACCCTCAATTTAGTTGGCCCATTTGACATCCTCGATCGAGTAGGAACTGTGGCCTATAGACTCGCCTTACCGCTAAGTATGTCTCATGTTCATAACGTTTTTTTGTATCGATATTACGTAAATATGTGGACGATCCAAACCACATTATTGAATTAGAACTAGACGAGATAGCAGAAGATTTAACGTATGATGAGATACGTGTTAAAATCTTTGATAAAAAGGATCACATTCGACATTCAAAGGTTATATCTCAAGAGTTAGAATTTGAAATGAAGTCAAGATATCCTCACCTCTTCGGCATACTAGGAACGTACGTAAATTTCTAGGGCAAAATTTCATAAGGAGGGGAGATTGTAAGACCCCGAAATTTATGAAATGAAAGTATTCAATTTTCTTATAATTATTATTTTATTTCGTAAATGGTTAAATTGATAAAAGGTTAAAGTTAAGGGTGATATGTGAGAATTTTTGCAAAGTATGCAAGTTGCTATAAAATATTCGTTTGGTCAAGAAATATTCTTTTTGTCACAAAATATTTGTACAATGGCACAATTATTGGTGGACCCCACAACGAAAGTATTGTCATAGTTAGAAAACGACAGAATTATCATTTTATAAAAATAACGACAAACGTATTACCGTTAAAACTGTTGAACTACCTGGTAGTAAAAGTACATTAATACGCGTGGTTACATAGTAGCACACGGTATTGATTATTGATGCTTACGTAAGAAGTCACTCAGTTATACTCAATTATTACTACAGTAATTGCTGCATCATATCTCTCATATTATTGATTCAATTATTGTCACAGTATCATCTGTATAATATATTCTATTATTAAATCAATAATTGAGATGACAAAGTTATTCATATTATTAATTGTAATATTGACAATGTCTAGAAAGTTCTATCGAGGAGAGGTTAGATAATCTAATTGCGCGCCAATAGGAAGAAATCCTTATTAGAAAGCCCCTTTTTCCTGGGAACAAATTGGTTGTTAAATATTGTGAGTTATAATATTAATGATGAATAAGTTCGTGTTGATTAAAGATGAAATTGATAGTTCCATTGTGTGGAAATTATTAGTGTTAGTGGAAATCGACATTTATTTCGATAATAATTAATGTCTGGAGGTTATATTGACAAATCGGGTAATTCACCGGATAAATGAGCAATTAATTACTATTATTTCACATGCTTATAACTATTTATTCACATGTGTGTACTATTGATTCACATTCTTGTACTATTAAGGGAGTTAGTGCAAGATTGATAATACTTGCATGACTAAGCTAAAAATGGAGGTATAGATTGAGGTATTATACTGTAATTGATTTTTTTCACATGATTAGAACTATTGAGTCACATGATTTACTATTGATTCACATAATTTACTATTAGGGGAGGTGGTGCAAGTTTGATAATACTTGCAGGACTAAATTAAAAATAAAGAAAAAGAGAAATGTATTATAATGTAATATTTCGAGCCCCAAAATGTGCAATTATTAAAACTATATTTTCCTATAAATAGAAGCTCATTCTTCCTTCATTTCTCACCAATTCACTTAAGCTATAAGGTAATTATTATAGAGAGAAATTATAGAGAGAAAGAAGAAGAGAAGTCTGCTACCTCACTATTCTAGTATCCAGTTTTCTTCTAAGGTAAGGGGTATTATTTCTTTCATATACATGAAGAGAGCTTCTGTTATTCTATTCTTTATTATTATGTTGGAATTACCTGTCTATGCGAAGTACCGCATACATGGTAAAATTCTTCTGTTATTCCATTCTTTATTATTTTTGTTGGAATTTCTGTCTGTGCGGATTACGCATGACCTGGTTCCATTCTTTATTATTCTGTTGGAATATCCTGTCTGTGCGTATTACGCATGACCTTGTTCTATTATTTATTATTTTGTTGGGAATAACCTGTATGTGCTGTCTATCGCATGACGGGTGAATTCTTCTGTTATTCCATTCTTTATTATTCTGTTGGGAATAACCTATCTGTGCGGTGTATCGCATGCCTGATGAATTCTTTTGTTATTCCATTCTTTATTATTCTATTGAAAATGATCTGTCTACGTGGATTACTGCATGGCGGATGAAAATCTATTTGCAGTTTCGTATATTCTATTATACTCGTATAAGATATCATTTCTTTTGTACTCGTCATGGAATATCATTTTCTTTGGTATTTTTCTTTTACGAGTTACTAGTCATGGGTTACTATACACCCAGTTACTATTCACTCTAGTATTATTCACTTGTGTATTCGGGGCACTTTTCGTGTCGGAGTACTATTCACAAGTTACTATTCACCCGATTATTATTCACTCTAGTATTATTCACTCGGGTATTCGAGACACTTTTCGTGTCGGGGTACTATTCCCGAAGTACTATTCATGTGGTACTATTCACCCAAAAAATATATTTCTTTTCTGTCCAAATTATTTTTGGTACATGAATATTATTCTTGAATTTTACTCCACAAAGCAGTATCATGTTGACAATTTAGAGGTTATTGATGTATGGATAAATTAAATTATAAATCTTTAAAATTTATCTTGAACTTGTTTTATTGAATTATTATGTCATTGTCATCATCCTCATGCTTATATTGTGATGAAAGTCATCTTTGGCTTACGTGCATAGATGGACTTGGTATAATTATGACTAGGAATTATTCTGTATAATCATGACCGTAATGTGACGAAAGATGTTGTGAAAGTCCTTATTGGTCTGTACTTCGTTGATGGACAGTTGTTGGTATGATTATGACCAGGGATTATTCGGTATAATCATGACCAATGATGATTACATGAATATCTTTGGTCGTGATGCAGTGATGATTCGATTTTATTTATTAAGCTAAGTCTCAGCGATAAAGTTGATGAAAAACTTTTTAAATGGATTGCTTATTCTAAACTTTTTAAAGTTGACTCTTCTAATGGATTGCTTATTCCGCTGCAGTTGTTGATCTAAAATTTGTTGTCTATTATATTCTATCAGTTGTTATACTGTTGAAGGCTAAGGATAATTTATTTTGCATTATCTTAGTCATAATATTTCTTACTGGGCTAGTTGAGCTCACCCTTTTGCTTTCATTGTTCTCTTTAGGAAATGAGAACGTAGCCGGGACTAGTCGGGGAACGTAGTGATGGTCCTAGATGGTGTTATAGTAGTCCTCACTATTCTATAAAATAGTGTGATAATAAATGTAATGAGGACTCTATTTGAGAGTGGATATTATCTAGAAGGCAATATTCTTGTTTAAACTCTCAGCTATGTTTTGTCATATTTTTCACGACAGTTGTATAATTAAGTTTGTATTTAAATTTTGTACCATGTATCTGACGACCCAAGATGGGTGATGTGTACCTATTTTGGGGGTGTTGAAAGTAGTATGCACACAAGCCAATCATGTTTGATGATAAAGCATATATTTTGTAACAATCTTATTCATTTATTAATAAAAAATATTAATTTATTAAAGGTTTTAATTATATATATGATGCTATTTTATAATAATATGTGATAAACACATAGTTTTAAGTAATGCTTTTAGAATAATGATGATGATCATTCTAATGAGATCTAATTTCTTAGAAAGCTTAAAACTAAAATAGTTCCCAGTCGTTGGATTACTAAATTGGGGATTAATGAATCTGGATAGATTGGTACATACGTTGCTTGCTCATTGGATGAGGATGATTGATCTCATGATCATTTGTGTGGAGACACTAAAGCAAGTATGTAGGGGCTTATTAGAGAATAAGTACATTGAACGTGGCTCGCTAAGGAATACCTAATGGAGTTTTACTTGCCTGTCAATAAGAATTCCTGTAGTGATAGTAGTACAAGTAATCCTTGGACTTGAGATCATCATAGTATCTTGTGTATGATGAGTTATACTTTGACTTATTCCTTAAGACCCTTAGGGTATATCAAATGGTATGCTTGTGTATAATAAATTATACATGGAGATAATGTATGATCGATAAAGAATCTACCGGTTCTAGTAAAAGAAGAGAAATATCACATGTGATTCGATAAATGACAACCTAGTAGTCCTTGGCAAAGGTAGAATGAAATTAGAAAGGAGTTTCTAATTTGTATTATTTAGAGTTGTGCATTTAAGGATCCAAATACATGTAATTAAATAAAATAAGACTTGACAGTAATTCAATGTCTTATATTTAATTGGGACATTGTATGGTGGATGGATTGAATTGTACGGTAACTATTTACTCAAAGGTTCTTTTATGATTAATGTTGAAATCTATATTATCTGAAAAGTCGTTAATCGCTAGGGAGACTTATCCCTATTGTAGAATAAATATTATTTATTTAAATAAAATAATATTTTAATTTATTTATTTAAATAATATTAGAATTGTTCTAATTGATTTATTCACAACCGGTTTAATATGGAGAACCTAAAGAGTCACACCATAAAAGGAAGAATAATTATTTAAGAAGCAAATGGTATATCGTAATAATAAGTTAAGTATATTTAATTTAATCTATGGTGATAGAATAAATTAAATAGCTTAATATTTATTATTTAATATTTTTAGAATATTAAATATAAATTAATAGGAGGAGTCTGATTATTATTATTACTATTTTTATTATTTAATTCCTAAAGGAGTTTGTGAATTAATTAATAAAGGTACTCTAATATATCCTAATAAGATTAGGAGACTAATTAATTAAAAGAGTTTAATTAATTATTCCTAATAAGATTGTGAGCCTAATTAATTAAAGGAATTTAATTAATTAAAATAAAACTCAATTCTTTAATTGTTAAGGAGGGTTGCCCACATTTATAAATAAGAGGAGTCTTATTATGGGTGAGAGTTGTTGTTGACTTTTTCATAACAGACGTGATTTCAATTGTTGGAGAGTACGCTTTTTTCTATAGAGATAGAAAAACTAAGGTTTTGCCAAATACCATTCTTCTTGAATATTTCTTCTTCCTTGGTGGATCACCTCTAGAGGCCAAACACTTGGGTGGCTAACATTAATCAAAGGAAGGAACCAAACCCGGTGGATTCAAGTTGAACGCGAAAGAGATTTGGAGGTGAACTTGTACCTGAGGAAGCTCGAATATTCAAGGGTATGATTCTTATTCTTTATCTTTTCGTTAAATTAATAATTGTGCTTAAAGGATGATCCGGGTATATGGTTTGTAAAATTTTAAAACTCTGATTTTTTTACGTTTCCGCTTATTTTGTGCAATTTGATTGCGTTTATGAATATTACAAACCTAGCAGTGGTATCAAAGCTAAACCTTTATGCGAATTATTAATTGTTTTAATTTGATATGTATATTGATATGTGTTTAGAATAATTTAATTGGACATAATTTGTTGTATAAATTTTTTTTTTTTAAAAACGAAACTGATTTTAAAATTGGTAATCCCGATTTTATTTTTTTTTCGCTGATCCGTCTTCATGTGGGTCGTGGCTATACCTGGCAAACGGGCGGGCCGGGCCGGGCCGGGCCAACGGCGGGCCGGGCCAAAAAGGCCCGAGTTTTGGTGGGCTGGAAATGGCCAGCCCGTGGCCCGTGGCGGGCGGGCCGGGCCGGCCCGCGGGCTTCGGCCATTAAATTTTTTTTTTCAAACTCTTTGTTACACCAAAAATAATAATAATAAATATTAAAAATAATAAAATAATTAATAATAAACAATAATACAAACAAACACGATTAATTAATTACATACATTAACTACATATCTCAATTAATTAAAATTGTAATAGTATTATAAATTAGTATTATTAATTAATTTTTAATTATAATTAAAATATATTGAAGATTATATTAAAAACAAATAGTTGTTGTAGCTCAGTTGGTTTGAACTCTTATTTATTTACTTACAAGTCTTGTGTTCAAGCCTCACAACCTAACACTTTATTTTTATTTTTTATTTTTTAAAAAAATTGTTGGCGGGCGGGCCGGGCGCCCGCGGGCCGAGCCTCCACGGGCCGGGCCAAAAATGGACCGGGCCAAAAAGGCCCGAGTTTTCATGGGCTTAAAAACAGTGTCCCAAAGCCCGGGTTTTGGCGGGCAGGCCGGCCCGGCCCGCGGGCTTTGGGCCCGTTTGCCAGGTCTAGTCGTGGCAAGGATCAGGCTAATTAAAAGGCATTCACGTGTTTTGTCCCTTTAAAGCTGATACATAGCAGGATTTATGCTTGATTTATATAATATGTCTATATATATATATATATATATATATATATATATATATATATATATATATATATATATTATAATTATTTTATAATTAAAATAAAATATTTATTTTAATCTTAAAATAAAAAGTTTATTTTAATTTTAAAATTGGATTTCATGCTAACTAATTAGAGTTGGAATTAGATTCCATGATAACTAATTGGAGTTTAAATTGGATTCCATGTTTCCTTAAATAAAAGAGTTTATTTAGATATGAAATAAGATTTTATATTATTCTAAATAAAAGAGTTTATTTGTGAATAGGAAAGAGAATATGTATTTCCTTAAATAAAGGAGTTTATTTAGATATGAAATAAGATTTCATATTATTCAAAATAAAAGAGTTTATTTATGAATAGGAAAGAGAATCTGTGTTTCCTTTAATAAAGGAGTTTATTTTATTTTATTTTTTTACTTGGAATTTGATTTCATAATTAATTAAAATAAATAAGTTTATTTTGATTAAAGATTTTTATTAAAATAAAATAGTTTATTTTATTCAAAATTATTTAAATTAAACTAAAAGAGGTTTATTTTGATTTAAATTTAGATTAAAATAAAGGAGTTTATTTTGATTCAAAATTAGATTTTATGCTAACTAAATTTGCCCATAAAATGATATCAATATATATATTGAATGTTTATTATTCATGAGATGAATGTTATTTATTGATGCATATGGTGATGTGTATGATAATAAATAGGATTGATTATGGACTATTGACCAATGTGATTTGATTTTATTTTAGTTGGATGCACGAATCTATGGGTTTTATTAAATGGGGTCTGCATACCTCGTCTTCTCTAATTTTTTTTAATGTAAATTCTATCTCCCTCCTATGTACTTCCCCTTGACTGCTAATCAAGGTTTCTATTTATTTTAAATAGTTTTGTAATATGAATAGTTAGAATTAATTTTGAAGAATTGGAGATCAAGGAACAAGGAGCGCTTGAAGACCCATTTGTAATGGAGCCCGGGTTTAAATGTAATAGTTATATTTAAATATTAATTCTTACACCTCTAAGGTTTGGCCTTTTGGTTCACTTGGTGGCCCTAGTGAACCAAACTAAAATAAAAGTCCATAATCAATCCAGGTAGAATATAGTATTCTATATGTGCATGCTTATACTATATATTTTATATATTATGCAAACATGCTTCGCATGTTAATTAATATGACGCGTATTATATATATATATATATATATATATATATATATATATATATATATATATATGCATGCGCGCTAAACAAGATGAGACACAATAATAACAAACCCCTCAAATATTTTATATTAAGTTGTAATGTTCAAAGATATTTGGAATAGCGAACGTCACCTTCTAGCATGATAGAAACAATAGAGTATTGAATATTTAATATGAGTTTGTCGTGCACACACAGGGCAAGTATTAAATATTTAAGATGCTATTTTTATTACATATGATGCTTATAAGGAATTGAACATTACTGCTTTGTTGTGCACACACAAGGGCTGTAGTTTTCTCTTCACTTATATGGAAATGCTGGGTCTGACTTAACTTAAATCATTTTAGTTCAGATGTGCACTCACTTGACCATTATGATTTAAGAGACAAAATATAAGGAATTACATAGTTGATGTAATTAATAAGAGTTGTCTACCTATTTATTTATATATAGTTTGTTGTGCACACACAAGGTTATATACATTTGAAATGGGATCCTTATTCTCACAAGCATATCTTTAATTAGATATTGCCGAACTATATATATTGAGGGTAATATAGTTTGAAGAAAATAATGGGAGATACCAATTTAAAACAAGACCTAAATTATTTTGGTAATTAATAAATGAATGTATGCTAAAATGTTGTTAATTACAAATTCATTTGCAGAATTTTATAATGTCTAAAATTACTATCACTACGTAACATATTAGATGTTAATTAATCGGACCGAATTAAATAGATTGGTTAAGAAATTTGAGAATAGTTCTCATGGCTGAAAAGCTATCTTATGTCCTTAATACGCCTATCCATGCAATGGTTGCAGATAATGCCTCTGAGGAAGAAATTGCTACTTTTATAAAGTTACAAGATGATGCACAGTTGGCTCAATGCATCATGCTCACATCCATGAGTAACGAGCTTCAGCGTCAGCATGAAACTATGGATGCTCTTACTATATTCCTGCACATCAAGTAGTTGATGGTGAGGAAAGTAAGACTAATAGATATCAGATATCTAAGGAGCTCTTCCGATCTAGAATGACCGATGACACTACAGTACATACAAAAGTCCTTAACATAATCAATTTGATTGATCAATTAGGACAACGAGTTTTGTCATGGATGGAGAGTTGAGCTAAGATTTGATCTTGCACTCACTCACGGACTCCTTTCACAATTGTTGTGAATTTTTCATATGAACAAGCTGGATATCAGCCTTGCTGATTTGCTTAACATGTTAAAAATGTTGAGAGTCACTTTCCAACCAAGAAAAACCATGTCTTACTGGTAGGGGCCAAAGGATCTTCTGAAAAGAAGAACGATTCTAAGAAGGTATATAGAAGGCATAAACAAAGGATAATAAGAATAAAACTGATACGGATAGCAAAGGAGTTTGCTTCCACTGCAATAAGCCTGGACACTGGAAAGAAACTGCGAGAATCATCTTGCAAAGCTAACCAGAAGAAGCTTAGTGAAGTTTCGGTTACAAATACAATTTTGTTCAAGATTTAAAATATATTTTTCTTTAAGTCAAGGTTCTACTAGGGTATTGGATACCGACTTTGGTTATCATAAATATAGATTTATGAAGGGACCAAGCAGAAGTAGAAAGCTAAACAAATATAAGTAATCCTATATGTGAGAAATGAAACAAAGGTTGCCACATTAGCCATAGAAACTTATAGTTTAGCAATACCTACGAGAAAATCTATTAAGTCAATAAATTATTATTATATTCTAGTTCTTGTTAGAAACATTATTTCTTTTTTATTGTTGGACAATAAAATCTTTGGTATTATAATTAAGAACAATTGTTGTTCTATTTATAATAATAATATTTTATATAGAATTGGAATATTATTTAATGAATTTTGTATACTTGACTTACGTGAACAATTATTTTACATATTGAACAAATTATTAAAAGAAAAGGAGATGATCATTCAAAGAGTTGAATATTTGTATTTGCTGAAATACAAGTGTGAATTATTTGAAAGGTTCAAAGAACTCAGAAGTGAAATAAATTGGCAAAGTATTAAAATTCTTTGATTAGACCATGGAATAAATACTTCTGCAATAGGTTTCTAGATCATCTCAAATGGTTTTCTCACAATGGACGCATCCTGATACGCAATAATTGATTGATGTATCTGAAAAGAAAAATCGTACCTTGTTGGACATGATGTGGTCCATAATAATTTTACCGACATTCTAGTATCCCTCTAGGGTCATGCCCTAAAACTGGCTGCATATCTACGAAAAGGTAACCTCAAAATCCAGCCCCAAGACTCCATAAAAGTTATGGATAGGAAGGATTCCTAATCTTAAGCATGTTAAGATAAAGGGTTGTCCAACTTATGTGAAAAGGTTTCAAAGGATAAGCTTGGGACAAGATTTGACAAGTGTCGATTTGTGGGGCATCCTAAAGTAAGTTTAGGGTATATGTTCTATAATTCTACTTAGCAAAAGGTGTTTGTTGCGAAACACGCTGCCTTCTAAGATAAAGGTATTTATCATTGAAGGGGCTAGTGGGAGGATAATAGAATCTTGAAGAGTTCAAGAACCACAAAACACTATAAGTCAAATAAGAGGAACCTGTAGATAAATCTATTGTACCACAACCGAATTATAAATCTAGAATATTACCGAAGATACCTGGGAGGTATGGATTCATCAAGGATGATGATGATGAGGTACGCATCATAAAGATGATGATCCAGTTACATACAATGAGGTAAGAGTTGTAGACACTCAGAAAAATGGATTGAAGCAATCTTCTCAAAAATGGAACATTCGTTTTGATATGATAATCAAAAGAGTTTGATTTTATCAAAAATAAGAATGAACCTAATGTGTACAAAAGGGTCAGTGGGAGCGTTGTGATATTCCTAGTATTATATGTTGATATACTACGGATAAGGAATGACATACCAATGCTACAATCAGTAAAGATAAAGTTATCTAAACATTCCTCCATGAATGCTTTGGGAAGAGTATCATAATTGGGGATACAAATCTATATAGATAGATTTAAGAGGATGCTCGACTTAACCCAAGGAATGTATATTCATTTGATGCTAAAGTCTTTTGGCATGGTAAACTCTAAGAGTTGTCTCATGTTGATGAGCTTTGGAGTGTATCTCTCTTAATAGTATCCAAAGACTCTGAAAAAGAAAGATCACATGAGTAACTATCATGTATGTAATGAAATGTATGAGACCTGATGTTGATCAGTCATATTCTGGAGAAGTTCTCTATGAGTCAGTGAAAAATATCTTAAAGTACTTAACCGACAATAAGGATGTGATCATATTCATGGTGGGTCTGAATTAAAACTAGATGGCTTAACAGACTCAAGTTTTTTAGACAGACCAAGATGAAAGAAAATCCACTTTAAGGTAAATCGTTACCTTGAACGGTGGTGCAGTGAATTGGAAAGGTTTCAAATAGCAAATTGTTGCTAGTTTAGTGATAAAGACAAAGTATATAACTATAAATGAAGCTACAAGTTAATTGTTTAGATGAAAAGTTCGTTACAGAACTAAAAATAGTTCCTAAGTCTCATCTTGGATCTAAACATGTGTTGTGGCACTTTCATTTGATTAAAGAAATCATTGAAAGATGGGAAATCACTATAGAGATAGTGGACTCTTAAGAACAACATTACATATCCATTAACTAAAGCTTATCCAATAGCAGGATAATCGTCACTTAGAGAAGAAGAGTATGAGATACCATGACGATTGACTTTAGTGCAAGTGGGAGATTAAAAGTAGTATGCACACAAGACAATCATGTTTGATGATAAAGCATATACTTTGTAACAATCTTATTCATCTATTAATAAAAAGTATTAATTTATTAAAGGCTTTTAATTATCTACATGATGTTATTTTATAATATGTGATAAACCCATAGTTTTAAGCAATACTTTTAAAATAATGATGATGATCATTCTAATGAGATATAATTTCTTAGAAAGCTTAAAACTAAAATAGTTCTCAATCGTTGGATTACTAAATTGGGGATTAGTGAATCTGAATAGATTGATACATACGTTGCTTGCTCATTGGATGAGGATGATTGATCTCATGATCATTTGAGTGGAGACACTAAAGTAAGTATGTAGACGCTTATTAGAGAATAAGTACATTGAACGTGGCTCGCTAAGGAATACCTAATGAGTTTTACTTGCCTGTCAATAGGAATTCCTGTAGTGATAGTAGTACAAGTAATCCTTGGACTTGAGATCATCATAGTATCTTGTGTATGATGAGTTATACTTTGACGTATTCCTTAAGACCCTTAGGGTATATCATAGGGTATGCTTGGGTATAGTAAGTTGTACATGGAGATAATGTATGATCAATAAAGAATCTACCGCTTCTAGTAAAAGAAGAGAAATGTCCCATGTGATTTGATAAATGACAACCCAGTAGTCCTTGGCCAAGGCAGAATGAAATTAGAAAGGAGTTTCTAATTTGCATTATTTGTAGTTGTGCATTTAAGGATCTAAATACATGTAATTAAATAAAATAAGACTTTACTGTAATTTCATGTCTTATATTTAATTGGGACATTGTATGGTGGAAGGATTGAATTGTACGGTAACTATTTACTCAAAGGTTCTTTTATGATTAATGTTGAAATCTATATTATCTGAAAAGTCGTTAATCGATAGGGAGGCTTATCCCTATTGTAGAATAAATATTATTTATTTAAATAAAATAATATTTTAATTTATTTATTTAAATAAGATTGGAATTGTTCTAATTGATTTATTCACAACCAGTTTAATATGGAGAACCTAAAGAGTCACACCATAAAATGAAGAATAATTATTTAAGAAGCAAATGGTATAATCGTAATAATAAGTTAATTATATTTAATTTAATCTATGGTGATAGAATAAATTAAATAGCTTAATATTTATTATTTAATATTTTCGAAATATTAAATATAAATTAATAGGAGGAGTCTGATTATTATTATTATTACTATTTTTATTATTTAATTCCTAAAGGAGTTTGGGAATTAATTAATAAAGGTACTCTCATATATCCTAATAAGATTAGGAGGCTAATTAATTAAAAGAGCTTAATTAATTATTTCTAATAAAATTGTGAGCCTAATTAATTAAAAGAATTTAATTAATTAAAATAAAACTCAATTCTTTAATTGTTAAGGAGGGTTGCCCACATTTATAAATAAGAGGAGTCTTATTATGGGTGAAAGTTGTTGTTGACTTTTTCATAACAGACGTGATTTTAATTGTTGGAGAGTACGCTTTTTTCCATAGAGATAGAAAAACTAAGGTTTTGCCAAATACCATTCTTCTTGAATATTTCTTCTTCCTTGGTGGATCACCTCTAGAGGCCAAACAGTTGGGCGGCTAACGTTGATCAAAGGAAGGAACCAAACCAGGTGGATTCAAGTTGAACGCAAAAAAGATTTGGAGGTGAACTTGTACTTGAGGAAACTCGAATCTTCAAGGGTATGATTCTTATTCTTTATCTTTTCGTTAAATTAATAATTGTGCATAAAGGATAATCCGGGTATATGGTTTGTAAAATTTTAAAACTCTGATTTTTTCACGTTTCCGCTTATTTTGTGCAATTTGATTGCGTTTATGAATATTACAAACCTAACAGGTGTCACATTTAAGGTTTAACCCTTAGGGTTTAGGGTTTAACCCTTAAATTTATGCAATTTAATTTCTAAGATTTCGATTTAGGTTTTCAAAATAGAAAATTAATATTTCTAAATTATAATTAGGATTCTATAATTATATTAAAATTTCCTAATCATAGTTCAAGTGTGCTAATTAGGATTAACATTTCCTAATTAGAATTGCTAATTTAACAATTAGGTTAATAATTATACATTAAGGTTTCTAACGGAACAATTTAGGGTTTCAAACTTCAAAATTAGGGTTTTCTAATTAATTATTAGAGTTTCCCTAATTAAGTTATAATTAATAACGTTTAAACTTTTTACTAGCATTTGAATTTCCAAATTAAGGTTTCAAATTCCTGAAACTGAAATTAGGGTTTCTAAAAACGGTTTCTAGGGTTTCTTATAAATAGTAAGAATTTTCTAGCTGAACGTTGGCGTTCTTAATATAATACTAGGGTTTGCCACTTATATAGGTTATCTGATCAACCCTTGACCCTTACCCACATATCGTACACATTTATAACCATATACACAGAACATATACACTTATATCCTTAATCTTGAATAATTCATCATAAAAATTTTAAATTCACAAAATTCCTTCCCGGAAATCTCAAATCCATTCAATTATTTTATGTCTAGGTTTATTATTCAACCTTTAATCCATTATTTAATATTTAAATAATTATCTAAATTCTCAGGTTGTCACATTCACCATTTCTTCTAAAAATTTTGTCCCCAAAATTTACCTTACACCTTATACTATGCACCATACACCATTCATACACAGCATCACATGCTACCCAATACATTCTTCACAAGAGTAAAAATTTTCAAATATTGCTGAGGAGTTATATAGACTATTATTTGTCATTTTCACAAAGGTTTTATGAAAATTCATCCACCAACCGCACTAGTGTTATGAACGTAGTGGGTGATCAACCCATTCTGCCCTGTACTGGCCCAGTAATACTAGTTTGATCTGTTTCTCATCTCTGCCATAGGCACAAAAATTTTACCTCAGTCTTATCATAGAATTCAGTACCAAAATAATTTGGTTTGGGAAAATTTTCAAAGAATGCTTAAAGTTTTCATAAAAGTTGGTCTAGCCGAATCAAATAGCATAGACTCATATCAATAATCAACTTCAGTTGAAATATTTAGGTATAGCCAAACCCCGTTGGCAAATTAAAATATTTAAAAATAGTTTGAAAAATGACGTCATGATGTCGTACTGTATTAACAGCCCGTTTGAGGATGCCGTCATCGAGTGACTTTGTCATAACACATCATACAATAGTGGAACAACGATTTTAGATCAAATTCAACACTAAGTATTTCTGTATTTAAAACTCCATCAATCTTTTATCATCTCTACACCAGGTTACATGGTATATAAGTGATAAATAAAAATATATTTTGATATTTCAAATAGGTATCGTCTAGCCGAAACAATTAGCATAGACTATTCTTTAAACCGTTCAAAAGCCATTCTAATTTAGTTTTATCATCTCAACAGGTAACGATGTGTCGGTGGCCCGAAGTCCACTCATACACAATGATCACCAGGAGTTGAGAAAAATTCATTTTCAAAAGCACATAGTGCGTTTTTAGCTTGATGTCAAAAATTTTGAGTCTAGTATAGCTAGAAGATTTGGAAAACTTATGTCTCCTCTAATACTCCATTGCCTAATCAGTTTATCTATTCCTATTATCCTCAATACTTCTTTTCACACAAAACTATACACAGTTCATCAAACTCGTACTTAATCCTATACTCTCTACCTATTCCCTATCTATCTGTTATATACATGAGAAAAGAATTATCTTCTCAACAGGTATATAACAAATAGCGCGACACAAACCTAATCTTAACTCCCTTTTCAATACGAATTTCATTTAATCCGTATTCATAATCCTTTCCTGAATCTATACAAATTCATAGTATAACTGACACACAACAATCTTTGCTATAAATTTTTCAATCATTCACTTGACCCTTCTCTATACCATCGTATATATTATGATTCATTTCTATAACTTGATCGTTTTGTTTTACGATCTCCTGTCCTGGTACTTTTAGTCTTTTAGACTCTATCTATTCACCAGTACTATTCACTTTTATTATCAGAGTTAGGGAACTCCGTATCTTTATAACTCGTCGAGATTCATCTTTAAATCTTACCGACTCACTAACTCTATTTGAGTTGGTACTAATCCTATTCACTGCAATTATTAGTCTTTGGTAACCCTACCTAAGGTTTATAACCTACAGCTCTGATACTAACAGTGGGAGCCCCAAATTCGGGTCCCAAATCACTGCGAATCTGGTACAATCATTCTATCATTATTGCGAAAGATATAAACATAAATTATTTATACAATAAACTTTACACACTATTCTCCAAGGTCGAGTAACCTTAACTTATACACAATTCATAAACTATCTAACATATAATGTTATTATAATACATAACTGTTACAAATCTAGCTGCAAACATAGTCCCAAGCTGAACTTGGCTTTATCCTTTCCTGTATCCGACGAATTCGTCCTAATCTGCAATGTTAATCGTGATATAGCAAGGGTGAGCAATAAGTTTGCCCAACAAGTTTAAGTTCAATAAATTAAGGATATATCATAATTGAAAGAATTGAACAAAAGTTGGCTACAGTTCTACAATATAATTGCGAACTAGCATGAACAAATTTAACATAGCTGAATGAACATTGAACATGCACATACATATATCTGGACCGAATGGTAATGAAAGTGATCAGCCTTTCATACCTGATGAATACATGCAGTATGAACAGAGTGCGATTTAATAATTTTTAGATATGACAATCAGCAATGATTAACCACAAGTATATTTGAATGAAACAACTCAAAGTTGAGTTAAGGAAAACTTACATGTTCCGATGTTTACCGTTACACATTTTATTTGTCTGAAGACCTAATATTAATAATATCGATATACAAATTAGAATAATATCATCCCAATATGAAATAACCTAAACACATAGCACATAACCCTAATAGTTCACAAACTACTTAAGACTCGGTATAAAGTCAAACTATTTCAGTCTGAGTTGAAACCAACACAATTATGACATCTCGACGGCCTAGTCGGACAAAATATCGAGTTTAAGTTTAATTAAACTTTGTCTAAACACTTAACAATTATCTTAGACAATTATATTATCAGTCAAAATATTTTTCATAAGCTCGTAACAATTTTTACATAATTATTATCATTTATCATGAATTTTCAATCATTAATATCGTATTTATAAGAATCAAATACCAGATAATTCCTTTATCATTAAGATTTATTTAATATTAAATATTAATGAAAATCATACCATAATATTATCATATATTTACAATATCACAAAGTATTTTTAATACTTTAAAATTATATTTATATTATTTTTAAACCTTTAAATTCATTATCCGATAATTACTTTTAATATTAAAATATTAATATTTTCATGACAAAATATCAAAAGTTATATTTTATAACTTAAAATATTTTTATAACACTTAAATTATTTTTAAATCATTAATTCTATTTTTTCATAATTTATTTAACACATTTCTTAAATAAATTAATTACCATTAATATTAATTAATTAATGAAATTCATCACAAAATATTAAAAGTCATTAAAAATAACTTAAAATATTTTCTTATACCATAATATAATTTTTCATGTATTAAAATCATTTTTAAATAATTTATTTAATATTATAATTAAATAAATAAAATACCATTATTATTCTAAAAATATTACATATTTATGAAAAATATTCAGAATAATAAAAAACTAATTTTCAGGCTTTAAAATAATTTTTAAGAATTTATTTTGTATTTTTAATAATTAAAAACTATTTTTTTCTAATTATTTAATAAAATAATTATTTTCAGAAATTAACCGTCGCTAAAGGGCCCTATAGCGACGAAACTGTCGCTATAGGTGTTTTTCAGTTGTTCATCATCAAACCCATATCTTCATCGACAGAGTGCAGGGTAGCTAGTTTAACCACCCAAAAATCTTAGATCCTTAAGTTTCTGGGCTGTTTGATGTTATATACATGTAGTATTAATGTAATACTATAATAACAAACTAAGTTCAGATCCATACAACAACACATCACAGAGATCAAAGCCTCCAATAAAATTGACAACATTGTTCTTCACTTATGGGTTTTCCAGAAAATGAAGAACATACGAAGGTGCTATATTTAGATCCTTGTAACATGAAGCCTGAGCTTGATTTGTGTGATATGAATGCTCACACTTGTAGTCCAGATATCAGAGTATAATATCGTAATACTAAATCAACTTAAACACATCACCAACACGAGATCTGGGCCGGTTAACGTAGGCCAGAAAACTGTTTTTGAACATTTCTGGGTTTTCCAGAAATGTTCTTGAGCAGTTTGGCCAACCTATGTTTGACCCTTAATAACTTTGATTCTACAATTAATCTAGGTGATCTTAAAGCATGTACTTGTAGTTCATATACCCCTCTATAACAATAAACCAACAACATGACCAAAATAACAAATCACAGCAAGATCTAGCACCTGAAAAATGTTGTCAGACCCTTTCTGGGTTTCTGGGCTGCCCAGAACCAGATGGTCATGGTCGGTCAACGACCTTTGACTCTTAATAATGTCCAATATATACATGATCTGAGCTTGATTAAAATTCTAGATCAAAGCCCACATAACATACTACAAGTTCAAACATTTAAAACACTAAAAACATTAACAGAGACAGATCTAGGAGACCTGACATTTGACTGTCAGACACAAATTTTCAAGTTTTCCAGATTTCTAAAAACTTCAATTCCGAGTACTTTGATGTTATGGATCTGAGATTTAACAACCCAGATCACTAAATGATATCTTATTACAAAACTTTAACCAACAAATTACAACATATAACATAAGATCACATGTTTTCTAAAATTTAGGGTTTTATACCTTTTCTTGATTTGATCTAGATTCTGACTTCTTGATTTTGTTATTGGCTTGCTATGAACTGATCTTAGCTTGGTTTCTCACTCTCTCTCACTCTAGATTTTCGAAAATTGTGGAGAGAGAAAGTCTTGGAGAAAATGAGAAATAAAGTAGACATTTTCTCTCTTAATATATATAAATGATATGATACAATGTATGTGGCTGATCAAAGGGGCAAGATGGCTGGTATTTGACACATGACCAGGGCTAGGGTGGTTCACCAACTCAAGATCATCGTAAGATTTACAAGTTACCTACTAAATAATGCATAAAGGGTACTTTAGTCATTTTGATTTTAATTGTAATGACATACAAGTCATTTACCCTTACCCTTATGGTTTAGGGTTTAACCCTTAAATTTTTGCAATTTAATTTCTAAGATTTCGATTTTAGGTTTTCAAAATAAAAAATTAATATTTCTAAATTATAATTAGGATTCTATAATTATATTAAAATTTTCTAATCATAATTCAAGCGTGCTAATTAGGATTAACATTTCCTAATTAGAATTGCTAATTTAGCAATTAGGTTCATAATTATACATTAAGGTTTCTAACATAACAATTTAGGGTTTCAAACTTCAAAATTAGGGTTTTCTAATTAATTGTTAGAGTTTTCCTAATTAAGTTATAATTAATAACATTAAAACCTTATACTAGCATTTGAATTCCCAAATTAAGGTTTTCAAATTCTGAATTAGGGTTTCAAATTCCCAGAACTGAAATTAGGATTTCCAGAAACGGTTTCTTGGGTTTCTTATAAATAGTAAGAATTTTCTAGTTGAGCGTTGACGTTCTTAATATAATACTAGGGTTTTCCACTGAAATAGGTTATCTGGTCAACCCTTGACCCTTAACCACATATTGTACACATTTACAACCATATACACAGAACATATACACTTATACCCTCAATCTTGAATAATTCATCACAAAGATTTTAAATTCACAAAATTTCTTCCCGAAAATCTCAAATCCATTTACTTATTTTCTGTCTAGGTTTATTATTCAACCTTTAATCCATCATTTAATAATTAAATAATTATCTAAATTCTCGGGTTGTCACATTACTACTACAAAACACTAAATAGATAACGAGTAAAAAACGTTAATTGTGGTTGCTATCCCAGAAACGTCGTGGTTAAGAGTGTCATCTATTTGACACCCTTTATACAACGTTTTTAAAACGTTGTAGTTTGATACATTGTACAACGTTTTTTTTCTAAAAAACGTTGTATATTTGTTTTTCAAAAATTATTAGATGCTTGAAAACGTTGTAGATGGTATGATTCCACAACGCCTTCTGGCTAAAAATATTATAGTTTAATATATCAGACAACGTTTAGACACATTTACACAACATTTAGAATGTGTCATTTATTTAGACAAATTTATATAACGTTTTTAAAATATTGTACTGTGACTTAAAAATGTTATAATACATGCATATAACAAATTATAGCTAAAAATATTGTGGTTCACCTATATTACCAGTGCATCTGTAATCTACTAATGCCATGATATATAGCTAAAAAAGGTCTAAATTCTCATTTAAATTTAAAGCCAAAATGTATCAACCATTCAAAATACATCCCAATAATACCATTCGTTTACAGTTTCAAATTACTACATCCAAAAAATATATACCAAACTATCCATATATACATCTCAAATTCATTTTTCAGAATAAATTACTACTATATTGAATTGTGAATTTGATTATATACACAAAATAAACCAAACTATCCATAAAATTAAGCTACTACCTAAGCATGTGCAAAAAGGCTTAGGTTCTCCCAAAATACGTACATTCATCTAATCCTATACATATCCACCGTTAACTCGAGGCTCTACATGTAGCTTCTCACATACGTTACTCATTGTTTGAGCATCTGAAAAGTCGACACCTTCTCGATTTATGAACCTGACCAAGTATATACCCCAAAAAAGAATAAAAATTAGCTGTACTTCCCAAATAAAGTGATACAGAGGTTAGAGTTGCAGGAGACTAATTTAACACCATATTAGAGAGGATCATAAGAGATTATTTAATTAGAATTACATTATCCTCTTTTAGAATTAAACAACTACTGGCCCAGTCATCATAGCTTGCATCTAATAATAGTACTATGAAAGAAGACTTATTAACTAAGTTGAACTCACGCTCTCATCTTGGAAGGACTTGTTCCATCAGCCTCACCAACGATTGAAATGCTAATATGATGTAAATCTATCACAATCAAATCTAACAATACATGTTAACCAATGAAACTCACAGAAGAGTATATGAGCAAAGAAAGAAAAAAATATAATTGATAGCCAGAGGAGTTTGAATAAAATATACATCAGACATTAGACATCAATCGCATATTGATTCCATGTAGAACTATAATATTGCTTTTTGTCTTAGTAACTCTTCAAGCTTAACTGCTTAAGTGATAGTAAGGGAATTTTTGAGCCATGAAACAATTGAAGGCCAGTTAGTACTGTGCCTTATACATCAAGATATATAAAGCAGGTGCATGGTAAGTGGAATTTTAGACACTCTAAAACCCAAAATTATTATCATCGGGACATCACGTACATATGCATTCCATACCAGTCAAAACTTAGCTGATGCAATTATTTGGTTTTTTTTTTTATGAAAAAGTAATAAATCCCGCCTCGTCAGATAACCATGAAGCCAAACGTATTCATATACATAAGCAATAAAAATTTATCAATGCTGAAGATTTTCAAATCCACAGAGTAGATACTACATATCCTAGGATATAACATGAGGATATTAAAACAGGTAAATTTACAAATCTCTAAAAGTCTGGCCAAGTCTCTAAAAGTACAGAAGATTATCAAGTGATAACGGTACATAAATAAAATACAGCAACAAACTGAATTAACGCATATACACCATGAATTCAGCATGATTACTTGTGCAGAAGCCCAAAAATATTAAGGATCATTAATAAGATTGTAGCAAAATGGGAACTACCTGAGCAGTCCGTCTTTTAACATGTCTTTCTTCTTTCCTAGTTGCAACTACCTGCAGTATTGAAGTCAGTCAAAACAAAAGTACCATGTCATGCCATAAGAAACAAAATTAAATTCTATCAATAAGAGTACAAGCACTATGCCTCATCATCTTCATCGTCTTGATATTAAGTCTTCTTCCTAAAACATTTCTTCAGAGTATCCATCTTTTGGGAGTCCAAATTTGCAGAAACATTAGTATTGCCAATGGAACCTCCAACATCATTGCCATCATCATCACCCTCCAAAATTGTATAGGTTCTGTGCTTCCTCACTAACATTGCTGCTTCCCTTTCTTGTTACTGATAAAGCTGGAAACACTCCAAAGTAAATGATAAGCTGGAAAAACTAAATATCAATTTGCAAAGAAGACAAACACACCATTTCTAGAGAAAAGAAATGTAAACAAGCTACAATTTATATATATACAAGAAGAAATTCTATTAATAGAATAAAGAGGACACGATAAACAGGGGGACAAAACATCTATTGTCATCATAATAATGAAATACAAGACCGAGAGAGCACTTGAAAGTTAGAATATTTTATTCCTTATGTGGCCTTTACTATTTATGTAATTATTGGGCTTACATATTGTATTAATTTAATAACTTTATTTATGGGTTTGGTAATTAATTATGTGGCCCATAAATATTATTACTAATATTAATTTGGCATAATGGGCCTTAGGGTTTCATAATCTTGATGGACGATTTTGACCCTTAGCTATTATATAAATAAAACAGTTAGGGTTTGGTCCCAGTTGTCGTCTCAAGAATTTTATACACACCTATACATCCATCAAAAGATTGAGAGAGACAATTGAAGACCTTCACCCTTAAGCGCAGCGGAAGCGTGATATATTCAAGATGACTTCTCTCAATTCATGTAAGTACTTAATGTTATGATTAATTGATTTGATTTTATTCTATGCAATAACACGTTCTTGTATAATTTTTTACAACATCTGGTATCAGAGCTGTGGTTACGTTATTGTATAGAATAAATTAATTATGTTATTATGTTACAAACTTTAATGTTGTAGAATAATTAAATCATGCTATTGTACTGTACGAGTGAGTGCTTTGCAGATTATAAATTCACTTTATTTCATATATATATATATATATATATATATATATATATATATATATATATATATATATATATATTACATCATGTTATGTTATATATATGTTAACGTCCCTGTACTGTACGAGTCTTATATATATACTAATGTTGATTCAGGAACTAATATTGATTGTCACTAGCTATTTAATTTCCCCCCTTTGGTATGGGTTTCATTAATGTTCCCTTGCAATCAAATATATATAGTTTATGATGTTATGGGTGAACAAGAACATAAATATTAAAATAATATATGTTAAATTTATTATTTATTATGTCCGGATAATATTATGAGATTCTTATGCCCTCATGTATTCATGTTAAAATTAACGTGATTATTTTATAATCAATTCATGTTCATAATTATATATTTTAATTTATAATTTTGAACATAATGTGAGATATTATTAGGGCTTTTAAGATATTACATGTAAATTTTAAATAATGTTAATTTTCAAACTTGATTAATATGTTGTTTAAAGAAAATTGAGTTTGATCATAATAATTTACATGTATGCGTGACTCTTTTATTGTTAAAATTAATAATCAGCCCAACGGAGGATTATTAATTGAAACAATTAAAGATTAAGAAAAGTCACATAATGTTACATTTAATAAATAAAGATTTTAATTTTACCCAACGGAAAAATTAGAATTAAAATTTATTAAATGAAATTTTATTGCATAAGTAACATGTTTATTTCGTTTCTGCCCAACGGTGATGCGTGGATAAATGTGTTTTGCATTATATTATGGGGATGTTATTAGCATATTATTAATTGGACCAACAAAAAATTGATAATTATGCACCAACGTCTCATTAAAATCTATTTTTGGTGTTGTAAATAGATTTTATTTAACTAACTGCTTGCCCTACAGTTGTTTTTTGTTATGAATAATTATTGTCGTACATTGTGGATTTCTTTTAGTTTTTTGTAAGCATGTTTACGAGCTTGATTATGTTTCGACATTGACTCCAATTAGTATTTCTGGGTATCTCTCTGGAATTGAAATCTTTAATGAAACTAATTTTACTGCTTGAAAAGTGTAAGTGAAAATTGTTCTATGCACTATGATTTTGGACTATGCATTACGAGTGGATCATCCTGCTCCACTTACAACTATTAGCTCAATTGAGAAAAAGGTTATTTATGAAAAGTGGGAGCGATTCAACTGCATGTCCCTTATGATTATGAAAAAACTCTATCACGACAGCCATTCGAGGAGTCATTCCTGACTTTGAGAATAATAAAGAGTAATTAACTTTAGTCGAGGAACAATTCAAGGGTTCTTCTAAAACACATGCAAGTACCCTTATTTTGAAAATGCTCACTAACAGGTATGATGGGGTTAGTAGTGGAGTGCGCGAGCACATTATGATGATGAATGACATGACCTTTAAATTAAAGTGTATGGACATGATGTTTTTTGAGAGTTTTCTTATTCACTTCATTATGACTTCTCTTTCTGCATAGTTTGATTCATTTAAGATCACTTATAACACGTAGAAAGAAAAGTGGAAGATGAGTAAGTTAATCTCTATGTACGTCCAAGATGAAGAAATGTTTAAGGTTGAAAAACCTAATGTTGCTCATTTGACTACCACTGGGTCCTATAAGAAGAATGCTTATAAAAATGGCAAAGGTTTTAAGAATAAGGATAAACCAATTTCTACCAAAATAAATAAGACAAATTATTCAGGTAGCAACTCTTAGACATGTCCTAAATGTCACTTCTGTAAAAAAGTAAGGACATATTCAGAAAGAATGTCCTAAATTAAGAGAATGGCTTGAAAAGAAAGGTAAATCGTTCATCAATTATGTAACTTATGAATACTTTCTAATTGATGTTCCTTCTAATACATGGTGGCTTGACACTGGTGCTATGGTTCACATTACTAATTCATTGCATGGATTCCTTTCAAAGAAGACACTCTAAAAAAGGGGAAAGAACCATTAAAGTTGGCAATGAAGAGTTTATACAAGTTGAAATTGTAGAAACTCTTCCTTTAATTTTGGAGAGTGATTTTTACCTTGTATTTATGTGATACTCTTTATGTTCCCAGTATGACACGGAATTTAATTTCTGTATCTAAACTTAACGTTGATGGATTTTCGTTTAAGTTTGGGAATAATAAAATAATTATTTATCATTACTCTCATGTTATTGGTTCTGGCTGTTTAGAGGGAAACCTCTATAAGATAAATTTTGATAATGTCTTTGCTGAATTCTTGTTAACAATGAATGTGACAGAAAATACCTCTAAAAGTGGAAATGAGAGAAAAACTAGATAATGAGAATTCTTCGAAAATATGGCATTAACGCTTAGGCCATATTTCAAAAGACAGAATGCAACGTCTTATAAATGATGAAATTCTTCATTCACAAGATTTTTTTGATTTTGACCATTGTATTGAATGTATAAAAGGAAAATTTTGTGAAAGGTAATAAAAAATGAGCAACAAGAAGTAGTGCACTTCTTGAGGTGATTTACACTTATATATGTGGACCATTTTCTCCAAGAATTGGTGGACACAAATCTTTCATTACGTTCATTGATGACTATTCTCATTATACTTATGGCTACCTGATTAATGAAAAATCTGAATCACTAAATATGTTTAAAGTTTTCAAAGCTGAAGCTGAAGTTTTCAAAGCTGAATCAGATAAAGGCAGAGAGTATTATGGTAAACACTCCGATACAGGTCATAGTCCTGGCCCATTTGCCTTATTTTGTCAAGAAAATGGAATCATCACTCAGTATACAATGCCTGGTACACCGCAGCAGAATGGTGTAGCTGAGAGGCGAAATCGCACCCTTATGGATATGGTACGTAGTATGTTATGCAATTCTAGCTTACTTGCGTTTTTGTGGACTGAGGCATTAAAGACAGCTGTTCATATTTTAAACCAGGTTTCTAGCAAATTTGTCCCTAACACTCCTTATGAAATTTGGACAGGTAGAAAACCTAGTTTAAAGTGGGGCTGTCCAGCCGAGGCTAAGTTTTTTTAATCCACAAATAAAGAAACTTGATTCTAAAACCATTAGTTGTCATTTCATTGGATATCCTGAGAGATCTAAGGGTTTTCAATTTTACTGTCCCTCGCATACCACTAGAATTGTTGAGACTAGGCATGCAGAGTTTTTAGAGAATGGTGATTTAAGTGGGAGTGGTGAGCCTAGAAAAATTGATCTTGAAGAAAATAGGTTTTATGTTTCTAATCCTAAGTCACCACCTAATGTTGAACCTCATATTATTGAAAATCATATTCCTGAAATTGTGCAGCATTTACGTAGGTCTGAAAGACCTAGAAAGCCTATTAATTTTGATGATTTTATAACATATCTTAATGAGATTGACTATGATTCAAGTATGATTAATGATCCTATCTCCTATAAAGAGATCATTATGAGTGCTCAATCAACTCAATGGCTTGAAGCCATGAATGATGAGTTGAAATCAATGGAGCTTAATAACGTTTGGGATCGTGAGGAATTACCAAAAAGGTTTTAAACCTGTTGGTTGCAAGTGGGTCTATAAGACCAAATTAGATCCTAAAGAGAACTTTGAAATGAATAAAGCTCGATTGGTTACTAAGGATTTCACTCAAAAGGAAGGTATGGATTATAATGAAACTTTCTCTCTAGTATCTAGGAAAGATTCATTTAAAATAGTCATGACTTTAGTAGCTCATTATGATTTAGAGTTATATCAGATGGATGTTAAAACTGCATTCCTTAATGGTAACTTGCATGAGAATGTCTATATGACACAACCAGAAGGTTTTTGGTTAAGGTCAAGGAACATATGGTATGCAGACTTAAGAAGTCCATATATGGGTTAAAACAGGCTTCTTGACAATGGTATCTTAAGTTTCACGAGGTAATGAGTAATTTTGATTTTAAGAAAAAAAAATATAGTGGATCAATGTATATACTTGAAGGTCAGTGGGAGTAAATTTGTTATTCTTATTTTGTATGTTGATGATATACTACTTGCAAGTAATAACTTAGACATGTTGCATGAGACCAAACGTTTCCTTTCTGAAAATTTTGATATGAAAGATCTCAGTGAAGCCTCTTATGTTATAGGTATTGAAATTCATCGAGATAGGTCTTGTGGGATATTAGGATTGTCCCAAAGAGCTTATATTGACAAAGTTCTTAACAAATACAACATGCAAAATTGCTCCCCTACTGTCGCCCCTATTGTTAAGGGTGACTAATTCGGCTCATATCAAAGTTCTAAGAATAACCTTGAACGTGAACAAATGAATCTTATTCCCAATACTTCTGTGGTTGGGAGTCTTATGTACGCTACTTACAGGGTACTATTGATATTATGCTTACATTTAGAAAACCAGGTAACCTTAAAGTTGTTGGTTATTTTGATTCTAATTTTGTTAAGTGTAAAGACGAAAAGAAATCTACAATAGGGTACATCTTTATGCTTTCAAGAGGCCCTATTTCGTGGGGAACTCATAAGCAAGAGTTAACTATCACTTCCACGATGATGGCAGAATATGTGGCTTGTTATCATGCTACTTGTCACGCCATATTATTAAGGAATCTTATTTCAGGACTTAAGGTTGTAGATTCCATTTCAAGGCCATTGAAAGTATTTTGTGATAATAATTCTAATGTTAGTTTGTCTAACATCACCATTTCGAGTGGTGCTGGACTATACCTCGACACTAAGTACTTATTTGTCAGGGAAAGAGTTGAAGATCAAAACGTTGTATATTAGTACGCATGATATGTTAGCGGATCCACTTACGAAAGGCTTACCACCCAAGCTCTTTTTAGAGCATGTTGCCGGCATTGGTTTAACTGGTAGTCTTAATTAGTAAGTTATTTTGATGTAAGACAACAATTTTGAGCTCGTTGTTTTGAACTTCACATTATGTTTATGGTTTGTTATTCTCTTTATTGTGCACACTTGAGAACTTATGAGCAAACGGTACGGTAATGTTTTGGACCATATGAATGAGTTTAATCTATTACCACTTATGTAAACTCTATTCATACCTGTTATGCTTAATGTTAATCTTTGTTTTAATAAAAGTACTAATTGTGTAACTAATGGGGATCTTGTGTTAATAGTGACACAAAGATTGTATTAATTCGCATTAGTGTTTTTTATTTAAACAAGATGTAGACATTAAATTAATACTTGGCCAAATTAATGATTGTAAGCGTTATGTTTTGTATATAAATAGTATTTCGGCCAAGTGGGAGAATGTTAGAATATTTTATTCCTTATGTGGCCTTTACTATTTATGTAATTATTGGGCTTACATATTGTATTAATTTAATAACTTTATTTATGGGTTTGGTAATTAATTATGTGGCCCATAAATATTATTACTAATATTAATTTGGCATAATGGGCCCTAGGGTTTCATAATCTTGATGGACTATTTTGACCCTTAGCTATTATATAAATAAAACAGTTAGGGTTTGGTCCAAGTTGTCGTCTCAAGAATTTTATACACACCTATACATCCATCAAAAGATTGAGAGAGACAATTGAAGACCTTCACCCTTAAGCGCAGCGGAAGCGTGATACATTCAAGATGACTTCTCTCAATTCATGTAAGTACTTAATGTTATGATTAATTGATTTGATTTTATTCTATGCAATAACACGTTCCTGTATAATTTTTTACAACAAGCACTTGAAAAAGTGTAGCCCACCAATCTCTTCACAAATCAGTCACAAAAATGCATCTAAATGCCCCCATCCCTCAATTTCTTTCAGCACTAGAGGCAAGAGAGTGAAAGCACTATACGTAGTAGAACTTATATGAAGAAGCTACCATGAATTCATTAAATAGTATTTGCTCTTCCTGCAGCAAAGCAAACACACCCACCCTTTTGCTAGGATATTTCAAGGAATATAAAACAACAGAGAGTTCGTCCAAATTTATTTCTTGACATTAGAATATTATACGTGCCTGAGAGTGAGAACGGATCTGTTTAATCACATTTTCTTCTCAATTACAAACATAATATATGTTAAAGATACTATGCTTGGCAACCGCTATTGTCTAGTGTATATAGTTTATATACATTTTCAGCTTCAACTTTTCTCCCACTTACATTATACAACACTGAGCACTAGCCCCTTGTGATCATCCCTTGTCTCTTCATTGCCTGAAAAAAAGAAAAGAAAAAAAGGTATTCTACTGTCTCCATCGCACGGTGAAAGGAAATAGTAGTATACACTTGTGTAACTACATTAATTTTGGTTTGTTATACTAATGACAAGAAATATCTACTGATTTAGTTATTAGAATAAAGATTTTTTAATGGCATGAAGCAGTCACAACTGCATGCTTTTCAAAGGGAACTTAGACTAGCATTCAGTTATATACGTCAAATAGCCAAAGGCCAGCATTTGAAGCCTTATTCCAATAATTTCACTAAATATCCTCTAGTGTTTTCCAAGCTAAAAAGTTTAAATATCTATTGTACATGACCAAAATTAAAAGCATTTAATGCACCCTCTAATCTTAATTTCCTGACTGGAAAAATAAGATATTTACAGACCTATGCAAAAAAGTAAAGCAGTTTATAGGCAAATTTGTCTTGCATATTAACTCATGATCATAATAGACGAACCAATCCTCATGGTGCAAGAGACGCTAAATCACATCTCATAAACCAAAAAAATAGGACACGCGTACCCTAGTTTGCAAAAGTTGCAATATTGAAGGAGATCAAAACTCAAATTAGAACAATGAGATAAAACACAAGTTAATTACCATACCTTCTGGAGGCTGACCTAGTTTTCGATTTCCTCCATTGCATTACACGAATTAGTTTCCCTGAACCCTAAAGCGGGGTTCTAGGGTCAGACATTACCTCGAGAGAAATTGGATCGTCCAGAATACAAGATTCTAGAAAGAAATCGGAGCGGTCTTCAAGGGTGAAGACATGGGGAATATATATGAAGAGCTAGATAAGAAAATCAGAACTTAGTGAGGACATAATTTATTAATGAGGAGAAACTCAATCAATCACCAACAAGAGAGAGAGATAGTACTTGTAATCGGTGTTATTGAGCTGTAGAAAATCGATTATAGGGTTTGGAAGCTTGAATGTGAGGTTTTTGTCCTCCCCAAATGGCCAAATGCCAGCCAAATGAGACTGCAACGAAACCCTAGACAACCTTGCTCTACTTCTTTCAAACACGAAGTTTTAATTTCATGTTTTCACTTTCGCGCTATTTATTTTAAGCTCCGTGTTTTTGACATAGATAACATTTTTTAAAAAAAACGTTATCTATTTAAAACAAAAAATTACTCTTATAAATAGATAACATTTTTTCATATGTATCTACAACGTTTTGTTAAAAAACGTTGTGGAAAAAAATACCACAACGTTTTTTATAAAAACGTTGTTGTTTAAGTGTTGTCTATTTAATGTTTTGTACTAGTGATTTTAATCCCATTATACAGCCTTCACACTCGGCTGTGTTGTTGGTGTTAACAAACTATAGCTACTAGCTATGGAATATTGTTCCCCAGTAATGGATACAAGAACTGCCCCTAATCCTACACCATCCATGTTTACAGCCCCGTCGAAGTACAATTTCTAAAATTGGCATGTATCTTCTTGATGGCCTTGTTGAACTATCATTA
The DNA here is from genome assembly GCA_016801055.1 of Panax notoginseng. Taxonomy (NCBI): domain Eukaryota; kingdom Viridiplantae; phylum Streptophyta; class Magnoliopsida; order Apiales; family Araliaceae; genus Panax; species Panax notoginseng. The sequence goes on along the minus strand of CM029022.1, from coordinate 151,995,651 downwards.
CCCCATTATCAGGGAAATAAGTTTCCAATGGTTAGAAGTCCCCTGTTGGTGCTTTGGCCAATTGATCTGCAATTCCTTGACCTTTAATGGGATTTTGTGTAACATATATGATGTCAAACTATTGGAGGATTAGCTGCCACCTGGACAATAGACAATTTAACATGGGCTTCCTGAAAAATATATTTCAGAGGATCCATGTGGGATATGAGATAGGTTGTGTGACCGTGGAGGTAATGATGTATGTAAGAACCGAGAATTTTATTAGTAATTTTAGTAATTAAATAAAGATATTTTCAATTATTTGTGTGTGTGTGTGTATATATATATATATATATATATATATATGTGTGTGTGTGTGTGTGTGTGTGTGTGTGTGTGTGTGTGTGTGACATGTGGCTGATAATTTAATTCCAATTGAATCATGTATGAACGGATTAAGAAATATATTAATAATGTTGATAAGCTTGGTTTTGATTAATTAAGCTTAAGTGTTAAGCCTTTTGTGGCGTGATTAATTTCTTAATGAGATTAATTGATGGATAACTTAATGAAGTGTTGGATCTAGGATATATCCAAGCCCAACCTTAATAATGTAACATACTTGCATAAGTTGGGAGTTTAGCCCAAGAAATTGAATTGGTGGACTAATGTTTAGCCCACTGTGTATAAATATTTGTGTCTAGCCTAAACTTGATTTAACTTAGGAAGAGCCCAATGAGTATTTGATCCAAGATTTGATTAAAATTGTGCTAGTAGCCTAAGGGGCATTTTATTGGATTAGCCCAATACACTTGGTTAATATAATTATATGGGTATATATATATATATATATATATATATATGTATACAATTTAGAAGCAAATATACTAGATTATGGTACAAAAGGTGGATTTAATAAAATGTAACATAGGGCAATGAACCCCATGACCGACTAGGCCCTTTCCCCTTGCCAAATTACTGATCATTCAAGCTAATTGAGCACTCAAGCAAAGTCCATGTGGGGGAAATGATGGTGCAAGTACTAGGAATAATGTAGGAATAGTGTGGGTTGGTAGAACTTTACACCAACTCCACATTTACCCTTGGTTATTACTCCAATTATTGGATAATGATTTTCCTATAAATAGGAGCCTAGGAATGTTGTTGGAAATTTGCCACATTTCAGTTACATAGTTCTAGTATAAGAGAGAGCTAGAGAGAGAGTTAAGAGGAAAGAAGGAAACCCAGGAAGCTCTTGTTGTTCAGGAAGGCAGAATCTAAGAGGAACAACTGTGAAGGCATAAAGGTATGACCTGATTACCTTAGGTATTACATATCAATTTTGGCCAGTTAGTTCTTTTGGTTAAGTAATGTAGTAGGCATAAAAAAGAGTCTTATTGGTTATCATGATGGTTGCATCTAAGACCAAACATTAAAAGCATTAAACTGACTAGTAACTTGAATAAGGTGATAAGTTGGCTATCTGTGTACCCATGAATAAACAAACCCAAGAACTTAGGCTCTGCCGAAGAGAAATAGACCCAAGCTAATTGCATGGTATGCCTCGGAAACTATTATGATTTATTTTATTATTTTTCCTTTCTGGTCCTTGCCTCCTAGTTAGCAAACCAAACTCGTTAAATATTGTGAATGGATGAATAATAAGTTACTATATGCCTCGGGAGGTATTATACATTATCCCACGTCTAGTTAGACACATAGTACAGCTAGCTATGGAGTTTGAGGAGAAGTTAAATAGTAGTCAGGATTGAAGAAATAGTCATAATCCCTAGAGACTGAAGCTGTCCCGAAGAATCAACTTCGGGTGATGTCTTCGGATTCGGAGATGACGTCTTCGACTTCGGATGATGTCTTCGGGTTTGGAGATGACATCTTCTAGTTCGGGTGATGTCTTCAGATTCAGAGATGACGTCTTCGACTTCGAGTGACATCTTCGACTTCAGAGAAGACGTCTTTGTCGTAAAAAGATGTCTTCGACTTCGGAGATGACGTCTTTGTCGTCAGAAGATGTCTTCGACTTCGAAGATGACGTCTTTGACTTCAGAAGATGTCTTCGGATTCGGAGATAGTGTCCTAACCTTGGAAAGGGTTGGATTAATGTGATAAATGTTATTATTTAGTTATAAACTACTCATGCATAAACTAAAATGAGTTTCTAAGCAGAAGGTTATACTAACTACGTGCAAATAGATCTGATACATGCAAGCATACGTAGGAAAGTCCTGAGTCTCAGCTGGACAAAACCAACAAAACCCCTTAAATTACCCATCTTAAAGAAGAACTAGACACTGGTGATTTCAAGAGGAAAGTCCTACAAATGGAAGAGACCATTCGGTATATCAAAGGGTTTGGAGCACACAGGAGTGTTTCATATGCTGACCTTTGTATATTCCCTGGTGTCCATTATCCAAAAAAGTTCAAGACTTCTGACTTTGAAAAGTATAATGGGTTGGGGGATCCCTACACACATTTGAAGGTGTTTCTTGGAGAACTCAGATCTTATGCTGAAGATGAAAAGTTCAGAATACAGCTGTCTAAGAAAAGTCAGACTGGAGAAGCCAGGTCATGGTATACCAAATTAGACAACTCTAAAATTCATAGCTGGGAGGAGCTAGCTCATGCCTTCCTCAGTCAATATAGTTTCCAGTCTCAAATAGCTCCGGACCTGTACCAAATTACCAAAATCAGGAAACAAGCCAATGAGTCTTTCAGAGAGTATGCTCAAAGGTGGAAGCGCCTTGCTGCTCAAGTTATTCCCTCTATGACCGAATTCGAGATGGTGATGACCTTCATAGACATACAAGAAGCTCCTTTCTATGAGAGAGTCTTAGCTGGCATATGCAAACCATTCTTTGAAATGATCAAACACGGAGAGATGGCTGAGATGGGATTGAAGTCAGGAAAGATTCAAGACCTTGTTGCCCTTAAAGTTGTTGCTGAGCACATCCAGTCTGGAAGTTATGAAAACAACCTCCGGAGGGTCCATAAGAAGAAAGAGGAGGATGTTTCCTTGATACTACAAGGACATAAAGGAAGTTATAACATGCCTATCCAAAGGAGAAGCTACTCCCCCTTTCAAGCATAGTTTTCAAACCCTTCATTGCCAAAGTGTGGAGAAGTTAGACGTAATCGAGTGTTCACACCCTTAGGGGACTTACTCGAGAACATCCTCAATCTTTTGATAACTCAGAAGAAAATTGCCCATCTTCTTCCACCAACCAACTTGAATGGGAAGGTTTTCAACGCTAATCGAAGGTGTGCTTATCATGCTGGAGCTCCAGGACATGATACTTACGATTGCTGGGCCTTGAAGTATAAGATCCATGATTTGATTGTTAATGGTGAGATCGTGGTGACTAAACCTGACCAACCCCATGTGCAAGATAACCCTCTTCCTCAACACAAAGAAGAGGAGGTTAATAAGATTAATTGGAGTAGCGGACAGGCTCTCACTACGGTGGTGGATCCTCCCAAACCAGCAAGGATAGTGCTGATAAATGGGATTTTGCTCAGTTCTAGATTATGATGGAACGGAAAATGAAGACTCTTTGTGAGCAAGTCGAATAATTGGCAGAACTGGTGGTCCATCAGCACCAAGTTACACGTCAATTATTCTGCTAGGATCATGCTAGCTTCTTTCCATTTATTACAAGTACTCCATCATTGATTTTCGAAGGGGAGGTGCTGGAAGATAAAATTACAAAAAGAGCAAGTGCCAAAGCCCGTCGGGATTTTGCCAATAAATGGGAATTTACATACCTTGGCCAATTGATGGAGGAGATATTTCAGATGCTGATCAATGAATGAAGACTCACAACTCTGTTACCTCCAATCGACCTGTAATAACCAAGAATTTCTGTGGTTCATTGTAAATAAATATATTAAATAATCTGTAATATATTATGGATGATTAAGTGTTTATGTGAATAATATGCTATAATATTTAAAGGAAGTCTCACTAAGAAGTTAAATAAGTTAGTGAACTAACCTAAGTATATTATTAATCTAGAGAATAGATGTAAGGTGTTAAACCCTAATTAAATCCTCAATAAACTTGAATAAGTCAAGTCTAATTGGGTTATATGAGTGAATTAATATTATTAATGAATAATAATATGGAAATATTAATAATAATGAGCATAAGCACAAGAGTTATTAATGAAATTAAAATAGGTTATTAAACAAGCCCAATTATATTTTGTTTTAGTGAGACTTGTAGATAAAATTAATTGAAAGGCAATTAGGTTATTAAATTAGCCCAAGAGGTCATGTATAAGATAATGATAATAATGGCCCAATTAAATTAATGGGGAAGCCCAAGTTCAAAATTTTTAGTAAGCATGATAATAAAGTGCAAGCCCATTAATCATTTAATTGCAAGCCCAATTGTTAAGCCACTTGGAAAGGTTATTATAGTAATTAATTAAGCTAGCTAATAACAACAAAATTGGTGAATAAGAGGGCATGTGGCCGAAAATGAGAAAGTGGGAAAAGGGAGTGGAATGTAATGATGGGTTTTACTTTATTAGGTAAACAACTTTTTAGTTGGCCACTTTTTATTTGGACAACACATTAGTTATTTCTTGTAAGCTAGCCTTTCCATGATGAGGGAGTTGGTAAGAGATGATGAGGTGTACTCTAATCATTTGGATTATGTTAGCAAAAATCTAGAACTTCCATATTTTTCTCTCATTTTAGCTACTAAAGAAAAGATATAGAGAGAGAAAAAGAAAATACTAGAAAGAGAGAGAGAAGAATTCGTGGGAAGAAGAAGGAGAAGGGAAGAGAGTCTAAGCTCATGCACAAAAAAAAATTCATAACCTACTTCGGGTATAGAAGGAAAGAAGCAAAGAAATCAATGTACAAAAATTAAATTCTAGACTTTCTTTTCTTTCCTTTTCTTTTTCTTTTTATGGATTTAATGGAGGAAAGGATTTTGTGATTTGAAAGTTAGAACCCTTTTATTTTTGTGTTTTATGTAGATTCATGTATGAATCTAACTTATTCAAGTATTGTAAAGTGGTTCAAAAGGAGAGAAATGAAACTAGGTTTCTAGAAATCTAGAAAACCCTAGCTTTCGCTACCTTTGAATAAATGGTATGATAAATCTAGACCTTCTTTTCATGATCCGTTAAAGAGTGGTGCTATATATATGTATTAACTAGTTAACCCAAGTGGTAGAACATGAAAATCACGTGTTTAACAGTTGTGGTATGAGATTTGTTCAAAACAGTCCATGTAGTGGAAAAAAAAACTTTAAAAAGTTTTCTGGCCAGTCTACCACGAGGACAGTTTCGTCCCCTTCATGTGCTTTAAAAATTCAAGGAAAATTTGGGGAGGTAATATCAGAGGTTAGGTAGCTCCTGTAAAAATTTGAAAATTTTTGGCCATACGGTTTGAGAGTTATGCATTTTACGGTCGGAGACTACTTTTAAAACTTTTATCGAATAACTCTCTGTGTAGTGGTCCAAAAATTATGAAATATTTACTGGAAGTACATGCATATAATAGGAGTTTACCCTGAAAATTTCAGAATTGTTGGAGTTAATTTCGATTTATGAAAAATCGGACAATATTTTGACAGTATGGATTATTTAAATATAGTAAATGAATTTTAAAAATTTCTAGAAAAAATTATTTTCATGAGACGATTATATGTAGTTACTATCCAGAAAAGAAATGGTTTTTGAGTTGTTTTGCTATTTTTCATATTATTGATGTTATATGCTTAAATGAATTTAATTAATTATATGATGTCAAGAATGTGAAAAATATGGTTTCATGGCTTAAGATCCTTAAGTATGGTTGAGGCAAATTTGTGTTGTAGATTTCGGTCAATGGTGAGAAGTGATTTTGTGTATGGTGTTTTAAAAAGATTTAAATGAGTTAATTAGTGAAAGAAAAAGTAATTAAATAAATTGTTTATTAATTCAATAAATGATTTAAAAATATCTTTATATGACTAATGATATTAGATTAAAATATTATGGGTAATATTAGACTTACATGTTATTAAACGTTAATAACATTAGTTTGAAATATTATTATTTAATTAATAATATTAAACGGGAGATTAAAATAAGAGAAATTACTTTATTTTAATCGTAGTCATTGAATTTGGTAGGGAATGAGCTATATTATGTTTGTAATAGATGGAATTGAGAAGTCAGGGTACTGAAATGGATTCAGGGTCACTGAAATAATTTCAGTTTACTGTAGCTGATTTTGGTCTGCTGAAATGATGATTTCAGGATACTGAAATATATTTTGGTTTTACTGAAATGATATTTCAGTTTACTGACATGTTATCTAGCTTATTAAGATGACATATAAAAGGGATAACTTATAAGTATAAGTTATGATATGATTAAAAGGCTATCAAAGTATAACAATAACATTAAGACTTAGCGTATCGTCTAATACTTACTATATGTTAAAATGCTAAACATTTTAATATAAGATGATAAGATTATAAGTGACTTATGTTATGACTAATCGAAAGATCAATTATAGGTCTTTTCTCTAAAGAAGTTAAAGTAAATTGCTTAGCAGTAAACTGCGATTGAGGCAAGTTCTCTAACTCAAACTTGAGTTATTCTTTTCAAAGCATGTTAGTGAATAATTATTGTTTATTATTCACATCCATATTGATTATTGATACTCGCACTAGGTGCAATTAAATTCATGTTCTATTATTATTGAACTGTGAATTAGTTAAAGTTCTTTTAATCATGAACTGTTTAAGATATGGATCTATGCTTATTGTATCAGCTAGATCAAGTATGTTTAAATTTGTTAAATCAAATATGTTGTTAAAAACTGTTCTTTACCAATTGATTTGGTAATGATTCAAGACTGAGAAAAAGAACAATTTGATTAAAGCATGATTGAAAAACAATCATTGCTCGTACATTAAGTGTTTATACATAATACACCGGGTATGAAAGGCTGATCCCCTTGATTACCAAAACTTATTAAAAGGACCAGTTTAAATACTGACAACCTTAGTATATGTTCATGGTCATTATGACCACTCAGCATCTGTTATTCAATTATTCGAATATTCAGTTATCAAAACTTAATTCATGTTCTTTCGCAATTGATTTCTATTGTTGAACATTGAACGATAAATTCCTTCCTAATCATGATATATCTTCCTTGTATTTAAACTTGCTAAGCAAATTTGTTGCTTACTCTTGCTATATCATGACATTTATTTCAGCTATGCCAGAGACATCCAAGAAGGACAAAGGCAAAGGAAAAGTGCAGGAATAGATAATAAGAATGTTTATGTATTATATTATATTATGTACATTGGTAATGTAAACCTTTTGTGTTACTAATGGTAACTTAATTAAGGTATGTATAAGTTAAGGTTAATAGACCTTGGGTTAATGTTGGAAGACTTTATTATAATGAACAATGTATGTTTATTATTCCGCAATAGTTTATAGAATGCTTATGATGACAATGGATTGTGAGCACCAAACCCGAGGTTTGAGAACCCGGATTTGGGGGCGTAACACGACCCTCATTCGAGATGGTTCAATTCTAATGGAGTATGTCAGTATCAATCCCACTCTCACGGAAACAGCACTGAAGAATGTTGGGCACTCCGCCATCTTATTCAGAACCTAATTGACAGCAGTGTCCTACAATTGGCAGACGATGACATTGTACTACTCGAGAGTGGGGACACATTTTCTACAAAATGGTAGGAAGTCGTAGCAGTTATATCTGTTGAGGATGATTTGGCTACCAGACCACTCACAATACAAGCAATTCAAGTTAAAGGTGTTGACAATCCTTTAAAAGTGGTTGCACCAAAGCCAATCATCTTTCCATTCAGACCACAGTATCCTGTTGTCAGCTGTAACAACCCGATATTTTCTACATAAATAAATAAGAAATTTTGCGTATAAATTTTTTTTTATTTATTTAAGGATGAGGATTTGTAAGATAATGTTTATGTGTATTTAAGTGGTAAATAAAAATATAGTTATTTACATAAATATTTACAAGTAATTTTATTTTAGAATTATTGATTATTATAGAGTATATTCTAATAATAATTAAATTATGGTAGAAATGTTTTATTAATTATTTTCCATGAATATATAGTCATATATTATTTAAATAATATATGAAGTGATTTTTAGAATAATTATAATAACTATTTTATTATATGAATTTTAGTACAAATTATTAAGTTAATTATTTTACCTTAATTATTAAGGTTTAATATGAAGAATAAATCAGTTATGGAATCCAAACCCTAATCTTGGATTTTTATCAATGGATAAGAATAATAATATAATATTAATTATATTTTGATTTTTCAGTGCTATAAATATGTACTGTATGTTTGTGGACTGACAATGGTTGGTCAATTATGGTGTATAATGTCAAAAACCTAAGTATTATAAAACCTAAATAGTATTTGTGGACCAAAATAATTAGAAACCCTAATTTAAAAACTCAGTTATGAGATTGAGATTATTATGTAATTGTGTTATTATGTTTAAGGTTTTGTATTATAGAATTAAATGTTAATTAGCAAAACCCTAATTAATATTTAGAAATCGTAATTTCTAGAAATCCTAATTTCTAAATTTAGAAACCCTAATTAGTAATTATAAATCCTAATTACTAATTGTAAACCCTAATCATGAAATTAGAAGACCTTAATTTTATAATTAAAAACCCTAATTTTTATTTAAAAATCCTAATTTTAATTAAGTGAGTTCTATTTAAAATTTTATTAAACTCTGAACTTAATTTTTTTTACCTTAGAAATTATTTGGGAAACCTTAAAGTATAAGCTATGTTGATTAAGCCCTGGATTCAAGCAGCATGGTCAAGAATACCCTTAATTGCTTTGTTAGTTACTAAAATAACATTTTAGGATTTTATTTTTTTTTATTTTATTTATAAGATAGCTTGCTTGCAAATCTTGCCATAATTTGGGTTGTTTACCAACCCTAGATATCCCATGTATCAAAATCATTTCATATCAGCCAATACACCAGCCATACATTGCATCTAGCTCTATATATATATAGATTAAGAGAGAGAGAGAGAGAAAATAATTTTGTTCACTTATTTTGTCCAACACCCAACCAATCCTCTCTCCCATTAAAACCAATGAAAAACTATAGTATATCAGTCATATGTTGAAGCCCCACGTGTGTCATAAACAAATCAGAAACATAGAATCAAGAATTACTCATTTAAAGGTATAAACAAACTCTAGAATTTCTGTTCAAAAATCTGTTGTTAGATCTTATGATTTGAAGTTGTAACGTGTTGTTTGTAGTCTAATTTAATGATCTGGGTTGGTATCTTATGGGTCCATAACATTTAAATACACGGAATTGGTGTTTTCAAAAATCTGAAAAAATTTTAAAATGTTTCTGACAGTCAAATGTTAGATCGTGTAGATCTCTTTTTGTTTATGTTTTCGTATATTTGAAGGTTTGTATTTGTAGTATGTTATGTGGTCTGTGATCTAAACTTGAAATCAGACTTAGATCTGGTCTAGGTAGCAAGATATTCAAGGTCAAACGTGGTTGACCGGCCATGACCAGGCGTTTCTGGGTAACCCAGAAACAGCCCAGAACCGGCCTGACAACATCTTTGACCGTCTTGATCTGTCAGTGTGTGTATGTTTTGGTTCTTTTGTTGCATTAAAGTTATAGTATGGTAGTTATACTACAGGTTAATACTCTTAGATAGCTTTTATCACAAACGTGTGAGATTTAGAGGATGGTCAAATTAGGAAGAAAGTCCACGGATGAACTTTCTGGGTAACCCAGAAAGTTCATGAGCGTGGTTTCTGACATTGTTTGACCGGACAAGATCTTGCTATTTTGTTATTGTTAATGTGATTTTATGTAATGGATCTCTAGACTTACATGTGTTCTACAACCTGAAAGCCTAAGATCACGAAACCCGTTCATGTGTTGAAAGATATAAAGATCGAGAGAAGGCAGTATGAACTGTTCTTCATTTCTGGAAAACCCAGAAATGAAGAACAACTCTGACAAGGTTTTAGGAAGGCCAGATCTCGTTCGGTTTATGTAGTATGGTCATGATTGTAGTTGTAGCCTGAAGTGTTACAGTGGTACTACACGCTCTAATGCTTAGTTGGTCCAGAATCACACTACATACTGAATTATTGTTGGTCAAACGTGACACCTTAGCAACTGACTATGCATTTCTAGGTTTTGCCAAGAACATGAAGAACACCTATAGCGACGGTTTTGTCGCTATAGGTGGCCTTTAGCGACCGATAGCTTATTATTTTCCGGAAATTAATAAAAAAAATAGAAAAATTAGTTTTAAATTATTAAAAATACAAAATATTTTATAAAAAATTATTTTAAATTCTAAAAATTAGTTTTTAATTATTTTAAATATATTTCATAAATATTTAATATTTTTGAAATATTAAAAGTATTTAATTTATTTAATTATAATATTAAATAAATTATTTAAAAATGATTTAAATATTAGAAAAATCATTAAAATTATATAATGATATAAGAAAATATTTTAAGTTATTTTTAATGACTTTTAATATTTTGTGATAAATTTTATTAATAAATTGATATTAATGGTAATTAATTTATTTACTAAATGAATTAAATAAATTAATTAAAAATGATTTTATTATATTAAAAATTATTTTAAATAATAATAAGGTATTTAAAAATATTTTAAGTTATAAAACATAACTTTTAATATTTAAAGATAAATTTCATTAATTAATTATTATTAATAATATTAAAGTTATTTAATAATTATATTAAATAATTTAGTTTAAAAATGATTTTAATATTATAATAATCATTTAAATGAAAATAAAGTGTTTAAAGATATTTTAAGTTATAAAACATAACTTTTAATATTTAAAGCACAATTTCATTAATAGTTTAATATTAATGATTATTAACTTATTATTAAAAATAGTTAATTTATTTAATAATTATATTAAATAATAGTTTAAAAATGGTTTTATTAAGTTAAAAATCATTTAAAAGGGATAGAAATGAATTAAAAATATTTTAAGTTATGAATAATGACTTTTAATATTTTGATAAATAGAACATTAATACTTTGATAATAATGGTAATTATTTAGAAATGATTTTAAATGTTTTAAAAATTATTTAAGGGTAATTTTAATACTTTAATAGTATTTTAAGTTATTATAAATAACTTTAATATTTTAGAAATGATTCCATTAATAGTTTAATACTAATTAAATATTAATGATAATAGAGTTGATTAGTATTTAAATCATTTTAATATGATTCTGATGTTTGAAAATTTATGATAAATTATAATAAATGTTTTAAATTATATTAAGTCATTTATTAATAATATGACTTATATGTACGGATATTGAGTTATAGAATAGAGTCTTAGACTCGATAAATACCCGATAAAGTTGTCGGTACACCGACATGTTTCAGAAATTGATATGGACTTAGATATTTTGATTGTATAAGTGATTATTTGTGATTAAATGGTTATTAAACATGTGTGCTAATGTGATTAGGTTATGTGCTGACTGCAATAAGCAGTGTTATGTGTTATAGTATGTTGTTCTAATCGAACGAACGATCTTATTAATGTTAGGTCGTGAGATAAGCGATAGATCTTAATTACAAGTTGTAAGCAGCGCTTCAGACAAGTATCTAACCTTTGCATTTTCTTTATGCAATGAATGTGATTAAGAATGTTTCTAAACTATATTATTATGGTACAGATTATTAACCTTATATTATATAAGCTCCTTGAATATCAACATGTTAGTATATGGTAATTCAGATATATATTTATTCTGTTCGTTAATTTCTAGAAATGGTTAAACAAGTGTCCCCACTTGGATAATCATTGTATTTAATCACATGTTGATATACCTTTGTCAATTACCCGTATACATATATGTTGAATTATAGATTATTGTTGACTAGATAAAACCTTTGATTTAGAACCCAGACAGGTATGAACATCCCTACACGGGAAAATTTTTATGCGCTCCGGCGGACAAAGGATGAACGATAGTATCGTTCTAGCAATGTAGTATTGATCAATGCAGGGCATAACGGACTGAGCACCCCCCGTGCTCGTAAGTTATGACGGTTTGCAGATGAATTTCTGTCTTACCCTATCAAAAATTTAAAACAATGTTCATGGCATGTCACCATACCCCAGATATAGTCTATACGAAATTTCAAAACTTTGAAAGAGAGTTGTTATGTTATCATTATTGGTTCAGAATACTTCACAACTATTGACTTGTTGTAGAAGAATAGTACAAAGAAAACATTTAAATCCTTTCACCTTATATATATATATATATATATATATATATATATATATATATAATTTCTATTTCTTGCTGGGCACTCAAATGCTCATCCTTGCTTACATTTAAATGTTTTCAGCTAAGTGCGAACGACCAGAGAGCTCTGCTAAGAACAAAGGAAAAGGGAAGGTTGCTGAATGAACGAATTACTATGTTATGTAATAGTTTGGTATTATTGAGACAAGTATGACATATATTATCTATCATGGGTTGTAATGAATGTTTAAAGGTTACGTACTTGGGATTAGACTCTGATGATATGTAAATTAAGTTGATCTTTATATTAGTGTTATTATTATTAGTATTATTCTGCTCTTAGAAATGTTATCGTGAAGAACCGAGTTTGGGTTTCAAGTACCCGAGTTTGGGGTCCTCACATCAGCCTACAAAAAGTGCCATGGAATTATGGAGAGGCTGAAGGATCCACATCGCACCTAACTGCTGTAGTGTTGAAGGAGAATCCACTGTATCTTCCCCAACGGGTGATGAAGCCTACCATCAAGTCAAAGGGGAAAATTTCCATGGAGAAAATTAAAGAATTCCTTCGTACTATGGGCCATAATAAAGCCAAGGTGGTTCTAAGCTTGAGAGAAGCTCCACAATAAATTTCCATAATGGTCTTGGTTTTCTCTTTCGAAGATAATAGGAAGGTTTTGTTAAAGGTTTTGGAAGACGCCCATTTGCCGAATTCAGTGAATGTGGAAAAATTTCACCACCTGGTTGATCACATTTCTAATAACAGTGTGATATCCTTCATTGATGATGACATACCTCCCAAAGGGACGGGTCACTACAAACCATTACACATAGAGGTTATGTCCTCTGGATACGTGGTAGCATGAGTATTGATAGATGGAGGATCATCTTTGAACATCTGCCCTTATGTCACTGTGGAGAAGATGAATATCAATCTCAAGAGAATCCAAAGCAGCCATACGGTTATTAAAGCTTTTGATGGATCCCGACGAAATGCTGTTAGAGAGATTGAACTGCTTGTGGAGATTGGTCCACATACATTTTTCGTATCCATTCATGTGCTCAAAATAGCTACAGGATACAACCTACTCTTGGGGAGACCATGGATTCATATGGCCAGACCCATCCCTTCCACCCTTCACCAGTAACTCAAATACATCATTAACAATAGCCTAGTCACTGTTAATGCTGAGCTGGAATGTCCTAGAGAGGATGACATCCCCCTCATCAGTTTTTAATTCAGAAGTTGAGCCTGTCAGCTTCCAGGCCCTAGAGGTGAGCAACACTCACTACCATCCTATTGGGGTGCTACCTCTGATACCCAGGATTTCTTCCGAGGTAATGTCAACCACTCGAGAGATGATATCATTGGGTTATTTACCTAAACAAGGGTTGGGCAAAGATCATCAGGGCATTAAGCGCCCAATTCAAGTTCCAAGTCAAATAGGGACAATCAGACTAGGCTATTTTGCTAGCTCCAGTAACAGGAATCCTCAAAAACATAAACAAGTTCCTTCATCTTCAGTCGCACGACGATTGCTTAAACCTACAGATTAAAGGTGCCTGCTCATGTGATAACTATGTTATTTTCTAAGCCGATACTGGTCAAGGAAAAAGAGGTCATGATTATAGATCTAGAGACGGAGGAAAAGGATCAGAGACGTAAACAAGGCATCGCCAGACATTTGTCAAACATACGCATCATTTTCCATGCTGAGGGTATGAAAAGAGACATCCCAGACGATGATTATCCATACATTATGGTCATCATTAGGGAGAAGGAGGACGATAAAAACCCCTTCATTACTGTTGTCCATCAGGACTTCACCCTTGACAATTGGACCAGCACTCTTTGCATTTGTCGACAAGGGTAAAAAGGGCAGAAACTCACCCTGCCCTATAGATAGCAATAACTGCTTACTTTTATATACAATATTAGCAGTTATTTTGTCATTATGTGCTAACACTTTGTATGATTAAACAGTTTCATATATTAAGTGAAAGCTTATTTTATTTCAGGACTCTAAAGTTAGATGTGCCTATGCTTGCTGATGAGTTATCTTTTCTCCACAAGGACTGTAACTTTGATGTAAAGTTGGACTCAGACTTAATGGAAATACGAGAGGCCTATGAGATACCTCAGGAGATCAAAGAATGGGTCAAAGATAAACCCAAGCCAAATCTTGATCAAACCACCTCATTCAATCTCGGAACCTTAGAAAACCCTAAACTAATCCAGATTGGTACGGATCTTAACCCGAACCAAAGGAATGACATGGTTACGCTATTAGCCCAATTCCTAGATGTGTTTGTATGGTCTTATGAAGATATGGTCAGTTTATCCACTGACATTGTCATTCATCGCCTCTCCATCAAAGAGGGATTCAAGCCAGTCAGGCAGAAGCTCATGCGATTAAAACCTGAGTGGAGTTTAAAGGTTAAAGAAGAAATTGTGAAATAATTTCAAACTGGCATCATCATGGTGTCCACATACCCTGAATTGCTATCCAACATAGTCCCCATACCGAAACCAGGAGGAAAGGTGCGAGTTTGCGTGGATTACCAGGATCTGAATAAAGATTGCCTTAAAGATAGCTTTCCCATGCCATTTATCCACATACTCATTGACAATACTGCTTAATACGACATGTACTCCTTTGCTGATTTCTTTACGGGGTACCATCAAATTATGGTTGCTGAAGAGGATCGTGAGAAAATTGCATTCATCACATCTCGGGGAACCATTTGTTACAGAAGGTTGTCATTCGGCCTCATCAATGCCGGAGCTACCTATCAGCGAGCTATGATGGCTCTTTTCCATGACTTAATGCACAAAGAGATAAAGATCTACGTGGATGACATCATTGTTAAGTTTCGAAGGGAGGAAGACCACCTAGAACATCTCAAAAAGCTCTTCAATAGGTAGCGTAAGTATAACTTGAAGTTGAATCCAGCCAAGTGCGCCTTTGGCGTTAAATCAGGCAAGTTGCTAGGGTTTCTAGTCAGCCACAAAGGGATTGAGCTGGATCCCACTAAAATCCAGGCCATTACAGAAATGCCCATTCCTCAGATAGAGAAGGAAATATGGGGATTTTTGGGAAAGATCAACTTCATAAGCCGATTCATTTCCCAACTCACAGCAACCTGTGAGCCTATATTCAAGCTGTTAAGGAAGAACTCCTCCATGAAGTGGAATGATGAGTGTCAAAAAGACTTCCTTACCATCAAAAAATAGCTAGTCAAAGTTCCTGTTTTGGTACCTCCCAGGGATGGTGTTCCCCTGTTCATGTACCTGTCCGTTAATGACAATGCCATGGGCTCCATGCTGGGACAAAAAGATGATAGAGGCCAAGAGCGAGCTATCTACTACCTCAAGAAAATATTCAGCAGCAGTGAACACAAGTACACTCTGATTGAGAAGACTTGTTGCGCATTAGCATGGGCTTCCACGAGGTTACAACATTACATCCATGGTCACACAACCCATTTCATATCCCGTGTGGATCCTCTCAAGTATGTGTTTAGTAAACCTATGTTAAATTATAGACTGTCTAGATGGCAGTTAATCCTACAACAATTTAACATCGTCTAGGTGACGCAAAAGTCTATCAAAGGTCAAGGAATTGTGGATCAACTGGCCGCCGCACCTGCAGGGGACTTCAAACCCTTGGAAACATACTCCCCGATGATGGTATAATGGCAGTTCAGCAACACCATCAGTACGATGCATGCCATACATGGAAAATGTATTTCGATGGAGCCGTAAATATGGAAGGTTCTGGGGCTGGAGTAGTTCTAGTATCCGGTACGGGGGAGCAGTATCCTGTCGTCATCAAATTGTAGTTTATCAGCACCAACAACACAGTTGAGTATGAAGGCTGTGTTATGGGGCTAAAACTTGCCCGATCAATGGGTATCAGGTAGTTAACTGTCTTTGGAGTTTCTGAATTAGTGATCATACAAACCACATGAATCTATCATACCAAAGAACTACATTTACTGCCTTACCATCAGCTAGTTCTACAGATGGCGTTGGAGTTTGAAGAAATATCCTTCATCCACATTCCTAGGAATAGGAATGACTTTACGGATGCGCTCGCTACATTGGCCTCCTTGATCAACATAACTGACAAGGAAAACATGCCAAGCATCACATTTACACTGCAAAAGGCTCCAGCCTATGGGAACTATGTTGGAGAAGTATCGGATGAGCTACCTCCCATCCAACACCCTTGGTATTAACATATCAAGGAGTACTTGCAAGATGGATCTACACCTGCTGAAGCGAGCCCGACTAAAAAAGGTGGATCCATCGACTGGCTATGAAATTTTACCTGAGTAGAGATGCACTCTACAAAAGAGATGTAGGACAAGGTCTCCTCAGATGTCTGGATAAAGACCAAGCTCAAAGACTCATAGATGAGATTCATGGTGGAGTATGTGGCCCACATATGAGCGGTCATCTACTTATTAAGAAGATCCTCAGAACAGGGCATTACTAGCTCTCTCTCAAGGCTGACTGTGATGATCACGTCAGGAGATGTTATCAATGCCAAATTCATGGGAATGCTATCCATGCCTCTCCAAGGGAGCTCCACATTATGAGTTCGCCCTGGCCCTTCTCAATGTGGGGAATGGACGTGATCGGGCCCATCGAGCCCAAAGCCAGTAATGGGCATCGGTTTATCTTCACCATGATCGACTACTTTACCAAGTGGGTAGAGGTAGCCTCCTTCCCTAAGGTTACCAAAGAAGTTATCATTGGTTTCATCAGAAACAATGTCATTTATTGATATGAACAACCAAAGGTGATTGTGTCAGACAATGCTAAGAACCTTAACAACAAAATGAAGGAGTTATGTAGTAAATGTGACACCCCCAAATTTGGACCACCACTTGGTCACTCGAATTCAGTTCGTCATGTGCTCATGGTAATACAATAATAACTAAAATTACACATTCACAGCGAAAGATCTAATCTAGAATAATATACAATGATTTATTATAATTATTTTCCCAAGTCACGCAACCTACAATACTTAATAGATTACATAATAATATCGAATAAAGACTTATTACATAATTCTACTTAAGCTTAAACATAGTCTGAAGACAGTCTTCATACAACATAACAATTGAAACATAAAGAAACAAGCTAGTCGGTAGCCTTGCCCTTGCCCTTGTCTTTCCCAGAGATACTTCCCTATTCCGCCTTAACTGAAAGGTTTTAAATAAGCAAGAATGAGCACAAACTATCCAGCAAATAATATACAACAAGGGTGATGAGTATTATGTCACGAGTTTGAAATATCAAAGTATAGTCTCCAAAATAGTTCAGGGTATTAGAATAATATCATGAACAATGAGTATCAACAATTCTCGAATCAAATCTTTGGAATATGAAATGATAGTTCAATATAGATCAACAAATATATATTAGTTCAACGGCTATCAACGTATCCAACTGGATAAAACAATTTATAGTGAGCAGTCACCAAGGACTATTGAACATCTAATAGAATTACCAGTATTAAACTTATAACCCAAAAGAATTAAGTACTACTGATGATCAGTCTACAATACTCTATGTTATGCATAACACCACAGTAATATTCACGCGTGTGTTGGGGCTTCCAACAATATACAGTCCCCTTACCATAAGGGTTGTTCAACTAAGTTTTCAAGATTTCCGCACTATTCAATTATTTTGGACAATTTTATAAACAAGCATATAGTCGAGCCGAATCAAATGGCATAGACTCTTTCACAATATTCAAGCACAATACCAAGTTCAACATGAATAATAGTTTTCACAAGAGTTTAACATACTAGCTCAATCGAACGAGTAAGTAAGATAACTTGCATTCAAAGAGATAATATTTGGATACTTTTTTACAATATCCATTGAATAGAGCAATGTAAGGGTTTAGTATACTTGCCTCAAGTGTAGTTTCCCAAAGTAAAGCTTAATATCAATCCAATGCACTATGATATCCTATTCAGGTATAATCATACTAGTTATACAAGTTCAACATGTACACCTATTATCTTAACTTACTATCATACACAAGTGTACTTTATCAATGCTAACATATATTGCTATTCTTCTAGTCGCATAATCTTATACGTATGTCATTACGTAGCTTGGAACTATCGTTAGACTTTATCATTTAAAAACACCTTGTCAATTCAAGCTAATATAGGTGTTAACATACAAGGCTACCTCTGTCAGTGTGTCATGGACATAAATAAGCATAAAGAAGTTATACTAGCATCTACATATTTCAGAAATCACAAAAGACACTTTCCAAGTCTGTAGAGGGGCGCGACCGCGCCTGATTTATACTAAGAAAACGCGCAGTTCCCAGTTCAAACCAGGGCTGAGCAATCACTTGCATGGCCTAGCTTGCCCATCCTTACACATATAACATATATTAACATGTCAAGGGTCCTTTCGCGTCTCTTAAGTTCAATCTAGGTCCCTTCTTTCATAATATGGTTCTAAGTTGAACATCTCAACAAGTTAAGGCTGTTCAAGGTTATGAATCCCCAAAGTCTAATATGCTTGCTTCTTAAACATATAAGGTAGCCATATAACTCATATTAGACATGCATGTGAGTATTCATATCACATATGTGTAATTAACATCATTTTGGTTTAAAAATATGCTTCGTTTATGCTTCACTTGAATTTCGATACCTAAGCATGGTATATATATATATATATATATATATATATATATATATATATATATATATATATATATATATATATATTTATACATGAGTGAGTCTAAGAGTATCATCATCATGTTCTCAATTATCAGATTCTAACTCTCAAGGCAGTATGTTAATATTCACGTTCATAGTTCGTATTTTCATTAGTAAAGCTTACTAATAAGTCCAACATGATCATGCTTCATTACGAAATCCATATACGTAAGTTAGTATGTCCGACAAGCATTTCAAAACTATACTAACATGCTTGCAAGATCAGAATATCAAAATGAATATAATAAGTCAATGTCCATTTTAAAACTCTAAGTTTCCATTAGCAAAACTTCTTTAAGCATGCAAGGTAAGTTCACACATCCCATATCATGCTACCATAACCACATAATAGTTCACATAAGTATGTTTTAAAGTTCAAAACTCAGTTTATGCATAGTTCATGTACACATAGCTAATATAGTCTTTTACTTTTAATTCATGCTTGACTACTCCATACCCTCACCAACAAGGTAAACTAACATATTGGTCATATTTTAAGGTATATCAGAACTTGATACAATGGCACATAAGGTTAGAACATTTATTACACGATGTTTATCAAAATTTAGTTTCCAAATCTTTATACTTCTTTGAACGTTTATACTTAAATCATCTAACATGGCTTACTATATACATAACAAATCCCAATTCACAAGTTAAGGTTGCTTATAAGCATATAATAACCAAAGTAGCATGCTCAGAATGGAACAAGATCACAAAATTACTAGACATAACTTGCAGCCGGCGAGGCTGCGCGGTCATGTACTATAGAAGTGGCGCGGCCGCGCCACTTCAAACAGAATGAAAAATAAAGGGTCTATTTCTGCATTGCTCCAACACAACCAACATAAAACCTGAGTTCAAACCCACCATATTGTTCCTAGACATGCAAATAAACCTAGATAACATAATGGCATGCTATTCTATATCAATTAACAGAGATTTCATACAATTGCAAGATTTTGACAAAACTCAAGCTCAAGAACAAAAACAGAAATTATACCTCCATAAATTATTGTTTCTGTTGTTGCTGTTGTTGTTTTCCCATTTTCTCTTTTCAGAGTTACTCCCTCCGCCGCTGCTTCCTCCACGATGCTCACTACTAGAATTCTTGTTTTTCTTCTCCTTATGATATAGACTTAAGGCCTCACTGCCACCTTCCACAATGATTGCCTTCTCTAACAATGTCGCAAAGGAATCAATCTGGAGAACTGACACCTTGTTAAACAACCAAGGCTTCAGTCCTTGTTCGAAATGCCTAGCTTTCCTCTCTTCATCTACCACCTGGTGTTCAACAAACTGGGCTAGTTCATTGAACTTAGCCGTGTATTGCGCCATCGTCATATCTCCTTGCTTAAGTTCTAAGAACTTTACCTCCATCTTATTCTTCATACTCTTCGGGAAATAATTCTCAAAGAACAGAGTCTTGAATCTCTCCCATGTTATCGTTCCTTCTCTTGCTCTCTGCTGATTAGCTTCCCACCAACAGTTTGCTTCGCCTCTCATCATGTATGTGGGAAATATTATCTTTTGGCCTTCACCCACGCGAGCTATTGTGAAGGCCTTCTCGATATCCTTGATCCAGGTTTGTGCAACTATCAGGTCAGTAGTTCCCTCGAACTCTGGAGGTCTTACACTCTTAAAATCTTTGAAGGTTGTTACTGGGATAGCTTGAGGGTTGGGGCAAACGAGTTCATTGTTTCATCCCCTTAAAGCCTCTCCTAATAAGTCTACCAACTTCTGAATAGGATCTACTTGCTCTCTCCCATTATTAACGGATTCTTCGAGTGCATCCAATCTACATCTTGGTGCCATGATCTGCATCACAAAATTTTCATTTTATTATTCAATTACTTAAATATTTCTCAATTGAAAGGAACTAAAAGTTTATAACACGTTTCTGAAATAAGATCATTTATATTCATATGCCAAATGGTTATAATTACATAATCCTCCCTAGCATACTACTATAAATGATAACACATATCCCCTATTATCACAAAAGACGTGGACAACACCCACATACTACCCCTCTAATATTTTATAAAAGTTGGGGTTTACTACTATCTCACATCTTACACAAAAGACTGAGATTTCAACAACAAATTAAACAACACATAAATAAAATACTACAACTACTAAGCTTCTTTGTCTAAACTCAATCTAACATCCCACGCTCCACGACGCTCTGGAATTCCTTCTGAGTAATGTGCACCACCATATCTCGGCTTATGGTATGCCGGGTCTGTCCTCGCTCAGCCGGGTAATGATTTACCCCATCGATCAATCTCTCCATGGCCATGAGTAGAGCATAATCCATCTTGTTCATCTTCTTTCTCTTACGTCACACCTCACCCTCTAGATCATTTGCCCTATCATTGGCTTCCTCCCACTTTTCCTCAAAGTGAATCCTATCCATCACCTCCATCTCTAAATGAGTACGGAGAGTCTCCTTCTTCGTTCTCTCACTCAAAACCTCCTGCTCCATTTCTTCCAGCTTCCCTACCAACTCCACGTTCCTAGCCACCGATCGGTGAAATAAAGTCCCCATCTGGATCCCTGCCTCCATACAGTGAGCAATCTCAACCTCCATCTCCTGCATCGCTAATATCCTCTGATGGTCCTCATCCCTCAACTTCTGGAACTCAGACTCCCTCTCATTAGCCTCAGTCTCTAACTCCACCACTCTACATCCTAATTCCAAGATATGTTCCTCATACTCCCCCGACATCCGATCCTCGAAAGTAACCTCGTCGGAGTCCTCCATGGGCTCAGGCTCCTCCTCTGGATCAGACTACTCGGGTAATGGCTCCATCTCCTCCTCCTCATCATCGTCATCGATAGGGGCCACTACTGATATAGGCTCCACTATCAATGGTGCCTTAAATACCACGTGGACGTCACGCCGCTCCTTATCTACTACTTGGCTAGGTCCTCCCATTTCAGTCATCCTACAATCACTAACATAAGACAAGACAAACAACAACTCCATCAGAATGTTAAATAAACATAAGTTCATTGTATACAATGAAGTTATATTTCATAACACACTAAGTCTCTCAAAGAAAAGTCTACATAAGATTTGGTCATCAGTCAATCCACATACTAGTCGCAATGTATCGTTGTTGTCCCATCAATAATGATACTCGACTAGGGACATTTAAGAGCAATGATACAAATTTAAATTATATAATCTCATGTTCAAGTCACATACTTGAAACTATATAATTTGTATCACTATTCTAAGGAATTTTATTATGTTTAACATTTATATAACGCAGTAAATAAAACCATAATGAAATCGTTCATTTATTCAATCAAATATGATATCAAAATGTTATGCAATTATATCAAATAATTAGCCTCTAGGGCACAAACTCTAACAATCTCTCACTTGCACTAGAGCCAATCACTCATGTATCTAATACCCATAGAACTAGTGTGACCTTCCTGCTGCTGCTGCGACAAAGCCTTGGTCAGTGGATCTGCAACATTATCATCTGTTGGCACTCTTCCTATAAGACTCCGAATTTTATGAAATAAAAGTATTCAATTTTTTCTTATAATTACTATTCAGTAAATGGTTAAATTGATAAAAGTTTAAAGTTATAGGTGAAATGTAAAAATTTTGCAAAGTAAGCAAGTGGTTATAAAATATTCATTATTATCGGGGAATATTTGTTTGGTCGTGGAATATTCTTTCTGTCGAGGAATATTCGTATGACGGTGTAGTCATTTGTGGGCCCCATAACGGAAAACGGTCGGATGAAGATAACGACAAAAATTGAGTTTTTATAAATAACGGCGTAGTTGTTACCGTTAACACGATCGGAATACCCGGTGGGCAAAGTAAAGTAATACGCGTTGTTGCACAGTATTTTTTCAATTATTAATTCTTACGTGAGAAGGCACTACTCAATAATTGTTACAATTATTTCTGTTCAATATTTTATTTTATTGAATCAATAATTGCTGCGTTGATATTTTATATTATTGTTGTTTCAATAATTGTCACTACACAGTATCTCCATTATCAGATCAATAATTCATATTATTTGAATAATATTATTAGATAGCATTATTGGCAATATCTAGAAAGTTCTGTAATGGAGAGGTTTGGTAACCTAATTACGCGCCAGTAAGGAGAAATCCTTATCGGAAAGCCTCCTCTTTCATGGGAACTTCCTAGTTGTCATTATTGTGATTCTGTAATATTATTTGTGAATAATTAATTATTAATCTATATGATAATAAAATATTTATTTGATGTGGATATAAATGATAGATTTAATTTATGTGGTTATAGATGAAGAAATTAATGTTAAGGTATTTTATCAGTATTTTGTCGGATTAGAGGTATTAAAAGATCAAATCAGTGTTCTTACAACTTTATTGTGTAATTTATAATTTTTAATCTGACCGTTGGATCGTTGTGATTTTTGGATATGCTATACAAATATAAGTTGAGTATATGTTCACAAATTTTGAACCGTTAAAAATGAACGAATGATTTGTTATGAATTTTAAGAGGTGACTGATTCTAAAATTAGGTTTATAAATAATTTTGGTGGAAAATTCTAGAAATGGGTAGGCTCCACTTTTGGTTATTGGGGAAGATGGCTAATTTTTGGTGCGTGGAATAATAGCAGGTAAAGCCATCAGGTAGCAGGTCAAATCTGCTTTGGCGTGCTAACATTTTCCTATAAATTGAGGGCTAAGTTAGAATTGAAAATCACACCAGAATTCATAAGTTTTCTCTCTAGATTATCGAGTGTATTTTGTGAGTATGTAGATACTTGGTGAGTTACTATTCATTAGTGCAAGTTTATTTCAGCGTCATATCCGATATCCAGTTAGAAGTGCTGCTCTTCTGAGGTAAGGGATATTAAGGGATATTAAGGGATGCTATATTCTTCATAATAATGTTATTCTTTCAATATCATTATACTGAAATATTGATATGGATTTTATTGTGGAATTTTTACCTTTTTGAGTCGGGATTACTATTCACGTATATGACACTATTCACGTATACGACACTATTCATGTATATGACACTATTTACGTATATGACATTATTTACGTATACGACACTATGTACGAATACAAATTACTATTCACGAGTTACTATTCATGAGTTACTATTCACGAGTTACTATTTACGAGTTACTATTCACGAGTTACTATTTACGGGTACTATTCATGATAAAAATTAGTTTCTTTTTCTGACCAAATTATCGTTGATTTATGATTGTTTCTCTTGAAAATAAATGCAGTTGTTGATCTTATTATTTTTATTATCATATATAACATTTTTATAATCCTGATGTTGAATTTCTCTTTCACTTGAGTGTAAAGATGGGTAAATTATTGGTATGATAGTGACTGAGAAATATCTTTGACCTGTAGTACAAAGATGAATTGTTAACTAGTATGATCATGACAGTTGAATTTATAATTGAATATTTTTAGCTTAAGTGTAATGATGAATTGATTAACATGGTTATAATTATTATTTATATAAATTCTGAAATGATTATATATTTCTTTGAGATATGAATATATTTAGCCTGTAGTGCAAATATGAACTGTTGAAGAATATCTTTGGCCTGAAGTGCAAAGATGAATTATTGATGAATATATTTGGCTTGTAGTGCAAAGATGACCTGTTGTTGAATATTTTTGGCCAGTAGTGCAAAGATGAACTATTGGCGAATATCGTTGGCCCGTAGTGCAAAGATGAATTTATTAGTATGATTATGAACAGGAACTGTGATTTGGTATAACCATGATCTTTGATGTTTCAGGTAAAGACATGTGATGAAAATTATCTTCGTCCTGGATGCGAAGAAGAATTTAGAATCACAATTATGATTATGAGTTATTTATATGATTGTGGACCAGAACTGTTGATTGATGTTACAGGGATAAAACATTGTTGATGGATTTTTAACATGGAGAAGATAATAGATTTTATGGTCTATTTGACTCTTCTAATGGATTGCTCGTTCCGCTGCAACTATGATTGAAATTTTTTATTATCTACTATATGTTCTAAATCTTGGATTTATTACTGTTGAAGGCTATTGATAATTTATTTACCTTTAGTCATGATATTCTTTACTGGACTAGTTGTGCTCACCCTTCTGTTTCACAATTCCTTTCAGGTAATAAGAGTGTAGTTGGGTCGAGCGGGGGTAACAGGGGAATAGAACGGTGGTCATCATTTAGTAGTTATATTTGGTGAATCGAATAGGGTGAGGCGAACCCAACGTTAGAAGGGTGTTTTGTCACTATCATACAAGATGTCTAATGACATACAACCTCGTGTCATCACAAGACACGGTTGTGCACATCCACTTACGAGCACTACCTATATAATCTTGGTATTTGTTTGAAGTATTATTCTCAATTAGAGACAGTGGAGATAATGATATGTCAAGAGAAGGCTTACCATTGGAAAGAATATCATAGTAATCTTCTTGTTTTTCTTTGGGGTCTATTGGGTCAACTAAGGATAATTCTGTGGACATATGATATCTATCATAACCTAGATGCATGACCTCCCATGTACGAAGTTTTCTTTGAGCACTTCCCAAAAATTTTAATTTTTAAAAATAATTTTTGACTATACCTTTATGTAAGGTACCATTGTGACGTGCTATCCAAGGTTGGGATGAGAGTCACAGTTGGTATATATTTGTATCAAAACTCACAGCATATGTGTTGTTGTATTTTGCACGACAATTATTGTAATAAAGTTGTAGTTATTTTCTGTACCATGTATTTGGCGACTCAGAATAAGTTGGGTGAAATGGGCCTATTTTGGGGTCGTCACAGTTGGTATCAAAGCTTAGGGATATGGTCTCTGGCAGGATCGAGGAATATAACTAGGAGGGGAGAGATGAGTAAATCCTTCGCTAGTGTGTCCTACCTAAGCTTATTTGTTGGTCAGTCATAATATCGGGATATTATGTGATATGTTAATTTTTTCAATTAACCCTTGTTTTGAAGCTGTATTCTAGAATGATATCTGAAATACAGGAGATGAGCAATGGAGAGATCATGAGGACAAGGAAGATGAAATCTGAAATGAAAGCAAGGTATTCTCAACTCTTTGAAATACCAGGTACGTAAATTTCGGGGACGAAATTTCATAAGAGGGGAGATTGTAAGACCCCGAATTTTATGAAATAAAAGTATTCAATTTTTTCTTATAATTATTATTCAGTAAATGGTTAAATTGATAAAAGTTTAAAGTTATAGGTGAAATGTGAAAATTTTGCAAAGTAAGTAAGTGGTTATAAAATATTTATTGTTATCGGGGAATATTTTATTGGTCGTGAAATATTCTTTCTGTCGGGGAATATTCGTACGACGGCGCAGCCATTTATGGACCCCATAATGGAAAACGGTCGGATGAAGATAACGACAAAAATTGAGTTTTTATAAATAATGGCGTAGTTGTTACCGTTAACACTGTCGGAATACCCGGTGGGTAAAATAAAGTAATACACGTTGTTTCACAGTAGCACACGGTATTACACAATATTTTTTCAATTATTGATTCTTATGTGAGAAGGCACTGCTCAATAATTGTTACAGTAATTTCTATTCAATATTTTATTTTATTGAATCAATAATTGCTGCGTTGATATTTTATATTATTGTTGTTTTAATAATTGTCACTGCACAATATCTCTATTATCAGATCAATAATTCATATTATTTGAATAATATTATAAGATAGCATTATTGGCAATGTCTAGAAAGTTCTGTCAAGGAGAGGTTTAGTCACCTAATTGCGCGCCAGTAAGGAGAAATCCTTATCGAAAAGCCCCCTCTTTCCTGGGAACTGCCTGGTTGTCATTATTGTGATTCTGTAATATTATTTGTGAATAATTAATTATTGATCTATATGATAATGAAATATTTATTTGATGTGGATATAAATGATGGATTTATTTATGTGGTTATAAATGAAGGAATTAATGTTGAGGTACTTTATCAGTATTTTGTCGGATTGGAGGTATTAAAAGATCAAATCAGTGTTCTTACAGCTTTATTGTGTGAGTTGTAATTTTTAATCTGACCGTTGGATCGTTGTGATTTTTGGATATGTTATACATATATAAGTTGAGTATATGTTCACAAATTTTGAACCGTTAAAAATGAACGAATGATTTGTTATGAATTTTAAGAGGTGACTGATTCAGAAATTAGGTTTATAAATAATTTTGGTGGAAAATTCTAGAAATGGATGGGCCCCACTTTTGGTTGTTGGGGAAGATGACTGATTTTTGGTGGGTGGAATAATAGCAGGTAAAGCTATAAGGTAGCAGGTCAAGTCTGCTTCGGCGTGCTAATATTTTCCTATAAATAGAGGGC
Organism: Panax notoginseng; assembly: GCA_016801055.1. Lineage (NCBI taxonomy): Eukaryota > Viridiplantae > Streptophyta > Magnoliopsida > Apiales > Araliaceae > Panax > Panax notoginseng. Next base: position 151,968,141 of record CM029022.1, on the reverse strand, counting down.
TAAGTTAGAATTAAAAATCACACCAGAATTCATAAGTTTTCTCTCTTTTTCTCTCTAGATTATCGAGTGTATTTTGTGAGTATTTAGATACTTGGTGAGTTACTATTCATTAGTGCAAGTTTCCTTCAGCGTCATATCAGATATCCAGTCAGAAGTGCTGCTCTTTTGAGGTAAGGGATAGTAAGGGATATTAAGGGATGCTATATTCTTCATAATGATGTTATTCTTTTAATATCATTATACTGAAATATTGGTATGGATTTTATTGTGGAATTTTTACCTTTTTGAGTCGAGATTACTATTCACGTATACAACACTATTCACGTATATGGCACTATTCATGCATATGACACTATTTACGTATATGATATTATTTACGTATACGGTACTATGTACGAATACGGAGTACTATTCACGAGTTACTATTTACGAGTTACTATTCACGAGTTACTATTTACGGGTACTATTCATGATAAAAATTAGTTTCTTTTTCTGACCAAATTATCGTTGATTTATGATTGTTTCTCTTGAAAATAAATGCAGTTGTTGATTATATTGTTTTTATTATCATATATAACATTTTTATAATCCTGATGTTGAATTTCTCTTTCACTTGAGTGTAAAGATGGGTAAATTATTGGTATGATAGTGACTGAGAAATATCTTTGACCTGTAGTACAAAGATGAATTGTTAACTGTATGATCATGACAGTTGAATTTATAATTGAATATTTTTAGCTTAAGTGTAATGATGAATTGATTAACATGGTTATAATTATTATTTATATAAATTCTGAAATGATTATATATTTCTTTGAGATATGAATATATTTAGCCTGTAGTGCAAATATGAACTGTTGAAGAATATCTTTGGCCTGAAGTGCAAAGATGAATTATTGATGAATATATTTGGCTTGTAGTGCAAAGATGACCTGTTGTTGAATATTTTTGGCCAGTAGTGCAAAGATGAACTATTGGCGAATATCGTTGGCCCGTAGTGCAAAGATGAATTTATTAGTATGATTATGAACAGGAACTGTGATTTGGTATAACCATGATCTTTGATGTTTCAGGTAAAGACATGTGATGAAAATTATCTTCGTCCTGGATGCGAAGAAGAATTTAGAATCACAATTATGATTATGAGTTATTTATATGATTATGGACCAGAACTGTTGATTGATGTTACAGGGATAAAACATTGTTGATGAATTTTTAACATGGAGAAGATAATAGATTTTGTGGTCTATTTGACTCTTCTAATGGATTGCTCGTTCCGCTGCAACTATGATTGAAATTTTTTATTATCTACTATATGTTCTAAATCTCGGATTTATTACTGTTGAAGGCTATTGATAATTTATTTACCTTTAGTCATGATATTCTTTACTGGGCTAGTTGTGCTCACCCTTCTATTTCACAATTCCTTTCAGGTAATAAGAGTGTAGCTGGGTCGAGCGGGGGTAACAGGGGAATAGAACGGTGGTCATCATGTAGTAGTTATATTTGGTGAATCGAATAGGGTGAGGCGAACCCAACGTTGGAAGGGTATTTTGTCACTATCATACAAGATGTCTAATGACATACAACCTCGTGTCATCACAAGACACGGTTGTGCACATCCACTTGCTGAGTATATCTACGAGCACTACCTATATAATCTTGGTGTTTGTTTGAAGTATAATTCTCAATTAGAGACAGTGGAGATAATGATATGTCAAGAGAAGGCTTTCCATTGGAAAGAATATGATAGTAATCTTCTTGTTTTTCTTTGGGGTCTATTGGGTCAACCAAGGATAATTCGGTGGACATATGATATCTATCATAACCTAGATGCATGGCCTCCCATGTACGAAGGTTTCCTTGAGCACTTCCCAAAAATTTTAATTTCAAAAATAATTTTTGACTATACCTTTATGTAAGGTGCCATTGTGACGTGCTATCCAAGGTTGGGATGAGAGTCACAGTTTGTATATATTTGTATCAAAACTCACAGCATATGTGTTGTTGTATTTTGCACGACAATTGTTGTAATAAAGTTGTAGTTGTTTTCTGTACCATGTATTTGGCGACTCAGAATAGGTTGGGTGAAATGAACCTATTTTGGGGTCGTCACACTTCCTGTATGTACATCTCCTCTATCAGTGATTTCACGGATGAGATGGTACCGCCTAATTATATACTTGGATCGTTGGTGAGATCCGGGTCCTTAACTTGTGCAATGGCTCTATTATTATCACAGTATAGCTTAACCAGATCAACAATGGTTGGAACAACACCAAGTTCAGTGAAAAACTTTTTAATCCATACAGCCTCCTTGGCCGCACAAGAAGTAGCAATATACTCAGCCTCTGTTGTAGAATCGGCTACTGTCTCTTGCTTCGAACTCTTCCAGCTAACAGCTCCACCATTAAGGCAAAACAAAAAACCTGACTGAGACTTATAGTCATCATTGTCAGTCTAGAAACTAGCATCTGTGTAACCCTTTATTGCCAATTCGTCTTTAACTCCATATACCAAGAATGAATCCTTTGTCCTTTTCAGGTACTTGAGGATATTTTTGACTGCTGTCCAGTGACCTTCATCTGGATTCGACTGCTATCTGCTCATCATGCTCAAAGCATACGAGACATCCGGACGAGTACATATCATTGCATACATGATAGATCCAATTGTCGAAGCATAAGAGATCTTTCTCATACGCTCCTCATCATCTTATGATTTAGGACATTGGGCCTTAGAGATCTTTACACCATGAGTCACAGGTAAGTGTCCTCTTTTCGCCTCTTGCATGCTGAACCGTTTCAGAACTTTATCAATATATGTACTTTGCCATAGGCCAAGCATTTTTCTCGATCTATCTCTATTGATCCTGATACCTACAATGTAGGTTGCATCGCCCAAATCTTTCATGGAGAAACATTTTCCCAACCATATTTTTACAGCCTGTAATGAAGGAATGCCATTCCCAATAATTAATATGTCGTCAACATATAATACTAGGAATACAATGTGACTCCCACTAACCTTCTTATATACACAAGGTTCATCATCATTTTTTATAAAGCCAAACTCTTTGACTGCTTCATCAAATCGAGGATTCCAACTCTGAGAGGCTTGCTTCAATCCATAAATGGATCGCTGCAGCTTACATACCTTTCTAGCATCCTTTGTAATGACAAAACCCTCAGGTTGTGTCATGTACACATCCTCAAGAAGATTTCCATTAAGGAAAGCAGTTTTGACATCCATCTGCCAGATTTCGTAATCAGAAAAAGCTATAATAGCAAGTAAGATCCTAATAGATTTAACCATTGCCACTAGAGAGAAGGTTTCATCATAGTCAACACCTTGAACTTATTTGAAACCTTTTGCTACCTGTCGGCCTTTATAGGTTTGTACATTACCATCCATGTATGTTTTCTTCTTAAAAATCCACTTGCACCCGATTGGATTTTACCCCTTCGGGTGGATCAACCAGAGTCCATACTTGGTTAGTATACATGGAGTCCATCTCAGATTTCATGGCTTCAAGCCATTTCTCAAAATCTGGTCCATTCATAGCTTCTTGGTAGGAAGCAAGCTCATCCTGATCTATGAGCATCACATCGCCGTTTTGAGTAACAAGATATCAATAATATCTCTCGGGCTCTTGGCGTGTCCTACCAGATCTATGAATGCCTTGTGTAGTTTGAGCATGTTCACTTTCCACAATATCTTGTGGTTCCTGCTCACGTTCCAACTCAGGTTTAATGATATTTTGTGGTTCTTGAATTTCTTCGAGTTCTACTTTCCTCCCACTATTTCCTTTAGAGACAAATTCTCTTTCTAGAAAAATACCAGTTTGAGCAACAAACACTTTGTTCTCAGAAGGTTTGTAGAAATAATACCCTTTTATTTCCTTTTGGTATCCCACAAAATTACATTTGTCAGATTTGAGTCTGAGCTTGTTAGAATCCAGACGTTTTACAAACGCCTCGTAACCCCAAATCTTCATGAACGACATACTAGGACGTTTCCCAGTCCACATCTCATATGTTGTCTTCTGAACCATCTTTGTAGGAACACAGTTAAGTGTGAATGCAGCTGCCTCTAGGGCATGACCCCCGAAGCTTATTAGAAGATCTGCATGACTCATCATTTATCATACCATGTCCAACAAGGTGTGAATCCTCCTCTCAGATACACCATTCCATTGTGGTGTTCCAGGTGGAGTGAGTTGTGATATAATACCACACTCCTTTAGAAGGTCATCAAAGTCTTGGCTTAAGTATTCACCTCCTCTACCGGATCGAAGGGCTTTTATGCTTTTGCCAAATTGGATTTGAACTTCATTCTTGAATTCCTTGAAGTTTTCAAAGGATTCGGATTTGTGTCTTATAAGATATACATATCCATATCTACTGAAGTCGTCAGTAAATGTAATGAAGTAATAAAACCTACCTCTTGCTAACGAACTCATGGGTCCACATACATCACTATGTATAAGTCCTAATACATCGCTAGCCCGTTCATTGTGTCCAGTAAAAGGGGCTTTAGTCATCTTGCCTAATAAACAAGACTCGCATCTCTTATATGATTCAAAATCAAATGAATCCAAAAACCCATCTTTATGGAGTTTGGATATGCGTTTCTCATTTATGTGGCCTAAACGACAATGCCAGAGATATGTCGGATTTGAATCATTTGATTTAAATTGTTTTGTATTTATGTTATAGATAGGCATTTCTAAATCAAGAATATAAAGACCATTAAACAGTTGTGCAACACCATAACATATATCATTTAAGTAAAACGAACAACGGTTGTTCTTTATTATAAATGAAAAACCTTTCTTATCCAAACAAGAAATAGAAATAATGTTTTTGCTTATAGCAGGCACATAATAACAATCCTCTAATTCTAATACTAGCCTAGTGGGAAAAGATAAATGATAAGTTCCTACAGCCAGTGAAGTAACTTTTGCTCCATTTCCAACTCGTAGGTCAACCTCTCCTTTCGCCAAAGTCCTACTCCTTCAGAGTTCCGACACATTAACAAAAATATGAGAACCACATCCAGTATCCAATACCCATGATGTAGAAGTAGACAAGTTGACTTCTATAACATATATACTTAAATCAGAAGTCGTACTTCCTTTCCTTTTCTTCACTTCTTCCAAATAAGCATGACAGTTCCTCTTCCAGTGTCTAGGTTTTCCACAGAAGTGACAATCACGTTCTTTAGCCACCCCACCTTTTGGTTTTAAAGCCTGTTTGGTATTGGAATTGGGTTTGGGACAAGATTTAGATCCTATCTTCTTCTTGCCTTTCCAATTTCCCTTAGTATTCCCCTTTTGCACCATCATTATGGGAGCGAGTCCTGTATATTTTCATGTTGTTATCGGCAGTTCTTAACATGCTCAACAACTCGGTAAGGGGTTTCTCAATTTTATTCATGAGGTAATTCATAACAAATTGAGAGTAGCTGCTATTCAATGATTGCAAAACAAGATCAGTTTGAGCTTCTGGAGTAATCGGAAAACCCAACCTATCAAGGTACTCAATATACCCAATCAATTTCAGCACATGTGGACCAACTGGATCACATTCACCCATTTTGCAGTGATACAATGCTTTGCTTGTATCATACCTTTCCTGTCGAGCATGCCCTTCGAACAATTTCTTGAGATGCTCGATCATCTTATAAGCATCCATCAACTAATGTTTCTTCCGAAGTTCAATGTTTATAGTTGCTAGCATGAGACAACTCACGTCCAGAGCAACATCTTGATGCTTCTTGTAAGCATTATGCTCTGCACGTGGTGCAGTGTCAGCTGGTACTGAAGGAATGAGCTTTTCAATGACATATAGATTGCGCTCTTGTTTAAGGACAATCCTCAAGTTCCTATGCCAGTCAAGAAAATTAATTCCACTCAGCTTGTCCTTCTCAAGGACTGATCGTAGTGAAAGACTATTTGTGTTGTTGTTGTTAGTCATTGATATCTATAATTTATAAGTGCAAAAAATAATAAGTTAAATTGCAGAGTTTTTGATATTACATAATTGATAATAGTACATTAAAAATATACCTCCCACTATTTTATTCAAATTAATAGCCCTCGTCATTAATTCGGAAAGCATTTTCTATTAAATCTTTCTAGTGAGCCAAGATCCATATTTCATTATACCTTAAGTAAGCTTTGGCTATTCTCTCAAAACACAATTATTTAGGTAGACAACCCCTTGTCAATTATATCATATATAACTCCTGGATAGTTTGGTAAACAACATTTGTTTCTAGTCCATCTAATGGTACCTACCAAACTCCATGCCTCTAAGTCCACAATCCTATTGAGATAACTTAGTTAAGTCAGGCCCAATGATTTTAACAGTTTGGATATCATAATTATCTTATCGCATCTTACCTAGATAAATAGGGTACTTTGCTTTGGCAAAACTACATCCATTGATCAAGATATTGATGAGTGTTATTCATCGGAAGACATCTGATTTAGACTTAATAATTTAATAAGGGATTTTATAAATTAATTTAGATCTCACCAATTTTAATCTTATTAAGCATGCACATTATTTATCATATCATATCGTATACAAGCATAAATAAAGTGTAAAATTAAATGTGTCATAGTTATGACCCAATCCATTGTCAATCTTTTCAAGCTAATGAAAGATTGAAGGTCAATCTAAGGTGATAAAAGATCTCAAAATAGTAGCTTCCTTAGATCTTCCTCATTCATGTGCCTCCTCTCCATCATCATCTTCCCATCGTGTTCTCCATCTTGTCATCTTCATCGATTATAGATTATTACATGACACAAAGAAACCTCAAGTCACATTTGAGGGGATTTAGATGAGAAGAGAATATTATATTAGAATTTATAGAAAGGCGTGACATGCAAGCCGTATTTCAAAACCAAAAACAACTAACCTATTGGTCAAAAGGCCATAACTGTGCACCATGCATATCACAATAAGCACATACTAGTGTATATATAATTAAAGAAAACTATATACAAAATATTGGAGTCACGACCATCGTGCGCTACGACGGGGGGGTCTCCCCCCTGGCGGTGGTCACAAAATTGTCATTTTATTATTTAATTACTTAAACATTTCTCAATTGAAAGGAACTAAAAGTTTATAACACGTTTCTAAAATAAGATCATTTATATTCATATGCCAAATGGTTACAACTACATAATCCTCCCTAGCATACTTCTTTAAATAATAACACATATCCCCTATTATAACAAAAGAGGGGACAACACCCTCATACTACCCCTCTAATATTTTTCAAAAGTTAGGGTTTACTACTATCTCACATCTTACACAAAAGACTGAGATTTCAACAACAGATTAAACAACACATAAATAAAACACTACAACTACTAAGCTTCTTCGTCTAAACTCAATCTAACATCCCACGCTCCACGGCGCTCTGGAATTCCTTATGAATAATGTGCACCACTGTATCTCGGCTTATGGTATGCTGGGTCTGTCCTTGCTCAGTTGGGTAATGATTTACCCCATCGATTAATCTCTCTATGGCCGTGCGTAGAGTATAGCCCATCTTGTTCATCTTCTTTCTCTTGCACCGCGCCTCATCCTCTAGATCATTTGCCCTATCATTGGCTTCCTCCCACTTTTTCTCGAAGTGAATCCTATCCATCACCTCTATCTCTAATTGTGTACGGCGAGCCTCCTTCTTCGTTCTCTCACTCAAAACCTCCTGCTCTATTTATTCCAGCTTTCCTGCCAACTCCATGTTCCTAGCCACCGATCGGTGAAACAAAGTCCCCATCTGGATCCCTGCCTCCTTACAGTGAACAATCTCAACCTCCATCTCCTGCATCGCTAATGTCCTTTGATGGTCCTCATCCCTCAACTTCTGCAACTCAGACTCCCTCTCCCTAGCCTCAGTCTATAACTCCTCCACTCTACATCCTAATTCCAAGATATGTTCCTCATACTCCCCCAACATCCAATCCTCGAAAGTAGCCTCGTCAGAGTCCTCCATGGGCTCAGGCTCTTCCTCCATAGGCTCCTCCTCTACATCTCTTCCTCCTCGTCATCGTCATCGTCATCGATAGGGACCACTACTGATATAGGTTTCGCTATCAATGGTGCCTCAAATACCACGTGGATGTCACGCGGCTCCTCCTCTACTACTTGGCTAGGTCCTCCCATGTCAGTCATCCTACAATGACCTACATAAGAAGAGAAAAATAACAACTCCATCAGAATGTTAAATAAACATAAGTTCATTGTATAGAATGAAGTTACATTTCATAACACACTAAGTCTCTCAAAGAAAACTCTACATGAGTTTTATCTCCTTCCTACTTCTAAGTTCTCCTGAGTTATAATCTAAGGACACTCACTCCTAAGGTTTATAACTATGGCTCTGATACCAACCTGTGACGCCCCCAAATTCGGACTGCCACTTGGTCACTCGAATTCGGTTCATCATGTGCTCATGGTAATACAATAATAACTAAAATTACACATTCACGACGGAAGATCTGATCTAAAATAATATGCAATGATTTATTATAATTATTTCTCCAAGTCTCGCAACCTACTATACTTAATAAATTACATAATAATATCGAATAAAGACTTATTACATAATTTTACTTAAGGTTAAACATAGTCTGAAGACAGTCTTAATACAACATAATAATTTTAAACATAAAGGAACAAGCTAGTCGGTAGCCTTGCCCTTGCCCTTGTCTTTCCCAGAGAAACTTCCATGTTCTACCTTAACTAAAAGGTTTTAAATAAGCTTGAATGAGCACAAATTACCCAGCAAATAATATACAACAAGGGTGATGAGTATTATATCACGAGTTTGATATATCAAAGTATAGTCTCCAAAATAGTTCAGGGTATTAGAATAATATCATGAACAATGAGTATCAACAATTCTCGAATCAAATCTTTGGAATGTGAAATGATAGTTCAATATAGATCAACAAATATATATGAGTTCAATAGCTATCAACGTATCCAACTGGATAAAATAATTTATACTGAGTAGTCACCAAGGATTATTGAACATCTACTAGAATTACCAATATTAAATTGATAACCCAAAAGAATTAAGTACGATAGATGACCAGTCTACAATACTCTATGTTATGCATAACACCATAGTAATATTCACGCGTGTGTTGGGGCTTCTAACAATATACACTCACCTTACCATAAGGGTTGTTCAACTCAGTTTTCAAGATTTTCGCACCAGTCAATTGGTTTGGACAATTTTATAAACATGCGTATAGTCTAGCCGAATCAAATGACATAGACTCTTTCACAATATTCAAGAACAATACCAAGTTCAACATAAATAATAGTTTTCACAAGAGTTTAAACATACTAGCTCAATCGAACGAGTAAGTAAGATAACTTGCATTCAAAGAGATAAGGTTTAGATACTTGCTTACGATATTGGTTGAGTAAAGTAATGCAAGGGTTTAGGATGCTTGCCTCAAGCGTAGTTTACCAAAGTAAAGCTTAATATCAATCCAATGCACTATGATATCCTATTCAGGTATAATTACATTAGTTATACAAGTTTAACATGTACACCTATTATCTTAACTTACTATCATACACAAGTGTACTTTATCAATGCTAACATATATTGCTATTCTTCTAGTCCCATATGTTGGGTTTTCAACACATAAAAGTTGGGGAAATTTAAAATTATCAAAGTAATTTCGAAACCCAAAAATAGGATCCATGTGAAACAGAAATTAATTTAGTGGTTTAGATATATACTGATTATGAAAGAGTTCTGAAACGGCTTCAAATCCCCAAGGCAATCCAACAGAACCGTGCCTCTACGGTATCCACACGAACACACGCGAATCGTTGCACGATTTTGCAGTAAAAGGGGTTACTGTACTAGCCACCAAGGATCAGGATTTTCGAATTTTTCTCTCTAGTCTCTCTCTAAGAGCGACTAGGGTTTTAGGTTATGATTAACTTCCCTAAAACGCTGATATATCACATATGTAGCAGTAAATCAGAATTAATCAAAACCCTAATCTAATTAAAATAAAAGCCGATATATATATATATATATATATATATATATATATATATATATATATATATATATATATATCGTCCTTTTACTTTAAATTCGTGATTTAAATACTATCAATCATATTGATATATTTAAATCCTTACAATTTTAAATTAATTCCTCTTTTAATAATGTTCTATGTGTGTGACCCTATATGTTATTATTACGTTAGCAATAATTTTAAAATCATATTACAAAATTATAAACAGTGAGCGACATCTAGTAATGCATCATTGCTACCCAAGTAATATTAAGATCGATGATTCGATGTAACCTTTTCGTGACCAATGTTTCAATGTAATTTAATCCTTTTAAGCTTGACATCCTAGATTAAACTCGAGTCATGGAATGTGTCATACTATTTATAATTTAGTCTGAGTTTTCTTGATCAATGAGTAGATTATATGAAACAAATCACTATTTGAGCATGGCCACGCATTTCATAGTCCTACTCAATCAAGAGGCCTATGTATATCACCCCTAATATATAGGAGGGTTAAATTCCATCTAGATCAATCATATTCCTCACACGATTCATGATGTACCCAATAATAACCTTTATAGTCCACCCCATTAAAGGTGACCTTTGATGATATCAAAGTACATAAATTCCCGTGTAGTAATATAGTGATTTCAGGTAGGAGGATCATTACATCATTGTCACTATGAGAATTGCTAATGACACTTCGCATAATGCTCTACATAGAATTCTCATGGTGGGTCTGTCCAGTACATCGTTCTCTAACACGTACCTATGCATTTACTTAATATCTCATATATTTATGACCAATGAGATTTGGTCATCAGTCAATCCACATACTAGTCTCAATGTATCATTGTTGTCCCATCAACAATGATACTCGACTAGGGACATTTAAGAGCAATGATAATAATTGAAATTATATAATCTCATGTTCAAGTCACATACTTGAAACTATATAATTTGTATCACTATTCTAAGGAATTTTATTATGTTTAACATTTATATAACGTAGTAAATAAAGCCATAATGAAATCGTTCATTTATTCAATCAAATATAATATCAAAATGTTAAGCAATTATATCAAATAATTGGCCCCTAGGGCACAAACTCTAACAACATAATCTTATACGTATATCATTACGTAGCTCGGAACTATCGTTAGACTTTATCATTTAAAAACACCTTCTCAATTCAAGCTAAGATAGGTGTTAACATGCAAGGCTACCTCTGTCAGCGTGTCATGGACAGAAATAAGCATAATGAAGTTATACTAGCATCTACATATTTCAGAAATCACAAAAGTCACTTTCCAAGTCTGCAGAGAGGCGCGGCCGCGCCTGATTTGTACTAAGGAGACGCGCGATCACGCTGCTCCCAGTTCAAACTAAGGCTGAGCAATCACTTACTTGGCCTAGCTTGCCCATCCTTACACACATAACATATATTAACATGTCAAGGGTCCTTTTGTATCTCTTAAGTTCAATCTAGGTCCCTTCTTTCATAATATGGTTCTAAGTTGAACATCTCAACAAGTTAAGGCCATTCAAGGTTATGAATCCCCAAAGTCTAACATGTTTGCTTCTTAAACATAAAAGGTAGTTATATAACTCATATTAGACATGCATGTGAGTATTTACATCACATATGTATAATTAGCATCATTTTGGTTTAAAAATATGCTTCGTTTATGCTTCACTTGAATTACGATACCTAAGCATGGTATATATATATATATATATATATATATATATATATATATATATATATATATATATATATATATATGATACATGAGTGAGTCTAAGAGTATCATCAGCATGTTCTCAATTATCAGATTCTAACTCTCAAGGCAGTATGTTAATATTCACGTTCATAGTTCATATTTTTATTAGTAAAGCTTACTAATAAGTCCAACATGATCATGCTTCATTACGAAATCCATATACGTAAGTTAGTATGTCCGATAAGCATTTCAAAACTATACTAACATGCTTGCAAGATCAGAATATCAAAACAAATATAATAATCAATGTCCATTTTGAAACTCTAAGTTTCCATTAGCAAAACTTCTTTAAGCATGTAAGGTAAGTTCACACATCCCATATCATGCTACCATAACCACATGATAGTTCACATAAGTATGTTTTAAAGTTCAAAACTCAGTTTATGCATAGTTCATGTACACATAGCTGATATAGTCTTTTACTTTTAATTCATGCTTGACTACTCCATACCCTCACCAACAAGGTAAACTAACATATTTGTCATATTTTAAGGTATATCAGAACTTGATACATTGGCACATAAGGTCAAAACATGTATTACGCAATGTTTATCAAAATTTAGTTTCCAAATCCTTATACTTCTTTGAACGTTTATACTTAAAACATCTAACATGAATTACTATATACATAACAAATCTCAGTTCACAAGTTAAGATTGTTTATAAGCATATAATAACCAAAGTAGCATGCCTAGAATGGAACAATTTCACAAAATTACTGCACATGACTTGCAGCCGGTGCGGCCGCGGCCACGAGGACATGTACTATAGAAGCGGCGCGGCCGCGCCACTTTCAACAGAATGAAAAATAAAGGCTTTGCTTCTGTAGAGCTCCAACACAACAAACATCAAACTTGAGTTCAAACCCACCATACTGCTCCTAGACATGCAAAGAAACCCAGATAACATAATGACATGCTATTCTATATCAACTAATAGAGATTTCATATAATTGCAAGATTTTGACAAAACTCAAGCTCAAGAACAAAAATACAAATTATACCTCCTTGTAGCTTAAATTAAATACCCTCTCTTCTCTGATTATACTCCCTCAATGCTTTAGCAACTGTCACTCTCTAATGCACTTATCATTGAAATTCTAGCAACTGAGAAATAAAGAGTTTGGCTGCAATTTATAGAGAAAAGGGTTGCCTAGTTCATGGCTTTGTTCCGTGGTTTGATTCACATGAAAATGGAAGAGAACAATAGGTAGAAGAGAGTTAGCCAACTGCCAATCCATAGCCATTATCACCAGGGATTTGTAGCAAACTGATTTCACACAAACAGAATATAGGCTACTATTTGAGTACTCTTTGGACACTTAATATAGGACACGGGTTTTAAATGCCAGCAACGTGATTATAATGCTTAGTTTGCTTCTTTAGACTTCCAAAATGTAATTTTAATGTGTTATTGCTACTACATAATGGAAAGTTAGGAATTATTTATGTACTCACATCATATAATTCATGTACATTAGTCCAGTCTAATAATTATCTATAACATGTATGGACCCTATTTAATTACCCACTAGTAATTTAATATCTCCTTAAAACTTTATCAGTCTAGCTAGACTCACTAATTGGAATAATTGGTAATTCTTTGACAGAGTACATCTTTTAATGTTTCCACTCATACTTATTGTCACATAAGCAATTATTTATATATGCAACTTATAATTTCTTACACTTTACTATATAGTTTAATAAATCTTAATATATGGTTGCTATATATAGTATAATCACATAAGTGTCGTACTACACTATATAATATAATTGTATTCCATATATTTTATATATTTAATTATTGCACACTTGCACAAAATAATCAATATAATCTTATTATATTAATAACTTACTTATTTGTTTTATACCAAATAAATAAATTATTCATCTTACTGATTAATTAACACTAATATTAATTAATCAATTCCTCATTGATTAATATAATTATTGATCTCTATAATAATTAATTAATATTCTACAATAACAATTAATATTAATTAATTGTTCACTTAATAATTCCTTCGTCGATTAATATCATTATTAATATTTCCTATTACTGTGCCACACAAGGCTTTCAACGAGTTCATCGCAAACTCCATATATTCTCAATTATTCAATTATTTAATATAATTGAGTTATATCATCTCGAAACACAAAATCATTTATATTCAAATAAATATTTATTTCCATTAACATATTCATTTAATAAAATGTGGAAATTCTCAGGTATTACAGTAAATCCCACATCAAACATCTCAACTCCGTCATCTACCGTCCAAAGATGAATGGTGCTATTGAAGCGGCTAATAAAAACATCAAGAAGATCATGCAAAAGATGTCCGCCAACCACAAAGGATGGCCTAACTTGTTGCCTCTGACTCTATTAGCCTACAGAACATCAATGCACACTTCCACTGGGGCAACCCCCTACTCATTAACCTATGGGATGAAAGCAATACTCCCCATAGAGGTGGAAATGGAATCCCTCAGAGTGTTGATAGACGCTCTGCTGGATGAAGACCAATGGTTACAAGAAAGGTATCACCAATTGTCTCTACTAGGCGAAAGTTGAATTGATGCTATCTTCCATGGTCATTTATACCAACAGAGGATTGCCAGATCCTACAACAGGAAAGTCCGGCTACGACAGTTTAAACAACATGACTTGGATTTGAAGAAGATCATTGACAACCAAGATCAGTCCAAGGGAAAATTTTCCTCAAACCAGGAAGGACTATTTGTTGTCAACGAGGTATTGACAGGAGGTGCTCTCAGATTACAGGAAATGGACGGCGATGAATTTCCACAGCTCATTAACTCGAACACTGTGAAATGGTACTATATCTGAGGTTGCCATCAAGCAAACATCCTGGTTTTGGATCACCAGATCCCCAGTCACTTCAGGCTTTCTAACCTTTCACTACATACAACCTTTCTTCATACCCATCAGCCCCATCAGGGAAATATACTTTTCAAGCCAGCAGCCTGATTTCGGATTAGCAGATCCTTCACTCAACTTCGTTTCAAGCCCTTTACTCCGTGTTGGTTATCTCGCCAGGGATTAAACCTTTCACAGCTGCAGTTTTACCCCACCAGGGATATAACTTTTTCACACCTGCAGTTTGTCCTTTATATGGGATCAAACTTTTTCCCCTGCAGTTTATCCTGAACATGGAATCAAACTTTTTTGTCTGTAATCCATCCTGAACATGGGGCACACTACATTGACCTGATCTCCCCAATACATGGGAGTACGTAGGTAACCATTTTTATGGCCCGGTCACACTATATAAAAAAATAGACAGCTCTGCACCTCCTACACCCTTTCACATATAGCGTTGAACCTCTTACACCAGGTTCAAACTACGCAGACCTGATCTCCTCTTCAATAGGAGTACGTAGGCAGCTATTTATGGTTCGATCTCACCCCCTACCAAAACACAAAGACTTGTTAGCAGTACTGGGATCAACCTTCAATCCACCACACTTCATTGGCTTCAGACCAAAGGGATGGAACTACCTGGTCTCCCCATAAATGGGAGAATCGGCGACCATCTAAGCTTCAATTGAGTCCTCAAAGAGAAATACCAATCCATAAGAGATGGAACTACATGGGCTCCCCCATACAAAGGAGTACCGGTGACCATCTGTGGTACGGTCAACCTCAAAGACGAAAGCCACACTCCTCTCCACATTTTCATATAGAAACCAGTCCCAAGACACCAAAGAAGGTAGGGGATACACACAGATCAACGATCCATTCTGAAAGATCCTGAGACATCTTAAGGTCCATCCAATAAGAAAGAGTTCAAAATACATCAAGATCACAAGCCTTGGAGAAATAGGAAAATAACAAGCAAGTAGCAAGGCATAACTAAAAGGGAAGTAAATCAAAATATATTTCTCTATCATATATAATGTTGTTTGATATATACAATGTGTATTATACAAGACAAAATGGCTAAGCTAGTCTGTGCAGGAAAATACAAGCCTATTTACAAATCAGTGTATATGCGAGCTATCAAATCTAACATGGCATCTCTCTTAGAGGAAGGGGGTAACGCTGTGAGCTTCTGCCCAAGGGTATCTACACGAGCCAATAGATCCACAGCCAATTGCATGGTGACACTGTGCTCATCAATATATGCACTCATCTCTGCAATAATGCTAGTGGTAAGGGATCTCACTACAGTACTATCTATAACGGCTACATCCCGGACAGATATAGCTCCATCCCGCTCAATGATCAATGCATCTCTGGATGATCTGGCCTCATCCCGCTCAGTAATAGCAGTATCTCTATAAGCCAAAGCGTCAACTCTCTCTAATAGAGCGACATCTCTCCCAGCCAGAGCTGTCAACATCAAGGCCCTAACCTGATCCCTCTCAAATGTTATCAAATGTAAACTCTATGGTAAATACTCTGAAGGGGGAGTCACAGCTGCAGAAGTATTGGGAGAATCAATCAGAGCTGCTGGCAACCAAGCAAACGACTTATCCTCTGTGGGAAAATCATTGTCCTCCATGAGCTCCCCACCATCAAAACTAATCCCCAGCTCTATGGATACAACCGTAGCCGATGCAGTCTCTCTGTCTCCATCCATCCAGAATACTCTAACAAATAGCTCAGATAGCTAATAGAAAACTTAACTAGCTCACGCTGATCCCAATAGGCATACACCCTGGATCTGTCCTCTGCTGATAAATGGCGAGAGGCCACATGCTGACCTAATGCTCCCTCAATAGGATGGAAGTCCTGAAATTAATCGAATTATGACATCACAGCCAGTGGGTGGTAAGTAGACCTGCCCCTCAAACCAGCCAGAGGGAGATAATCCATGCCAGGGGCATGAGTAATGAAGCTGTAGGGTGGACTGAGCCCTGTACATGGCAAAATGCAAAATGGATCTCCGATCCTTGCCAAGAACACCGACCAGGATATAGCGTCTATACACTCCACTAGCTGAAAGGAGTAAGATATAGCTATCTCGTGGGAAAAATAGTACACATGTAGTCGAAAAGTGCCAATTGGTCTCAGGTGTGACATGAACCACACATATAACATGACTGAACTACCTATGAATACCCCTGCAGGATAGGTATGACAATACGTGGCTGATCTCAATATCTTTGTCACGATCATCGGCACAATGGTATGACCCTCCCTAAGAGCTCTCACAGCCATGATAACACTGATGTCCAGCTCATCTATATACAGTGGCATGCACATATAAGCCACTACGCACATCATGAGTACATATACTGTAAGACCCCAACTTTTATGAATAAAGAATAATTTTCTCGAAATATATTTTTGAATATTATGGTGTGAATTTGATATAATGTTATAGTTGAGGGTAGTATTTACAAATTTTGCAAAGTAAGCAAGTGGTTATATAATATTCGATTGGTCGGAGAATATTCGTTTTAACAGGGAATATTCGTACGACGGCACAATCATTGGTGGACCCCACAACGAAAGTATTATCGTAGTTAGAAAATGACAGAATTATCTTTTTATAAAAATAACGGCGAAAGTGTTACTGTTAAAACTGTTGAACTACCCGATAGTAAAAGTACAATAATACGCGTGGTTGCATAGTAGCACACGGTATTGATTATTGATGCTTACGTGAAAAGTCACTTAGTTATACTCAATTATTGCTACAGTAATTGCTGCATCATATCTCTCATATTATTAATTCAATTATTATCACAGTATCATCTGCATAATATTTTATATTATTAAATCAATAATTGAGACGACATAGTTATTCATATTATTATTTACAATATTGACAATGTCTAGAAAGTTACGTCAAGGAGAGGTTTGATCACCTAATTGCGCGCCAATAAGGAGAAATCCTTATTGGAAAGCCCCCTCTTTCCTGAGAATGATCTGGTTGTTAAATATTGTGAGTTATGATATTAATGATGAATAAGTTCGTATTGATTAAAGATGAAATTGATAGTTCCATTGTGTGGAAATTATTAGTGTTAGTGGAAATCGACATTTATTTCGATATTAATTGATGTCTGGAAGTTATACTGACCAATCGGGTAATTAATCGGATAAATGAGCAATTAATTGCTATTAATTCACATGATTATAACCATTTATTCACATATGTGTACTATTGATTCACATTTCTTGTACTATTAGGGGTGGTGGTGTAAGATTGATAATAGTTGCATAACTAAGTTAAAAATAGAGGTATAGATGGAGGTATTAAACTGTAATTCGTATTTTCACATGTCTAGAACTATTGATTCACATGATTTACTATTAATTCACATTATTTACTATTAGAGTAGGTGGTGCAAGTTTGATAATACTTGCAGGACTAAATTAAAAATAAAGAAAAAGAAGAATGTATTATACTGTAATATTTCGAGCCCCAAAACGTGCAATTATCGAAATAATATTTTTCTATAAATAGAAGCTCATTCTTCCTTCATTTCTCACCAATTCACAAAAGATATAGAGCAATTATTATAGAGAGAAAGAAGAAGAGAAGTCTGCTACCTCACTATTTTAGTATACAGTTTTTCTAAGGTAAAGGGTATTATTCCTTCGTATTCATGAAGAGAGTTATTTTCTTTCAATACTCGTAAGGGTTGTTATTCCATTCTTTATTATTATGTTGGAATAACCTGTCTATGTGAAGTACCGCATACATGGTGAAATTCTTCTGTTATTCCATTCTTTATTATTCTGTTGGAATAACTTGTCTGTGCAGTCTATCGCGTGCCTAGTGAATTCTTTTGTTATTCTATTCTTTATTATTATGTTGGAATATTCTGTCTGTGCGGATTACGCATGACCTGGTTCCCTTCTTTATTATTCTGTTGGAATATCCTGTCTGTGCGGATTACGCATGACCTGGT
Organism: Panax notoginseng; assembly: GCA_016801055.1. Lineage (NCBI taxonomy): Eukaryota > Viridiplantae > Streptophyta > Magnoliopsida > Apiales > Araliaceae > Panax > Panax notoginseng. The sequence continues at coordinate 151,949,386 of CM029022.1, read as the reverse complement.
TCCATTGAATTACGCATGACCTGGTTCCATTCTTTATTATTCCGTTGGAATATCCTGTCTGTGCGGATTACGCATGACCTGGTTCCATTCTTTATTATTCTGTTGGAATAACCTGTCTGTGTGGACTACCGTATGCATGGTGAATGATCCTTCGTTTTCATTCCTTATTAAAATACTCATTTGGTCAAAATTTTGGCTTCTATACTCCATGAAATTAGTAGAATATCATGGATATTTGTGTTTCATCCAGTATCTTTTCATGAAAATATTCTTCTGAGCATTCTTGAATTTTACTCCACAAAGTAATATCATGTTGAAAATTTGGACGTTATTGATTTCTGGATAAATTAAATTATAAAATCTTTAAAATTTATCTTGAACTTGTTTTATTGAATTATTATGTCATTGTCATCATCCTCATGCTTATATTGTGATGAAAGTTATCTTTGGCTTACGTGCATAGATGGACATGGTATGGTTATAACTAGGGATTATTCGGTATAATCATGACCGTAATGTGATGAATGATGTGGTGAAAGTCCTCATTGGCCTGCAGTTCATTGATGGACAGTTGTTGGTATGATTATGACCAGGGATTATTCGGTATAATCATGACCATTGATGATTACATGAATATCCTTGGTCGTGGTGCAGGGATAATTTTATTTTATTTATTAAGCTGAGTCTCAGCGATAAAGTTGATGAAAAACTTTTTAAATCATTGAAGATAGTAGATTTTATGCTCTACTTGACTATTCTAATGGATTGCTTGTTCCGCTACAGTTAAACTTGTTGTCTATTATATTCCATCAGTTAAACATTGTTGAGGGCTAATGATAATTTATTTTGCATTATCTTAGTCATAATATTTTTTACTGGGCTAGTTGAGCTCACCCTTTTGCTTTCATTGTTCTCTTCAGGAAATGAGAACGTAGCCGGGACTAGTCGGGGAATGAAGTGATGGTTCGAGATGGTGTCATAGTAGTCCTCACTATTCTATAAAATAGTGTGATAATAAATGTAATGAAGACTCCATTGAGTGTAGATATTGTCTAGATGACAATATTTGTATTAAAACTCATAGCACATGTTTTGTCGTATTTTACACGACAGTTGTATAATTAAGTTTTTATTTGTATTTTATACTATGTATTTGGCAACTCAAGATGGGTGATGTATACCTGTTTTGGGGGCGTCACATCTACTTTGGCCGCACGCCACTAATCCTCTAACATGGTGAAATCCCCGGAGTGACGTGCATAACTGTCCCTTGAGCCAAATCTGTCTATCAGAAAGCGTTGGGACACCACATGATCGGATGTAATCTCATCCTACACTACTCTACGCCTCAATCCGGTGAAGGTCATAAACTGCCGGCTCATCTCGCCAATGGCCATCCGAGCGCAAGGTCTGTCTAAAGGTAAAGCCGTCAACCGCTTGTACTCCTCTAATGTGGGAGTCAACTCCTGGATCCCAAATCAAAAACCAGCCTCTCTAGTATCCAATGGTCCAGTATAGCATCTACAAAGCCCACAAGAACATGGAACATCAGGAGGGTCATGGAGTGCTGTAATAACTGATATACAGTCATCCAATCGGGAGATGACAAACTATCATGCCATGACCTCAGACGGGAGGCTACCAATACTGGTGGGATGTGGTCAATACGGCTAATTGTCGAGGAAGACATTTGTGTGGGCCGTATCATAAGACCATCTAGGGGTCAATGCTGAATATCTCTACACATACATACATATGCATAACATGATACATACATGATAAAAAATAGATGGCAATGTGATGTAGGGAATGGAAAATAGGACATACATTCCTAAGTACATCATCATCTAATACATAATCTCTGTACAACTAAAAATACAGGGAAATGGGTCACAAACGCCCAACAACTAACAGAGGCCTATCAAAAGATATAACGAGAATGGGGCACAACCACCCAGTATCTAACAGAGGCCTATCAAAAGATATAGCGAGAATAAACATCAGAAGAAGACAATTGTGTTGATGTCCACATCATCAATCCTGTCCACCTGATCTAACACCTCCTGAGTCACTGGATCTCCACCAAGAGGGATGTCAGACCTATACAGTGGAGGATCTGCACTAGTAAAGCCATATGGGTCACCTCAGGCGCCAGCGCCTGAGCTGGAAGGATCAAAAGTATCTGCCTATGAAGGATCTCCGCCCAAATGCCGGATGAAAAAATGTGCCCAGTCCAACTGCCGGGTCAAGCTGTCAATCTGTTTCAAATGAGTTGGATCTCGAACACAGGCCATCCAATCCATCATCATCACAAATCTAGGAACCATATCCCCCATAAACTGAGTGGCGTGGGTCTGGGCTCTTACGGTACGAGGGGACCACCAGTGATAGAACATCTCCTGAGTATATGGACCATCTGACAATGTAAATCTGTCAACGCCCATCAATGGGATGTCACTGATAGGTGACTGCGACACAGGCCAATAACGCCTGACAGGAGGCAAGATCGGCACATGAATCTCCCCTGTGGTGCTCCTAATAGCACGCTCCAAAATAGAGCTCCCATCCTCCATCTGTGAAGGGAGGAATCCTATGGATGTCCAACGGTCAAGTTTTCCCTAGAGTAGGGAATCCATGTGATAGCATCAGCAGTCAACAACTCCAACTGTAGGCGACAAGGGGTGAAGCCCTTAGCTACACGAACCTCTGCTAGTATGGTGTGATGCCATCAACGTCCTCGTGGATAGGTCTCCAAACCTAACATACTCACATGACGCAAACATGGGAGCCTCTCATAGGCCCAAAATTGTCAACACAAAGGCAAACATCTGCTGTCAGTCAACACTCTTAACCTATACATGGGAAATCAAAAGAGAAATACTCACCAACAGAAATAGGTAAAATCCTAACCAAGCCTCTATCAAGCCATGCGAACGTATGCACATTCCCAGAGGAAATAGGCAAAGGTATAGGAGCCCTAGTCATACTCTCTACTACGGTCCACCTCCCGAGTGGCGCTGACCAAAGTGAATGACACCGTGGAAAAGTTATCCGCTATGAAGTAGCCCCTAATGATCATCAGGAACAATCGTCGAAGAATGCGATCCCTGACTCTCACATCAGCAGGTATGGCCTCACTCAATAGCCCACTCATAGCATCCACGCTCAAAGGACCTGTACGAATTGTCCTGCCCTTGAGCGCCTCAGTCGGGACTCCTAACAAGGATCTGACGGCAGTCGGGGTACTGTTCACCGTACAGGGCACTGACGCCCCTCCAAACTCCATACCGGTGATAAACGGCTAATCCATTAGCGTCATTATCACCTCATAGTCCAACAAATGGAGAGACTGAGTCTGGTGAAACCAGTGCTCAGACAATGCCTTGAGATAACCCAAGGGACAACGACGGGGGAGGATGGAAAAGAATGTCTCAAAGCCCCAACCGTGAACAATCCCTCGATAATTAGGATGAAGAGCCTTATATATCGAGTGTATGCTGAACCAATTCTTTCAAGGCTGCGTAAAGCTGGGAACCTACATCACAAAAGAAGATCAACATCAGAACTCTTAATCCTCATTAACAGGAAAGAATGAAGATCAAACCTAGCTTTTACCTCATTTAAATGCAAGTAAACTGAGGGGTGGTTACTCAAATCACCCAAAAGCTCTGGAATAGCCACTTGAATGCCTGGAAGATCCCTACGGGGAACATGAGTAGTAGGAGTCGGAGCCGTAACTTGAACATCCTCCTCCTCGTCCTCAACATCTGGTATGTCAACCCGGATAGGACAAATCACCACCTCTACCAGACGACAAGGCTGTCTAACTGAACGGAGTCGACGCACATAAGAAGCTCTCCTCTGTACACCTGAAGTGGTTCTGCGGGAACTACTCGGCTGATCCGGATCTATATATCTGGACACAAGTCTCCAAATCACCTCAGAAAGGGTTTGGTAAATTCTAACATGGAGCTTTTCAAATACATTTTATGACTATATGCATGCATTACTTTAACATACGCCTACAGTAGAGTTAAAAATGCATGACTACACAATGCCTAGAATTTTGGAAATTTTTTGCAAGAGTCTCCTTTGCACATAAGACTATCCACATGCACATAGGCATGACTAGGTGGCCATTCAGTAGCACACCTACCCACAGTCATAAATATCCTATATGCATTAAAACATCAAAGTAATAATCTGTAAGGGTAGCCTGATTACCAGGATTACTTTGCATTACTACCTTTTGCCCATTTGTCCTTAAATAGGATAAGAAATAGCATAAAAGGGTGGCAATTTGACTATTTCAAAAGTTAAATTTTTTCACATCATTATGTTCAACATGATTAAATACTAACATTTACTATGTTGAATATTTTTTGTCAAGTCATACGAGCATGCATATTCACTACAATGTGTTTAGAAGCATTTTATGTGATAACTCATTTTTCAATGGATAAAAACTGGAAGAGAAGACATGCATACATTACCAGGGCAGTGTAGAACACTTGTACGGTGATACATTGTGCAGAAAGATGCCCGAACTCAGAAGATCTTAAGAAGAGCTTTCAGATTCTCTGTGTGGCGCAGTTTAAAAGTGACTTGTGAAAAGCAACAAGCCACTTAAGGCCACCCACGGGTGGCCGCAGGTGTACCTACGGCTCCCCTGGGTGGGACCCACCCCTCTAGCTCGCTCTAGTTCGAGTTGTAAAGGAGATCTCACAAGCTGAAAAGGCCAAATGAAGAAAAAGAACGCTACACGATTGAGCGGAATAGCTTGAAATCCTGGTTTTCACATACCAAACTGCGGGTCTACACGCCACTCATTAGTATTCGCTCAAACACATGCTTACTATACCGATGATCACAACTGTTGGAAACTACACTCGACAATACCTCACGAAGGTTCTATGCCGTTAATTTGGGGTCGTAACTCCAAGACATTTCTCCCCAGCAGAAACTTCATACAACTCAGCCGTTGATGTACATTTCAACAAAGGTTAATCAACCTTGACGTCATCTCAGTTGTTGGCAAGTAAATCCAGCGAAGCATCAGAAGCCATCCGATGATTTCACCCGTTGATGCACACATCAATGAAGGTCAAGCAGCCTTGACGTTATCCCTAGCAGGGATCTCATCCGTTAATGTATATTTCAGCGAGGGTCAAGCAACCCTGACAAACACAGACTGTTGGCAGTAACTCCGACAGAACACTGGAAAGACCTGACAACACAAACTAGGGAAGACCATCCTCATCGAGGAGGACCGATGATGGAATATGTTATACAAGTTTTCAACAGACAAAGCTCTATCCCCTAGGGTCTCTTGTACATGAGAGATACATCCTCAGTCGAAAGTCTATACCAAGGATTAAGGACTTTGGTGATAACCCCAACGTCAACATCCTGGAAATGCCTAAGAACTTTGGATCACACATCCAAGCAGTTCATCAGAGTCATCAGTGATAACTTCAATCTCTATCAGAAGTCATGGGAACAAACAGTCATCACATCTCGTTGGAAAATAATACAACAAACCACATACATCATGCATTTGCATCATACTGCAGTACATTGTATCATGATTATATTGTCACATTTCAAATATCTACTATTCTTTATCCTATCCATGCCATTGCATTGCACGAATATGATAAAGAGAGACATTTGTAGATACTCAAAATTTTGCATTCCTATTACTAATATTGCATGAGGGCACACTCGACTTCCAGAGATAACCCTGGAGGTCAAATCAGTTCAAATTCCAAAGACAACCCTGGGAGGTTCAGTTTCAATCTCGGAGATAACTCCGAGAAATGCAGTTGCAGTTCTGGAGATAACCCCAGAAATGCTTGTTTTCACCAAGCAGTCAGCTTCAACCTCGGAGATAACCCCGAGGCACTCAATCCCAAACCCGGAGATAACCCCGGGAGGTCAGGCATACCTCAGAGACAACCCTGAGGACATTCCACACTTGCAGCAACCCAATCTCAGAGATAATCCTGAGCAACGACTGCTAAATCAGCCCAAGTCGGAGATAATCCCGGTGAGAGACAAAATCGTCATATTGCCACCTCGACGCCACATTGCGCCGTCTCAATAACAGTTCAACATACATTCCACACAGAAATGTCCTATAAGAAGCATAACTCCAATCCCGAGTGACTACTACACAAGATAACACACCGAATAGAATTTGAAGACCTGAAGACCCAGGGCATGGTCCCATCTTCTTGACTCCGTACAACCTCTAATTCCACATCATTTGTGTAGCTCCCAACAACAACACTCTGAAAAAGGTCTTATACACCTCAATCGGATGCTTGGATTGAAGTTCTGAAAGTTCGAGCGGACAACGCGTTGCATGCGTGCATGTAATTTGAGACAACAGGACCTGCGGAGCATGGGGAACCCCGGGCAGCCGCAGGTGCACCTGCGGCTCCCCTCCTCTATAAATAGAGGGCTTGGGGTGGCCAGTTTACATAAAAAAAGGTGAGGAAGCCCTTTTCAATTTTCTCTGTACACACTATAAACTGAGTGCTTTCTTATTTTAAACACTTGTGAGCTTATATTCTGTCATATTTTACCGATGAAAACCGAGTGTTCATTCAATTAAACCCATTTGAAGTCTTTTTGGCAGCCCACTGTAAGACTTCTTACTTTTCTTAAAGCCTTTCCCCACTACTGTGCACACACATTTATTCACGTTGAGAGTTGTGTTCCGTGTGTATTCTCGAATTTCGGTCCGTGACTTTTTATTTCTTTTTGTATATATATATATATATATATATATATATATATATATATATATATATATATATGGACTAACATTATCGAGTTATGCCTCGATTGAGCCTGGATTCACATCCGAAGCGTTTATTGCTATATATATATATATATATATATATATATATATATATATATATATATTTCTCAATCCAGCCTCAGTTCAGCCTCAGTATAACTATTTATAACTTTTATATAAACTACGACATTATGTGAGCTTAGAAATTATGTGATCACAAATTCAGTTTCCTGAATCTAGATTCGATTCCCGTGATGGACATTTTTAACTATAACCAGCTTGAAAATTAGTCACGGTGTTTGAATTTCCTTAGACGGCTCTTATGCCCACAAGGAGTTCGGCACTGTTATGTATCCTATTTTCTCAAAGATGCTTTGCATCTCAAAAATAAAAGCAATCAAGCCAAATATATAATAAAATGGAAGTATTAAAGGCCTCAATTACTATTGACCATAATGGTTTGAAAAACCTCTTTGACAAAATATCACTGCTATATCTTGTTAAAACTGAACTTTTATACAAATTTAAACCCTTTGTATATAGGTGCGAACGAGGCATAACACTACTTCTAGATAATTCCACATTGACCCCCCCACACACATTCATATAACAGTTTAATTGAAAAGTGACAGTCACCGTGGTAACACGGATGTCGGGAGGTGCCTAACACCTTCTCTAAACATAATCAAGCCCCCAGACCCTAACCAATCTCAGTTTCATAGACTAGTTAAGCAGTGCTACATCACTAGGCCAATGTCAAACCTTTTCTCGGTTGAGTTGGTGCAACCATTTAAAAATACCAACTAGCGACTCTTACAATCCAACTGTCGACATATATATGTCGGACCTTTTGACAAAATATTTTTTTCAAACAAATCTAACCTAACATGAGAAGACCAAAAGACAAGAACAGAAGAGGGACAAATAAAAATCCCGACGTCGACAGTCCACATTCACTAAGTATTAATGAATATTCACATGTATTGCAAGTTTTCCAACTTACACGACTTTGAAGATTGTGCAAGTATTCGAACTCTATTTTATATTGAGCAAGTATCTGAACTCTATATTATATTGAGCAAGTATCTTAATTTGAAATCAATCCAAACCAATTAATTGGTGCGAAATCCCATATTGACTTAGATGAACAACCTTCTTTGAAGGGGAAACTATATTGTCGGGAGACCGACGTGCGCACTTGAATACGATTAAACGATATGCATAACGTAGGATACTTTAGGCTGATCACATGTGGTACTCGTTTTGTTGGATTATCAGTATATTACTGTTAATTCTAGTATAAGTTCATAGTCCTTAGTGACTGCTCAGTATTCATTATTTTGAGATCTCAAGTTAAATAATTCATTGAATCTTATTGATGTCTTTCTGTCCTTAGCGACTTTATTGAGAATCATTGATACTTCTTGTTATTCTTGAACTATCATTATTGTTGTACCCGTATGAAATTTAAAACTATATTGAACACCCTTGTTGCTATATTACTTGTTGAGCAAACTTGTTGCTCATTCTTTCTTCCCTAAAAACATTTCAGTTAAGGCAGAGCAAGGCGGACCCTCAAGCACTGATAAGGGTAAGGGCAAAGCTACGGAGTAGTTTATATTTGTCTAGAGATATTATAATTATGTTAAAACATATTGTATTATGTATTAATTATGTCTAAACTTTGTTGAAGTATGTTAAGGTATGCAAGAGATGTTTAAGTTACAAAACCTTGGGACATGAATGATTATATTAAATAAATATAATCTATTCTGATATTTTCATTGCATGAGATGTTATTTAGTCATTAGATTTATAGTATGTGATACACCGAATTCGAGACGTGAGTGGTTTGAATTTGGGGGCATCACAGGTTGGTATCAAAGATATAGTTATAAACCTTTGGAGCAACCTTAGATTATAACTTAGAAGATAGGAAGGGATGAAACTCATGTAGAGTTTTCATAAAGAGAGACTTAGTGTGTTATGAAATATAATTTCATTTAATATAATGAACTTATGTTTTAGTTGACATCCTAATGGAGTTACTATTTGTTTGTCTGATGTTAGTGGTTGTAGGATGACAGACTTGGGAGGACCTAGTAGAGTGATAGAGGAGGAGACGTGTGACATACACGTGGTATGTGAGGCACCATTGATAGTTGAGCCCATATTGGCAGTGGCCCCTATCGATGATGATGATAATGAGGAGGAGATGGAGCCATTTCCCAAAGAGTCTAATCTAGAGGAGCCTATGGGGGATGAGCCTATGGAGGACTCTGATGAGGCTACATTTGAGGACCAAATATTGGGGGAGTACAATGAGCTGATCCTAGAGTTGGACTGCAGAGTCCAGGAGCTAGAGGCTAAGGCCCAAGAAAGGGAGTCTGAGTTCCAGAAACTGAGGGACGAGGACCACCAGAGGAAGTTAGCGATTCAAGAGTTGGAGTTGGAGATTGCCTACCGCAAGGAGGCAGGGATCCAGATAGGAACCTTGTTTCACAGGTCGGTGGCTAGGAATGTTGACTTAGCAGGAAAGCTGGAAGAAGTGGAACAAAGAGAGTTGAGTGAGAAGACAGAGATGGAGGCTCTCCGACTCAGCTGGTGGTGGAAGTGATGGAGAGGATTCACTTTGAGGAAAAGTGGGAAGACGCCAATGATAGGGTTAACGATTTGGAAGATGAGGTGAGATGCAAGAGGTGGAAGATGAACAAGATGGGCAATGCTCTGCGCACGGCCATGGAGAGACTGATCGATGGTGTATATCATTACCCAGCGGAGCAGGGACAGACATGACATACCATAAGTCGAGATTTGGTGGCGCACATAACATAGAAGGAATATAAGAGCGCTGTAGAGCGCGAGATGTTAGATTGAGGTCTAGGTGTTAGTAAATTAGTAGTAATAGTTGTAGTCATTTATGATCTGTTGTTGTAATCCCAATCCTTTGTATGAATTATGGGATAGTTGTGCAAATCCCAAACTTTTGAAAAATGTTATAAGGGTAGTATGTTAGTAATTATCCCTATCTTTTGTGATATTAGGGGATATGTGTTGACATTTATAGAAGTATGCTAAGGATAATCATGTGATGTAATGATTTGGCATATTAATATAAATAATCTTATTTCAGAAACGTGTTATAAAATGTTATTCCTTTTTGATTGAGAAATGTTTAAGTAATAAAATAAGATAATAAAAATAAAAATTTTGTGATGCAGAAAATGCCGCCCAGACGTAGACTAACCGCACCAGATGAGTCGATCAATGATGAGATATGACAAGTAGACCCTATACAAAGGCTAGTAGATTTGTTAGGAGAGGCTCTTAGGGGAAGAAAATAACCAGTACTACCAAATCCCCAAGCAGCTCCAGTCACAAACTTTAATGACTTTAGGAATGTAGGACCTCCAGAATTCGTAGGTACTATCGATCCTATCGTGGCACTGACGTGGATCAAAGAGATGGAGAAGGCTTTCACCATCGCTCATGTGGGTGAACACCAGAATATAGTGTTTGCCACCTACATGATGAGAGACAAGGCGAACTACTGGGGGAGGTAAATCAGTAAAGAGTCGGAGAAGGGATAATAACATGGGAGAGATTTAAGACTTTGTTCTTCAAGAATTACTTCCCGAAGAGCATGAAGAATAGTATGGAGGTGAAGTTCTTAGAACTTAAGTAGGGAGATATAACGGTGGCGCAATACGCGACTAAGTTCAATGAGCTAGCCCGTTTTACAGAACACCAAGTAGGAGATGAAGAGAGGAAAGCTAGGCGTTTTGAGCAAGGGCTGAAACCTTGGTTGTTCAACAAGGTGTCAGTTCTTCAGATCAATTTTTTTGTGACATTCCTCGAGAAGGCCATTATTACAGAGGGAGGTAGTGAAGCTTTGAATTTATACAGCAAGGAGAAGAAAGGTAAGAACAGGGGAGGAGATAGTCGTGGATGAAGCAGCAGTGGGGGAAGTAATTTAGGAAAGAGGAAGTGGGAGAATAACAATAACAACAACAACAACAACAAAAATCACAACAATCAAGTGGGGAAGTTTCGTGGAGAGTTTAAGAAGAGGGAAGAGGGACGCCCGAAGTGTGGGAAGAATCACCAGGGAGAGTGCTGGAAAGGGCGTAGTACTTGTTACAACTGCGGCCAGGAAGGGTATATTTCACCTAACTGCCCGAAGCCCTAGAAGATTAAGGGTTGTTTCGCTTGTGGCTCGGCAGACCACCTGATTAAAGATTGCCTAAAGAAAGGGAGCGGCGGAGGAAGCGGCCAACAAGGGGAAGCAACAAACTGATGATTGGCGGACTGACGCCATCCAACCGTCCAACATTCAGAACGTTTAACATGACCATCCAGGACGTAGTAGCAGCGAAGGAAATGGTGTCAAGTATTATCCCAATCAATAATATAAATGTCTATATATTATTTGATTTGTGTGCCACCTATTCTTTTGTATCGAAGGAATTTGCTAGTCGATTTAATTTACCCCGAGAAAGATTAGGAAATCCTTTGAACGTAGAAGTTGCAAATAAGGAAGTAATTCTCGTAGAATACGTTTACCAAAATTATCGCGCAAACATTAGAGATCATGAACTAAGTGTAGACTTGATTCCGATAAGATTGGGAGAGTTTGACGTAATATTAGGAATGGATTGGTTGTATAACCATGCTGCAATAATTGACTGTCAGAATAAAAGTGCAAACCTTCAGACTCTGAATAAGTCTAAGGTGGTGTTTTATGGTAGATCATCGCTTAAATAATCGTGTTATCTTACGATAATGCAGGCCAAGAAAGTGTTAAGGAAAGGATGCGTAGGTTACTTAGCTTACATTGTAGATACTCGAAAAAATGGAGTAGAAATTAAAGATATATCCGTAGTGAGAGAATTTCAAAATATATTTCCAGCTGATCTGCCTGGTCTTTCGCTAGATAGAGAAATTAAATTCGTAATAGACTTAGCACTGGGAACGACATCAAATTTGAAAGCCCCATATCACATAGCGTCAGTAGAAATAAAGGAATTAATGATACAATTGCAAGAGTTGCTAGATAAGGGTTACATTCAGCCAAGTTTGCCTCCTTGGGGAGCACCAATGTTGTTTGTTATAAAGAACAATGGATCGATTAGGCTCTGTATCGATTATCGAGAATTGAACAGAGTAACGATTAAGATTAGATATCTGTTATCGAGGATAGACGACCTTTTTGATCAACTGAAGGGAGTGAAGTGTTTCTTAAAGATAGATCTACGGACGGGCTATCACTAGTTGAAGGTACGGGAGGAGGATATATCAAAGACGGTGTTCCAAACTCGTTACGGGCATTTCAAATTTCTGGTGATGTCATTTGGGTTGATAAATGTTCCGGCAACATTCATGGACTTGATTAACCGAGTCTTCAAGCCATTCTTAGATAAATTCGTAGTAGTTTTCATCGACGATATATTGATCTACTTAAAAATGGAAGAAGAACATGTCGAACATCTGAAGATGGTTTTAGAGGCGCTAAGAAAGGAGAAGTTGTATGTAAAGTTTTTTGAGTGTGAATCCTGGATGAAGAAGGTTCAATTCTTAGGACACGTGGTGGATAAGGATGGAATTTCAATAGACCCTGCAAAGGTAGAAGCAATGAGTAATTGGGAGCAACCAAAGATGCCAACTGAAGTCAGAAGTTTCTTAGGGTTAGTTGGGTACTATAAAAGATTTATCCAAGATGTTTCTAAGATAGCAACCCCGTTGACTAATCTAATGAGGAAGACGATGAAGTTCGTGTGGACGGACAACTACGAAGAATGTTTCCAAAAGCTAAAGAAGAGATTGAGTGAGGCACCTTTATTATTATTACCAGATAATACGGGAGGATTTATGGTGTATAGTGATGCGTCACATAGAGGACTTGGTTGTGTGGTAATGCAGCATGTCAAGGTCATTGCGTGCGCATTACGACAATTAAAGGATTATAAAAAATGATACCCTACTCATGACTTAGAGTTAGCGGCAGTAATTTTTGCGTTAAAGATTTGGAGACATTATTTGTACGAAGAGAAATATAAGATATACACAGACTACAAGAGTCTAAAATATATCTTCACACAGAAAGAGTTGAACATACATCAGAGAATGTGGTTATAATTAATCAAGGATTATGACTTCGATATTCTTTATCACCCAGGAAAGGCAAACATAGTAGCCAACGCGCTAAGCAAGAAAGGAAGGGAGAAGTTGTTTCAACTGACAACTCAGGAAGAGTTAATAAGGGAAGTGGAGAAATTAGAAACAGAGGTAAAGGGACCGGGGAGGTCTAAAGAAAAATTATTTATAGTGGAAGCACGTCCAACCTTGTTGGACAGAGTAACGAAATCACAAGAGAAGGATGAAGAGTGCGAGAAAATTAGGAAGAGGATCGCATAAAATAAAGTAGAGAAATTCAAAATGGATAAAGACGGTATTTTGAGATTCGAAAGGAGATTGTGGGTGCCAGCAGTAATCGAGTTGAGGGAAGAAATTTTGGATGAGGCACACAATATGACGTATTTTGTTCATCTAGGAGGCACAAAGATGTACTGAGATTTGAGGCAATATTTATTATTGCCCAATTTGAAACGAGAAGTCGCGGAGTGCGTCAGTAGATGTCATCCTTGCCAACGGGTCAAATCAGAGCACCAGAGGTCGAGTGGTTTACTTCAACAGTTGGAAATATCAAAGTGGAAGTGGGAGAACATTACGATGGACTTCGTAGTGGTACTTCTAGTCACACAAAAAGGTTTTGATGCCATTTGGGTTATCGTAGATCGTGTGAGAGCCCCGAATTCGAGTCCCAAATCACCGCGGATCCGGTACAATCAAATTTTATAACTATTACTATTGCGGAAGATATAAACATAAAGTCTTTATACAATAAACTTTAGACACTATTCCGCAAGGTCGAGTAACCTTAACTTATACACAATTCATAACATATCTAACATATAAGATTATTATCATACTATACTATTATAATTATCCGCACATATTATTCCAAACTGAACTTAGCTTTGTCCTTTCCTATATCCAGCATATTGGTCTTAATCTGCAATGTTAATCATGATATAGCAAGTGTGAGCAATAAGTTTGCCCAGCAAGTTTAAGTTCAATAAATTAAGGATATATCATGATTGAAATAATTAAACAAAAGCTGGCTACAGTTCTACAATATAATTGTGAACTAGCATGAACAAATTTTATACAGCTGAACGAACATTGAACATGAACACACACACACACACACACACACACACACACACACACACACACACACACACACACACATATATATATATATATATATATATATATATATGGACCAAATGGTAATGAAGGTGATCAGCCTTTCATACCTGATGAATACATGCAGTATGCACATAGTGCGATTTAATAATTCTTAGACATGACAATCAGAAATGATTAACCACAAATATATTTGAATAAATAACTAAAAGTTGAGTTAAGAAAAACTTGCTTGTTCTGATGTTTACCTTTACGCATTCTATTAAGCTTTGTTTGGAAACCTAATATAAATAATATCGATCTACAAATTTGAATAATATCAAAAAAGTATTTAAAATAACCTAAACACATAACATATAACTCTTTCAGTCTATACAACACATAAGACCTAGTATCAAGTCAAACTACTCCAGTCTGGGTTGAAACTAACACAATTTCGTCATCCCGAGGACCCAGTCGGACAATTCTCGAGTTTAAGTTCAATTAAACTTTGCCTAAACACTTAACAATTATCTTAGATAATTTTATTATCAGTCAAAATAATTTTTATAAGCTCGTAATAATTTTCAGGTAATTATTACCATTTATCATAAATTTTCAATCATTAATATCGTATTTATAAGAATTAAATAACACATAATTCTTTTATCATTAATATTTATTTAATACTAAATATTAATGAAAATTATAACATAATATTATAATATATTTATAATATATCAAAGTATTTTTAATACCTAAAAATCATATTTATATGATTTTTAAATCTTTAAATTCCTTATCCGATAATTGCTTTTAATATTAAAATATTATTATTTTTATGACAAAATATCAAAAGTTATATTTTTTAACTTAAAATATTTTTATAATATTTAAATCATTTTATATGATTTTTAAATCATTAATTCTATTTTTTCATAATTTATTTAATACATTTATTAAATAAACTAATTATCATTAATATTAATTAATTAATGAAATTCATCACAAAATATCAAAAGTCATTAAAAATAACTTCAAATATTTTCTTATACCATAATATAATTTTTCATGAATTTTCATTAAAATCATTTTTAAATAATTTATTTAATATTATAATTAAATAAATTAAATACCATTAATATTCCAAAAATATTAAATATTAATGAAATATTTTTAAAATAATTAAAAACCCATTTTCGGGCTTTAAAATAATTTTTAGGAATTTAATTTTTATTTTTAATAATTTAAAACTATTTATTTCAATTTATTTATTAAAATAATTAATTTTCTAAATTATATGTCGCTAAAGGGCCCTATAGCGACGAAACTGTCGCTATAGGTGTTCTCGAGTTGTTCTTCATCAAACCCAAAAACTCATGTCAATAGACAAGGTTACTACTTTGACCGATTCTAGATCTTTGATCACCAGGTTTCTGGGCAGACGGATGTGTTAGGATTGTAGTATAAGTGTAATACTACAACTATATACTAAGGTAATGGCCAAATTACAAAAAAATCAGAGAGTTATTGACCATTAAATATCATGTCATGACTGTTCTTCAATTTATGGGTTTCCCAAAAATTAAGAACAATCAAGGTACCTACATTGCAAGTCTTGAATCTAGAGTTCTAGGCTTGAGCAGTGTAATATGAAGGTTCAATCATGTAGTATTCATGACTGGGTACATAATATAACACTAGATTAATATTACAACATCACATGTGACAGATCAAGACTGGTCAAACCTTGTCAGAAAGTTCGGCTGATGAAGATCTAGGTTTTCCAGAAAACCTTCAAGAGGCAGTTTGGTCAACCTACTTTGTAAATATTCCAGTTCCATAAAAATATTAAACTTTTTTTTTGTTTTAAAAAAAAGCCAAAATAAAAAAGAAAAAAAAATCGCATTTTAAGAAAATGTGGGAATCCGGATAGAAACCGGACCATATATATATATATATATATATATATATATATATATATATATATATATATATATATATATATATAAATTTATCTCTAAATATTTATAAACAAATATTCATATAAATTTATCTTTAAAATTTATAAATTTATAAATATTTCATCTAAAATTTACTTTAATGTTGAGATTTATTTAGTTAACTAATAAATTAGAATGACTAAGTGGTAGCTTAATGACCTAATAACCCATAGGTCTTAGGTTCGAAACCTAGTTGTGATATTTTTGCTTCTTATGTTATATTTTTTGCACATTAGATAAATTCTATTACCATTATTATTATTATTATTATTATTATTATTATTATTATTATTATTATTATTATTATTATTATTATTTATTATTATTATTATTATCATTATTATTATTATTATTATTACTATTATTATCATCATCATCTTAATTTAAGGCAACATTTTAATAGTCGTTGCAAAAAGTTGTATAAAATATGCAACGAAAATAAAAATTGTTGCCAATGAATGTGGTCCATATTAGGCAACGAAATATAGCTACAAAAAAACTTTTGTTGCCCACGATGAGGAGAAATCAAGTGGTTAGAAATTTTGCAACGAATTTTTACCGAATTTTGTTTCCAAATTTTGCAACTACTTATGAATTTCGTTGCAAAGAGTGAAAGTCTGGCACAATCTGCAGCGAAAGACAAATTTCGTTGCAAAACAAACACTTTTAGCAACGACTTATAAAGTCGTTACCTAAAAAATTGTTGCTAAAGCCCCATTTGTAGCAACAAAAAAAACTTTCATTGCCCACGATGACGGGAAAGCAAGCGGCCGAAAATTTTGCAACGAATTTCCAACGAAATTTTTTCCCGCCAATGAATTAGCAAAGAAATTTTGCAACGACTTATGAATTTTGTTGCAAAAAGTGAAAGCTTGACACAATCTGCAACGAATGACAAATTTCGTTGCTAAACATATACTTTTAGCAACGACTTATAAAGTCGTTACCCGAAAAATCGTTGCTAAAGGGCCCATTTTTTGTAGTGCTTTTCCATGCTTGATCTTTAAATCTGAACCTTGAATCTGTTATGGGAAAGCTATGAGGTGGTATTGTATTAACTTTCATTCACTCTCACTCAAAGTCCTGAAATATAGAGAGAAAATAGGTTTGGTCAAGTTTGGGAAAATAAAGTAAGTTATTTCTCTCTCTAAATCGATATATTTTGATGATACAATGCACTTGGCTGGTCTAGATGACTGATATGTTGTGATTTAAGGCACATGGGAGTTGGTCAACAACTCAAGATCTTGGTAAAATTTGCAAGCTAACTAATAAAGAATGCTAAAAGGGCAAAATGGTCATTTAATTTCCAATTTTAATGACATACTTGTCAATTGTCCAAACCCTTAGGGTTTAGGGTCTAACCCTTAAGGTTTTAAAAATCAAATTTCTAATTAGGTCTTCAAAATAGAAAATTAATATTTCTAAATTATAATTAGGATTCTATAATTATCTTAAAATTTCCTAATCATAATTCAAGATTGCTAATTAGTTTTAATATTTCCTAACTAAAATTTTGAAATTACCTAATTACCAATTAAGGTTTTAAAGGTACAAATTAAGGTTTTTAATAATTATGGTTTCTAATTATTAGAATTCTAATTAATCATTAGGGTTATCCCTAATTAGATTAGAAATTAATACCCAAAAGCCTTATATATAGCATTTAAATTCCCAAATTAGGGTTTTCAGCTTCCGAATTAGGGTTTTAAATTCCCAAAACTAAAATTAGGGTTTCCAAAAACGGTTTCTAGGGTTTCTTATAAATAGTAAGAATTTTCTAACTGAACGTTGACGTTCTTAATATAATATTAGGGTTTGTCACTGATATAGGTTTTATGGTCAACCCTTGACCCTTAACCACATATTGTATACATATAAAATCATATACATAGAACATATACACTTATACCCTTAATCTTGAATAATTCACCATAAAAATTTTAAATTCTCAAAATTCCATCCCGGAAATCTCAAATCCATTCACTTATTTTCTGTCTAGGTTTATTATTTAACCTTTACTCAATATTTTAAGATTTCAATAAATATCTAAATTCTCGGGTTGTCACATTCACCATTCTTCTAAAAATTTCGTCCCCAAAATTTACCTTACACCTTATACCATTCATCATTCATACACAAGATCACATGCTACCCAATACATTCCTCATAAGAATAAAAATTTTCATATATTGTTGAGGAGTTATATAGACTATTGTTTGTCATTTTCGCAAAAGTTTTATGGAAATTCATCCGCAAACCGCACTAATCTTATGAACTTAGTGGGTGATGAGCACGTTCTGCCCTGTACTAGCCCAATAATACTGGTTGGAACAATTTTTCCCCGTTCCTTCTATTCCATCCGCCTTAGACGCATAAAAATTTTCTTACCTCAGTCTTTAACGAAATCCGCACCAAAACAATTTGGTTCGAAAATTTTTTCAAAGAACGCTTAGAATTTCATAAACGTTGGTCTAGCCGAATCAAATAGCTTAGACTCATATCAATAATTCAATTCAATCAAAATATTTAGGTATAGCCAAACCCCGTTGAGAAATTAAAATTTTAAAAATAGTTTAAAAAATAACGTCATGATGTCGTACTGTATTAACAACCCGTTTGAGGATGCCGTCATCGAGTGACTTTGTCATAACACATCATACAATAATGGAACAACGATTTTAGATCAAATTCAACACTAAGTATTCCTATATTTACAACTCCATCAACTTTTTATCATTTCTGCATCAGGTTACATGGTACATAAGTGATAAATAAAAATACATTTTGATATTTTAAATCATTATTTTCTAGATGAAACAAGTAGCATAGACTATACTTTAAACCGTTCAAAAATCATTGCAAATCTGTTTTATCATCTCAACAGGTAAGAAGGTGTCGGTAGCCCGAAGTCCACTCATACACAATGGTCACCAAGGGTTGAGAATAAAAATTCATTTTTCAAAAGTATACAGTGCGTATTTAGCTTGATGTAAAAAATTTCGAGTCTAACATAGCTAGAAGATTTGGAAAAACCAAATCTTCCACTAATGATCCATTGCTTAAACAGTCTATCTATTCATATTATCCTCAATTCTCCATTCACACATGACTATACCCAGTTCATCAAACTTACCACACTTATGAGTTCAGGAACTTGCCACAATCATACGAGTTTAAGAACTTGTCCTAGACAGACCTTTGGTGTCCATTCGCTGAGGTGTTCATAAACATTTCGTATAATTATGAGTCACGAACGTACCATAAGTACGAGTTTTAAGAACTCGTACTTAATCTTATATTCTCTAACTATACCCTACCTATTTGTTATACACCTAAGAAAAGAATCACCTTCTCAACAGGTGTATAGCAAACAGCGCGATACATACATTTTAATGATTATCAGTACTAGAAACTAAGTGGTTTTTACACTAAGTACAATTCCCCTCCCATATGAAGAATAATACAACTTAGCCGCTGACATGAGTCCTCAATTGAAATCCCCACCTAATCTTAACACCCTTCTCAATACGAATTTCATTTAATCCGTATTCATAATCCTTTCCTGAATCTGTACCAATTCATAGTACAACTGACACACATCAATCTTTGCTGTAAACTTTTCAATCATTCGCTTGATTCCTTCTCCATACTATAACCTTATCTGATCACGTGGTGATCTCATCGTATATATTACGATTCATTTCTATACTATGACCATTTTATTTTACGATCTCCTATCATTGTACTTTTAGTCTTTTAGACTCTATCTATTCCTCATTACTGTTCACCTTTATTATAAGAGTTAGGGAACTCTGTGTCTTTATAAGTCGTCAAGATTCATCTGTGAATCTTACCGACACACTAACTCTATTTGAGTTAGTACTTATCCTAATCACAACGGTTATTAGTCTCAGGTAACCCTACCTAAGGTTCATAACCTACAACTTTGATACCAACTATGAGAGGCCCGAATTTGGGTCCCAAATCACCGCGAATCCGGTACAATCAAATTCTATAACTATTACTATTGCGAAAGATTTAAATTGGTTATACAATAAACTTTACACATTATTCTCCAAGGTCGAGTAACATTAACTTATACACAATTCATAACCTGTCTAACATATAACATTATTATCACACTATACTATTATAATTATCTGCACATATTATTCCAAACTGAACTTGACTTTGTCCTTTCTTGTATCCGACGTATTTGCCTTAATCTGCAATGTTAATCATGATATAGCAAGGGTGAGCAATAAGTTTGCCCAACAAGTTTAAGTTCAATAAATTAAGGATATATCATGATTGAAAGAATTAAACAAAAGCTGGCTACAGTTCTACAATATAATTGTGAACTAGCATGAACAAATTTTACATAACTGAACGAACTTTGAACATGAACATATATATATCTGGACCAAATGGTAATAAAGGTGATCAACATTTCAAACCTGATGAATACATGCAGTATGCACATAGTGCGATTTAATAATTCTTAGACATGGCAATTAGAAATGATTAAACACAAATATATTTGAATAAACAACTCAAAGTTGAGTTAAGAAAAACTTGCATGTTCCGATGTTTACCGTTACGCATTCTATTCAGCTTTGTCTGAAAACCTAATATAAATAATATCGATCTACAAATTAGAATAATATCATCATAGTATTTAAATTAGCCTAAACACATAACACATAACCCTATCAGTCTATACAACACATAAGACCTAGTATCAAGTCAAACTATTCCAGTCAAAGTTGAAACCAACACAATTTCGTCATCCCGACGACTTAGTCGAACAATTCTCGAGTTTAAGTTCAATTAAACTCTGCCTAAACACTTAACAATTATCTTAGATAATATTATTATCAGTCAAAATAATTTTCATAAGGTCGTAATATTTTTCAGATAATTATTACTACCTCCATCCCATAATAACTGTCGTTTTAGAAGGAAATTTTTTTCCCAATTTATTTGTCGTTCACAACTTTCTAGGAGAATAAATTATTTACTTTCCTATATCACCCCTACCTTCTCTCATTGTCCCAAGAAATTTTTCTCTTGTATTAATAGTTTTCAACTTCCCATAAAGGGGTAATGATGAAATTTTACACCAATTTTAATTAATAAATGATAGCACTAAATGACTTTCTTAATCCATGTGCATCAAGCTAAAGCGACAGTTATTATGGGATGGATGGAGTACCATTTATCATAAATTTTCAATCATTAATATCGTATTTATAAGAATTAAATACCACATAATTCTTTTATCGTTAAAATTTATTTAATACTAAATATTAATGAAAATCGTAACATAATACTATAATATATTTATAATGTATCAAAGTATTTTTAATACCTAAAAATCTTATTTATATGATTTTTAAACCTTTAAATTCCTTATCCGATAATTACTTTTAATATTAAAATATTAATATTTTCATGACAAAATATCAAAAGCTATATTTTATAACTTAAAATATTTTTATAATACTTAAATCATTTTTATATGATTTTTAAATTATTAATTCTATTTTTTCATAATTTATTTAATACATTTATTAAATAAACTAAATATCATTAATATTAATTAATTAATGAAATTCATCACAAAATATCAAAAAGTCATTAAAAATAACATAAAATATTTTCTTACACCATAATATAATTTTTCATAATTTTTCAAGTATTAAAATTATTTTTAAATAATTTATTTAATATTATAATTAAATAAATTAAATACCATTAATATTCCAAAAATATTAAATATTAATGAAATATCTTTAAAATAATTAAAAACCCATTTATGGACTTTAAAATAATTTTTAGGAATTTATTTTGTATTTTTAATAATTAAAAACTATTTATATCAATTTATTTATTAAAATAATTAAATTTCTAAATTATCTGTCGCTAAAGGGCCCTATAGCGACGAAACTGTCGCTATAGGTGTTCTTGAATTGTTCTTCATCAAACCCAGAAACTCATGTCAGTGGACAAGGTTACTACTTTGACCGGTTCTAGATCTTTGATCACCAGGTTTTTGGGCAGACAGATGTGTTAGGATTGTAGTATAAGTGTAATACTACAACTACGTACTAAGGTCATGGCCAAATTACAACAAATCAGAGAGTTATTGACCATTAAATATCATGTCAGGACTGTTCTTCAATTTATGGGTTTTCCAGAAATTAAAAACAATCAAGGTACCTACATTGCAAGTCTTAAATCTAGAGTTCTGGGCTTGAACAGTGTAATATGAAGGTTCAATCATGTAGCATTCATGACAGGGTACAATAATATAACACTAGATTAATATTACAACATCACATGTGACGGATCAAGACTGGTCAAACCTTGTCAGAAAGTTCGGCTGATGAAGATCTGGGTTTTCCAGAAAACCTTCAAGAGGCAGTTTGGTCAACCTACTTTGACCATGATTATTTTCGATTCTGTTGCTAATCTAGGCGATCTAATAGCATCCATTTGTAGTTCTCATACTAGTCTATAACATCAAACCAACAAATGATCTAAAACATAAAACACAAGCAAGATCGAGGCCTGCAAAAAAACGTTGTCAGGTTTTCTGGGCAAATCTGGGTTACCCAAAAAACAGTCAGTCAATGCCTGTTAATGCAGTTTGATTGCTTAACTTTCAATCTACACATGATCTAACTTTGTTTCCAGTTTCAGTTCATAGTCCACATGTCTTAAAATAAATATATAACATAAAACAACAAAAAGTAAAAACAGAGAAGGATCTAGGGCCTCTGACATTCGGCTGTCAGACAACATTTTAGGGTTCAAAGTCAATTTCTAAAAACTTGATTTCGTGCATCTACATGATATGGATCCATGATCCAACAACCCAGATCACTATGTGACACAATATAACATATATTTAACCAACAACTAACAACATTAACACAAATCTTGAAGATCTAGCAAGTTTAGCTAGGGTTTTATACCTTTTCCATGCTTGATCTTTAAATCTGAACCTTGAATCTGTTATGGGAAAGCTATGAGGTGGTATTGTATTAACTTTTCACTCTCTCTCACACAGTCCTGAAATATAAAGAGAAAATAGGTTTAGTCAGGTTTGGGAAAATAAAGTAAGTTATTTCTCTCTCTAAATCGATATATTTTGATGATACAATGCACTTGGCTGGTCTAGATGACTAATATGTTGTGATTTAAGGCACATGGGTAGATAGAGTTGGTCAACAACTCAAGATCTTGGTAAGATTTGCAAGCTAACTAATAAAGAATGTTAAAAGGGCAAAATGGTCATTTAATTTCTAATTTTAGTGGCATACTTGTCAATTGTCCTAACCCTTATGGTTTAGGGCCTTAGGGTTTAGGGTTTAACTCTTAATGTTTTAAAAATCCAATTTCTAAAATTTCTAATTTAGGTTTTCAAAATAGAAAATTAATATTTCTAAATTATAATTAGGATTCTATAATTATCTTAAAATTTCCTAATCATAATTCAAGATTGCTAATTAGGATTAATATTTCCTAATTAAAATTTTAAAATTACCTAATTACCAATTAGGGTTTCAAATGTAGAAATTAAGGTTTCTAATAATTAGGGTTTCTAATTATTAGAATTCTAATTAATCATTAGGGTTATCCCTAATTAGATTAGAAATTAATACCCAAAAGCCTTATACATAGCATTTAAATTCCCAAATTTGGGTTTTCAACTTTCGAATTAGGGTTTCAAATTATCGAAACAAAAATTATGGTTTCCAGAAACGGTTTCTAGGGTTTCTTATAAATAGTAAGAATTTTCTAACTGAACGTTGACGTTCTTAATATAATATTAGGGTTTGTCACTGATATAGGTTATCTGGTCAACCCTTGACCCTTAACCACATACTGTACACATATACAACCATATACACAGAACATATACACTTATACCCTTAATCCTGAATAATTCACCACACAAATTTTAAATTCACAAAATTCCATCCCGAAAATCTCAAATACATTCACTTATTTTCTTTCTAGGTTTATTATTTACCCTTTATTCAGTATTTTAAGATTTTAATAAATATCTAAATTCTCGAGTTGTCACAGATCGACTAACAAAGACGGTTCATTTTCTACCGATTAAGATCCATTACAATTTGAATCTGTTAGCGAGCATGCGGGTAAAAGAAATTGTTTCACGACATGGACTGTCAGTGTCAATTGTCTCCGACCGAGATCCTCGCTTCACGTCAAAATTTTAAAAAAGCTTGCAAGAGAGGATGGGAACACAGTTGAGGTTGAGTACTGCTTATCATCCGTAGACAGACGAGCAAAGTGAGCGAACGATACAAACGCTGGAGGAAATGCTTAGAACTTGTGTAATGGACTTCAAGGGAAATTGGGACGATCACCTACCCCTAGTGGAATTTACATATAACAATAGTTACCATGCGAGTATCGGCATGCCACTATAAAAAGCTCTTTACGGGAGAAAATGCAGAATGCCGTTATGTTGGAACGAAGTTGGAGAACGACGAATGTTAGTGTAAGACCCCAACTTTTATAAATAAAGATGAATTTTCTATAAATATTATTTTTGAATATTATGGAGTTAATTTGATATAATGTTATAGTTGTGGGTAATATTTATAAATTTTGTAAAGTATGCAAGTTGTTATATAATATTCGATTGGTCGGGGAATATTCGTTTTAACAGGGAATATTCGTACAACGACACAATCATTGGTGGACCCCACAACGGAATTATTGTCGGATTGAGAAAACGACAAAAATATTTTATTAAAAATAACGGCGGAAGTTTTACCATTGTTACTGTTGAACTACTTGATAGTAAAAGTACAGTAATACGTGTGATTGCATAGTAGCACACGGTATTGATTATTAATGCTTATGTGAGAAGTCACTCAGTTTGATTCAATTATTGTTAGTTAATAATATGAATTATTTAGCGATAATGACGTTTTGTTTTATTCGTATTATTAACGTAATAAAACAGAAATATCTTTTTATATAAAAAAGAATACTTTATTAAAGTTATTCTATAAATAGAATATATTATATTTTATTTAAAAGATTTTTCTTTAAATATGGACCGTCAGATTAAAGTAATCAATCTGGACCGTTCATGAATTAGATACTATGCATTCTATTTTTCTATAAATAGCAGCTCATTCCTTCATTATTTCTTACGAATTCACTGAACTCTAGAGAGAGAAACTATAGAGAGAGAAGAAGAGTATTCTGCTACTTAACTACTTCCTTATTTCAACTCTTCTTTAAAACGGTTAGGGGTGTTATTCTTTCTTATTCACGAAGAGAACTGTTGTTATTCCATTTCTTATTATTCTGTTAGAATAACCTGTATACGCGGTCTACCCTATACTTGGTGACATTCTTCTATTATTCTGTTGGAACATCCTGTCTGTGTGTTTTACACTAGACCTGGTTTCGTCTTTATTATTATTCTGTTGGAATATCCTGTCTGTGTGTTTTACACCAGACCTGGTTTCGTCTTTATTATTATTCTGTTGGAACATCCTGTCTGTGTGTTTTACACCGGACCTGGTTCCGTCTTTATTATTATTCTGTTAGAACATCCTGTCTGTGTGTTTTACACCGGACCTGGTTCCATTATTTATTATTCTGTTGGAATAACCTGTCTGTGCGGTCTATCGCATGCATGGTGATTTCTTTTGTTATTCCATTCTTTATTATACTCTGTTGGTTAAGTTTTGACTTCTATACTCCATGAAATTTGTGGAATATCCTTGATAATTGCGTTTTATCCAGTATCTTTTCATGAAAATATTCTATTAAGCATTCTTGAATTTTACTCCACAAAGCAGTATCATGTTGACAATTTGGACGTTGTTAATTCTTGGATAAATTAATTCTTGAACTTGTTTTATTGAATTCTTATATTATTGTCATCATCCTCATGTTTATAAAATATTAAAAGTCATCTGTGGCCTGTAGTGCATAGATGGACTTGGTATGATTATGACCAGGGATTATTCGGTATAATCATGACCGTAATGTTACAAATGATGTGGTAAAAGTTCTCATTCGCCCGTAGTGCGTTGATGGACAGTTGTTGGCATGATCATGACCATTAATGAATACACGAATATCCTTGGTCGTAGTGCAGGGGTGATTCGATGATGTGAATTATTTTATTAAGCTGAGTCCCAGCGATAACAGTGTTGAAAAACCTTTTAAATCATAAAAGATAGTAAAATTTATTTTCTACTTGACTCTTTTAATGGATTACTTGTTCCGCTGCTGTTAAACTTGATGTCTATTATATTTTATCAGTTTAACATTGTTGAAGGCTAATGATAATTTATTCTGCATTATCTTAGTCATAATATTTCTTACTGGGCTAGTTGAGCTCACCCTTTCTTTCACTGTTCTCTTCAGGAAATGAGAACGTAGCTGGGGCAAGTCGGGGAACGGAGTGATGGTCCGAATGATTGTATTAGTTAGTAGTCCTCACTATTCTATGTAATAGTGTGTTAATAAATATAATGAGGACTTCTTTTGAGTATGGATACTCTCTAGTATATAATATTTGTATTCAAACTCACAATTTATATTTTGTCATATTGAACACGACAATTGTATTATTAAGTTGTATTTGAATTCTGTACCATGTATTTGACGACCCAAGATGGGTGATGTATACCTAATTTTGGGGGCGTCACATTTGGTATCAGAGCTTAGGGATATGATCCCTGGCTAAGACGTGAGAATAGAACTAGGAGGGGAGAGACGGGGAATTCCTTCGCTAGTATGACCTACCTAAGTTTATTTGCATGGTATTTAATTGGTCGGGCATAATATAAGGATAATATATGACATATCAATTAACTTTTATTTTGTGGCAGTATTTGAAAATGGCATCTGAGAATGTTGAGAATAGAAATGGAGCACAGACAACTGTTGATTCATCACATATCAATAATCAGGATAATGTGCATCAGGAAGGTGACAATCCTCATGCAAACAACAACACTGACCCGATGAAGAATGATGGAATGTTCAGAAACTTTATGCAGTTCATGCAACAGCAGGCGAGAGCGGCTCCTGTCCAAAATATAGGTGGAAACACTGAAAACTCTCGGACTGTCACCGCTAAACAGTTCAAGGAGTTGGGACCACCAAAGTTTAAGAGAGAGCCAAAACCACTTATAGCGGAAACATGGATAAAGCAGATCACCAAGATATTTGATGTCTTGAGATACTCCGAGGAGTAAAAGGTTCCCTTTGCCGCCTTTATGTTGCGAGGAGAGGCAGATTACTGGTGGGAATCGATTAAGCGTACTTAACCTGCCGCACTGAAGATGTCTTGGGAGAAGTTCCAAGAGCTGTTCAATGACAAATACTTTCCCGAAAGTGTTCGTCACATGAAGGAGGTGGAGTTCATCAAATTGGAGCAGAATAATATGACTGTGTCGCAGTATGAGGCTAAATTTACTGAGTTGTCCCGGTTTGCGTCCCACTTGGTGGATAATGAAGAGCGAATGACGCGAATGTTTTTGCGAGGTTTGAAACCTGAGATACGTCAACATCTTATTTCTCATAAACTGTATTTGTATTCAGATGTTATGAATAGGGCTCAGTTAGTGGAACGCGATAACGAGTCAACGCAACCAAAAGAGAGCAGTCGACAAAATGATAATACCAGTGAGAGCAGTCATCGAAGCGGTGACAACAAGCGTGGAGGGAATCAACATGCCAGAAATGGTAACCACTTCGGTGGTAATCAGGTCCAAAATAATAAGAATGGTCATTTCAAGAAGAGGAGATTCAACAATGATGGAAAGACGTCAGCACCAGCACCCGCACCCGTTGTTAAGGAAGGAGAACGACCACCTATCATATGTTTTAAATGCGGAGGGGAGGGGCACATCAGTCCAAGCTGCGCGATGCCGTCTAAAGCATGTTATAATTGTGGAAGAGAATGTCATTTAGCTCGATTTTTTCGTTTACCAAAAACAAATTCAGCCAAGATAGAGACACCAAAGGCCGTCCCAGAAAAGTCAAAACCGGTAGTGCAAGGGAGAGCGTTTGTTGTGACCTCCCAAAAAGTAAGGAACCCAAATGAGGTCATCACGGATAAGCTTATCATAAACTATAACGAAGTCTATACTTTATTTGATACCGGTACTACCCATTATTTTATTTCTCCTACTTGCGCTCATCGATTAAATTTGATTTCGGAGAAATTAGACTTTGACTTATCTGTTGAAACTCCATTGGGAGAAACCTTCATTACATCCATGGTTTATAAGTCTTGTTTGGTTCAAGTTGGTACCCACACATTACCTGTCGATCTTATTTCATTAAAAATACTTGCATTTTACGTGATTCTAGGGATTGATTAGTTAACTACTCATCATGCAAAAATTGATTATTTTCGTAAGGTTGTTAGCTTTCATATTCCTAATCGACTTATTATGCGAATTCAAGCAACCAAACCATTAAAATCAATCACTGTCATCTCAAGCCATAAAGCTATTCGTTTATTGAAAAACGGATGTCAAACTTTCTTAGCTCATGTCATGGATCTAAACAAAAATACGTCAGTTTTGAATGATATTTCTATTATTAATAAATTCCCTGACGTATTCCCTGAAGAACTTCCTGGCCTACCCCCAGAGCGTGAAATTGAATTTTGTATCAACCTTGAACCCGGTACAAAACCCATTTCCAAAGTCCCATATCGAATGGCTCCTATTGAACTTCAGGAGTTAAAGATCCAACTCCAGGAATTGTTAGACATTGGCTTTATTCATCGTAGTACTTCTCCTTGGGGTGCTCCTGTGCTATTCGTGAAGAATAAAAATGGAAGTATGCGACTTTGTATTGATTATTGGGAGTTGAATCATGTCACCATCAAAAATAGGTACCCATTGCCACGTATTGATGACCTGTTTGACCAGTTGCAAGGAGCACAATTCTTTTCAAAGATCGATCTTCGTTCTGGATATCATCAGCTGAAGGTTAGAACTGAGGATATTCCAAAGACGACTTTTAGAACTCGGTACGGGCATTATGAATTCCTAGTTATGTCCTTTGGATTGACTAATGCTCCTGCTACCTTCATAGATATGATGAACCGGGTATTCAAGGAATATTTGGATCACTTTGTGGTCGTCTTTATTGATGACATCCTTATATATTCCAAAAGTCGTGAAGATCATGAGCAACACTTGAGGCTGGTACTCCAAAAGCTTTGTGAATACAAGCTTTATGCCAAGTTGAAGAAATGCGAGTTCTGCTGGAGGAGGTAGCATTCCTTGGGCACGTAGTATCAAGTCGTGAAATATCGGTTGACCCGGCAAAGATTGAAGCTATTCAAAGTTGGGAGCAACCTAAATCAGTGACCGAAGTACGTAGCTTTCTTGGTTTAGCTGGTTATTATCAGAGATTCGTGGAAGGATTTTCTCGAATCGCTACTCCATTAACTCAGCTGACTCGAAAAGATACAACGTTCGGTTCGAGCGAAGAATGTGAGCAGAGTTTTCAAGAACTCAAGAGGAGACTCATTTCAGCACCTGTTCTAACAATACCATCTGGCTCGGAGGGATTTGTCATCTACAGTGATGCTTCGAGCAAAGGGTTGGGATGCGTTCTCATGCAACATGGAAAAGTCATAGCCTATGCATCAAGACAACTCAAGGAATATGAGAGGAATTATCCTACTCATGATCTACAGTTGGCAGCTGTTGTCTTTGCACTTAAAATTTGGAGGCATTACTTGTATGGGGAGAAGGTGGAGATTTTTACGGATCATAAAAGCCTCAAATATTTCTTCACTCAAAAGGAACTCAACATGCGACAACGACGTTGGCTTGAACTGTTGAAATATTATGATCATACCATTCAATACCATCTTGGAAAAGCGAACGTGGTAGCTGACGCATTGAGTAGAAGATCATATGCAAGTACGAGTGCGATATTGTCAACACAAAGGCCCATTTTGTGTGATTTACAAAGGATGGAAATAGAGTTAAAGACTCCAGGGACCCATATGATGATGGCGAATATACTAGTAGAACCGACTTTAATCAATAAAGTTAAAGCTGCTCAAGCTACAGACCTGGAGCTGATGCGTATGAGGAAGAAAGTGCAAGAAGGTGCTATGCCGGAAGCAAGAATCGATGAAGAAGGAATACTTCGAGTCAACTCCAGACTTTGTGTTCCTAACAACCCTGATTTAAAGTATGAAATTATGATGGAGGCGCACAACATACCGTTTGCAATCCATCCTGGAAGTACCAAAATGTATCATGATTTTCGTCATACATTTTGGTGGAGCAATATGAAGAGAGAGATAGCGTTGTTTATCTCAAGGTGCCTAACTTGTCAACGAGTCAAAGCGGAGCATCAAGTACCAAAAGGTTCATTGCAACCACTTGAAATTCCAGAATAGAAGTGGGAGCACATTACCATGGATTTCGTTACCGGTTTTCCTAGGATTTCTCAAGGTATTGATGCGATTTGGGTCATTGTTGATAGATTGACCAAGTCTGCTCATTTCTTACCGGTACGAGAAACTTATACACTTGAACGTCTTGCTCGTATGTACATAAACGAGATTGTAAGACTGCATGGTATGCCAGTATCTATAGTTTTTGACCGAGACCCAAGATTCACTTCACGATTTTGGGTTAGTTTACAAAAAGCTATGGGCACGGATTTACGATTTAGTTCAGCATATCATCCTCAGACGGACGAACAATTAGAGAGGACTATTCAAACTCTTGAAGATCTATTAAGACTCTGTGTCTTTGACTTCAGGGGAAGTTGGGACAAGTTCTTACCATTGGTGGAGTTTTCCTACAACAACAGTTATCAAGCAAGTATTGGCATGGCTCCATTCGAAGCATTGTATGGAAGAAAATGACGTTCTCTAGTATGCTGGGATGAGGTGGGTGAAGCAACGTTGTTGGGACCGGAGTTGGTACGTATGACTACAGAAAAGATTCAAACGATCCGACAACGTATAAAAACCTCACAAGATCGACAAAAGAGTTATGCTGATCTTCATCGAAAGTTCGTGGAATTTGATGTAGGAGATCATGTGTTCTTACGTGTTGCTCCATGGAAAGGAGTTACGAGATTTGGAAAAAGAGGAAAGCTCAATCCTCGATTCATCGGTCCATTTTTAATCCTCGATCGAGTAGGAACTGTTGCTTATAGACTCGCTTTACCGCCAAGTATGTCTCGTGTTCATAACGTTTTTCACATATCCATGTTACGCAAATATGTGGAAGACCCGAACCACATTATTGAGTTAGAACCGAACGAAATAGCGGAGGATTTGACGTATGAAGAAGTTCCTGTTCAAATCTTAGATAAGAAGGAACATATTCTACGCTCCAAGGTTATACCTCAAGTCAAAGTTTTGTGGAGAAACCACAATGTTGAGGAAATGACATGGGAGTTAGAATCTAAAATGTGACATGGGAGTTAGAATCTGAAATGAAATCAAGATATCCTTACCTCTTCGACATACCAGGTACGTACCCTAATTTCGAGGGAGAAATTTTGTAAGAAGGGAGGTTGTAAGACCCCAACTTTTATAAATAAAGATGAATTTTCTATAAATATCATTTTTGAATATTATGGAGTTAATTTGATATAATGTTATAGTTGTGGGTAATATTTATAAATTTTGCAAAGTACGCAAGTTGTTATATAATATTTGATTGGTCCGGGAATATTCGTTTTAACAGGGAATATTTATACAACGACACAATCATTGGTGGACCCAACAACGAAATTATTGTCGGATTGAGAAAACGACAAAAATATTTTACTAAAAATAACGGCGGAAGTTTTATCATTGTTACTGTTGAACTATTCGGTAGTAAAAGTACAGTAATACGTGTGGTTGCATAGTAGCACACGGTATTGATTATTAAAGCTTATGTGAGAAGTCACTCAGTTTGATTCAATTATTGTCAGTTAATAATATGAATTATTTAGCGATAACGACGTTTTGTTTTATTCGTATTATTAACGTAATAAAATAGAAACATCTTTTTATATAAAACAGAATACTTTATTAAAGTTATTGTATAAATAGAATATATTATATTTTATTTAAAAGATTTTTCTTTAAATATGGACCGTCAGATTAAAGTAATCAATCTGGACCGTTCATAAATTAGTTACTATGCATTCTATTTTTCTATAAATAGCAGCTCATTCCTTCATTATTTCTTACAAATTCACTGAACTTTAGAGAGAGAAACTATAGAGAGAGAGAAGAAGAGTATTCTGCTACTTAACTACTTTCTTATTTCAGCTCTTCTTTAAAACGGTAAGGGGTGTTATTCTTTCTTATTCATGAAGAGAACTTTTGTTATTCCATTTCTTATTATTCTGTTGGAATAACCTGTATACGCGGTCGACCCTATACTTGGTGACATTCTTCTATTATTCTGTTGAAACATCCTGTCTGTATGTTTTACACTGGACCTGGTTCCGTCTTTATTATTATTCTGTTGGAACATCCCGTCTATGTGTTTTACACCGAACCTGGTTTCGTCTTTATTATTATTCTGTTGGAACATCCTGTCTGTGTGTTTTACACCGGACCTGGTTCCGTCTTTATTATTATTCTGTTGGAACATCATGTCTGTGTGTTTTACACCGGACCTGGTTCCGTCTTTATTATTATTCTATTGGAATATCCTGTCTGTGCGTTTTACGCCGGACCTGGTTCCATTATTTATTATTCTGTTGGAATAACCTGTATGTGCGGTCTATCGCATGCATGGTGATTTCTTTTGTTATTCCATTCTTTATTATTCTCAGTTGGTTAAGTTTTGACTTCTATACTCCATGAAATTTGTGGAATATCCTTGATAATTGCGTTTCATCTAGTATCTTTTCATGAAAATATTCTTCTAAGCATTCTTGAATTTTACTCCACAAAGCAGTATCATGTTGACAATTTGGACGTTGTTAATTCTTGGATAAATTAATTCTTGAACTTGTTTTATTGAATTCTTATATTATTGTCATCATCCTCATGTTTATAAAATGTTAAAAGTCATCTGTGGCCTGTAGTGCATAGATGGACTTGGTATGATTATGACCAGGGATTATTCGGTATAATCATGACCGTAATGTTACAAATGATATGGTAAAAGTTATCATTGGCCCGTAGTGCGTTGATGGACAGTTGTTGGCATGATCTTGACCATTAATGAATACACGAATATCCTTGGCCGTAGTGCAGGGGTGATTCGATGATGGAGATTATTTTATTAAGCTGAGTCCCAGCGACAACAGTGTTGAAAAACCTTTTAAATCATAAAAGATAGTAGAGTTAATTTTCTACTTCACTATTTTAATGGATTGCTTGTTCCGCTGCAGTTAAACTTGATGTCTATTATATTTTATCAGTTTAACATTGTTGAAGGCTAATGATAATTTATTCTGCATTATTTTAGTCATAATATTTCTTACTGGGCTAGTTGAGCTCACCTTTTCTTTCGCTGTTCTATTCCGGAAATGAGAATGTAGCTGGGGCAAGTCGGGGAACGAAATGATGGTCCGAATGATAGTATTAGTTAGTAGTCCTCACTATTCTATGTAATAGTGTGTTAATAAATGTAATGAGGACTCCTTTTGAGTATGGATACTCTCTAGGAGACAATATTTGTATTCAAACTCACAGTTTATGTTTTGTCATATTGAACACGACAGTTGTATTATTAAGTTGTACTTGAATTCTGTACCATATATCTGACGACCCAAGATGGGTGATGTATACCTAATTTTGGGGGCGTCACAGTTAGGACTAGAATTAGTGCAACAAACCGCAGACGTGGTGACAGTGATAAGAGCTAGACTGGTAGCAACTCAAGATCGCCAGAAAAAGTACGCAGATTTGCATCGATAAGACCGGGACTTTATAATAGGAAGTTTCACTTTCTTAAAAGTATCTCTATAGAAAGGAAAAATACGATTCGACAAGAAGAGAAAATTGAGTCCGAGGTTCATAGGACCATTCAAGATATTGAAGCGAGTGGGCGAAGTGGCATACAAAGTTGCATTACCACCTGAGTTAGAGCACATCCACAACGCGTTTCACATCTCCGAGTTACGTCCGTACAAGCCTGACTACAAACATGTGATTTCCTACGAGCCCATTTAAGTGGAGAATAATCTGGCGTATGAAGAAATTCCTGTCTAGATATTATATAGGAAAGAGCAGACATTAAGAAATAATGTTATATCTTCTGTAAAAAAACTTTGGCGAAACCACGACGCCGAGGTGGCCATGTGGGAATTAGAAGATAAGATGAGGAGGGACTATCTCCATTTATTTGTGTAACCTTATACCAATTTCGAGGACAGAATTTTTATAAAGGGGGGAGGGTGTAAGAACCAAGAATTTTATTAATAAAATAAAGATATTATCAATTATTTGTGTGTGTATATATATATATATATATATATATATATGTGTGTGTGTGTGTGTGTGTGTGTGTGTGTGTGTGTGTATGTGTGTGTGTGTGTATGTGACATGGGACTAATAATTGAATACCAATTGAATCATGTATGAAAGGATTAAGAAATATATTAATAATGTTGATAAGCTTGGTTTTGATTAATTAAGCTTAAGTGTTAAGCCTTTTGTGGCATGATTAATTTCTTAATGAGATTAATTGATGGATAACTTAATGAAGTGTTGGATCTAGGATATATTCAAGCCCAACCTTAATAATGTAACATACTTGCATAAGTTGGGAGTTTAGCCCAAAAAATTAAATTGGTGGACTAATGTTTAGCCCACTGTGTATAAGTATTTGTGCCTAGCCCAAACTTAATTTAACTTAGGAACAGCCCAGTGAGTAATTGATCCAAGATTTTATTAAAATTGTGCTAGTAGCCCAAGGGGCATTTTATTGGATTAGCACAATACACTTGGGTCATATATATATATATATATATATATATATATATATATATATATATATATATATATATATATAATTCGAAAGCCAATATACTATATTATGGTACAAAAGGTGGATTTAATAAAATGTAACATAGGGAAATGAACCTCATGACCGACTAGGCCCCTTTCCTCTTGCCAAATTACTGATCTTTCAAGCTAATTGAGCTTTCAAGTAAAGTCCACGTTGTGGAAATGATGGTGTAATTACTAGGAATAGTGTATGAATAGTATGGGTTGGAAGAACTTTACACTAACTCCACTTTTTCCCTTGGTTATTACCCCAATTATTGGATAATGATTTTCCTATAAATAGGAGGCTTGGAATGTTGGTGGAAATTTACCACATTTCAGTTACTTAGTTCTAGTATAAGAGAGAGCCAGAGAGAGTTAAGAGGAAAGAAGGAAACCCAGGAAGCTCTTGCTATTCGGGAAGGCAGAATCTAAGAGGAACAATAGTGAAGGCATAAAGGTACGTCCTGATTACCTTAGGTATTACATATTAATTTTGGCCAGTTAGTTCTTTTGGTTAAGTAATGTAGTAGGCATAAGAAAGAGTCTTATTGGTTATCATGATTTTTGTATCTAAGGCCAAACATTAAAAACATTAAACTGACAAGTAACTTGAATAAGGTGATAAGTTGGCTATCTGTGTACCCATAAATAAACAAACCCAAGAACTTAGGCTCTGCCGAAGAGAAATAGACCCAAGCTAATTGCATGGTATGCCTCAAAAAATGCTATGATTTATTTTATTATTTTTCCTTTCGGGTCCTTGCCTCATAGTTAGCAAACCAAACTCGTTAAATATTGTGAATGGATGAATAATAAGTTACTATATGCCTCGGGAGGTATTGGACATGATCCCATGTCTAGTTAGACACATAGTACAGCTAGCTATGGAGTCTGAGGAGAAGTTAAATAGGAGTCGGGATAGAAGAAATAGTCATAATCCCCAGAGACTGAAGCTGTCCCGAAGAGTCGACTTCGGGTGATGTCTTCGGATTCAGAGATGACGTCTTCAACTTCGGATGATGCCTTCAGGTTTAGAGATGACATCTTTGACTTCACGTGATGTCTTCAGATTTAGAGATGACATCTTCGACTTCGGGTGACATCTTCTACTTCGAAGATAACGTCTTTGACGTCAAAAGATGTCTTCGACTTCGGAGATGACATCTTTGACTTCAGAAGATGTCTTCGAATTCAGAGATAGCGTCATGACCCTGGAAAAGGCTGGATTAATGTGATAAATGTTATTATTTAGTTATAAACTACTCACGCAAGAACTAAAATGAGTTTTTAAGTAGAAGGTTTTACTAACTACATGAAAATAGATCTGATACACACAAGCATGCGTGTAAGACCCCAAATTTTATGAAATGAAAGTATTCAATTTTCTTATAATTGTTATTTTATTTAGTAAATGGTTAAATTGATAAAAGGTTAAAGTTAATGGTGATATGTGAAAATTTTGCAAAGTAAGCAAGTTGTTATAAAATATTCGATTGGTCGGGGAATATTTGTTTTAACATGGAATATTCGTACGACGACAAAATAATTGGTGGACCCCACAACAGAAGTATTGTTGGAGTTAGAAAATGACAAAAATATCTTTTTATAAAATAACGGCGAAAGTTTTACCGTTAAACTGTTGAAATACCCGGTGGTAAAAGAACAGTAATACGCGTGGTTGTATAGTAGCACACGATATTGATTATTCATGCTTACGTGAGAAGTCACTCAGTTATACTAAATTATTTCTATACTAATTGCTGCATAATATCTCTCATATTATTGATTCAATTATTGTCACAGTATCATCTGAATAATATTTTATATTATTAAATCAATAATTGAGATGACAAAGTTATTTATATTATTATTTGCAATATTAACGATGTCTAGAAAGTTCTATCAAGGAAAGAGGTTTGGTCACCTAATTGCGCGCCAATAGGGAGAAATCCTTATCGAAAAGCCCATTCTTTTCTGGGAATGATCTAGTTGTTAAATATTGTGAGTTATAATATTAATGATGAATAAGTTTGTATTGATTAATAATGTCTGTTCATTTAGTTTTCTTTAATTCTTTCGTGACCCAATTACCCTCAAATGAGGTATTTATGTGATTGGCTGATTTTATTGACCAGTCGGGTAATTAATCAGATAAATGGGCAATTAATTGTTGTTAGTTCACATGCATATAACTATTTGTTTACATGTATGGAACTATTGATTCACATGTATGTACTATTAGGGGAGGTGGTGCAAGTTTCATAATACTTGAAGGACTAAATTAAAAATGGAGAGAGAATCAATTATAGAGAGAGAAGCTATAGAGAGAAAGAAGAAGAGTATTCTGCTACTTCACTATTGCAGTATCCAGCCTTCTACTAAGGTAAGGGGTATTATTTATTTCATATTCGCCTACGATATTATTTATCATTCAATATTCGTAAGTGATATTATTTTTGTTCAGTATTCGTAAGAAATAATATTTTCTTCTATACTCTGTAGTATGTGAGTAATATTATTTCGTTTCGTATTCCTAATTCTACACTCATTTTGTTAAAATATTACTTCTATACTCCTTAAAATTAGTACAATATCCTTAAAATTTGTACTTCATCTAGTATTGTTTCACAAGGATACTTTTATGAACATTTTTGTTAAATTTTAAGTTTTTCATATCGGAGTACTATTCATTTATACGGCACTATTCATACGTACGACAGTATTTATGCGTACGGTACTATTCATAATACGGTACTATTCACAAAATACTATTTATGGGCACTATTCATAAATACGGTACTATTCACAAAGTACTATTCAGTAGGTACTATTCACAAAGTACAATTCATAGGTTACTATTTACAAAGTACTATTCATAGGGTACTATTCTTGAAGTACTATTCACTCAAGTACTATTCACCCGAGGTACTATTCTTGACAGAAATTAATTTCTTTTCTGTCTAAAATATTTTTGATATAATATTATTATTGAATTTTTCTCCACATAGCATTATCATGTTGACAATTTAGACATTTTTAAACTCTTAATAAATTTAAAGTTTTTAATATTTATCCTTGAATTCGTTTGATTAATGCTTATATCATTGTCATCATCCTCATGCTTATATTTTGACAAAAGTTATCTTTGGCCCGTAGTGCATAGATGGACTGTTGATTGGTATGATTATGACCAGGGATTATTCGGTATAATCATGACCTGTAATGTTACAAGTGATGTGGACTATTTATTAAGCTGAGTCTCAGCGACAGTTGTTGGTATGATCATGACCATACGTTCTCTTCGGCCAAGGGTGCAAAGATGAATTATTGTTTGGCATGTTCATGACCATTGGTGAAAACACGAATATCCTTGGCCTGTAGTGTATGGATAATTCGTGGTCGTGATACTAATGAATATCCTTGGCCCGTAGTGCATGTATAATTCAGTGATGTGGATTATTTATTGAGCTGAGTCTCAGCGATAAAATTTATGATAAACTTTTAAATCATAGAAGATAGTATATATCATGCTCTACTTGACTCTTCTAATGGATTGCTTATTCCGCTACAGTTGTTGATCTAAAACTTGTTGTCTGTTGTATTCTATCAGTTGTTATACTGTTGAAGTCTAAGGATAATTTATTCTGCATTATCGTAGTCATAATATTTCTTACTGGGCTAGTTGAGCTCACCCTTTTCTTTCACTGTTCTCTTCAGGAAATGAGAATATAGCTAGGATTAGTCGGGAAATGGATTAACGGTCCAGATGGTTGTTTTAGTAGTTCTCACTATTCTGTGAAATAGTGTGATAATAATTGTAATGAGATTGAGTTTGAGTTTGGATATTGTCTGGAAGACAATTTTTTTGTTAAAACTCTCAGCTATGTTTTGTCGTATTTTACACGAAAGTTGTATAATTAAGTTGTAGTTGTATTCTGTACCATATATTTGGCAACTCAGAATGGATTATGTGTGCCTATTTTGGGGGCATCACAATGCATAGGAAAGGTTGTTTAGCGTTGTTGTGTGGTTTAAAGAATGTTATGGTTAACCTTTTACACAATGAACTTTCTTAATTTGTCAAATGAAAATGTTATGAGTAAAACTAACAGTTGGTGAGAGTAAATAAAAAGGACATAACCTAGTTTAAAAGTTCCTTAACATGTAGGTTTGTAACAACTTAAACCAGAGTATGTGACTTTAGTAATATTTCACGTATACAAATAGGAAGTGAGTATATGAGACTAAAATTGTCAAAAGTAAAAACAATGTGGATTATACATCTATGAGTTTTAATGTGTATAGCATACATGAATAGAAAAATGTGTAATAAATACCTGTTGATATGTATGTCAAAGTGTGTGTGACTAATGAGTACCTATACGTGCATAAATAGGATAATATAGTTTATTGAGGTGGTTTGTGCTGTAAGTGGTAATCAACGCAAAAGACAAGTTTCCTAACTCAAACTCAAGTTATTATTTTCAAGCACGTTAGTGGATAATTATTGTTGATTATTCCACATCTATGATATTTATTGATATTCGCATATTGTGCAAGTTGTTATTAATATGCAAGTTTCCTAACTCAAACTCGAGTTATTATTTTTCAAGCATGTTAATGGATAATTATTGTTGATTATTCCACATCTATGATGTTTATTGATATTCGTATATTGTGCAAGTTGTTATTAATATGCAAGTTTCCTTAACTCAAACTCGAGTTATTATTTTTCAAACTATGTTAGTGGATAATTATTGTTGATTATTCCACATTCACTAATTATTAATGAATATTCACATTTATTGCAAGTTTTCCAACTTACACGACTTTGAATATTGTGCAAGTATTCGAACTCTATTTTATATTGAGCAAGTATCCGAACTCTATTTTATGTCGAGGAAGTATCCTAACCTATGCATTTACTTTATGCAAGGAATCTATGATGATGTAAGTTTCTAGCTTACACAACATTGGTTATTGCGCAAGTATCTAAATCTTATGATTCTTATCTTATGACATAATATTTCATAGATAGAATAGGGTTGTTTATATTCTTAAACTTTGATTCGAGTATTGAACTTATAATTTTTCGTATATACATTTAAAGAGTGGTCTATGCCAATTGATTCGGCTAGACCTAAATCATAATTTGAAAACGATCCAAACTAATTGATTGGTACGGAATCACGTATTGACTGAGATGAACAACCTTCTTTGAAGGGGAAACTATATTATCGGGAGATCGACGTGCGCACTTGAGTACGATTAAACGATATGCATAACGTAGGGTACTTTAGGCTGATCACCTGTGGTACTCGTTTTGTTGGATTATCAGTATATTACTGTTAATTCTAGTAGAAGTTCATAGTCCTTAGTGACTGCTCAGTATTCATTATTTTGAGATCTCAAGTTGAATAATTCATTGAATCTTATTGATGTCTTTCTGTCCTTAGCGACTTTATTAAGAATCATTGATACTTCTTGTTACTCTTGAACTATCATTATTGTTGTACCCCTATGAAATTTTAAACTATATTGAACACCCTTATTGCTATATTACTTGTTGAGCAAACTTGTTGCTCATTTTTGCTTCCCTAAAAATATTTCAGTTAAGGCAGAGCAAGGTGGACCCTCAGGCACTGATAAGGGAAAGGGCAAAGCTACGGAGTAGTTCATATTTGTCTAGGGATATTATGATTATGTTAAAACATAGTGTTATGTATTAATTATGTCTCAACTTTTTTTAAGTATGTTAAGGTATGTAAGAGATGTTTAAGTTGCGAAACCTTGGGATATGAAAGATTATATTAAATAAATGTAATATATTATGATATTTCCGTTGCATGAGATGTTATTTAGTCATTATTTTTGTAGGACGTGATACACCAAATTCGAGACGTGAGTGGTCTGAATTTGGGGGCGTCATAATGTAGCCTCATGGCGGCCTATGCTAAAGCAAAATAGGTTTTTTCAATCAACATGTATCTCTGTAAGATCCCAACTTTTATAAATAAAGATAAATTTTCTATAAATATCATTTTTGAATATTATGGAGTTAATTTGATATAATGTTATAGTTGTGGGTAATATTTATAAATTTTGCAAAGTACGCAAGTTGTTATATATATTCGATTGGTCGGGAAATATTCGTTTTAAGATGGAATATTCGTACAACGGCACAATCATTGGTGGACCCCACAACGGAATTATTATCAGATTGAGAAAACGATAAAAAATATTTTATTAAAAATAACGGCGGAAGTTTTACCATTGATACTGTTAAACTACTCGGTAGTAAAAGTACAGTAATACGTGTGATTGCATAGTAGCACACGGTATTGATTATTAATGCTTATGTGAGAAGTCACTCAGTTTGATTCAATTATTGTCAGTTAATAATATGAAATATTTAGCGATAATGAAGTTTTGTTTTATTCGTATTATTAACGTAATAAAACAGAAACATCTTTTTATATAAAACAGAATACTTTATTAAAGTTATTCTATAAATAGAATATATTATATTTTATTTAAAAGATTTTTCTTTAAATATGGACCGTCAGATTAAAGTAATCAATCTGGACCGTTCATGGATTAGTTACTATGCATTCTATTTTTTTATAAATAGCAGATCATTCCTTCATTATTTCTTACGAATTCACTGAACTCTAGAGAGAAAAACTATAGAGAGAGAGAAGAAAAGTATTCTGCTACTTAACTACTTCCTTCTTTTAGTTATTCTTTAAAACGGTAAGGGGTGTTATTCTTTCTTATTCATGAAGAGAACTGTTGTTATTCCATTTCTTATTATTCTGTTGGAATAACCTATTTACGCGGTCTACCCTATACTTGGTGACATTCTTCTATTATTCTGTTGGAACATCCTGTCTGTGTGTTTTACACCGAACCTGGTTCCGTCTTTATTATTATTCTGTTGGAACATCCTGTCTGTGTGTTTTACACCAGACCTGGTTCCGTCTTTATTATTATTCTGTTGGAACATCCTGTCTGTGTATTTTACACCGGACCTGGTTCCGTCTTTATTATATTCTGTTGGAACATCCTGTCTGTGTGTTTTACACCAGACCTGGTTCCGTCTTTATTATTATTCTGTTGGAATATCCTGTCTGTGCGTTTTACGCCGGACCTGGTTCCATTATTTATTATTCTATTGGAATAACCTGTCTGTGCGGTCTATCGCATG
This sequence comes from Panax notoginseng, assembly GCA_016801055.1. Taxonomy (NCBI): domain Eukaryota; kingdom Viridiplantae; phylum Streptophyta; class Magnoliopsida; order Apiales; family Araliaceae; genus Panax; species Panax notoginseng. The sequence continues at coordinate 151,907,108 of CM029022.1, read as the reverse complement.
CATGGTGATTTCTTTTGTTATTCCATTCTTTATTATACTCAGTTGGTTAAGTTTTGACTTCTATACTCCATGAAATTTGTGGAATATCCTTGATAATTGCATTTCATCCAGTATCTTTTCATGAAAATATTCTTCTAAGCATTCTTGAATTTTACTCCACAAAGCAGTATCATGTTGAGAATTTGGACGTTGTTAATTCTTGGATAAATTAATTCTTGAACTTGTTTTATTGAATTCTTATATCATTGTCATCATCCTCATGTTTATAAAATGTTGAAAGTCATCTGTGGCCTGTAGTACATAGATGGACTTGGTATGATTATGACCAGGGATTATTCGGTATAATCATGACCGTAATGTTACAAATGATGTGGTAAAAGTCTTCATTGGCCCGTAATGCGTTGATGGACAGTTGTTGGCATGATCATGACCATTAATGAATACACGAATATCCTTGGCCGTAGTGCAGGGGTGATTCAATGATGTGGATTATTTTATTAAGCTGAGTCCCAGCGATAACAGTGTTGAAAAACCTTTTAAATCATAAAAGATAGTAGAGTTAATTTTCTACTTGACTATTTTAATGGATTGCTTGTTCCGGAAATGAGAACGTAGCTGGGCAAGTCGGGGAACGGAGTGATGGTCCGAATGATAGTATTAGTTAGTAGTCCTCACTATTCATCGTCAGACAACTCGCTTGTCTAGGCGACTTGCTATCATAAAACACAACCTTTGACGGAGTCATAAGGTTAATACACTTCTTCTGACAATCAATTACAACCTCGTAATTTAATAACCAATCCATTCCCAAGATAACATCAAATTCCCCAAGTCTGATAGGGATAAGATCTATGTTCATAATATTATCCTTAATATCCACCCTACAGTTCTTGTGTACGTACTTAACATGGATTATTTCTCTATTCGAAATTTCTATGTTCATGGGATATTCTAACTCATCCTTAGCCAATTCTAAGTTCTTAGCAAAGTCATCGGAAATAAATGAACAAGTAGCACCTGAATCAAATAATACATAAGCATTAACTTTATTGATTAGAATGATATCTGACACCACATCACAAGACTGCACAGCATCCTGCACTGTCATGTTGAATGTCCTGGAGGTCGGTCGGTTGGTTGTGGTTGGTCCTGTGATAGTCAGAGCACTTCCACCGCTGTTTCCTCTATTTCCTCCTGATCATACCCCTCTAAATCCCTTCTTAGGAGAGTCCCTTGCCAGATGGTCCTTTAAGCCGCAAGTGAAACAGACGCCCTTCTTTGGGTTAGGACAGTTAGGTGCTATGTGGCCTTCTTGACCATAATTGTAGCACACTCGTTTTCCTTTCATGTAAACTCCCAGATGAGCTTTCCCGCAGGTCGGGCATGCTTCAATCCTCTTCTTCTGACCTCCTTGCTGATTTCCAGTTGATGAGTTATCGGACCACATTCTCTTCTGATTGTTACTTCCTCCCGTGTTACTTCTACTGGCCTTATTAATTCCTTCATTCTCACTCTTCTTCTTCTTCTGATCCTGATTATACTTAGTCACCGCATCGTTTCCACCTTCAGCGAGTATGGCTACTCAAGCGAATGTTTTCAACTGAAACATCGAAACTTTACTATACAACCAGGGCTTCAGTCCTTGTTCAAACCTTCTTGCTTTTCTCTCATCTGTGTGCACTGGATATGTGGCGAACCTAGCCAACTCATTGAATCTTTCTGCATAATCGGGCACGAACATATTTCCTTACTTCAACTCCAGAAATTGTACCTCCGTTTGGTTCTGCGAGCTTGTCGAAAAGTACATCTCGAAGAACATCTCCTTAAACCTCTCCTAAGTGATCACACCTTCTCCTCCACGGACCTTATTTGCTTGCCACCAATAACTAGCTTCGGATTTCAGCATAAACGTTGCGTAGGCGGTTTTCTGGTCTTCTTTGACTCTGGCAACATCAAAAACTTTCTCCATCTCCATAACCTAAGTTTGAGCTTCAATTGGGTTCATGGAGCCTTTAAACTCTGGTGGTTCCACTGCCTTGAAGTCCTTGAACGTAGTATTAGGTGGAGCTTGAGGTTGATTATTAATCGCTCTAGCTAATAAGTTCACTAATTGTTGAATGGGGTTAGCATTGGCGTTGTTGTTGTTGTTCGTCGACTCTTAATGAGCTGGTTGATGGTTTGGTCTTCTTCTCGGTGGCATATTTCTGCTAAAATATATGCTTATTAGATCTTTATCCAATTCTCTAAATATTTAAGGCTTAACTCAAACAATTTAACATAATCACTTAACATACTTTCTCAAACAACTTGATATTTTTATTTAATCAAAAGTTTAAACAAACTACGATAACATCACTACTATTTACATCAACTATCCCGAGATAAAGAATCTACAAGATTCAAAACATTAAAATATTCCTTTGTTTATAAACACATCAGAATTTACATCTTTAACTACCAGATAGGTTTTCACATAATTAAACTATTCCTATCACTGCTTGTTAAGGCGTTGAATAGCCTTGCTACATTCTTATTCCATAATGCGAGACATCGTCCTGCAATTTAGCATGTACGATGGTAGTCCTTCGAACTGAACTGGGTATCTCATAACTCGATCCTGGGCCTCATCCATTGCATTAAGAAATGTAGAGTACGTCTCCCCAAGCTTAGCTTTCTTTGCACGACAATCCTCTTCTGCAAGATCAGCACGACATGATTCCCTTACCCAGCCCTCCTCTGCTATGGTCAGCCTTGCTGAGTTCTCCTTCAGTTCATTCTTCAACTTCTCTATTTCCTCGGACTTCTCTCAGTTTGACCCTTCTCGTGAACCAAATCCCACTCTATGTTTCCAAGACGTGTGTGAAGAGTCACAACCTCCCTATCCCTCTGCTCGATGGTAATTTATTGAATAATCGTCCGCTCATTTAGCTCCTGAACATTATCAGCAATTCTACATTACCGTCATATAGCTCACCGTACATCTCAGCACTGATAGAGTTCGGTGGGAACTCATCTTCCTCCTCTGGATCAGTCCCAGGCTCATGCTCTTGACCAACAACATTGATCAACGGAGATGGCTCTCTCTGTACCAACTGCTCCCTAACGACGTGAATGCCTCGGGGCTCCTCCCCTGTAGGTACACGGGGTTCCTCCTCCCCAGCTCGACTAGATCCTCCAACATCCGACATCCTGACAACACAGTTTTAAGTTTTAGTTACCAAGCTGTACTAGCGAGCACAAAAATTTATCACATAAACACATAAAGTCTTTTATTATCTTCAATGAACTAAGAAATTCATTTCTTAGAACTCGATAAGAGTTTACCACCACTATGTTCTCGATCTCCTATAAGACTACTATCTAAGGTTGTTTCCTCACCTAATGTTCATAACCTACAGCTTTGATACCAACATGTGACACCCTTAAATTCGGGTACTCAATTCCCATGGGATTTGGTGTTCACTATTCAAACATCATGTATCTATATACTCATAATAAATGAAAAACCATAAATAGATAGAAATAAATCCTCTCCTTATGGAGTTACAACATCTGAATATAAATACATCACTCCGAGGTCATACTAACATTAAATCTTAAATGCAGAAAACACAATCAAATATTAAGTCTTACACAAATTAAACATAAGTCTGAAACATAACATAACAAATAAATAACAAGTCTTCATCACTTGTAAATCTTGCCCTTGCCTTTGCTAGTGGAAGGCTCGTCGGACCTTTCGTTCTTAATTGAAATGTTATTATTACGCAAGAGTGAGCACGATTGCCCACAAGTATAATAATATAATAAAATGCGAGTGAATCAAAGACTACTGGAATAAGAAACTCAACTTTTTAATCAAGAATGAATAACAAGAATCAAAAGACTTCTGAGGGTCATAAGACCTTGAACTACGTCCAAGGTTGTCAAGTGTTTATACTCGAAGCCTTTAACAGTCATAAGACTATGGACTCTTCTTCTCGTACTTAGGGGGATCAACCCTTAGTACCATATTGTGCACAATATCTTTAATATAACATATTGAACTTGATCAATAAATAACAAGACTTGATCAATATAGAATATAAGTCTAGAATTTGCTCAATGTATGAGGTAAGGTTTATAAACTTGAATAACGATAACAAGTAGGGTTAGGAAACTTGCTTAACAACAATAATTTAGAAATAGAATATTTGCTCAATATAAAAGTAAGGTTTAGAAACTTGCCTCTTGCACAAGCTACGATTAATTCACTTTCTTAATTAAATCCTACATATCAATACATTCACAATACCCATTATTCAATAGTTCGATATACCTATCGAATCCCAACATTGGTCTTTGAATATGTTATTGGACTTTTAAGTCTTATTAATTAATCACATAACGTAAGTCAATTAACATATTATTATATGCTTGACATGTCTTCATGTTCATTACATTAGGTTTTAAAAACACATTTCCAAACTTGAACACTTACCTTTGTTCTCTGAAACAGCGTAGGCACGCTGCACGGTGCGGGCATGCTGCACAGCGTGGGCGCACTCCATTCATTCTTTGGAGCGGCGTAGCAGCGCTACGACGCAGACCCAGATTCTGCAGTTCGCGAAAAATGCAAAATAAGCCAAAATCTACCAATTTCTTTATTCATACATGAATTTAAACATACCCAGACACTATAATATACACATAATCATTACTCAACCTTCCTAGCGTGATTTTAACAGGTTAAAACATACAATTACTTGAATCAATTCATGTAATTTTAATGTTCTTGGTAATTTTGAAAATATTGAATATGAAACAGAAAATTTGGCATTACGGGTTTGTTATAACATCGAATATACTCAATCAAGGTTTGTTTTCTTCGTTTTAACATACATAAACATATATTAGTGAAATTTATGATACAACATATGATTAACGCATTAAATTTGTACGTAAGGGCCATATGGCCATATTTTTATACTATATAACTTCAAAAATCTAATTACAACATATTTTTATGAAATTGATGTTATGAAAATATACAATATATAGTAAAACTTTTTATGATAACATCTTATCACATATGTACACATTATCGCTACTCTTTCTAATTATAGAGACCTTAAATGTTCAATTACAGAGACTTGATAGCCATTTTTCATGAAAAGTATAAACAACATAATTTAAATTTGAGTTCAAGGATTTACCCTTGATTACACCGCTTGGATTACACAAGGATGATAATACTTCTACTTTTCCACAATCTTCTTCTTTAACCTCATTGATCCTTAGTTTCTCTCTATGTGAACTTGTTTTTCCCAAACTTAGCAAAATAAAAGAAGACGTGTATAATTATAAAAACTGACGCAGTTATGGTCAGTTAATCCAATTCGTGGTTAACTACCCAACTCCCAATAGGGCTCAGTTTGGCTAGCCTTAAGAGGCTCAATCCCACTTAATTTGATAAATCTCTTATAATATAATTTAATAATGTCACACCCATTTACACAATAAATCAAATATCTTATTTAATTTAATTTTAATGAAATATAATAATTTCTCATTAATTCACATAGTCACATAATTAAATTTCCCATTTATTAATTATGTCAAATTATTAAATCTCTAATTAATTATTAAATTAATTAAAATAACATTATGCTTATTAAATATTTTATTTAATTCAATAAGCTCACATAAATACATACTTTGAATAATAAAATTCTTCACATTAATCTAATAAATATAACACATATAAATAAATTAATCTACCATAATTTTATCAATTAATTATTTAATTCAATAATTAAATCATCAAAAAATATTTATTTAATTCAATAAATATTCAAATTAAATTACAAAATCTCGTTTGTCACATTTTCAATATGTTGCAAAATATGAGCTCACAAGTATATGGAAAAAGAAAGCACTCAGTTTAAAGTGTGTACGTAGTAAAATGGACATGGCTTCCTTGCCTTTTTCTTTTTTAAAATAGCTACCCCAAGCACTCTATTTATAGAGTGGGGAGCCGCAGGTCCACCTATAGTTGCCCGGGGTTCTCCGGGCTCTGTGGGTCCCGTCGTCTCGAAGTACGTACACTCGTGCAACGCATTATTCGCTTGAGCCTTAATAACTTTCAATCAGGGCATCTGATTGAGGTGCGCTATACCTTTCCGGAGTGGTGTTGTCGAGAGCTACACAATGATATGGGATAAGAGGTTGTATTAAGTAGAGAAGATATGTCCATAACCAGATCTTCAGGTCTTTAAATTTTATCCGGTGTACTGTCTTGCGTAGTAGTCACTCGAGATTTTGAGCTATGGTTCTTGTGGGACATTTCTATGTAGAATGTGGGATGAAATGATGCCGAGATGGCATGAATGTAGTATTGAGGTGGCAAAATGTTGATTTTGCCCCTCACCGGGGTTATCTCTAGCTTTAGGCTGACGTAGTAGTCGTTGCTCAGGGATATCTCTTAGATTGGGCTGCTGTGAGTACTAGATGTCCTCAGGGTTATCTCTGAGGCATTTTTGACCTCTCGGGGTTATCTCTAGGTTTGGAATTGGATGCCTCGGGGCTATCTTCGAGGTTTTAAACTAACTATTTCGGGGTTATCTCCAGAACTGAAGTTGTATACCTCGGGATTATCTCTGAGGTTGGAGATAAGTCTCCCATGGTTGTCTCCGGGACTAAAACTGAATATCTTGGAGTTGCCTTCGGGATGGAAAACTGAGTATCCCGAGGTTGTCTCCGGAATTGAGCTGACTTGTCTTCTAGGGTTATCTCTAGAAGACGATTTTGCCCTCCTACAAGGTTAGTAACGGGAATGCAAAATTTCGAGTGTCTTCAGATGTGCCTCTTTATCATATTCATACAATGCAATGGCATGGATAGGATAAAGAATACTAGACACTTGAAATGTAACAAGATAAACATGATGCAAATGTAATGCAACATGATGCAAATGTATGATGAATGTGGTTTGTTGGACTATTTTCCTAGTGGATGTGACAACTATCTGCCTCTAGCTTTTCTATTGGGGAATGGAGCTACCATTAATGATCCTGATGAACTTGTTTGATGTATACTCCAAAGCTCACAGGAACTTCCAGGATGTTGACATTGGGATTATCATCAAAGTCCTTAATCCTTGGTACAGAATTTTCACTAAAGATGTGCTTCTCATGTACCAGACACTCTTAGGGAATTGTGCTCTGTTTGATGAAGACTTGTATAATAGATTCCATCATCGGTCCTCCCCGATGAGGATGGTTTTCCCTGGTTTTTATCGCCAGGTCTTTCCAGCGTTCTGTTGGAGTTACTGCTAATAGTTTATGTTGTCAGGGCTGCCTGACCTTCATTGAAATGTCCTTCAATGGCTAATATCTTCTTTGATGCCTCGATGATTTTACTTGCCAGTAACTGATAACGTCAAGACTGCTTAACCTTCGCTGAAATGTACTTCAATGGATGAGTATCATCGGACCACCTCCGATTCTTCGTTATGTTTAACTGCCAACGGCTAATGATGTCAGGGTTACCTGACCATCACTGAAATGTACTTCAACGGTCTGAATATCATCGGACCACCTTCGATGCCCTGCTAGATTTACTTGTCAACGGCTGATAACGTCAAGACTGCTTTACCTTCGCTGAAATGTACTTCAACTTTCTGAACATTATCAGACCACCTTCGATGCTTCATTAGATTTACTTGCCAAAGGTTGAAATATCATCGAACCACATCTAATGTTTCACTGGATTTACTTGCCAATGCCTGATATATCATCGGATCACTTTCGATGCTTCGCTGGATTTACTTGCCAACGGTTGATATATCATCAGAGCAGCTCCGATGCTTCGCTGGATTTACTTTCCAACGACTGAGAATGTCAAGGCTGCTTGACCATCGTTGAAATGTGCTTCAAAGGATAAGATCATCAGATAACTTTTGATGCTTCACTGGGTTTAACTTGCCAATGGCTAATGACGTCAAGGTTGCTTCACCTTCATTGAAATGTGCTTCGACGGATACAATCATCGGACCATCCCTGATGCTTTGTTGGATTTACTTGCCAACGACTGAATAACGTCAAGGTTGCTTAACCCTCGTTCAAATGTGCTTCAATGGATAATGTTGCATGAAGTCTCCGCTGGGGAGAGGTTTTGATGAAAGGTATGGTTGGAGTTATGACCCCAAACTGATGGCACTGGAGCTTCGCAAGGTATTGCCAATGTAACTTAAAATAGTTGTGATCATTGGCTTTGTAAACTTTGTGTCTGGGTGAATACCAATAAGTGATGTGTAGACCCGCAGTTTGATCTATGAAAATCAGGATTTCAGGCTTTCCCGATTAATCGTGTAGCCTCTTTTTTCCTGATTTGACTTTTTAGCTTGTGGCATCTCCCTTGCAACTCAAATTAGATCTAGCCGGAGGGGGTGGGACCCACCTAAGACAGTCGCAGGTAGACTTGCAGTAGGCACAAATATACCTACGGCCATCCGTGGGTGCATTTGACCTAGCCTTTCCCTTTCACAAGTCATTTTCAAGTTGCACCACATAGAGAATCCGAAAGCTCTTCTTCAGATCTACTGAGTTCGGGTCATTTTCTATAAATCTGTCACTGTACAAGTGTTCCACACTATCCTGGTAACGCATGCATGTCTTCTTTTCCACTTTTGTCCGTTGGAAAATGAGTTATCACATGAAATGCTTCTAAACACATAGTAGTGATTATGCAGGCTCATATGACTTGATAAAAAATATTCAACATAGTAAATGTTAGTATTTGACCATGCTGAACATAATGATGTGAAAAAATTTGACTTTAGAAACAGTCAAATTGGTACCTTTTTCTGCTATTTCTTATCCTATTTGAGGACAAATGAGCAAAGGTTGTAAAGAAAAGTAATCTTGGTAATTAGGCTACCCTTATGGATTATGGCTTTGACAAATTTTTATGCATATAGGATGTTTATGACTGTAAGTTAGTGTGCTACTGAATGGCCACCTAGTCATGCCTACGTGCATGTGGATAGTTTTTTTTTACAAAGGAGACTTTGGCGAAATTTTTCCATGAGCCTAGGCATTGAATAAAAATGAATTTTTAACTCTACTATAGGCGTATGTTAAAGTAATGTATGCATGCATATTGTCATAAAATACATTTAAAAAGCTCTAGGTTAGAATTTACCATATCCTTTCTAAGGTGATTTAGAGATTTATGTCCAAATATATGGATCCAGACCAGCCGAGTAGCTCCCGTAGGACCTCTTTAGGAGTGAGTAGGAGAGCTTCTGATGTGCCTCGGTCTCACGTAGTCAGACAACCTCATCAGTTGGTGTAGGCAGAGATTCATCCTATCCAGGTTGAGGTATCGGATGTTGAGGACGAGGAGGAGGATGTACCAGTTACGGCTCCCGCTCCTGCTACTCATACTCCCCACAGGGATCTTCCAGGCATTAATATGACGATTCCATAGCTTCTGGATGATTTGAGATGCAACCCCTTGGTCTACTTACATGCGAACGAGGTAAAAACTGGGTTTGATCTTCCTTTGTCCTATTAATAAGGAGCAAAGGTTCTGATGTTAACTTTTCCTAGGGAACTGGTTCAACATACACTCTCTATATAATACTCTTCATCCAGAGTATCGAGAGATTGTGCATAGTTTAGGCTTTGAGGCGTTCTTTTCCATCCTCCCCCGTTGTTGTCCCTGGGGTTACCTCAGGGTGTTGTTTGCGTGATTGTTTCACCAGACTCAGTCTCTCCATTTACTGGACTGCGAGGTGATGATGAAGTCGATGGATGGTGGTTTATCACAGGTATGGAGTTTGGAGGGGCGTCATTGCCTTGTGTGGCGAACATTTCCCCGACTGCCATCAGGTCCTTGCTAGGGGTCTCGACTGAGGCGCTCAAAGACAGGACAGTCCGCACTAGTCCTTTGAGTGTAGATGCTCTGAGTGAGGCGTTAACTGAGCCCATGGCTGATGATGTGAGAGTCAGGGATCGCATTCTTCGACGATTGTTCCTGGTCGTCCTCTTGGGTTATTTTATAGCGGATAACTCTTTCACGGTGTCATTCACTTTAGTTAGCACCACATGAGAGGTGGACCGCATTAGAGAGTATGATTGGGGCTCCTATACATTTTCCTACTTCCTCAGGGAAATACACATGCGTTCTTAGGGCTTGACAGAGGCTTGGCTAGGATTTTACCCATTTCTTCCTCAGGGGAATACACATGCATTTCTCTTTTGATTTCTCATGTACAGGTTAAGAGTGTTGATTGATTACAGATGTTGGCTCTTGTATTAGCAGTTTTGGGCCTATGAGAGGCTTTCATATTTGCATCTCATTAGCATGTTAGGTTTAGAAACCTACCCACGGGGACGACAATGGCATCACTCCACGTTGGCGAAGGTTCTTGTAGCTCAGGGTTTCACCCATTGTCGCCTACAGTTAGAGTTAATGACAGCCGATGTCATTACATGGGTCCCCTATTCTGGGGACCACTTGACGGTTGGCTTTGAGGGTGGTTTCTCAACTGGTGTCGAGCATGTGATGTCCACCCATCGGATTCTTCCCTTCACAAATAGAGGATGAGAGCTTTATTTGTGAGAGTGCGCTATCAGGAGCATCACAAGAGATATTCATATACCGATCTGTCCTCCTGCCAGGCGTTATTGGCCTGTGTCGTAGTCGCTGATAAGTGATATCCCGTTGATGAGAGTTGATGCCATTGATTTGTCAGAGGGACCGTTCACTCAAGAGGCATTCTACCGCTGGTGGTCCCCTCGTACCATTGGAGCCCAGACCCGCGCCACTCATTTCATGGGAGATATGGTTCCTGGATCCATGATGATAATGGATTGAATTTCCTGCGTTCAAGAGCCTATTCATTTGACGTAGATCGATAGCTTGACCAGGTAGTTGGACCGGACGCATTTTTTCATTTGGCATTTGGGCATAGATCCTTCCGAGGTGGATACTTTTGATCCTTCCAGCTCAGGGGCTGGCCCTTCAGGTGGACTATATGGTTTTACCCGTGCAGATCCTCTATTGTATCAGCTTGATATCCCTTTTGGCTGAGATCCAGTGACTCAAGAAGAGTTACATCAGATGACGTAGATCTCAACACTATTTACTTCTTCTGATGTATTTCTCGCTATATCTTTTGATAGGCCTCTGTTAGATACTGGGTGGTTGTGACCCATTCTCATTATATCTTTTGATAGGCCTCTTTTAGTTGTTGGGCGGTTGTGCCCCCTTTCCCTGTATTTTCCAACTGTATACAGAGATGATGTATTAGATGATGATGTACTTAGGAATGTATATATACTGTTTTCCATTCCCTATATCATATTATCATCTATTATTTATCATGCATGTATTATGTTAGGTATATATATGTCCAGAGATGTTCAACATTTACTCCTGGATTGTCTTATGATACGACCCACACAGATGTCTTCCTCGACAGTTAGTCGAATTGATCACACCCCACCAGTATTGGTAGCCTCCTGTTTAAGGGCGTGGCATGATAGTTTGTCATCTCTAGATCGGGCGACCGTAGATCAGCTGTTGCGGCACTCATTGACCTTCATGATGTTCCAGGTTCCATTGGGCTTTGTAGAGGGCATGCTGGAGCACCGGGTACCGGATAGGCAGGTGTTCTGGTTTGAGACCCATGAGTTGACTCTTACCTTAGAGGAGTACGAGTGACTGACAAATTTTCCACTGGATAGGCCTTGCGCTGGAATGGTTGCAGGGGATATGAGCCAGCAGTTCATGACCCTCACTGGTTTTGACGCGTAGAGTAGGCCAAGATGAGATCACCTCCGGGCATGTAGTGTCCATACATTTTCTGATAAACAGATTTGGGTCCTTGGATAGTTATGTGCAGCACTCTGAGGATTTCACCACGTCAGAGGATGAGTGACGGTTTGCAAGAGTAGACTTACTCTTTATCTGTGTGTAGTAGCTTATCTGTACATGCCACTGTACATGGATCATTTATACACCGACGTGATTATGGTAGTACGGGCTCTCCGGGAGGGACATACCATTTTGCCGATGATTGTGGCAGAGACCTTGAGACCGTACTGCAGGGATATTTACAGGCAGCTCGGTCTTACTGTATTTATGGTTCATGTCACACCTGAGACCGATTGGCACATTCCGGCGCCATATGTATTACTTTTCCTATGAAGTAGCTATGTCTTACTCATTTCAACCGGCAAAGTGTACAGACGCTACTTCTTGGTCGGTGTTCTTGGCAGGGATCGAGGATCCATTTGACATTTTGATGTGTTCAGGGCTCAGCTCTCCCTACAGCTTCATTACTCATGCATCTGGCATGATTTATCTTCCTCTACCTGGATTGAGGGACATGACCACGTATCACCCACTAGATGTGATGGCACAGTTCGACCAGTTTCAGGATATTCATCCTTTTGAGAGGGCATTGGGTCAGCGTTTGGCTTCTTGACTTTTATCAGCAAATGATAGATCCAGGGTCTATGCATGTTGGGCCCAGCGTGAGAGGGTTGAGTTTACTATTAGCCATCCGGGATGTTTTACAGAGTACTCTACATGGATGGAGGCAGAGAGTACATCGGGTAGGGTTGTATCCATAGAGCTGGGTGTTAATTTTGATAGTGGGGAGCCCATAGAGGACACTGATTCTCCCACCGAGGATGAGCTGTTTGCTAGTTTGATAGCAGCTATTGTTGATTCTCCTAGTATAACTGCTACTGTGACCCCGAATTCTGTAGAGTATTTAGAGCAGAGTCTGCATCTGATGACATTTGAAATAGATCAGGCTAGGGCCTTGATGTTGATAGCTCTTTCTAGGAGAGATGTCGTTCTTATCGAGAGAGATGATGCTTTAGCTCATAGAGACATCGCTGTTACTTAGCAGGACGAGGCAAGATCATCTAGAGATGTAGTTGTTATTAAGCGGGATGGTGCTATATCTACCTGTGATGCCGCTATTGTAGATAGTAATGCATTGAGGTCCCTTACTACTGATATCATTATAGAGATGAACACATTTATTGATCAACATATTGTCACCAAGCAGATGGTTGTGGACCTCTTGGCTCGTGTTGATACCCCTGGGCAGGAGCTCACAGAGTTACCCCCTTCTTCTTAAAGGGATGCCATGTTAGATTTGATAGCGCACCCATACACTGATTTGTAGGTGGGCTTGGATCTTCCTGCACAGACTAGCTTAGTCATTTTTGTTATGTACAATATATATTATATATATCAAATAGCGTTATATATGGCAGGGAAATATATTTTGATTCACTTCACTTTTAGTTACACATTGCTACTTGCTTGATGTTTGCCTATTTCTCCAGGGCTTTTGATCTTGATGTATTCTGAACTCCCCCATGATGGATTGACATTGAAATGTCACAAGATCTTTAAAAATGGCACTACTAGAAAACAGTAAATAGACTACGCGGAAAAAACGTTGTGGTTTCAGTCAGGAAAACGTCGTGGTTAAGGGTGTCATCTATTTGACACCCTTACACAACGTTTTAAAAACGTTGTAGTTAAGCACAATACACAACGTTTTTTAGGAAAAAAACGTTGTAGATTTGTTTTTCAAAAATTAGCAGATGCTTAAAAACATTGTAATAGGTATGATTCCACAACGTTTTCTGAATAAAAACGTTGTAATTTAGTATATCAGACAACGTTTTTAACCAATTTATACAACATTTTTAAAATATTGTAGATAAAGAAAAAAAAATATTGTGGTTCACCTATATTACCAATGCACCTGCAATGCCATGATATATAGCTAAAAGATCTAAATTCTCATTTAAATTTAAAACCAAAATGTATCAACCATTCAAAATACATCCCAATAATACCATTTGTTTACAGTTTCAAATGTCTTAAGCATTGATTATGAAATAACATTAATTAAAAAATACAAGTGAAACTACATTAGTGATATGGCAACATTGAACCTCCTCTTCAATTAGTGATATGGCAACACTGAACCTCCTCTTCATACCTCCACTGTACTTTCCAGCCTGCTTGTCAGCAACTCCTCCATTGAAAAGATTAACACTCCTAAGAGATTCTTCCACTGCCTGCAATAACATAACAAAGAATTAAAATAGTTTTTTTTTTGCTTTGTAGCCTAGTTTAGTAAACAAAGGCAATCTGGGGTTGTATCAATATGGCAAGATTTTAGGTAGTCAAGCACAAGACAATCTGAGAACTTTTATTGACCACAGTAGAAATTGCAAATGTGTAATCTGGGGTTGTATAGTCTCCAGTTCATCAAATGTGTAATCAGTTCCATGTGAAACTAGTTTACAGCTTCAAAGAAAAGAGCCTGAGGTTGCAAATGCCCTCTTTCGCACATGGTAATAACATCATCCCAACCACCAATTACCTAGACCAAAAAGAAATATGAATGGATTGTGACACTACGAAATGAAATACAAGATAATTAATCACCGAATTATAAGAATTTTACCTTAACAGTTTTGTCATCATACATAACCCACTACTCATGATCATGACTGTATGCAAAACAATGATAATGTTGCCCATAATAGCAAACCTAGTATTAACAAAAGATGAAAACAGTTCAATTATTAAAAAGATCTAAGTCGCACAAAAATACACCAAATATGTATCGTCTTCCGGATCGCAGAATATGCAGTAGTGCAAAAAGAGAACGGAAGGCTGTAGAATCAATTTGCACCACAAAAAAGTGTAAATTCATAGTCCATGACAGGTTTACAAACTAAATTAAAAGGGAATGGGATTGTTTCATGAAGCCGACAGAAAGTACGACTGATATAAGGATAAGGACAATTTCTCATAGCCCCAGGATCTGAATCTGCTATTGGTAAACTGGTTGGTGGAGCTTGTGGAAGTGCCTGGGAAGCTGTAGGAATGCTTATTAATTTCTCTTTGATAAACTCCTTCAACCTGTGGACAGATAGTCAGATGATGAACCAAGTTGTAACAAAAGCTACAATATACATCTGGATTTAGTATACATATATACTCGTATGTTAGTGTAGGATCCCCAGAGCCAACCGTCATGCGGAGCTGTGTTCTGTCTGCTGGATCTGTTTTAATTCTTACCGAGCAAAGCATGGCTCGGGTACTTTCTGAATAATTCCCCATAGAAACTGCTGTCACACTTGATACAAGTGTTGGACTAAACAAATAATTAAACTGAAATACATCACTATCAGATACCAACTTCTAAAACTTTGAAAATGTTCTCACAAATTCTACCGGTCCCTCAGTCTCTTAACTTTTGCATTATAGTTTGACCCTAAAGAAGTGTTACTCATTGTAAAGTGATCTATTGAACTTCAAATGAGACCCAAATTCAATTGAGTCAAATAACAGAACTTATAGCACCAATAAGTTTCACTCCTACATCAACAGTATCCAACAAAATAGAATAAATAACAGAAACCTACAAAGAATTGTCAAACATACCTGCTCCCCTCCCAGTCTGACCAGTTCCACTGCAGACAAAACATGTAAAAGTCAATTAAGATCAAGAGCAGCCAGTCAAGAATTTAATACAGTAATAATTATCAACAATCAATAGATGACATCAAGAGCAGCCAGTCAAGAATTTAATACCGTAATAATTATCAACAATCAACAGGTGACATGATCACAGGACTAAATGCCTGATATATTCTTTTACATCAAATTAAAGTATATTGGGAATCGGTAGTAGAATGCCAAGACTTACAGAGGTGACTGCAGTGACTGTGAACCAAACAGAGATGAAAGTGAAGCCATTGCTTGCTGAATAAACCGAAACAGAATACATTCATCAAACAGGTAAGACAAAACCACAAAAATAGTAAACATTTAAGTAAAGCCAGTACAACTCATTCCTACTTTAATATATCATCCACAATAAGGGGTTTTCTTACCCATGAGAATTAACTGCAAATAATTTGAATTCTGCAAGATTTTCCAGAAGAAAGACAAAACCACAAAAAAATGACAGATTGATTTTAGTAATCTCTGAACTCCAAACCTGGTTGACAAATTAATACCTTACCAAGATCCCCAAAAAAATGACAGATTATTGATTCCCCACTCTGAATGCCAAATTTACCCAGACAAATATCCCTAAGTCAGAATTCACCCACATTCCTGATTCCCCACACTGAATGCCAAATTTAGCCAGACAAATCTAATGTAACCCATGTCCAATCAGTAAAATTAGAAAATTAACAAATTTTAGGTAATAAAAGAACCTATATGAAAATATAGTGAGACAAGTCATATGAAGGTTCAAAGATAAAACACTTTCTACATGAAAATATAGTGAGACAAGTCATACCAAAATTTAAAGACATAAGTTGCTGAAATATGGGTGACTAGGTTGGACTCAAAAACTCAACCAACCTGTTAAGATGAGTGCCAGGAAAAGTGAGTTCAAAATAAAGCAGGAATCGAGAGTAAAGTTAACCGAATCAAAAATCTCGAGCCGCTGTCGAAGCCGAGCATTAACAATACTAGCCACCTGAAGCAACTCTTGGACTGAGGTTGCTATTTTTAGGGCTTCGATTTATGAAACGATCAGCGGCTCTTTTGTCTTGGTATTTCCCTTGATTAAAACATTGTGAGCTCGAAGGGGAACATTCTCTATGGAGATTCGACGGAACAGGATCTCTATTTTGGCTCTTTTGGAAAGCAATCTTGATTCCACGGTGACTGTCTCCTCTTCTTCTTCATCTTCGTAATCTTCTCCTGAAGCTTGAAGCATGAAGCCTGAAGAAAGAATTCATATACTAAATACACGAATCTAAACAAGCAGTGAGCGAAAGTGTGAGACCTTAAATCGACTGAAGCTCAGTATTTGAGAGGATATGTTGGGGGCATAGTGTTAGGGCAAAAGAGAATATGTTGCTCCGTGTCTTTTTTTTGCTCCGTGTTTTTGTTCATAGACAAAATTTAAAAAAAATGTTATGTAATTAAAACCTAAAAAATGCCCTTTTAAATAGATAACGTTTTTGCATATATATCTACAACGTTTTTTTAAAAAAACGTTGTGGAAAAAAATACCACAATATTTTTATAAAAAAACGTTGTGGTTTAAGCGTTGTCTATTTACTATTTTGTAGTAGTGTGGATCGTTGATCTGCGTTTATTCCCTACCCTTTGGTGTCTTGGGACTGGTTTTTATATGTGGTTATGGAGAGGAGTGTTGTGATACCCCCAAATTCAGGTACTTAAAACCCGAACTCGATGCTTCACGATACCATTTTTATGAGCAGAATAATACTAATAATAATAACAATATTATAAATACCAAACTTAATTTACATATATCAGAGTCTAATCCTAGGTAAGAGATCTTTAAACATTCATTACATGATAATTAATAAGTATCACTATCTTGATAAAGCTTAACTATTATATAAAAGAATACAAACTTATTCTACCAGCTTCCCTTTCCCTTTGTTCTTGCCTGAACTTTCTGGTTGATCACGATTAGCTGAAAACATTTAAATTAAGCAAGAAAGAGCATTTGAGTGCTCAGCAAGTAATAACAATAATAAATATTAGCTGAAAGGATTAAATGTTTTCTTTGAACGACACTTCTACAACGAATCAACAGTTGTGAAGTAAGCTGAAACAATTCTAAACAACATCACAATTCTATTTCAAATTTTGAAACTACGTATCGACTATAATTGAAGATCAGTCGACAGACTATGAACATTATTTTCTATTTTTGAAAAGGCTAAACAGAACTTCATCTGTAAACTGTCATAACTTACAGGCACGGGAGTGATCAGCCCGTTATGCCCTGTATTGATTAATACTACATGTTCGAATGATATTTTCGTCCAGCATATCCACCTTAGGCACACAAAAGTTTCCCAGATTCGAGATGTTCATACTAGTTTATAATCCAAACCAAAATAATCCGGTTAGATAATAATAAAGTTCTATCTTGTTCAACAATATTTTTAAATCTATATCTAGTTGAATCAAATAGCTTAGACTCCTTTTAAGTTAATGTATACATACTGGAAACCAACTAATATGTATCAACATGTGATAAAATATAATGATTATCCAAGTGAGGACACTTGTATAACCATATTTAGAAATTAACGAACAGAATAAATATCAAGATTGTACAATAATACTGAATTGATAAACAATGATCAGATAAATTAAGAACTTGTATGACTACAAGGGTTTGGATACATAATCAATAACAATAAAGTTAATAATCTGACATAACGATAATATAATCCTGAAACTTTCTTACTTATATCCATTGCATAAAGTAAATGCAAAGTTAGGATACTTACCTGAGCTGCTGCTTACAATTACGCAACTTAGATTTATCTTTTATATCAAGACCTATCATTAATAAGATCATTCGTTCGATTAGAATAATATATCATATCACATAGTACTGCTAATTGCAGTCAGCACATAACCTAATCATATTATCACATATATTTAGCAGTTATTGTATCACAAACAAACACGTATCTAGTCAAATTATATAAGTCCAGATCAATTTTTGAAATATTTCGGTGCACCGACGGCTTTATCGGGTAATTATCGAGTCTAGAACTCTAGTCTGCAGTTCAATATTCGATTTAAATAACTTAAATATCTGTCATATTATTTTTAAACGACTTTAAATTAATTATTATAATTTATCATAATTTTTCAAACACTGGAATCATTATAAAATGATTTAAATATTAAATAATTCTATTATCATTAATATTTAATTAATATTAAATTATTAATGAAATAATTGTCAAAATATTAAAGTTATTTATAATAACTCAAAATATTTTTATAAGTATTAACATTACCCTTAAATAATTTTTAAAATCATTTTTAAATAATTACCATTAATATTTAAATATTAATACATTATTTATCAAAATATTAAAAGTCATTAAGTATAACTTAAAATATTTTTAATTCATTTATTTCATTTTTAAATAATTTTTAATTTAATAAAACTATTTTTAAACTATATATATATAATATAATTATTAAACAAATCAAATATCATTTAATATTAAATTATTAATGAAATTTACCTTTAAATATTAAAAGTTATATTGTATAACTTAAAATATTTTTAAAAACTTTATTTTTATTTAAAATAATTTTAATAATATTAAAATCATTTTTAAACTAAATTATCTAATATAAATATTAAATAAATCTAATATCATTAATATTAAATAATTAATGAAATTTATCATAAAATATTAAAAGTTATGTTTTATAACTTCAAATGTTTTTAAATACATTATTATCATTTAAAATGATTTTTAATATAATAAAATCATTTTTAATTAATTTATTTAATGCATTTATTAAATAAATTAAATATCAATAATATCTAAATAAATATTAATATTTATGAAAAATATGTCAAATTATTAAAAGTTAATTTTTATAACTTAAAATTATTTTTATAATTTTCAGAATTTAATTTCTATTCTTAAATAATTTTTGGAAATTAAATTAAATAAAATTAAATAGTTTGTCGCTATAGCCTTTAGCGACAGAAAGCGTCGCCTAAGGTGTTTTTGAGGCTCAAGAACACTCAATGTCAGTGTTCGAGTAGCTAGGTTTGACCAACATTAATTCTTAACTTATGATGTTTCTGGGCATTCTAAAGCTTTAATCTTTTAGTACTGATGTAGAACTACAAGTATCAACAATAAACAGGGTCAAAAAACATCATAAATGCAAGTTATAAGCCAGCAAACTAATTGTCATAAGTGTTCTTCATGTTCTGCGCTGCCCAGAAACATGAAGTCATGGCCGGTCAACGACCTTAGTGGCCTTATTTCAGTCAATCTGTTCATGTTATGGGTGGTCTAGACGTCGAGCCTTGCAGATAAACTAACAGAGAACATGATTCAATCACCTAGAACGCCTAGAAATCAACAAGGTCACAGATCTAAGCCACAAAACTAGCTGTCAGAGCTGTTCTTCATTTTTTGGGTTACCCAGAAATGAAGAACAGTTCATGAGGCCTACTTTGGGCTTCCACAACTTGTTGTGCTTGTAACATTTTGGTGATCTAATGAGTCCAGTGTGTAGCAAACATGTAACTGAAGAGATCAATTACAAAACATCAATAAAACAACAACACAATCACAAGATCTATGCTGGTCAAACCCTGCATCGATCACGTTCTTGAGTTTTCTGGGTTACCTAGAAACTCAGTCCGTGATCATCTGGCCTTCTTTGACCAGCCACTGACTTCAACTCATTTGATGTTTAGGAGATTTTAAGGCATAATCATCTAGTCCATATAACATACAACAATCTGATTACCACAACATAATCAAAACAACAACCATGAAAAATATCTGTAGACATGAACTTCTTGTCAAAGCGTTCTGGGTAGCATCTGGTTACCCATATTAGCTTGGTCATGGTCGGTTAATCAACTTTGACCATCAATAACTTTCAATCTACAACAGATTTGACTTTGAATCAAGTTCTAGAGTAAAGCCCTTACACCATACTACAAATACAAACCTTTAAACAAATAAAAACATAAACACACTGAGATCTATGGGACCTGACATTTGGTTGTCAGACCATATTTCTTTGTTTTCCAAATTTTGAAAAACATCAAATTCGTGCATTTAAATGTTATGGATCTATTATGTGCCATCCCAGATCACTTATATATACCACATACAACATATTTGTAAGACCCCAACTTTTATAAATAAAGATGAATTTTCTATAAATATCAATTTTGAATATTATGGAGTTAATTTGATATAATGTTATAGTTGTGGGTAATATTTATAAATTTTGCAAAGTACGCAAGTTGTTATATAATATTTGATTGGTCGGGGAATATTCGTTTTAAAAGGGAATATTCGTACAACGACACAATCATTGGTGGACCCCACAACAGAATTATTGTCGGATTGAGAAAACGACAAAAATATTTTATTAAAAATAACGGCGAAAGTTTTACCATTGATACTATTGAATAACTCGGTAGTAAAAGTACAGTAATACGTGTGGTTGCATAGTAGCACACGGTATTGATTATTAATGCTTAAGTGAGAAGTCACTCCGTTTGATTCAATTATTGTCAGTTAATAATGCGAATTATTTAGCGATAATGACGTTTTGTTTTATTCGTATTATTAACGTAATAAAACAGAAACATCTTTTTATATAAAACAGAATACTTTATTAAAGTTATTCTATAAATAGAATATATTATATTTTATTTAAACTATTTTTCTTTAAATATGGACCGTCAGATTAAAGTAATCAATCTGGACCGTTCATGGATTAGTTACTATGCATTCTATTTTTCTATAAATAACAGCTCATTCCTTCATTATTTCTTACGAATTCACTAAACTCTAGAGAGAGAAACTATAGGGAGAAACTATAGAGAGAGAGAAGAAGAGTATTCTACTACTTAACTACTTCATTATTTCAGCTCTTCTTTAAAACGGTAAGGGGTGTTATTCTTTCTTATTCATGAAGAGAACTGTTGTTATTTCATTTTTTATTATTCTGTTGCAATAACCTGTATACGCGGTCTAACCTATACTTGGTGACATTCTTCTGTTATTCTGTTGGAACATCATGTCTGTGTGTTTTACACCGGACCTGGTTCCGTTTTTATTATTATTCTTTTGGATATTCTGTTGGAACATCCTGTCTGTGTGTTTTACACTGGACCTGGTTCCATTTTTTTTATTATTCTGTTGAAACATCCTGTTTGTGTGTTTTACACCGGATCTGGTTCCGTCTTGTTATTATTCTGTTGGAACATCCTGTCTGTGTGTTTTACACCGGACCTGGTTCCATTATTTATTATTCTGTCGGAATATCCTGTCTGTGCGTTTACGCCGGACCTGGTTCCATTATTTATTATTCTGTTGGAATAGCCTGTCTGTGCGGTCTATCGCATGCCGGGTGATTTCTTTTGTTATTCCATTGTTTACTATACTCAGTTGGTTAAGTTTTAACTTCTATACTCCATGAAATTAGTGGAATATCCTTGATTATTGCGGTTCATCCAGTATCTTTTCATGAAAATATTCTTCTAAGCATTCTTGAATTTTACTCCACAAAGCAGTATCATGTTGACAATTTGGACGTTGTTAATTCTTGGATAAATTAATTCTTGAACTTGTTTTATTGAATTCTTATATTATTGTCATCATCCTCACGTTTATAAAATGTTGAAAGTCATCTGTGGCCTGTAGTGTATAGATGGACTTGGTATGATTATGACCATGGATTATTCGGTATAATCATGATCGTAATATTACAAATGATATGGTAAAAGTCCTCATTGGCCCGTAGTGCATTGATGGACAGTTGTTGGCATGATCATGACTATTAATGAATACACGAATATCCTTGGCCGTAGTGACGGGGTGATTCGATGATGTGGATTATTTTATTAAGCTGAGTCCCAGCGATAATAGTGTTGAAAAACTTTTTAAATCATAAAAGATAGTAGATTTAATTTTCTACTTGACTCTTTTAATGGATTGCTTGTTCCGCTACAGTTAAATTTGATGTCTATTATATTTTATCAGTTTAACATTGTTGAAGGCTAATGATAATTTATTCTGCATTATCTTAGTCATAATATGTCTTACTAGGCTAGTTGAGCTCACCCTTTCTTTCACTGTTCTATTTAGGAAATGAGAACGTAGCTGGGGCAAGTCGGAGAACGGAGTGATGGTCCGAATGATAGTATTAGTTAGTAGTCCTCACTATTCTATGTAATAGTGTGTTAATAAATGTAATGAGGACTCCTTTTGAGTATGAATACTCTCTAGAAGATAATATTTGTATTCAAACTCACAGTTTATGTTTTGTCGTATTGTACACGACAGTTGTATTAGTAAGTTGTATTTGTATTCTGTACAATTTATCTGACGACCCAAGATGGGTGATGTATACCTAATTTTGGGGGCGTCACAATATTCTAACACTCAAACATAACATCTAACATAGCTAGCAAGATCAGATTATAAATTAGGTTTTATACCTTTACTTGAACAAATTTTGATTCTAGTCTTCTAATCTGATCTAGGTGTAATAGAGGCTTGATTTGGGACTAAATTTGTTATAATTTTCGTGGGTGAGGAGAGAGAGAGGTTTGGTTGAGAGCAATTATACAAATGAGGCTTGAATAAAACTTTTTCTCTCTCTTGATCTATATATATGATGTAGATGCAATGTATTTGGCTGGGAAATGGCTGAGTTGCTGAAGATTTGAGCATGTGATAATATCTAGAGTTGGTGACTTGCCAAGATATGACAAGATTTGCAAGCAACCAATTCAAGAATGGGACAAAAAGGGTAATTGGGTTATTTTCCTTGCAATTTTAATGGTATTCTTGTCCGTGGTACTTGAATCTATAGCTTAATCAATAGATTTTAAACTTTAAGGTGTCCCAAATAATTTATAAGGTTTGAAACATTAAGTTTAAAGTTTAATAAAATTTTAATTAGAACACACTAATTAAAATTAGGGTTTTTAATAGAAAATTAGGGTTTAAAATAATTAGGGTTTATTAATATTATTAGGGTTCCCAAATTAACATTTCAATTTACTAAAATAATAATTAGGGTTTCTAATTTTAGCAATTAGGGTTCTTAATTAGCAAATTAGGGTTTTTATTTTAGGGTTAAAAAATAAAACTTAGTTTCTTAAAATAATAAATTAGGTTTCCCTAATTAAATTAGGTTTTCTAATTACCTATACTTACTAATTAGGTTTAAAGAGTTGCCATATATTACCGATTAGGGCTTCCAAATCACTAATTAGGGTTTCTAACAATTAGGGTTTTGAAATATTAATTAGGGTTTTCCTAATTCACAAAAATTCTATAATATGCAACATAATTCATATAACACAATTACTACACATTCTTAAATCTCCCATTTGAGTTTCAAAATAGGGTTAAATAAATTAATATTAGGGTTTATCATAATACACCATAATTGACCAATTATTATCAATATACACATGCAATACATATTTATAGCACTGAAATAAAAATAATATTATATTATTATTCTCATTCGTTATTCCAAATCCAGAAATAGAGTTTGGATTACATATCTAATTTATCTTTCATATATACCATTATTAATTAAATTAAAATAATTAACTTAATTAATCTAAAATAAATTCATATAATAAAATAATTATTATGATAATTCTATTAATCATTTCATATATTATTTAAATAATATAATAATTATACTTTCATGGAAAATAAATAATAAAATCATTTCTACTATATAACTGATTATTATAAGAATACATTTTATAATGATCAATAATTCTAAAATAAAATTATTTATAATTATTCATGCAATAAATATATTTTTATTTATCCCATAAATACATACGCTTTACCCTACACATATTCCTACCTTTAAAATAAAAAAAAAATTAAACGCAAAATTTTTGATTTAATTATATAGAAAATATCGGGTTATTACAAGTGTGACTTTCCTCTCTGAGGTTGACCGCACCATAGATGGTCGCCGGTACTCCTTTGTATGGGGGAGCCTAGGTAGTTCCATCTCTTATGGATTGGTGTTTCTCTTTGAGGACTCAACCACAACTTAGATGGTCGCCGGTTTCTCTCCCATTTGTGCGGGGAGACCATGTAATTCAATCCCTTTGGTCTAGACCGATGATGTATGGTTTAAAGAATGATCACAGTACCATTTGACAAGTTTTTGTGTTTTGGTAGGGGTGAGACTGAACCATGAATGGCTGCCTACGTACTCCCATTGATGACGGGAGATCAGGTCTGCGTAGTTCGAACCTAGCATGAAAAGGTTCAAAATTATATGTGGGGAAAAGGGTGTAGAGATGTTTTTATTTTTTTCTATAGTTAGACCGGACAATAAAATGGCTGCCTATGTACTCCCGTGTATTGGGGAGATTAGGTCTGCGTAGTTCGCACCATGTACATGGCAGACTACAGATGCGAAAAGTTTTATCCCTGATGGGACAAAACGAAGGTGTGAAATATTTGATCCTTGGTGGGCCAAAATGAAGGCATGAAAAGTTTTCAAAACCTGAGTTGAGTGATGGATCTGATGACCCGGAACCAGCTGCTTGTTGGACAGTGTGTTTGTCCTTGATGGGACAAACGAATGTGAAGAAAGGTTGTATGTAGTGAGAGGTTTTGAAAACCAGAATTGACTTGGGATCTCGTGATCCAAAACTAGGATGTTGGTTTGCTGGTAACTTCAGACATAGTATCGTTTCACAGTGTTCGAGTTGATGAGTTGCGAAAATTCATCGCCATCCATCTCCTGTAATCTAAGGGCTCCTCCTATCAATACTTCCTTGACAACAAACGGGCCTTCCCAGTTTGGGGCGAATGTTCATTTGGATTGATCTTAGTTGTCAAGAACCTTCTTTAAGACCAAGTCATGTTGTTTGAACTGCCTTAGCCGGACTTTTTTGTTGTAGAATCTAGCGACCCTTTGTTGATATAACTGACCATTGAAGATAGCTGCGGCCTGCCTTTCATTTATTAGAGACAATTGGTGGTACCTATCTTGTAACCATTGGTCTTCATCCAGCTGAGCGTCAATCAACACCCTAAAGGATTCCATTTCCTCCTCTATGGGGAGCACTGCTTCCATCCCATAGGTCAACAAGTAGGGGGTTGCCCCAGTGGAAGTGCGCATTGATGTTTTGTAGGCTAATAGAATCAGAGGCAACAAGTCAGGCCATCCTTTGTGATTGGCAGATATCTTATGCATAATCTTTTTGATATTCTTATTACCTGCTTCAATAGCACCATTGATCTTTGGATGGTAGATGACGGAGTTGAGATATTTGATGTGGAATTTACTACATAACTCCTCCATCATTTGATTGTTGAGGTTCTTGGCATTGTCTGATACAATCACCTCTGGTTGTCCATATCAAAAAATGACATTGTTTCTGATGAAACCAATGATAACTTCTTTAGTAACCCGGCGGGAAGAGGCTGATTCTACCAACTTAGTGAAGTAGTCGATTATGGTGAAGATAAACCAATGCCCATTACTAGATTTGGGCTGGATGGATCCGATCACATCCATTCCCCACATTCAGAAGGGCCAGGGTGAACTCATATTGTGGAGCTCCCTTGGAGGGGCGTGGATATAATTCCTATGAATTTGGCATTGGTAACATCTCTTGACGTGATCATCACAGTCAGCCTTGAGAGATAGCCAGTAATGCCCTGTTCTTAGGATTTTCTTGACAAGTAGAGGGTCGTTCATGTGTAGGCCGCATACTCCACTATGGATTTCTTCCATGAACCTATAAGCTTGGTCTTTGTCTAGACATCTGAGAAGACCTAGTCCTACATCTCTTTTGTAGAGTGCATCTCCGCTCAGGTACAATTTCATAGCCATTCGATGGATACACTTTCTTTCAGCCTGACTCACCTCAGCGGGTGTAGATCTATCTAGCAAATACTCCTTGATATATTGATACCAAGGGTGTTGGATGGGAGGTAGCTCATTTGATACTTCTCCAATATAGTTCCCATAAGCTGGAGCCTTTTGCAAGGCAAAGGTGATATTTGGCATGTCTTCATTGTCAAGTATGCTGATCAAGTAGGCCAAAGTTGCTAGCGCATCTGCAAAGTCATTCCTATTCCGAGAAATGTGGAGGAAGGATATTTCTTCAAACTCTGAAGCCATCTGTATAACCTGCGGATGATAAGGCAACAAATGTAGCTCTTTGGTGTCATTGATCGTAGTGGTTTATTTGATTACCAATTTGGAATCGCCAAAGACAGTTAACCATCTGCTGCCCATGGATTGGGCTAGTATCAACCCCATGATACAGCCTTCATACTCAACAGTGTTGTTGGTGCTAGTAAACTGCAACCCCATAATGGATATCAGAACTGCTCCAGCTCCAGAACCTTCCATGTTTACAGCTTCATCAAAATACATCTTTTATGGTTGGTGTGTATTGCCCTGATGGTGTTGCTGAACTGTCATTACCCCTTCATCAGTGAAGTATGTTTCCAAGGGTTTGAAATCCCCTGAAGGTGTGGAGGCCAGTTGATCCGCAATTCCTTGACCTTCGATAGACTTTTGAGTCACGTAGATGATGTCGAATTGCTGTAGGATCAACTGCCATTTGGACAATCGGCAATTCAACATGTGTTTGTTGAATACGTATTTGAGAGGATCCCTGTGGGATATGAGATGGGTTGTGTGACACCCCCAAATTTGGGTACTTCGATTCCACGTGATTTGGTGTTCACTGCACAAATATCATCTTTCTACCCATAATAAATGCAACCAAGCATTAAATAGAAATAAAATCTTTCCCTTAAGGGTAACAACATCTGAATAATAATACAATCCCAGGTTAAACTTACCTTAAACATATCTGCGGAATTATAAATAAATAAGTCTTAAACAACATCTTTAATTTAATTCTTAAACAAATACATCATATAAAATAACAAGTCATATCAAATAACAAGTCTCCATCATTTGCTAACTTTCCCCTTGCCCTTACTAGTGGAAGGTTCGTCAGCTCTTTCGTTCTTAACTGCAATGTTATTATTAAGCAAGAGTGAGCATAAATGCCCATAAGTATAAAAATGAAATA
The DNA here is from genome assembly GCA_016801055.1 of Panax notoginseng. Taxonomy (NCBI): domain Eukaryota; kingdom Viridiplantae; phylum Streptophyta; class Magnoliopsida; order Apiales; family Araliaceae; genus Panax; species Panax notoginseng. The sequence goes on along the minus strand of CM029022.1, from coordinate 151,879,438 downwards.
ACAGTATAATAACATGCGAATAAATCAAAGACATCTGAATAAAAGCTCAACTTTTGAATCAAGAGTGAATAACAAGAATCAAAAGAATTCTGAGGGTCATAAGACCTTGAACTACGTCCTAGGTTAATAAGGGTTATACTTAAAACCTTTAACAGTCATAAGACTATGGACCTTCTTCTCGTATTTAGGGGGATCAGCCCTTAGTACCATACTGTGCACAATATCTTAACGCTAAAGCGTAAATAATCCCCTATACAGGGTTGTTCATCTCAGTTTGACATTCGAGTCCGCACCAAAGGAAGTTTGGTTTGGATAATTCATCAAGGGTTCTGAAATTTAGAACACTCATCAATTATGGACTAATTGAATCATTAAGGGTTCACTAGTCTAATAAGGTTCAACAATAATGATATTCAATTTGAATAATAATAATCTCAAAACGTATACAATAGGACAATATTGTGTAACTGAATCATGCTTTGAAAAGATAATAAATCTTTAATATAACATTTGAACTTGAATAATAGAATTGATAATTTACTCGAGGTAAATAATAAATTTGAACAATAATGACAAGTAGGGTTAGGAAACTTGCTCAAATTTAAGAGTTTAAGTTTAAAAAACTTGCCTCGTGCGTAGATTACACTTTAACTAAGCACGTTCTTTGAATTAAATCCTACATACCATTCACATAGACAATACCAGTTAATTATAACTTAACTAATCATCATAAACTCATTCTCTTTGTCTACTTTAATTATTGATTATACTTAGTCAAATTATCATATTTACTGCCACATAATATCACTTCATAAATAATAATTTAATTATGTGTTCAATAATTTAATCCACATGTAATTATGTTATTTACATGTTTAAACAACTATTTTTATCATCACATTATACCTCTAACATGTTTACATGTTCATTACATTAATCCACTAACACATTGTTAGACTTAAACATTTTTAATATCTCCTTTCTAAATTTTCTGGGGAGTGGCGCTGCGGTGCCACGTTTATACTGGCTCTTAGCGCTGCGGCGCCGTAGCGCTACGGCCTGACACCTGAAGCTGTGGTGTAGTGGCGCTGCGGCGCGGGACTTCAGTTCTGGAGTTGGCGCCGCGGCGCGAGACCCTAGAATCTGTTTCCCAGTTCGCGAAGAACACAGAGTTCAGCGAAATCAACACATTTTTAACACTAATTTTACCAAATTACACATACCCACATGATATAATTTATACACAAACATAACCCAACTCTTGTAAAGTGATTTTAACCATTTAAAACACCCAATAACAGAATTAAATCATGTAAAATTGGACTATTCTTGATGTTCTTGAAGTTTTTAAAATAAATTCCTAAAATTCAACGCCACGGATTCGTTATAAGGCCAAATCCATTCATTTAAAGCTTGGTCTCTTCGTATTAACATGCATAACAACGTACAAGTATCAAATTTAGGATAATATACGATCACTACATAAAATTTCACGTATAAGGCCATAAGGCCAAAACCCAAACTCTGTAATTTTGTAGAAATCATATACGACATGTTTTCATAAATTTGATGTTATGGTTTACAACATATACATAATTAAACACAATTTGATACAACATAACACACATATAACCCATAAACATTACTCCTAAACCAATTACAGAGTTTCACAGAAGACTTAAGACATAGCTATGGAAAACTTTAAAAGATGTAGAATAAAAAAAATTGGGTTGGATAAAATTACCCAAAGTGTAGATGATTAAGGATGACAATATCTCTCTACTTCAATCACAGTATTCACAATTCTATGAAATTTTCTCTAATCTCTCTCTGGCTTCCTCTCTGAATATTTCTTAGACTTAGGCAAAAAAAATGAAAAAAAGAAAAAGAAGACGTCGTATAAAGATCAGGTAACTGAGCGCAGAGTGGTCAGTTGGCCCAATCATGGGTTAACTGCATCAACTCCTCTTAGGGCCTTGTTTGGCTAGCTTCAAAAGACTTAATCTCATTTAATTAAATAAACCTTTATCATATAGTTTAATTAATGTCACACTCCTTTATAAAATAAACTCATATCTTATTTAATTTAATATAAAATAAATATAATAATCTATCATAATTTCACATAATCATATAATTAATTTCTCATTGATTAATAAATGTCAAATTATTAATTCTCTAATTAATTATTAAATTAATCTAATAACATCATGCTTAATTAAATATTTTATTTAATTCAATAAGCTCACATAATTACATGCTTTGAATAATAAAATTCGTCACATTAATTAAATAAATATAACACATATAATTAAATTAATCTACCACAACTGCATCAATTAATTATTTAATCCAAGAATTAAATCATCGAAAAAATATTTATTTAATTCAATAAATATTAAAAATTAATTTATAAAATTCTCGTTCGTCACATCTTTCCTCCCTTAAAAGGATTTTATCCCCAGAATCACGACTCAATAAATTTCGACCCGTTACATTCTCCCCCCTTACAAAGATTCTATCCCCAGAATCGCTTACAAATAATTAAGTAAATAAATGAGGGTAATTCTTCATCATATTCTCTTCGAGTTCCCACATAGCTTCTTCAGCGTTGTGGTTCCTCCAAATTACCTTAAATGAAGGTATAACTTTATTTCTCAGAACTTGTTCTTTTCAGTCGACAATTTGGACAGGGATTTCTTCGTAAGATAAGTCTTTCTCAAAATGTAGGGGTTCATATTCAATTACATGCTTGTAATCGGGTTTGTAGGGTCGTAACACAGAAACATGGAAGATGTTATGGATATTCTCGAGTGCTGGAGGTAAGGCTACCTCATACGCAACTTCTCCGATTCTTCTCAGTACTTCAAAGGGTCCAACGAATCTTGGGCTCAATTTCCCTTTCTTTCCAAATCTGATCTTTCCTTTCCAAGGAGAGACCTTCAAGAAAACATAACTACCTGATTCAAACTCGATATTTTTACGATATGGGTCAGCGTATTTCTTTTGTCGATCTTGAGCCGCTACCAGTCGTGCTCGGATCACTTTGACTATTTCTGCTGTCTGCTGTACCAATTCTGGCCCTAGTAATTGTCTTTCACCAACTTCATCCCAATAAAGCGGAGTTCTGCACTTTCTGCCATATAATGCTTCGTAAGGCGGCATGCCAATACTAGCATGGTAACTGTTGTTGTAGCTGAACTCTACTAACGGTAGGTGATCATCCCAATTTCCTTTGAAGTCCATTACACAGGCTCTTAGCATATCTTCTAATGTTTGAATCGTTCTCTTGCTCTGTCCACCTGTTTGAGGGTGGTAAGCTGTACTCATTCGCAACTGCGTACCCATGCATTCCTGAAGACGTTTCCGGAAATTTGATGTGAAACGCGGATCCCTATCTGAAACAATTGATACCGGAACTCCGTGCCTCGAAACAATCTCTTTTACGTATAGCCTGGCCAACTGATCTAAGTTGAATCTTATTTTGACCGAAAGGAAGTGTGCAGATTTTGTTAGTCGGTCAACGATAACCCATACTACGTCGTAGCCTTTCTGGGTCGTCGGAAGACCAACCACAAAGTCCATTGTAATATGCTCCCATTTCCATTCTGGGATTTCTAACAGTTAAAGTAATCCACTTGGTCTCTGATGTTCTACTTTTACCTTCTGACGGGTCAGACACTTGGCAACACATTCTGTAACATCACATTTCAAATTCGGCCACCAAAAATGTTGTCGAAGATCTTGGTACATTTTGGTACTACCAGGGTGAATCGAATATCGTGAACTATGAGCCTCACTTAAAATATCTTCCTTAATCTCTTGTACTAGCAGTACCCAAATTCTACTCTCAAATCTCAGTATTCCTTCCTTATCCATCTTAAATCTCGGTTCGGTTCCTTCAGATATCTTCTTTGTCACCTTTTTGCATTCATCATCCTGAAGCTGAACCTCCTTCACTTTATCTAGTAGAGTTGTACCAGATTGCATCTGAAATAGCTTCTCATCAATCTCCATTGGACACTTCACTTGTTTCTCCATTTATGTGATTAGCTTCTCCTGAGCAGTCAACATCATCAATTTCTCACGACCCTTTCTACTTAAGGCATCGGCAACCACATTCGCCTTACCCGGATGGTATAAAATCTCACAGTCGTAATCCTTGATTAATTCCAACCATCTCCTTTGACGCATATTCAAATCCTTCTGTGTAAAAATATATTTCAGACTCTTGTGGTCTGTATATATTTCACACTTCTCCCCGTACAGATAGTGCCTCCAAATTTTTAAAGTAAAAACAACTGCAGCTAACTCCAAATCATGGGTCGGATACCCCTTCTCGTAATCCTTCAATTGTCGTGATGCATACGCAATGACCTTGTCGTTTTGCATCAGCACACAGCCAAGTCCTTTATGTGACGCATCACTAAACACTACAAAATTGCCTGTATCATCTGGAAGAGATAACACAGGTGTCGTACTCAACCTCTTCTTCAATTCTTGAAAGCTCTCTTCACACTTCTCCGTCCAAACAAATTTCACAGCTTTTCGAGTTAAATTCGTTAACGGAGTTACGATCTTGGAAAAATCTTGAATGAATCTTCTATAATATCCCGCCAATCCAAGAAAACTTCTTACTTCTGACAGCGTTCTCGGCTGATCCCAGTTAATCACGGTTTCTACTTTGGATGGATCTACCAAAATTCTGTTTTTATCGATCACGTGACCAAGAAATTATACTCGCTCGATCCAGAATTTGCATTTCGAAAATTTAGCGTACAACTTCTCCCTTCTCAATACTTCCAACGTTAACCTCAAATGTTCTTCGTGTTCTTATTTGGTTTTGGAATATACCAGAATGTCGTCTATAAATACCAACAAAAATTTGTCCAAAAATGGCTTGAACACACCATTCATTAGTCCCATAAATGCTGCAGGAGCATTCGTTAGACCAAACGACATTACTAAAAATTCATAGTGACCGTATCGTGTTCTGAACGCTGTCTTCGGTACATCCTCTGGCCTCACCTTCAGTTGGTGATAACCACTTCTCAAGTCTATCTTGGAAAAGTACCTTGCTCCCTTTAATTGATCAAACAGATTGTCGATTCTTGGTAATGGATATTTATTCTTAATTGTGACCTTGTTCAGTTCTCTGTAGTCAATGCAGAGCCGCATCTATCCGTCCTTCTTTTTCACAAACAACACCGGCGCTCCCCACGGCGATACGCTCGATTGAATGTACTTTTTGTCCAGCAATTCTTGTAGTTGGACCATCAGTTCTTTCATCTCTACTGGTGCCATTTGGTATGGTGCCTTCGAAATTGGAGCGGTTCCGGGCTCCAAATCGATCACGAAATCTACCTCTCTATCTGGTGTAAGTCCTGGTAAATCGTCTGTAAATACGTCGACGAAGTCCCTCACAATCGATATTTCTTCCACCTTTGGATTCTCTTTTCGACTGTCGACTATGTAAGCTAAGTATCCTACACAGCCTTGTCTTAACAACCTCCTGGCCTGCATCATCGTCAGACAACTCGCTTGTCTAGGCGACTTGCTACCATAAAACACAACCTTTGACAGAGTCATAAGGTTAATACGCTTCTTCTGGCAGTCAATTACCGTCCCATAATTGGATAACCAATCCATACCCAAAATAACATCAAATTCCCCAAGCCGAATAGGGATAAGATCTACGTTCATGATATTACCCTTAATATTCACCCTACAGTTCTTAAACACGTACTTAACAAGAGTTATCTCTCTATTCGCAATTTCTATATTTATGGGATATTCCAACTCATCCATATGCAAATCTAAACTATTAGCAAAGTCTTCGGATATAAAGGAACAAGTAGCACCCGAATCAAATAAAACATAAGCATTAATTTCATTGATCGGAATGATACCTGACACCACCTCACGAGACTGGATTGTGTCCTGCACTGTCATATTGAAAGTTCTAGCGGTCGGTCGGTTTGTTGCAGGTGGTCCGGTAATGGTTAAGGTATTTCCACTGCTATTTCCACGGTTAGCTCCTTACACTGCTCCTCCTGATCCCTTCTTGGGGCAATCTCTTGCTAGATGATCCTTAGAACCACAGTTAAAACAAGCACCCTTCTTTGGGGTTGGACAATTTGGTGCTATGTGGCCTTCCTGACCACAATTGTAGCACACTCGCTTCCCTTTCATGCAAACTCCCAGATGAGCTTTTCCACAGTTTGAGCACACTTTAATTTTCTTCTTCTGCCCTCCTTGTTGACTTCCAGCCGACGAGTTATCCGTCCACTTTCTCTTCTGATTATGACTACCCCCAGTGTTACTCCCACCAGTCTTGTTATTTCCTTCACCTTCACTCTTCTTCTTCTTCTGCTCTTGATTGTACTTGGTCACCGCATCGCTTCCACCTTCAGCGAGGATGGCCTTTTCCAGTACTCCGGCAAATGTGTTTATCTGAAACATTGACACCTTACCGTAAACCCAAGGCTTTAGTCTTTGTTCGAATCTTCTGGCCTTTCTTTCGTTAGTGTGTACTTGGCACGGGGCAAACCTTGCCAACTCATCGAATTTAGCCACGTATTCAGGTACGCTCATGTTTCCTTGCTTCAGTTCCAGAAATTGAATTTCCATCTGATTCTGCAAACTAGTTGGGAAGTACATTTCGAAAAACATTTCTTTAAATCTCTCCCACATAATTACACCTTCACCTCCTCGCACTTTGTTTGCTTGCCACCAATAGCTAGCCTCAGACTTCAGAATAAACATTACGAAAGTGGTCTTCTGGTCTTCTCTAACCCTAGCAATGTCGAATACTTTCTCCATTTCCATGACCCACGTTTGAGCCTCGATTGGGTTCCTGGAACCTTTGAACTCTGGCGGTCCCACCGCCTTGAAGTCTTTAAATGTTGTGTTTGGTGGGGCTTGAGGTTGATTGTTCATTGCTCCCGTCAGTAAGTTCACCAACTGCTGAACAGGATTAGCGTTGGCATTATTGTTATTATTGGTTGACTCTTCCTGAGCCGATTGACGTTGTTGTCTTCTCCTTGGCGGCATTTTCTGTTAAATACACGCTTATTAGAACTTTATTTATTTCTCTAAATAGTTAAGGCATTACTCAACAATTTAACATACTCATTTATCACATCATCTCAAACAACTTAATATATTTAATTCAACTCAAAGTTTTAACATCAAACTATAGCATAACTGCTATTTACATCAACTATCTTGGAATAAAGAATCCACAGGATTTAAAATATTAACATATTCCTTCGTTCATAAACACATCGGAATTTACATATAAAAACTAATTAAGTCTTTCACATAATTAAACAGATTCTAGTCCTGTCTATCAAGGTGCTGAATAGCCTTTCCACGCTCCTCATCCATGATACGACATCGTCCTGCGATCCAGCATATACGACGGAAGTCCTTCGAACTGGATGGGGTATCTCAAAACTCGTTCCTGAGCCTCATACATTGCATGATTAAATGCGGAGTATGTCTCTTCAAGCTTTGCCTTCTTTGCACGACTATCATCTTCTGCACGATCAGCTCGACGTGATTCTCTTACCCATCCTTCCTCTGCTATTTTCAGTCTTTCAGAGGTTTCTTTCAGTTCCTTTTTCAGCTTCTCTATTTCCTCGGTCTTATCTTTGGTTTGACGCTTCTCATGGACCAATTCCCATTCTACATTTCCCAATCGTGAGTGAAGAGTCGAAATCTCCCTCTCCTTCTGCTCGAGAGTAGACTGCTGAATGGTCGCTCGCTCAGTCAATTCCTGAACCTCGTCTTGTAATTCCACGTTACGGTCGTATAATGTGTCATACATCTCTGCATCAACGGTGTACCGTGGTAACTCCTCTTCTTCCTCTTCCTCATCAAACTCCTCCTCAGGATCAGTCTCGGGCTCATGCTCCTGACCAACAACGGTGATCAATGGAGATGACTCCCTCTGAACTAACTGTTCCCTAACAACATATATGTCTCGGGTCTCCTCCTCTGTAGGTACTATAGGTAATCGGGGTTCTTCCTCCCCAGCTTGACTAGCTTCTCCAACATTCGTCATCCTGACAACAAAATTTTAAGTTTTAGTTACTAAGTCGTACTAACGAGCACATAAATTAACACATAAACACATAATGTATTTTATTATCTTCAATGAATTACCAAAAATTCATTTCTTAAAACTCGATAAGAGTTTTCCTTTACTATCTTCTTTCTATAAGGTTACTACCTAAGGTTGTTCCCCCACCTAAGGTTCATAACCTACAGCTTTGATACCAACATGTGACACCCCCAAATCCGGGTACTTCAATTCCATGGGATTTGGTGTTCACTGCACAAATATCATCTATCTACCCATAATAAATGAAACCAAGCATTAAATAGAAATAAAATATTTCCCTTAAGGGTTACAACATCTGAATAATAATACAATCCCAGGTTAAACTTACCTTAAACATCTGTGCGGAATTATAAATAAATAAGTCTTAAACAACATCTTTAACTTAAGTCTTAAACAAATACATCACATAAAACAACTAGTCATATCAAATAACAAGTCTCCATCATTTGCTAACTTTGCCCTTGCCCTTACTAGTGGAATGTTCGTCAGCTCTTTTGTTCTTAACTACAATGTTATTATTAAGCAAGAGTGAGCACAAATGCCCACAAGTATAAAAATGAAATAACAGTATAATAACATGCGAATAAATCAAAGACATCTGAATAAAAGCTCAACTTTTGAATCAAGAGTGAATAACAAGAATCAAAAGAATTCTGAAGGTCATAAGACCTTGAACTATGTCCTAGGTTAACAAGGGTTATACTTGAATCCTTTAACAGTCATAAGAGTATGGACCTTCTTCTCGTACTTAGGGGGGGATCAACCCTTAGTACCATACTGTTCACAATATCTTAACGCTAAAGTGTAAATAATCCTCTATACAGGGTTGTTCATCTCAGTTTGACATTCGAGTCCGCACCAAAGGAAGTTTGGTTTGGATAATTCATCAAAGGTTCTGAAATTTAGAACACTCATCAACTATGGACTAATTGAATCATTAAGGATTCACTAGTCTAATAAGGTTCAACAATAATGATATTCAATTTGAATAATAATAATCTCAAAACGTATACAATAGGACAATTATTGTATAACTGAATCATGCTTTGAAAAGATAATAAATCTTTAATATAACATTTGAACTTGAATAATAGAATTGATAATTTACTCGAGGTAAATAATAAATTTGAACAATAATGACAAGTAGGGTTAGGAAACTTGCTCAAATTTAAGAGTTTAAGTTTAGGAAACTTTCCTCGTGCGTAGATTACACTTTAACTAAGCACGTTCTTTGAATTAAATCCTACATACCATTCACATAGACAATACCAGTTATTATAACTTAACTAATCATCATAAACTCATTCTCTTTGTCTACTTTAATTACTGATTATACTTAGTCAAATTATCACATTTACTGCCACATAATATCACTTCATAAATAATAATTTAATTATGTGTTCAATAATTTAATCCACATGTAATTATATTATTTACATATTTAAACAACTATTTTAATCATCACATTATACCTCTAACATGTTTACATATTCATTACATTAATCCACTAACACATTTTTAGACTTAAACATTTTTAATTTCTCCTTTCTAAATTTTCTTGGGAGTGGCGCTGCGGCGCCACGTTTGTACTGGCTCTTGGCACTGCGGCGCCGTGGCGCTACGGCCTGACACCTGACGTTGTGGTGTAGTTGCGCTGTGGCGCGGGACTTCAGTTCTGGAGTTGGCGCCGCGGCGCGAGACCCCAAAATCTGTTTCCCAGTTCACGAAGAACACATAGTTCAGCGAAATCAACACATTTTTAACACTTATTTCAGCAAATTACACATACCCACATGATATAATTTATACATAAACATAACCCAACCCTTGTAAAGTGATTTTAACCATTTAAAACACCCAATAACAGAATTAAATCATGTAAAATTGGACTGTTCTTGATGTTCTTGAGGTTTTTAAAATAAATTCCTAAAATTCAACGCCACAGATTCGTTATAAGGCCAAATCCATTCATTTAAAGCTTGGTCTCTTCGTATTAACATGCATAACAACATACAAGTATAAAATTTAGGGATAATATACGATCACTACATAAAATTTCACATATAAGGCCATAAGGCCAAAACCCAAACTCTGTAATTTTGTAGAAATCATATACGACATGTTTTCATGAATTTGATGTTATGGTTTACAACATATACATAATTAAACACAATTTGATATAACATAACACACATATAACCCATAAACATTACTCCTAGACCAATTACAGAGTTTCACAGAAGACTTAAGCCATAGCTATGGAAAACTTTAAAAGATGTAGAATAAAAAAAATTGGGTTGGATAAAATTACCCAAAGCGTAGATGATTAAGGATGACAATATCTCTCCACTTCAATCACAGTATTCACAATTCTATGAAATTTTCTCTAATTTCTCTCTGGCTTCCTCTCTGAATATTTCTTAGACTTAGGCAAAAAAAATGAAAAAAAGAAAAAGAAGACGTTGCATAAAGATCAGGTAACTGAGCGCAGAGTGGTCAGTTGGCCCAATCATGGGTTAACTGTACCAACTCCTCTTAGGGCCTTGTTTGGCTAGCTTCAAAAGACTTAATCTCATTTAATTAAATAAACCTTTATCATATAGTTTAATTAATGTCACACTTCTTTATAAAATAAACTCATATCTTATTTAATTTAATATAAAATAAATATAATAATCTATCATAATTTCACATAATCATATAATTAATTTTCTCATTAATTAATAAATGTCAAATTATTAATTCTCTAATTAATAATTAAATTAATCTAATAACATCATGCTTAATTAAATATTTTATTTAATTCAATAAGCTCACATAATTACATGCTTTGAATAATAAAATTCTCCACATTAATTTAATAAATATAACACATATAATTAAATTAATCTACCACAACTGCATCAATTAATTATTTAATCTAATAATTAAATCATCGAAAAAATATTTATTTAATTCAATAAATATTAAAAATTAATTTACAAAATTCTCGTTCGTTAGAGGTTGTGTAACCATGGAGATAATGTTGTGATCTCATGGAAGCCTATGCTAAAGCACGACAAGTTTTCTCAATCAGAGTGTACTTATGTTCACTGCTGCTGAAATTTTTACTGAGGTAATAGATAGCTCTTTATTGGCATCTATCATCTTTTTATCCCAACATACAACCCATGTCATTCTCATTGATTGACAGGTACATAAACATGGGAACACCATCCCTGGGAGGTACCAAAATAGGTGCTTTGATCAACTGCTCTTTTTGATGGTAAGGAAGACTTTTTGACACTCATTATTCCATTTCATGGCATAGTTCTTCCTTAGCAACTTGAAGATAGGATCACAGGTTGCTATGAGTTGGGAGATGAATCGGCTGATGAAGTTGATTCTTCCCAAAAATCCCCCTATTTCCCTCTCTGTCTTGGGTATGGAAATTTTTGTGATGGCCCGGATTTTTGTAGGATCTTGCTCAATCCCTTTGTGGCTCTCTAGGAATCCTAGCAACTTGCCTAATTTTATGCCAAAGGCGTACTTGGCAATATTCAACTTTAAGTTGTACTTACGCAACCGACTGAAGAGCTTTCTGAGATGATCTAGGTGGTCTTCCTCCCTTTGGGATTTGACAATGATGTCATCCACATAGATTTCAATCTCTTTGTGCATTAGATCATGGAAAAGAGCCATCATGGCTTGCTAGTAGGTAGCTCCGGCATTGATGAGGCCGAATGACAACCGTCTGTAGCAAAAGGTTCTCCAAGGAGTGATGAATGCAGTTTTCTCACAATCCTCTTCAGAAACCATGATTTGATTTTACCCAGCAAACGTTGGGCAAAATATAGTTACGCACAACACGCAAGTATACGTGGTCAACAAGTAATATAATAATAAGTAGAGTATCTTTCCCACAGAGATATTAGTAAGAAATTAATATTCAGAATTACCAGTTTCCTATTAATCCCAATTTTATTAAACTATCCAAATTAATGATATTTAATAAAACTCATAGACTAAAAATATTAACTAACCAACACAACATAACAATCTCAATTGCAAACAATTTATGGAGATTTAAGCTTTACAACTTCACTTCAAGTATCATTCCAATTATCATACCTTATTCTAAGTTAATTTATTATCTTAGTTTAGTAATCAAGAACACGCATGTAGAATTAGCCATTTCTCAATGTACTAAATCCATATTAACTTAAATCCACAATCTAGATAGAATTAAGCAAAGCACCTTAATTAACTAATTCACTATATATCTATGTGAATTACAATTAAGAAGGATTTAATTCCAAGTTCTTACCAGATTACATGTGATGCTAGGCATATATCTACCCTAACATAAATCAAGACTCTGTTCCATCACAAAATTCAAGAACATATGCGATTGTGACTAGGTCTAGAATCATATCCCATCTCTCGAATCTATACAATTCCACACAAAATTGGTGATCAAGCAATTTATAAATTAATCGCAAATCACAATAGATAAACTGAATTGATAATTTATCAAACTTAAATCAAGGCATAGTAATTGTCATTCAACGTTAAAGATCCATTGCAAGCCTAAAAAGTAATTTAGTTCATAACTAATGAATTTAATACTGAATAAATAAAAGAAAACATCATCCTGATTACACAATTTGAAATTAGAGAAGAATACTAGTACACCACCCTTCTTGCCCTTCAACAATGAAATCTTGTGAAAGCAACGCTTTTTCTTGTTCCTCCAAATTCTCTCCCCTCAATCCTATGTTTTCAAGTGTATATATCCTCCATGTCAAATCTCCAACAATTAACATAAGCCAACTCACTCCCATGCCATCACTTCAATTCTATACCATCTCAAACTCCTCACATAAGAATTCTAATAAAAATCAAACTCCAAGTCAAACCCAACAAGTTTGTGGACATAGAGTCCCAAATAACATGAAATAAAATCCTTAACACACTCCTAATATATGCATACGACATAAGGAAATTATATCTCCCAACACCACCTATCTTCCAGCACATAAAAAGTCAATCAGCTCCTTACCCGTACCGGCGCGCCCCGCGTAATGTTTAGCTCTAAGGAAGCACGGCCTGTGCTACTCGATCAGTAACTGCACACACCATAGTGCGCCCCACAACACTTTACTCATCATCACGACGCGCCCCGCGCTGCTCATGCAGAATGACTAAAATTGCTTGAATTTTCTTCCAATCCTAGCATCTTGATGAGCTCACTTATTAACCTATCACAAAAACAAAAACCCATCAAAAGTAACATGAAATATTTCAAAAAACTAACAATATAACAAGCTAAATGAAGATAAATCGTAGGTTAAAAACCTACTCATCAAATTCCCCTAAAATTGAAACATTGCTTGTCCTCAAGCAAAATACAATGCGATGCAATTAACTACTAACAACTACGAATCCAGTATTAAGACAGTATATAGTTTACTCATACAACCTCTGAAAAATTAAGTAAACATGTCAACACTTCATATCAAAACCAATCAACAATCCCTTATCAATCCTCGAATCTTAAACCATTATTCCTTTATCCCCGGCAACGACGCCAAAAACTTGTTGGATAAAATCTAGTTACGCACAACACACAAGTATATGTGGTCAACAAGTAATATAATAGTAAGTAGAGTATCGTTCCCACAGAGATATTAGTAAGAAATTAATATTCACAATTACCAGTTTCCTATTAATCCCAATTTTATTAAACTATCCAAATTAATGATATTTAATAAAACTCATAGACTAAAAATATTAACTAATCAACACAACTTAACAATCTCAATTGCAAACAATTAATGGAGATTTAAGCTTTACAACTTCACTTCAAATATCATTCCAATTATCATACCTTATTCTAAGTTAATTTATTATCTTAGTTAATAATCAAGAACACGCATGTAGAATTAGCCATTTCTCAATGTACTAAATCTATATTAACTTAAATCCATAATTTAGACAGAATTAAGACAAATACCCTAATTAACTAATTCACTATATCTCTATATGTATTACAATTAAGAAGGATTTAATTCCAAGTTCTTACCAGATTACATGCGATGCTAGGCTTATCTCTACCCTAACATAAATCAGGACTCTGTTCCATCACAAAATTTAAGAACATATACTATTGTGACTAGGTCTAGAATCATATCCCAGCTCTCGAATTCATATAATTCCACACAAAATTGGTGATCAAGCAATTTATAAATTAATCACAAATCACAATAGATAAACTAAATTAATAATTTATCAAACTTAAATCAAGGCATAATAATTGTCATTCAACATTAAAGATCCATTGGAAGCCTAAAAAGTAATTTAGTTCATAACTAATGAATTAAATACTAAATAAATAAAAGAAATCATCATCCTAATTACGCAATTTGAAATTAGAGAAGAATAGTAGTACACCACTATTCTTGCCCTTCAACAGTGAAATCTTTGTGAAATCAACTCTTTTTCTTGTTCCTCCAATCCTATGTTTTCAAGTGTATATATCCTCCATGTCAAATCTCCAACAATTAACATAAGCCAACTCACTCCCATGCCATCACTTCAATTTTATTCCATCTCAAACTCCTCACAAAAGAATTCTAATGAAAATGAAACTCCAAGTAAAACCGAACAAGTTTATGGACATTGAGTCCCAAATAACATGAAATAAACTCCTTAACACACTTCTAATATATGCATATAACATAAGGAAATTATATCTCCCAACACCACATATCTTCCAGAATATAAAAAGTCAATCAGCTAGCTCTTGACCCGTACCGGCGCACCCCGCGCCATGTTTAGCTCTAAGACAGCGCAGCCCGCGCTACTCGATCAATAATTGCATACGCCATAGCGCTCCCCGCGCCACTTTACTCAGCATCATGGCGCGCCCCACACTGCTCATGCAGAATGTCTAAAATTGCTTGAATTTCCTTCCAATGCTAGCATCTTGATGAGCTCACTTATTAACCTATCACAAAAACAAAAACCCATCAAAAGTAACATGAAAAATTTCAAAAAACTAACAATATAACAAGCTAAATGAAGATAAATCGTAGTTTAAAAACCTACTCATCAAATTCCCCCAAACATGAAACATTACTTGTCCTTAACCAAAATGCAATGCGATACAATTAACTACTAACAACTACGAATCCAGTATTAAGACAGTATATAGTTTACTCATACAACCTCAGAAAAATTAAGTAAACATGTCAACACTTCATATCAAAACCAATCAACAATCCCTTATCAATCCTCGAATCTTAAACCATTATTCCCTTATCCCCGGCAACGACGCCAAAAATTTGTTGGGTAAAATCTAGTTAGGCACAACACGCAAGTATATGTGGTCAACAAGTAATATAATAGTAAGTAGAGTATCGTTCCCACAGATATATTAATAAAACATTAATATCCGCAATTACCAGTTTCCTATTAATCCCAATTTTATTAAACTATCCAAATTAATGATATTTAATAAAACTCATAGACTAAAAATATTAACTAATCAACACAACTTAACAATCTCAATTGCAAACAATTAATGGAGATTTAAGCTTTACAACTTCACTTCAAGTATCATTCCAATTATTATACCATATTCTAAGTTAATTTATTATCTCAATTTAGTAATCAAGAATATGCATATAGAATTAGCCATTTCTTAATGTTCTAAATCCATATTCACTTAAATCCACAATCTTGATAGAAGTAAGCTAAACACCATAATTAACCAATTCACTATATCTCTATGTGAATTACAATTAAGAAGGATTTAATCCCAAGCTCTTACCATATTACATGCGATGATAGGCATATATCTACCCTAACATAAACCAAGACTCTGTTCCATCACAAATTTCAAGAACACATGTTATTGTGACTAAGTCTAGAATCATATCCCATCTCTCGAATCCATACAATTTCACACAAAATTGGTGATCAAGCAATTTATAAATTAATCACAAATCACAATAGATAAACTGAATTGATAATTTATCAAACTTAAATTAAGGCATAATAATTGTCATTCAATGTTAAAGATCCATTGCAAGCCTAAAAAGTAATTTAGTTCATAACTAATGAATTAAATACTGAATAAATAAAAAAAATTGTCGTCATGATTACACAATTTGAAATTAGAGAAGAATAGTAGTACACCACCCTTCTTGCCCTTCAACAGTGAAATCATCTCTTTTTCTTGTTCCTCCAAACTCTCTCCCCTCAATCCTATGTTTTTAAGTGTATATATCCTCCATGTCAAATCTTCAACAATTAATATAAGCCAACTCACTCCCATGCCATCACTTCAATTCTATTCCATCTCAAACTCCTCACATAAGAATTCTAATGAAAATCAAGCTCCAAGTAAAACCCAACTAGTTTGTGGACATAGAGTCCAAAATAACATGAAATAAACTCCTTAACACACTCCTAACATATGCATATGACATAAGGAAATTATATCTCCCAACACCACCTATCTTACAACACATAAGAAGTCAATCAGCTCCCGACCCGTACCGGCGCACCCCGCGCCATGTTTAGCTGTAAGATAGTGCGGTCCGCGCTACTCGTTCAGTAACTGCACACGCCATAGCAAACCCCACACCACTTTACTCAGCATTATGGCGCGCCCCGCACAGCTCATGCAGAATGTCTAAAATTGCTTGAATTTCCTTCCATTGCTAGCATCTTGACGAGCTCACTTATTAACCTATCTCAAAAACAAAAACCCATCAACAGTAACACGAAATATTTCAAAAAACTAATAATATAACAAGCTAAATGAAGATAAATCATAGGTTAAAAACCTACTCATCAAATTCCCCCAAACATGAAACATTGCTTATCCTCAAGTAAAATGCAATGCGATGCAATTAACTACTAACAACTACAAATCCAGTTTTCAGACAGTATATAGTTTACTCATACAGCCTCAAAAAAATTAAGTAAACATTGTAACACATCATATCAAAACCAATTAACAATCCCTTATCAATCCTTGAATCTTAAACCATTATTCCCTTATCCCCGGGAACGGCGCCAAAAACTTGTTAGATAAAATCTAGTTACGCACAACACACAAGTATATGTGGTCAATAAGTAATATAATAGTAAGTAGAGTATCGTTCTCATAGAGATATTAGTAAGAAATTAATATTCGCAATTACCAGTTTCCTATTAATCCCAATTTTATTAAACTATCCAAATGAATGATATTTAATAAAACTCATAGACTAAAAATATTAACTAATCAACACAACTTAACAATCTCAATTGCAAACAATTAATGGAGATTTAAACTTTACAACTTCACGTCAAATATCATTCCAATTATCATACCTTATTCTAAGTAAATTATTATCTCAATTTAGTTATCAAGAACACGCATGTAGAATTAGCCATTTCTCAATGTACTAAATCCATATTAACTGAAATCCACAATCTAGATAGAATTAAGCCAAATACCCTAATTAAGTAATTCACCATATCTCTATGTGAAATACAATTAAGAAGGTTTTAATTCTACGTTCTTACCATATAATATTTGATGCTAGGCTTATCACTACCCTAACATAAATCAAGACTCTGTTCCACCACAAAATTCAAGAACACATGCTATTGTGACCAGGTCTAGAATCATATCCACTTTCTCGAATCCATACAATTCCACACAAATTTGGTGATCAAGCAAATTATAAATTAATCACAAATCACAATAGATAAACTGAATTGATAATTTATCAAACTTAAATCAAGCCATAATAATTGTCATTCAACATTAAAGATCCATTGCAAGCCTAAAAAGTAATTTAGTTCATAACTAATGAATTAAATACTGAATACATAAAAGAAATCATCAATCTGATTACACAATTTGAAATTAGAGAAGAATAGTAGTACACCACCCTTCTTGTCCTTCAACATTAAAATCTTCGTGAAATCAACTTGTCGACGTCGGGATTTTTAGATGTCCCTTTCCGTTACTTGTTCTTTGGTGTTCTCATTTTAGGTGAGATTTGTTTAAAAAAATAAGTGAAAAAGGTCCGACATGTATAATGTCGACGATGGACTGTTAAGAGTCGCCAGTTAGTTTTTTAAATGGTTGTACCAACACAACCGAGAAAAGATTTGCACATTGACCCAGTGATGTGACACTGCTATACGGGTCGGTGAAACCGAGATTCATTTAGGGTCCGGGGACTTGGTTATGTGGGGGGAAGGTGTTAGGCACCCCCCGACATCCGTGTTACCACGGTGACCGCCTCTTTTCAAGAAACTATTATCTAAATGTGTGTGTGTGTGTGTGTATGTGAGTCAATGTGCTATTATTTGAAAGTGGTACGAGGCCTCGTTCACACCTATATACGCAGGGTTTGAATTTGTGTAAAAATTCAATTATAGCAAGATATGGCATTACTGTTTTATAAAAGAGGTTTTTTCAAACCCTGTCGCTCAATAGTAATTGAGGCCTTTTGCACTCCCATTTTATTAAATGCGCGGCTTGGTTGATTTTATTTGACGGCTGCGAAGCATCCGTACGAAAATAATGTACAAAATAATGCCGACTTCCTCGTGGGTATGGAAACATCTGAGGAAATTCAGACACCGCAGAATAATTTACAAGCTGCTTACAGCTGAAAATGTCCACCACGGGAACCGAATCTAGATCCAATGGGATGAATCTGTGATCACATAATTCCTAGGCTCAAATGATACCGCAATTTGTATGAAAGCAGTAAGCAGGTATATATATAAAAGCCGTAAATATATATATACAGACATGATCACCAACCACAAAGAACCTCCATGGGGGATCAAAAATGTAAAGAAAACTGTTAAAAGCCATCAACCGCCATGGAGGAAACTCCAGGAGGGATAAAACGTAGATAAAACTGTAAAAACGGTCAACCACCACGAAGTAAACTCCAGGTGGGATGAAATGTAAATATATATATATATATAAGCATGTAAACGCACCGGATATAAAATCCAGGCTCATCGAACAGAGTTCGATAGAAGTTCATATATATAAGTATATATATAAAAGCGAGTAAATGCACCAGATGTAAAATCCAGGCTCATCGAACGGAGTTCGATAGCAGTTCATATATATAAGTATATATATATAAAAGCGAGTAAACGCACCAGATGTAAAATCCAGGCTCATCGAACGGAGTTCGACCACAATTTATATATATATATATATATATATATATATATATATATATATATATATATATATGTATAAGAAAGCAATTAAATGCACCAAACCGAAGTTTAGGCTCATCGAACAAAGTCCGACACACAGTTAATATTTATAAGTATATATATTTTAAAGCAATAAACGCTCTAGACCGATGTCTAGGCTCAACCGAGGCATAACTCGGTAATGTTAGTTAATATATATGTATATATATATATATATAAGATATATATATATATATATATATATAGACTGAAATGAAACCACGGACCGAAGTTCAGGCAAAAGTAAGCAACAAAGACTCTCAACGTGTAGAAGGGTGTGTGCAAAGATGAAGAGAAAGACTCTAAAGTGTGTGAGAAGGCTTACAGCTGACTGCTAGAAAAGGCTTCTATATCTTTAAAGTGGGCAAATACTAGCTTTTGTAGGTACAAAAGAGGGCTGTATATGAGCTCACAGATGTTTAAAGTGGGAAAATACATTGTATGACAAGTGTAGAGCGAATTCTGTAGGGTTTTCCCGTCTTTTTCTCTTAAAAATCAGCACCCCAAGCCTCTTATTTATAGGCAAAAGGTGCCGCAGGTGTACCTGCAGCTCAGCCGCAGGTGTACCAGAGGCGGGTCGGGTCAGGTCGGGTCGGGTCGGCCCGGTTTGGTCGGGTCGGGTCGTCTCGAAGTACGTGTACGCGGGCACTATAATGTCCACTCAATTTTTCTGAAGTGCAATCCGGGCATCCGTTTGAGGTATACAGGACCTATTTCGGACCGCCGTTGTCGAGAGTTTGTATGATGGCATGGGATTAGAGTTTGTACGAAGTCTTTGAAGATGGGACGGTGCCCTCCGGTCTTCAAGCTTCAACTTTCATCCGTTATCTCGCACAATAGCAACTCGGGATTAGTTAGCCTTGTGGGCTGTTGCTGTGTAAATATGTGGAGACGACTTGGCGTGGCATCGTGTTGGTCAGATGACGATGTTGCCCCTTACCGGTGTTATTGCCGGGTTGGGTTGATACAACAAACGTTGCTCAACTTTGCTGGGATTGGACTGCTGTAATTGGTTGAAAGTCCTCATTGTCATCTTTGAGGTGTGTCTGTCTTCCCGATGTCATCGTCGGGCTGATACAGTGTATCTCGTTATGAGCGCTGAGATTAAAGCTGGTTGCACTTGTAACAAGCTATCACCAAGGTTGGAGGCTATTTCCATGTTTAGGGCTGAGACTGGATACCTCGGGGTTATCTCCGAGATTAATCGGTCTTCTCCGGTGTGTGTTTCGGTATTGATCTACATGCCTCGGGGTTCTCCAAGATTGGAACAATTACTCCTAGATTGCTATTTGGGATTGATGCTGAACCTCCGGTAGTATCTGGTATGGTTGTGGATTGTCTTTCAGGGTTCTCTCATAAAAGACGAATTTGCCTTCCTGCAATGTTAGTGTCAATAGTACAGAAAATTTTGAGTGTCTACATATGCCCCTCTTTATCATACTCATGCATGGCGATGCATGGGTAGGATAAAGAATCCTAGACACTTGAAACGTAATAATACGAACAGGGTACTATGGATAGCAACATGATGTAGATGTATGATGCATGTGTACGGGGTTGTAGCCCAACACGCTGAGGATAATTGCTGGCTTCCTGTTGCTTCAACCGGGGATTGGCAATGATAACCAGATTTGATGTATAATCTGAGTCTGTCAGGATGTTGATGTTGGAGTTATCATCAAATTCCTGGATAAGGACTGGATCCTACGCAGGAACCTCTTATGTGTAAGAGATCTGTGGGGATAAAGCTTGATCTATTTGAGGATGTGTATAACATATTCCATCATCCATCCTCCTTGATGATAATCTCCTTGTTTGTATCGTCAGGACATGTCAGGGTTCTGTTGGAGTTACTGCCAACAGCAAATGCTGTCAGGGATGCCTGACCTTCGTTGACGTGTATTTCACCGATATATGAATCAACGGATGAAAAATCCTGTGGGATATACTGTCAAGGTTGCTTGACTTTCGCTGTCGTGTAGATCAACGGAACATTGCGTTGTGACCCCCCCCCCCCCATCCCCCGCCGGGGAATATGGGTAATCGGGTGGTAAGAACCCCAAATGGCTCCAGAGCTCTGATAGGTCAAACCCTCTATCGGCTGGAATGATGTCAAGGCTTCTTGACCTTCATTGATGTGTGTGTCAATGGCTTGAATGTATATGGTAATCCCCTGCCGTGAATTCACGTTGCAAACCCCTCGGGAGATCTATTGGGGACGTATGCATTGATCGAACAACTGTGTATGCTATAATGGGTTTACTTGTCATCGACTGAGATAATGTCAAGGCTGCTTGACCTTCGTTGATTTGTGTGTCAACGGATGAACACGCATTGTAACCCCCGCCGGGGATCTACGTTGTAACCCCCGTCGAGGACTCACGTTGTAACCCCCGTCGGGGACTCACGTTGTAACCCCCGTCGAGGACTCACGTTGTAACCCCCGTCGGGGATCTAGGTTGACAAGGATGATGATCTTGAGAAAGCGACATTGGACCTGCGTGCGGTATTGCCGAGCTTGACTGAGATCATTTGAGATCACTGGTATAGTGTACCCTGTGTGTGGGCGAATACCAATGCGTGATGTACCGATTCAAAGTCTCATCAGAGAAGACCAGGATTGTATACAGTTTTGCTCAATCGCGTGGCATTTTTAATCTCAATTTGACCTTTTTAATTCGTAAGACCTCCTTTGTAACTCGAATTGGACCGAGCCGGAGGGATGGGACCCACATGGGACTGCCGCAGGTGTACCTGCTACAGTCGCAGATAGGCCTGCGGCTAGGCGTGGATCATATATCCATCAGCCAGCAGCATTCACAAGTCACTTTCAACTTGTTTCGCTTAGGGAAAACCGCGAGCCATCTTCAGATCTGCTGAGTTCGGGCTGCTTTATGCAAATTCTGTCACCGTGCAAGTGTTCCACACTATCCTGGTAACGTATGGCTGTATTTTCTTTAGTTTATGTCCGTTAGATTGTGAGTTATCACACGAAATGCACCTAAACACATAGTAGTGGTTATGTATGCACAAATGACTTGATAAAAAATATTCAACATAGTAAATGTTAGTATTAAACCATGCTGAACATAATGATGTGAAAAAATTTGACTTTTGAGACAGTCAAATTGGCACCTTTTTCTGCTATTTTTTGTCCTATTTGAGGTCCAATGAGCAAAAGGTAGAAAGGCAAAGTACTCCTAGCATTGAGGTTGGCCTTATGCATGATGCTTTTGATTTTTAATGCATATATTGTGTATATGACTTTGGGACAGGTATGCTGCTGAATGGCCACCTAAACATGCCTGAGTGCATGTGGATAGTCCTATTTTCAAAGGGGACTATGGCAACATTTTTCAAAACGTAGGCATTGGGTAGTCATGCATTTTAACTCTATTGTTTGTTAAAGTAAATGCATGCATGCATATAATCATAAATGCATTAGAGAAAGCTCCAGGTAAGAAAATACCACACCCTTTCTGAGGTGATTTGGAGACTTGTTGTCCAGATATTATGGATCTGAATCAGCCAAGCAGTTCTTATAGGACCACTTCTGGTGTACGACGGAGGGCTTCTGAAGTGCCTCGTCCCCGTTCTGTCAGACAGCCTCGTCGGTTGGTGGAGGCTGTGATCCGTCCTGTCCAGGCAGATGTTCCAGACGTTGAGGACGAGGAGGTGGATATTGAGGACCCCGCTCCTACTGTATTTGTCCCTTGTAGGGAGCATCCGAGCATTCAGGTGGCGAACCCAGAGTTGCTGGGTGATTTGGGCAGACATCCATCGATGTACTTACATGCTAACGAGGTATGGCGTTAGACTTTGCTTTTTCTTCTTTCCTATTGATGAGGATTAAAGGGTTCTGACGTAGATTTGCATTTCATGCAAGTTCCAGGTTTTACACAACCTCGAGGGAACTGGTTTAGCATCCACTCCATGTACCAGGCGCTTCATCCTGATTATAGAGCAGTAGTGCATGAGTGGGGATTTGGGGTATTCTTCTTCATCCTTCCCCGTCGTTGTCCCTGGGGTTACCTCAGGGAATTGTCTGAGCGGTGGTTTCACTAGACTCAGTCACTCCACCTGCTGGATTGCGAGGTGATGATGACGCCGATGGATTGGCGATTTATCACCGGCGTGGAGTTTGGAGGGGAGCCAGTGCCTTACATGGCAAATATTACCCCTACTACCGTCAAATCCTTGTTAGGAGTTCCGGCGGTGGCGCTCAAAGGCAGGACCGTCCGTTCAGGTCCTTTGAGCGTGGATGCTGTGAGTGGGCTATTGAGTGAGCCCATGCCTGATGATGTCAGGATCAGGGATCGCATTATGCGGTGATTGTTCCTGATGATCATTCGAGGCTGCTTCATAGCAGATAACTCTTCCACGGTATCTTTTGCTTTGGTCAGCGCTACGCGTGACGTGGACCGTATTGGAGAGTACGATTGGGGCTCCTATACCTTTGCCTATTTCCTCCGGGACATGCGTATGCGCTCACAGGGTTTGACCGAGGCTTAGCTAGGATTTTACCCGTTTCTGCTGGTGAGTATTTCTCTTGTCTTTTCCCATTTATAGGTTAAGAGTGTTTACTGATAGCAAATGTCTTGCCATTGTGTTGGCAGTTTTGGGCCTATGAGAGGCTTCCATGTTTGCATCCCGTGAGTGTGTTAGGTTTAGATACCTATCCACGAGGACGAAGATGGCATCATTTGATTCTGCCCGAGATCCCTGTAGCGGAGGGATTCACTCATTGCCGTATGTAGCTGGAGTTGCTGACGGCCGACACCATCACCTGGCTTCCCTATTCTGGGGAACATTTGACAGTGGGTTTTGAGGATGGATACCCGACTGGGGTCGAGTATTTGTTTTCCACTAGGAGAGTTCCACTCTTCACAGATGGTGGTTGGGAGCTCTATCTAGGAGAGCGTGCTATCAGGAGCACCATAGGGGAGATTCGTATACCGATCTTACCTCCTGTCAGGCGTCACTGGCCTATATCGCAGTCACCCGCCATTGATATCCCGTTGTTGGGTGTTGACGGATTTGCATTATCAGAGGGTCCATGTACTCAAGAGATATTCCAGCGTTGGTGGCTACCTCGTACTATTGGAGCCCAGTCTCGCGCCACACAGTTTATGGGGGACATGGTTCCTGGATCCTTGATGATGACAGATTGGATAGCTTGTGTCCGAGATCCGACTCATGTGACTCAGATTGATAGCTTGACCCGTCAATTGGACCAGGCACATATATTTATTCGGCACTTGGGCAGAGCTCCAGTAGAGGCGGAGTCATTTGTTCCTTCCAGCTCAGGCGCTGGCCCCTCGGACGACCCATTTGGTTTTGCCGGCGTAGATCCTCCTCTTTATAGGCCTGACATCCCTATTGATATAGATCCAGTGACTCAGGAGGAGTTACATCAGGTGGACATGATTGATGATGTGGATACCGACACCATTGTCTTCTTCTGATGTATTCTCATTATATCTTTTGATAGGCCTCTGTTAGATATTGGGTGGCTGTTCCCCATTCTCGCTATATCTTTTGATAGGCCTCTGTTAGTAGTAGGGCATCTGTGACAACCCCAAAATAGGTCCATTCCATCCAACCTATTCTGAGTCGCCAAATATATGGTACAGAAAATAACTACAACTTTATTACAACAATTGTCGTGCAAAATACAACAACACATATGCTGTGAGTTTGGATACAAATATATACCAAATGTGACTCATGTTCCAACCGTGGACATCACCTCACAATGACACCTTACATAAAGGTATAGTCAAAAACTGTTTTAGAAATTAGAATCTTTGGGAAGTGCTCAAGGAAACCTTCGTACATGGGAGGCCATGCGTCTAGGTTATGATAGATATCATATGACCACAGAATTATCCTTGGTTGACCCAATAGACCCCAAAGAAAAACGAGAAAATTACTATCATATTCTTCCCAATGGTGAGTCTTCTCTTGACATATCATTATCTCTACTGTCTCTAATTGAGAATTATACTTCAAACAAACACCAAGATTATATAGGTAGTGCTCGTATATATACTCAGCAAGTGGATGAGCACATCCCTGTCTTATGATGACACGAGGTTGTATGTCGTTAGACATCTTGTATGATAGTGGCAAACCACCCTTCCAACGTTGGGTACACCTTACCCTATTGGATTCACCAAATAAAACTACTAAATGAACTTTTCTATACTTCTTCGGGAGAACATCCACAGCTAGAGACCACCGTTCTATTTCTCCGTTACCCTCGCTCGACCCAGCTACACTCTTATTACCTGAAAGGAATTGTGAAGCAAAAGGGTGAGCATAACTAGCTCAGTAAAGAATATCATGACTAAAGATAATTAGATTATCAATAGCCTTCATCAATAATAAATCAGAGATTTAGAAAATATGATAAATGATAAAAATTTCAACCATAGTTGCAGCGGAACGAACAATCCATTAGAAGAGTCAAATAGACTATAAAGTCTATTATCTTCTCCATGTTAAAAATCCACCAATAATGTTTTATCCCTGTAACATCAATCAACAATTCTGGTCCACGATCATATGAATAACTCATAATCATAACTGTAGTTCTAAATTCCTCTTCTCATCCAGGACGAAGATAATTTTTATCACCTATCTTTACCTGAAACATCAAAGATCATGGTTACACCAAATCACATTTCCTGTTCATAATCATACTAATAACTTCATCTTTGCGCTACGGCCAAAGATATTCATTTGTATCACCAGTTGGTTATGTTCATCTCAACATCTGTTCATCTTTGCACTACTGGCCAAAGATATTCAACAACATGTCATCTTTGCACTACGGGCCAAAGATATTCATCAACAATTCATCTTTGCACTACAGGCCAAAGATATTCATCAATATTTCATTTTTGCACTACAGGCCAAAGATATTCCTCAACAGTTCATATTTGCACTATGGCCAAATATATTCATCAACAGTTCATATTTGCACTACAGGCCAAATATATTAATATCTCAAAGAAATATATAATCATTTCAGAATTTATATAAATAATAATTATAACCATGTTTATCAATTTACCTTTGCACTTAAGCTAAATATATTCACTTATAAATTCAATGGTCATGATCATACCAATCAACAATTCAACTTTGCACTACTGGCCAAAGAGAACCCATAGTCATGATCATACCCAAAATCTACCCATCTTTACACTCAAGTCAAAGAGAAATATCATCATTAGGGTTATAAAAATATTATATATAATAATAAAAATAATATGATCAACATCTAGTTTTAATCTCAAGAATAATATTCGTAAATCAACTATAATTTGGTTAGAAAAAGAAACCAATTTTTTCGCGAATAGTAACTCATGAATAGTAACTCGTGAATAGTAACTCGACACAAAAAGGTAGAAATTCCACAATAAAATACATACCAATATTTCGGTATAATGATATTGAAAGAATAATATTTCTTAAGCTTATAAACAATTTATTTTAATTGTTTACACTTTATTAATTAATGCATTTAATCATCATAAAATGCCAACTCTTAAGATTTCATCATCAATAATTAAAACCCTCATAAAAAATCTGCATATAACTCATATATGATTCTCAAGCCATAAAATCATATTTTCTAATTTTCTTACTTTACATAACATATTTAATCCATTTACTCATAACTAGACTATTTTCATAAAAAATACCAAATCAGTCCCAAAAATATTTTTTTTCTGGGATTTAGCAGAATATAGTCTCATATTGAACATATATTTTTCCCGGAATTTTTAAAAGTCATTTACTATTTTTCATATGGCCAAAACTGTCGAATATTTAGACATTTATCAAAAATTGTACTTTTATCTAAAAATTCTGAAATTCACAGAGTATACTCATATCATATACATGTACTCCCAATAAAAATTTTATCAATTTTGGAGTTAACCACAAGGAGTTATAAGCGGTTACTTTTAAAATAGTCTTTTCTCATAAAATTCATAACTCTTAATCTATACATCCAAAAATCACCATTTTTGGACACAATCAATAAAACTCATCAAAATATCATTTTAAATTTTTCCAAAATTTTTGAAGGTCAGAAAAATTACGAAACTGAAAAACATAACAACCCCTAAAATCCCTTACTATCCCTTACCTCAAAAGAGCAGTACTTCTGATCGGTATAAGGCTGAAGGAAACTTGCACTGATGAATAGAAACTCATAGAGTATCTAAATACTCACAAAATACACTCAATAATCTAGAGAGAGAAAGAGAAAAAACTTATGAATTCTGGTGTGATTTTCAATTCTAACTTAGCCCTCTATTTATAGGAAAATGTTATCACACCGAATCAGACTTAACCTGTAACCTGATGGCTTTACCTGCTACTATTCCCACCCACCACATTTGAATAAAAATTTCAGAACATTTTTTTACCAACCAGGAGTGGGGCCCACCAATTCTAGAATTTTCTACCAAAATGATTAACTCCGAAAATTCAACAATTTCTGAATCAGTCATCTCGTAAAATTCATAACAAATCATACGTTCATTTTTAACGGTTCAAAATTTGTGGACATATATTCAACTTATATATGTATAACATATCCAAATATTACCACGATTCAACGGTCGGATTAAAAATTATAACCCTCGCAAAATATCTTAAAAACCCTAATTTGATTTTTAAAACCTCCGTTCTGACAAAAATACAGATAAAACACCTCAACATTAACTCCTTCATTTTTAACCACAAAAATATATCCCTCATTTATTTCCACATAAAATAAATATTTTCTTATCATATGAATCAATAATTAATTATTCACAAATAATATTACAGAATCACATTTATGACAACCAGGCCGTTCCCAGAAAAGAGGGGGCTTTTCAATAAGAATTTCTCCTTACTGGCGCGCAATTAGGTGACCAAACCTCTCCTTAGATAGAATTTTCTAGACATTGCCAATAATGTTATCTAATAATATTATTCAAATAATATGAATTATTGATCTGATAATGGGAAATACTGTGCAGTGACAATTATTGAACAACAATAATATAAAATTTCAACGTAGCAATTATTGAATCAATAAAATAAAATATTGAACAGTAATTACTGTAACAATTATTGAGTAGTGCCTTCTTACGTAAGAATCAATAATTTCAAAAATACTATGCAATACCGTGTGCTACTGTGCAATAACGCGTATTACTGTATTTTAACCACCGGGTATTCCAACAGTGTTAACGGTAACAACTACGCCGTTATTTGTAAAAACTCAAATTTGTCGTTTTCTTCACCCGACAGTTATTCTGTTATGGGGCCCACAAATGGCTGCGCCGTCGTACGAATATTTCCCGACAGAAAGAATATTCCACGACCAACGAATATTCCCCGACAACAATGATTATTTTATAACCACTTGTTTATTTTGAAAAAATTTCACATTTCACCCATAACTTTAACTTTTTATCAATTTAACCATTTACTGAATAGTAATTATAAGAAAAATTGAATACTTTTATTTCATAAAATTCGGGGTCTTACAATCTCCCCTCCTTATGAAATTTCGTCCCCGAAATTTACGTACCTGGTATTTCGAAGAGTTGAGAATACCTTGCTTCCATTTCAGATTCTATCTCTCAGATCATCATGATTTCTCCATTACTCATCTTCCATGATAACTGCATTTGGGTTCCTCATTTGTTGGGAAGTCATGACAACCGCCATCCCTCGAACTACTCAGCTTTGACTTGTCTGGAGCAGCATTTGGCGTCATCATTACCGTTGGAATATACTTTTCTATAGGACATATTCCTCCCTCAACTGCCTCTTCGTACTCCTCATTCATGATCTGAATCATCAATCTTCGATCCATATTAGATTCAAGTTGACCGCTATGTCAGGGTAATTCAAAACTCGATGTTGGGTTCTCCCAATTGCTTTCCAAAAAGAGAAATTCATATCATCTATTTTAGCCTTCTTAGATCGAACATCTCTTTCCACATTATCCACGTGTCGTGCGGCTTTTGCCCATGCATCACTTATTCTCACTCATTCAGTTTTTTCTTCTTTCAGCTCAGATTCTATTTTTATCATCTTATACTCTGCCAAAGAATTCTTCTGTTCAAGCATCACATATCGGGTAACACAAGCTTGAATTGTTGCATCCTTTTGTTCCACGACCACCTGTCGTTCTTCTGCCTGCTCTTCTAACTCATGAATATGATTTTGAAATTCTATATTTTGATCATATAATACCTCTAATAAACTCTCCTCAGGTACTTCTTCTTCCTCTTCTTCCTCAGTCTCAGCTGTTACCTCTACGACTATCTCGGGTGCAACTATCAATTCTTCACTCACCACATGGATATCTCTAATTCCTTCTTCGTCTGACATCACATTATCACGGTTAGTGATTAGAGGTATCCCCACAGTCTCATTCACTCCATTGTTAGCATTCTCAGCTGCCATTCTCAAATACTGCCATAAAACAAGGGTTAATTAAACAAATTAACATATCACATAATATCCCGATACTATGACTGACCAACAAATAAGCTTAGGTAGGACACACTAGCGAAGGATTTACTCATCTCTCCCCTCCTAGTTGTATTCCCCGATCTCCGCCAGAGATCATATCCCTAAGCTCTGATACCAAATGTGACAACCCCAAAATAGGTCCATTCCATCCAACCTATTCTGAGTCGCCAAATACATGGTACAGAAAACAACTACAACTTTATTACAACAATTGTCGTGCAAAATACAACAACACATAAGCTATGAGTTTGGATACAAATATATACCAAATATGACTCATGTTCCAACCGTGGACATCACCTCACAATGACACCTTACATAAAGGTATAGTCAAAAACTGTTTTAGAAATTAGAATCTTTGGAAAGTGCTCAAAGAAACCTTCGTACATGGAAGGCCATGCGTCTAGGTTATGATAGATATTATATGGCCACAGAATTATGCTTGGTTGACGCAATAGACCCCAAAGAAAAACGAGAATATTACTATCATATTCTTCCCAATGGTGAGTCTTCTCTTGACATATCATTATCTCTACTATCTCTAATTGAGAATTATACTTCAAACAAACACCACGATTATATAGGTCGTGCTCGTATATATACTCAGCAAGTGGATGAGCACATCCCTGTCTTATGATGACACGAGGTTGTATGTCGTTAGACATCTTGTATGATTGTGGCAAACCACCCTTCCAACGTTGGGTACACCTTACCCTATTGGATTCACCAAATAAAACTACTAAATGAACTTTTCTATACTGCCTCGGGAGAACATCCACAGCTAGAGACCACCGTTATATTTCCCCGTTACCCTCGCTCGACCCAGCTACACTCTTATTACCTGAAAGGAATTGTGAAGCAAAAGGGTGAGCATAACTAGCTCAGTAAAGAATATCATGACTAAAGATAATTAGATTATCAATAGCCTTCATCAATAATAAATCAGAGATTTAGAAAATATGATAAATGATAAAAATTTCAACCATAGTTGCAGCGGAACGAACAATCCATTAGAAGAGTCAAATAGACTATAAAGTCTATTATCCTCTCCATGTTAAAAATCCACCAACAATGTTTTATCCCTGTAACATCAATCAACAATTCTGGTCCACAATCATATGAATAACTCATAATCATAACTGTAGTTCTAAATTTCTCTTCTCATCCAGGACGAAGATAATTTTCATCACCTATCTTTACCTGAAACATCAAAGATCATGGTTACACCAAATCACATTTCTTGTTCATAATCATACTAATAACTTCATCTTTGCACTACGGCCAAAGATATTCATTTATATCACCAGTTGGTTATGTTCATCTCAACATCTGTTCATCTTTGCACTACTGGCCAAAGATATTCAACAACATGTCATCTTTGCATTACGGCCCAAAGTTATTCATCAACAATTCATCTTTGCAGTACAGGCCAAAGATATTCATCAATATTTCATCTTTGCACTACAGGCCAAAGATATTCCTCAACAGTTCATATTTGCACTACGGCCAAATATATTCATCAACAGTTCATATTTGCACTACATGCCAAATATATTAATATCTCAAATAAATATATAATCATTTCAGAATTTATATAAACAATAATTATAACCATGTTTATCAATTCACCTTTGCACTTAAGCTAAAGATATTCACTTATAAATTCAATGGTCATGATCATACCAATCAATAATTCAACTTTGCACTACTGGCCAAAGAGAACCCATAGTCATGATCATACCAAAAATCTACCCATCTTTACACTCAAGTCAAAGAGAAATATCATCATTAGGGTTATAAAAATATTATATATAATAATAAAAATAATATGATCAACATCTAGTTTTAATCTCAAGAGTAATATTTGTAAATCAACTATAATTTGGTTAGAAAAAAAAACTAATTTTTTCGCGAATAGTAACTCATGAATAGTAACTCGTGAATAGTAACTCGACACAAAAAGGTAGAAATTCCACAATAAAATACATACCAATATTTCGGTATAATGATATTGAAAAAATAATATTTCTTAAGCTTATAAACAATTTATTTTAATTGTTTACACTTTACTAATTAATACATTTAATCATCATAAAATGTCAACTCTTAATATTTCATCACAAATAACCAAAACCCTCATAAAAAATCTGCATATAACTCATATATGATTCTCAAGCAATAAAATCATATTTTTTAATTTTCTTACTTCACATAACATATTTAATCCATTTACTCATAACTAGACTATTTTCATAAAAAATACCAAATCAGTCCCAAAAAAAATTTCTTTTCTGGGATTTAGCAGAATATAGTCCCATATTGAACATATATTTTTCCCAAAATTTTTAAAAGTCATTTACTATTTTTCATATGGCCAAAACTGCCGAATATTTAGACATTTATCAAAAATTGTACTTTTGTCTAAAAATTCTGAAATTTACAGAGTATACTCCTATCATATACATGTACTCCCAATAAAAATTTTATCAATTTTGGAGTTAACCACAAGGAGTTATAAGCGGTTACTTTTAAAATAGTCTTTTCTCATAAAATTCATAACTCTTAATCTATACATCCAAAAATCACCATTTTTGGACACAATCAAGAAAACTCATCAAAATATCATTTCAAATTTTTCCAAAATTTTTGAAGGTCAGAAAAATTACGAAACTGAAAAATATAACAACCCTTAAAATCCCTTACTATCCCTTACCTCAAAAGAGCAGTACTTCTGATCGGTATAAGGCTGAAGGAAACTTGCACTGATGAATAGAAACTCACAGAGTATCTAAATACTCACAAAATACAGACAATAATCTAGAGAGAGAAAGAGAGAAAACTTATGAATTCTGGTGTGATTTTCAATTCTAACTTAGCCCTCTATTTATAGGAAAATGTTAGAACGCCGAAGCAGACTTAACCTGCAACCTGATGGCTTTACCTGCTACTATTCCCACCCACCACATTTGAATAAAAATCTCAGCACATTTCTTCACCAACCAAGAGTGGGGCCCACCAATTCTAGAATTTTCCATCAAAATGATAAACTCAGAAAATTCAATAATTTCTAAACCAGTCATCTCGTAAAATTCATCATAAATCATACGTTTATTTTTAACGGTTCAAAATTTGTGGACATATACTCAACTTATATATGTATAACATATCCAAAAATTACCACGATCCAACGGTCGGATTAAAAATTATAATTCCCGCAAAATATCTCAAAAACCCTAATTTTTAATACCTCCATTCCAACAAAAATACTGATAAAAATCTCAACATTAAATCCTTCATTTTTAACCACAAAAATATATCCCTCATTTATATCCACATAAAATAAATATTTCCTTATCATATGAATCAATAATTAATTATTCACAAATAATATTACAGAATCACATTTATGACAACCAGACCGTTCCTAGGAAAGAGGGGGCTTTCCAATAAGGATTTCTCCTTACTGGCGCGCAATTAGATGACCAAACCTCTCCTTAGATAGAACTTTCTAGACATTGCTAATAATGTTATCTAATAATATTATTCAAATAATACGAATTATTGATCTGATAAAGGAAAATACTGTACAGCAACAATTATTGAAACAACAATAATATAAAATATCAACGCAGTAATTATTGAATCAATAAAATAAAATATTGAACAATAACTACTGTAACAATTATTGAGTAGTGCCTTCTTACGTAAGAATTAATAATTGGTGCAATACCGTGTGCTACTGTATTTTAACCACCGGGTATTCCAACAGTATTAACAGTAACAACTACGCCGTTATTTATAAACAACTTATACTTGTCGTTTTTTTCATCCAATCGCTTTCCGTTATGGGGCCCACACAAGGCTGCGACGTCGTACGAATATTCCCCGACAGCAAGAATATTCCACGACCAAACGAATATTCCCCGACAAAATGAATATTTTATAACCACTTGCTTATTTTGCAAAATTTGCACATTTCACCCATAACCAAAGTATTATATCAAATTAACCCCTTATTATTCACAATAATATTTAGAGAAAATTTGATTTTATTCATTAATAAGCTGGGGTCTTACAACCTCCCCTCATGAAATTTCGTCCTCGAAATTGACTTACGTACCTGATATTTCGAAAAGGTGAGGATACCTCGCTTTCATTTCTGATTCTAACTCCCAGGTCATTTCTTCAATAGCATAGTTTCTCCACAAAACCTTAACTTGTGGTATAACCTTTGTGCGTAGGACATGCTCTTTCCTATCCAAGATCTTAACATGTACCTTCTCGTACGTTAAATCTTCAGCTATCTCGTCTGGTTCTAACTCAATAATGTAGTTTGGGTCTTTAACATATTTACGAAGCATAGATATGTAAAAAATATTATGAACACGAGACATGCTTGGAGGTAATACGAGTCTATATGCCACATTTCCTATTCGCTCAAGAATCTCAAATGGACCAACAAATCTTGGATTGAGCTTTCCTCTCTTTCTAAATCTTGTAACTCCCTTCCATGGTGCAACATGTAACAATACATGATCTCCAATATTAAATTCCACGTCCTTCCGATGAAGATCCTCATAACTCTTTTGTCGATCCTGTGCCGTTTGTATACGTTATCGAATCGTTTGGATCTTCTCTGTAGTCATGCGTACCAACTCTGGTCCCAACAATGTTGCTTCACCCACCTCGTCCCAACATACTGAAGAACGACATTTTCTTCCATACAACGCCTCGAATGGAGCCACACCTATGCTCGCCTGATAACTGTTGTTGTAGGAGAATTCCACCAATGGTAGGTACTTATCCCAACTCCCTTTGAAATCTAGGACACAAAGTCTTAATAGATCTTCAAGAGTTTAAATAGTCCTCTCTGATTGTCCGTCCGTTTGAGGATGGTATGCCGAACTAAATCGTAAATCTGTGCCCATAGCTTTCTGCAAGCTAACCCAAAATCGTGAAGTGAATCTTGGGTCACGATCCGAAACTATGGATACTGGCATGCCATGCAATCTCAAAATCTCATTCACGTACATACTAGCAAGACGTTCAAGGGAATAAGTCTCACGTATCGGCAAGAAATGAGCGGACTTGGTTAATCTATAAATAATAACCCAAATCGCATCTATGCCTTGAGAAACCTTGGGAAGACCCGTAACAAAATCCATAGTAATGTGTTCCCACTTCCATTTCAGAATCTCAAGTGGTTGCAATGGACCCTTTGGTACTTGATGCTCCGCTTTTACACGTTGACAAGTTAAACACCTCGAGATAAACTCCGCGATCTCTCTTTTTATATTGCTCCACCAAAATGTATGTCGAAGATTGTGATACATTTTGGTACTCCCAGGATGGATTGCAAACGGTGTGTTGTGTGCCTCCATCATTATTTTATGCTTCAAGTCAAAATTGTTAGGAACACAAAGTCAGGAGTTAACTCGAAGTATTCCTTCTTCATCGATTCTTGCTTCTGGAATAGCACCTTCTTGCACTTTCTTCTTCATACGCATCAGCTCCATGTCCGTAGCTTGAGCAGCTTTAACTTTATCGATTAAAGTCGGTTCTACTCGTATATTTGATATCATCATGTGGGTACTTGGAGCCTTCATCTCTATCTCCATCCTTTGCAAGTCATACAAAATGGGCCTTTGTGTTAACAACATTGCACTCGTACCCGCATATGATCTTCTACTCAATACGTCAGCTACTACGTTTGCTTTTCCAGGATGATATTGGATGGTATGATCGTAATCTTTCAACAGCTCGAGCCAACGTCGCTGCCGCATGTTGAGTTCCTTTTGGGTGAAGAAATATTTGAGGCTTTTATGATCTGTATAGATCTCCACTTTCTCCCCATATAGGTAGTGTCTCCAGATCTTCAACGTGAAAACGACTGCTGCCAACTCCAAATCATGAGTAGGATAATTCCTCTCATATTCTTTGAGTTGTCGTGAGGCATAGGCTATGACTTTCCTATGTTGCATGAGAACACATCCTAACCCTTTGCCTGAAGCATCGCTGTAGATAACAAATCCATCCGAACCAGATGGTATTGTCAGAACTGGTGCCGAAATGAGTCTCCTCTTGAGTTCTTGAAAACTCTTCTCACAATCCTCGCTCCAACCGAATTTTGTATCCTTCCGAGTCAGCTGAGTTAACGGAGTAGCGATTCAAGAAAATCCTTCCACAAATCTCCGATAATAACCAGCTAAGCCCAGAAATCTACTAGGACGAATAAAACCAATGTCTAATAGCTCCTGTAATTGGACTTTTAACTCCTGAAGTTCAATAGGAGCCATTCGATATGAGATTTTAGAAATGGGCTTTGTACCGAGTTCAAGGTTAATAAAGAATTCAACTCCACGTTCTGGGGGTAGACCAGGAAGTTCTTCAGGAAATACATCGGGAAATTCTCTAACAATAAAAATATTATTCAAATCTGACTTGTCTTTGTTCAAATCCATAACATGGGCTAAGA
Organism: Panax notoginseng; assembly: GCA_016801055.1. Taxonomy (NCBI): domain Eukaryota; kingdom Viridiplantae; phylum Streptophyta; class Magnoliopsida; order Apiales; family Araliaceae; genus Panax; species Panax notoginseng. The sequence continues at coordinate 151,843,007 of CM029022.1, read as the reverse complement.
AAGCTTGACATCCGTTTTCCAATAAACGAATAACTTTACGGCTTGATATAAAAGAGTTTGACTTCAATGGTTTGGTTGCTTAAATTCAAATAACAGGTTGCTTAGGAATATAAAACCTAACAACCTTTCGAAAGCAATCAATTTTAGCATGATGAGTAGTTAATCAATCAATCCCTAAAATCACATCAAAAGCAAGTATCTTTAAAGAGATAAGGTCAACAGGTAATGTGATAGTGCCAACTTGGATCATGCAAGATTTATAAACTGTAGATGTAGCGAATGTTTCACCCAACGGAGTTTCAACAGATAAGTCAAAGTCCAATTTCTCCGGAGTTAAGTTTAAACGTTGAGCACAAGCAGGAGAGATAAAAGAATGGGTAGAACCGGTTTCTAGTAAAGTATAAACTTTGCAAGAATTCAAGATTAGCTTACCCGTGATCACCTCGTTCGGGTTTCTCGCGTTTTGGCCAGTCACGACAAACGCCCTTCCAGGAACCGCTGATTTCGACTTATCCGGGACAACTTTTGGAGTCACCATCCCCGCTAAACTTGGTTTTGTAACAGAACACTCTCGAGTTATATGACCCTCCTTTCCACAGTTATAACATACCTTGGATTGTTGTGGGCAGTTTGGGCTGATATGTCCCTCTTTCCCACATCTGTAACATACGACCGGTGGTCGTTCTCCTCCCTAGAAACAATTGATGTTTGTGCTGACGTCTTCACGTTATCATTGTTGTACCTTCTCTTCTTGAAATCTCCTCCCAACTCGCTCCTTCTATTACCACGACCTCGATTACCACCAGAGTGGTTACCGCTTTTGTCCGAATGTTTTTCTCCCTGCTGGTTTTCTTTGCTTCGATGACTGCCGCTACCGGTATGACCCTGGTTGTGGTCCCTCGGTTGCACATACTCATTATCTCGCTCTAATAATTGAGCCCTGTTTACAACATCTGAATGTAAAGAAAATTTATGAGAGATAAGATATTGTCGAATCTCGGGTTTTAGACCTCACAGAAACATCCTTGTCATTCGTTCCTCATTTTTGACCAAATGAGGTGCAAACCTGGATAACTCTGCAAACTTCGCTTCGTACTGGGACACCGTCATGTTGTTTTGTTCCAGTCTGATAAACTCCACCTCCTTCATATGACGAATACTTTCAGGAAAGTACTTGTCATTGAACAGTTTTTGAAATGTTTCCAAGGACATATTGAGTGCGTCAGGCTGGGTATGCTTCACAGACTCCCACCAGTAGTCTGCCTCACCGCGGAACATAAAGGTGGCGAATGGAACTTTCTGTTCCTCCGTGCATCCCAAGACATCAAATATCTTGGTAATTTGCTTGACCCACGTTTCCGCCATGATCGGATCCAGCTTTCCCTTAAATTCTGGTGGTCCCAATTCTTTGAACTGCTTAGCTGTGACAAACCGCGCGTTGTTATCATTTCCACCCGTATTCTGCACACGAGTCTCCCTCGTCTGATTTTGCATGAACTGCAAAAAGCTCCTAAACATTCCATCATTCATCGTTTTCTCGATAACGTTGTTTACAGGAGGAATATTGCCTTCCTGTTGCACGTTCCCCTGGGTGGTGATCAAAGGTGTCTCTACTGTCTGATTTACTCCATTATTAACGTTCTCAGCTGCCATTCTTAAATACTGCCATAAAACAAGGGTTAATAGTCATGTTATATATTATCCTTATACTCTGACCGACCAAATAAACACCAAATAAACTTAGTCAGGTCATACTAGCGAAGGAATTCCCCGTCTCTCCCCTCCTAGTTCTTTTCTCACATCCTAGCCAGGGATCATATCCCTAAGCTCTGATACCAACTGTGACGCCCCCGAAATAGGTATATAACACCCATTCTGAGTCGCCAAATACATGGTACAGAAAGTAAACTACAACTTCAATAATACAATTGTCGTGCAAAATACGACAACACATACTGTGAGTTTAAATACAAATATTGTCTTCTGGATAATATCCACACTCAAATAAATCCTTATTACAATTATTCAAACACTATTTTACAAAAATAGTGAGGACTGCTAAAACATCTTTCTAGAACCATCACTCCATACCCCGACTAGATCCTGCTATGTTCTCACCTCCAGAGAAGAAAAATGGAACAAAAAAGAAAAGGGTGAGCTCAACTAGCCTAGTAAAGAATATTATGACTAAGATAATATATAACAAATTATCGTTAGTCTTCAACAGGGAAAAATATGGTAGAATATAATCGACAACAAGTTTTAGATCAACAACTGCAGCGGAAACAGCAAACCATTAGAAGAGTCAAGTAGAGAAAGAATTCTACTATCTTCTAAGATTTAAAAGTCCATCATCAATATTTTATCCCTGTAACATCGATTAATAATCATCTTTAACCAAATATTCATCTTTGCACTACAGGCTAAATATATTCATTTGTATCACCAGTCGGTCATGTTCATCTCAACACCTGTTCATCTTTGTACTACGGGCCAAAGATATTTATCAGTTAATCATTCATCTTTGCACTACAGGCCAAAGATATTTATCAGTTAATCATTCATCTTTGCACTACAGGCCAAAGATATTCAGTAGTATCATCATTTAGGACTGAGGATGATGAAAAATATTTTAAAGGAAACGAATCCAGTGAGACAGAAGGACAAATATTAGGGATTCGTATAACAGTTTATCCAAAATAAATAATACTTCATAATAATCAATTGTAAAGCAGAATTCAAAAATAAAGGTCAAAACATGGATACAATCAAAGATAGTAACCATAATAGACATCTTGGATAAAAAGAGAAAATTTTATTTTTCGGTGAAAAGTGTCGTATTCGTGAATAGTACCGTATACGTGAATAGTGCCGTAAACGTGAATAGTAATCCCAATACAAAAGTTCCAAATTTGATAAAAACTCATATCAATATTTCAGCATAATGATATTAAAGAAAATAATATCATTTAAGAAGAAAATAATATCCCTTACCTCAAAATATCAGTACTTCTGGTCGGAATACCGGTATAAGGCTGAAAGAAACTTGCTCTGATGAATAGAAACTCTCAAAGTATCTAAATACTCACAAAATACACTCAATAATCTAGAAAGAGAAAGAGAGAAAACTTGTTTCTGGTGTGATTTTCAATTCTAACTTAGCCCTCTATTTATAGGAAAATGTTAGCACGCCGAAGCAGACTTAACCTGCAACCTGATGGCTTTACCTGCTACTATTCTCACCCATCACATTTGAATAAAAATATCAGCATATTTCTTCACCAACCAAGAGTGGGGCCCACCAATTCTAGAATTTTCCATCAAAATGATAAACTCCGAAAATTCAACAATTTCTGAACCAGTCATCTCGTAAAATTTATAATAAATCATATGTTCATTTTTAACGGTTCAAAATTTGTGGACATATACTCAACTTATATATATATAACATATCCAAAAATTACCACGATCCAACGGTCGGATTAAAAATTATAACTCCCGCAAAATATCTCAAAAACCCTAATTTTTAATACCTCAATTCCGACAAAAATACTAATAAAAACCTCAATATTAACTTCTTCATTTTTAACCACAAAAATATATCCCTCATTTATATCCACATAAAATAAATATTTTCTTATCATATGAATCAATAATTAATTATTCACAAATAATACTACAGAATCACATTTATGACAACCAGGCCGTTCACAGGAAAGAGGGGGCTTTTCAATAAGGATTTCTCCTTACTGGTGCGCAATTAGATGACCAAACCTCTCCTTAGATAGAACTTTCTAGACATTGCCAATAATGTTATCTAATAATATTATTCAAATAATATGAATTATTAATCTGATAATGGAAAATACTGTGCAGCAACAATTATTGAAACAACAATAATATAAAATATCAACGCAACAATTATTGAATCAATAAAATAAAATATTGAACAATAACTATTGTAACAATTATTGAGTAGTGCCTTCTTACGTAAGAATCAATAATTAGTGCAATACCGTGTGCTACTGTATTTTAACCACCGGGTATTCCAACAGTATTAACGGTAACAACTACGCCGTTATTTATAAACAACTTATACTTGTCGTTTTCTTCATCCAATCACTTTTCGTTATGGGGCCCACACAAGGCTGCGCCGTCGTACGAATATTCCCCGACAGTAAGAATATTCCACGACCAAACGAATATTCCCCGATAAAATAAATATTTTATAACCACTTACTTATTTTGCAAAATTTGCACATTTCACCCATAACCAAAGTATTATATCAAATTAACCCCTTATTATTCACAATAATACTTAGAGAAAATTTGATTTTCTTCATTAATAAGCTGGGGTCTTACAAGAGATACAGTGATAGTTGAGCGGGATAGTGCCATATCTGCCCGGGATGTAGCCGTTACAGACAGTACTGCAGCGAGGTCCCTTACCACTGACATAATCGCCGAGATGAGCGTATATATTGATGAGCATATGGTCATCATGCAGACGTCTTCTGATCTATTGGGTCGTGTGGATACTCTCATGCTGGAGATCACAGCTTTACCTCCTTCTTCTGAGAGGGATGCTTTGTTGGGCTTGCTAGCTCGCGTGTATCCTGACTCATAGATTAGCTTGTACTTACCTGCACAGACTAGCTTAGCCGTTTTGTCATGTACAGTTTACATCATGTATATCAAACAACATTATATATGACAGGAAAATATATTTTTGGATCACTTCCCTTTTAGATACACCTTACTATTTTTTTGATATTTTACATGTTTCTTCAGGGCTTGTGATCTTGATGTATTCAGAATTCCTCTTGGGTGGATGGACATTGAGTTGTCTCTGGATAGTTCAGAATGGATCGTCGATCTGTGTATCCCTACCATCTTTTGGTGTCTTGGGATTGATTTCTGTATGGAAATGTGGAGAGGAGTGTGGCTTTCCTCTCTGAGATTGACCGCACCACAAATGGTCACCAATACTTCTATTCAGGAGAAGCCTAGTTAATTCCATCTTTTATGGATTGGCGTTACTCTTCAAGGTATGACCGCAGCTTAGATGGTCGCCAATTCTCCTATTTGGGAGGAGAGGTTGGGTAATTCCATCCCTTTGGTCTGAAGCCGAATGAAACGTAGTGGATTGATGTTTGATCCCAGTACCAACTGACAAGGGTTTGTGTTTTGGTAGGGGGTGAGACCGCACCATGAATGGCTGCCTACGTGCTCCTATTGAAGAGGAGATCAGGTCTACGTAGTTCGAACATGGTGTAAGAGGTTCAACGCTGTATGTGGCAGAAATGGTGTAGGAATATTTTTGTTGTTTTTTGTGTGGAGAGAAGGGTAGAAATGTTTTTGTTGTTTTTGTTTTATTGCGGCCGGGCCATATGAAATGGTTGCCTATGTACTCCTATTGAAGAGGAGATCAGGTCGACGTAGTTCGCCCCTTAGGGCGAGAAGAGAAAGTGTAATCCCATGTGCAGGTCAGAGTGCGGGGATGAGAAAGTTTAATCTTAAGTTGAGGATAAACTGCAGAGGAAAAGTTTGATCCCAGGTATGGGTAGCCAAACTGTAAACATAGGAGGTTCGATCCACGGTGGGATGACCTAAGTTGTATGAGCGCAAAGGAAAGCCAGGCTGCTGGCTTGAAAAGTATGTTTCCCTGAGGGGAAAAGTGCAGAAAAGTTGTATGTGGTAAAGGGTTAAAAAATCGGAATGACTGGTGATTTGATGGTTTGACACCAAGGTGTTTGCGAGTTACTTCAGACATAGTACCGTTTCACGGCGTCTGAGTTGATGAGTTGTGGAAATTCATCACCATCCATTTCTTGCAATCTGAGAGCGCCTCCCGTCAATACTTCTTTGACAACAAACGGGCCTTCCCAGTTAGGAGCGAATTTTCCCTTAGATTGATCTTGGTTGTCCAGGATTTTCTTCAAAACAAAGTCATATTATTTAAATTGCCGTAGCCGAACATTTTTATTGTAGGATCGGGCGATCCTTTGCTGATATAACTGACCATGGAAGATAGTCGCGGTTCGCCTTTTGTCTATTAGAGACAATTGGTGGTACATGTCTTGTACCCATTGATCTTCGTCAAGCTGAGCGTCTATCTACATTCTGAGAGATTCCATCTCAACTTCTATGGGGAGCACTACTTCCATCCCATAGGTTAGTGCATAGGGGGTTGCCCCAGTTGAAGTACGCATGGATGTTCTGTAGGCTAACAGAGTCAGAGGCAATACATCAGGCCAATCTTTGTGGTTTGCGGACATCTTTTGCATAATCTTCTTGATGTTTTTGTTAGCCGCTTCAACAGCACCGTTCATATTTGGACAATAGATGACTGAGTTGAGATGTTTGATGTGGAATTTGCTGCACAATTCCTCCATCGTCTTATTGTTGAGGTTTTTGGCATTGTCTGATACAATCACCTCTGGTTGCCTATAACGACAAACATTGTTTCTGATAAAAGCAATGATGACTTCTTTAGTGATCTTGGGGAAGGAGGCTGCCTCTACCCACTTGGTGAAGTAGTCGATCATGGTGAATATAAATCGACGTCCATTACTGGCTTTAGGTTTAATGGGCCCAATAACGTCCATTCTCCACATTGAGAAGGGCCAAGGTGAACTCATATTGTGGAGTTCCCGTGGAGGGGCGTGTATAGCATTCCCATGAATCTGGCACTAATAGCATCTTTTTACGTGGTCATGGCAATCAGCTTTGAGAGATAGCCAATAATGTCCCGTTCTGAGAATTTTGTTAATAAGGAGGGGGCCATTCATATGGGGACCACAGACTCCGCCATGGATTTCATCCATGAGCCTTTGGGCTTGATCTTTGTCTAAACACCGGAGGAGGCCTAATCCTGCATCTCTTTTGTAGAGCGCATCTCCACTCAGGTAGAATTTCATTGCAAGTCGATGGATCCGCCTTTTCTCGGTCGGGCCCGCCTTTTCTCGGTCGGGCTCACCTCAGCGGGTGTAGATCCATCTCGTAGATATTCCTTGATATGCTGATACCAAGGCTGTGGGATGGGAGGTAGCTCATCCGATACTTCTCCAACATAATTCCCGTAGGCTGGAGCCTTGTTCAGAGAAATTGTGACGCTTGGCAATTGCTCCTTGTCTGATATATGAACCAAGGAGGCCAAAGTTGCTAATGCGTCCGCAAAGTCATTCCTATTACGAGGAACATGTAGAAAGGAGATTTCTTCGAACTCCAAAGCCATCTTTAAAACCTGCCGATGGTAAGGAAACAAATGTAGTTCCTTGGTTTTGATAGATTCCGGTGGATTGTCAGATTACCAACTCTGAATCTCTAAGGAAGTTAACCATCTGATGGCCATTGAACGGGCAAGTTTTAGCCCTATGAGATAGCCTTCATACTCAGCCGTATTATTGGTGCTGTAAAACTGTAATTTGACGGCGACGGGATACTGCTCCCCCGTATCAGATACTAGAACTGTTCCAGCTCCAGAACCTTCCATATTAATAGCTCCATCAAAATACATCTTCCATGATTGGCGCATATCGTACTGATGGTGTTGCTGTACTGTCATTACTCCTTCATCAGGGAAATATGTTTCTAAGGGTTTGAAATCCCCTGAAGGTGTAGCGGCCAGTTGATCCGTGATTCCTTGACCTTTGATGGACTTTTGAGTCACATATACGATGTCAAATTGTTGTAGGATCAACTGCCATTTGGACAGCCGACAATTTAACATGGGTTTGTTGAACACGTACTTGAGAGGATCCACGCGAGATATAAGATGGCTTGTGTGACCATGGAGGTAATGTTGTAACCTCATGGAAGCCCATGCTAAAGCACAACACGTCTTTTCGATCAGAGTGTACTTGTGTTCACTGCTGCTGAACCTTTTACTGAGGTAATAGATAGCTCGTTCTTGGCCTCTATCATCCTTCTGCCCCAGCATGCAGCCCATAGCATTGTCACTTACGGACAAGTACATAAATAGGGGAACATCATCCTTGGGTGGTACCAATACAGGAGCTTTGACTAGCTGTTTCTTGATTGTAAGGAAGGCATTCTGACACTCATCATTCCATTTCATGGAGGAGTTCTTCCTTAATAGTTTGAAGATTGGTTCACAGGTTGCTGTGAGTTGGGAGATGAACCTGCTAATGAAGTTGATTCTTCCCAAAAATTCCTGAATTTCCTTTTCTGTCTAAGGAATGGGCATTTCCGTGATGGCTTGGATTTTGGCAGGATCCAGCTCAATCCCTTTGTGGCAGACTAGAAATCCTAGCAACTTGCCTGATTTAACGCCAAAGGCGTATTTGGCTAGATTCAACTTCAAGTTGTACTTACGCAACCTGTTGAAAAGCTTTCTGAGATGGTCTATATGGTGATCCTCCTTCCGGGACTTGACAATGATGTCATCCACGTAGATCTCAATCTCCTTATGCATTAAGTCGTGGAAAAGAGCCATCATAGCTCGTTAATAGGTAGCTCCGGCATTGATGAGGCCGAATGACAACCGTCTATAAAAAAAGTTCCCCAAGGAGTGATGAAGGCAGTCTTCTCACGATCTTCCTCAGCAACCATGATTTGATGATACCCCACAAAGAAATCAGTAAAGGAGTACATGTCGTATTGCGCAGTATTGTCAATCAGAATGTGGATAAATGGCACGGGAAAGCTGTCTTTTAGGCAAGCTTTATTCAAGTTTCGGTAATCCACGCAAACTCGCACCTTCCCTCCAGGTGTAGGCACGGGCACGATATTGGATATCCATTCAGGATATGTAGACACCATGATGATGCCAGCCTGAAATTGTTTCACAATTTCCTCTTTCACCTTTAAACTCCACTCAGGTTTCAATCACCTGAGTTTCTGTTTGACTGGCTTAAATCCCTCTTTAATGGGAAGGCGATGAAGGACAATGTCAGTGGACAAACCCACCATGTATTTATGAGACCATGCAAACACATCCTGAAATTGGGTTAATAGTGTAACCATGTCATTCCGTTGGTTTGGGGTAAGGTCTGAACCAATCTAGATTAACTTAGGGCTTTCTAAGGTTTCGAGATTGAAAGAAGTGGTTTGATCAAGGTTGGGTTTAGGTGTATCTTTGACCCATTCTTGAATTTCTGGAGGCACCTCAATGCCATCCTGTGTATCCATCAAGGATGAATTCATCTCTACATCAAAGGTACAATCCCTGTGTAGGAGAGGCATCGTATCAGCAAGTACAAGCACATCTAAATTCAGAGTCCTGAAACAAATATTCTTTCACTTAGTATATATGAAACGTGTTTGATCATACACAGTGTTAGCATATACTAGAAAAATAAACTGCTAATACTGTACAGAAAAGTAAGCAGTTATTATATTTACAGGGCAGAAAGAACTTTTGCCCGCTTTACCCTTGATGACCAATGCAAGGAATGTTGTTCCAATTGGCAAGAGCAAAGTTCGGGTGAACCGCAGTGATGGAGGGACTATCATCATCCTCCCTGTCCCGAATGATGGCCATTATGTCTGGGCAATCAACGTCTGGGGTGTATTGGTTGGTATGTTCATCATGGACGATGATATGCATGCCCGACATTATTCGGACAACGTTCTCCTTGATTCTCCGCTCCTCTTCTTCGATTGCGGGATCTGGAATAATGATTTTGGTTTCCTCCACCAGTTTCGGCTTAGGAAATAACATAGCCATGACATTGGTTGGCACCTTTACAGGAGGTTGTGACGACTCAGCACTTGAAGGCGAAGATAAACGCCACATAGTTGAAGCTGAAGGAACCTGTGGATGTTTATGAGGGTTCCTATGACTAGAGCTGGCCGAATAGCCTAGTCCAGCTGTTCTGGTGTGCTTGGTTAAGCGAATAGGGTACTTGATACCCTGACAATCTTTACCCAACCCTTGTCCTGGTTTATGACCCAACGACATCATTTCTTGAGTGGCTGACATCACTTCGGCAGAAATCTGGGGTTGGGGCAGTGGTGCTCCAATAGCATGGTATTGAGTATTGCTTATTTCCAAAGCATGAAAACTGACTGGTTCAACGTCCGCATTAGCATTGACGATCGATAAATCCCCGTGTTGAGGACACTCTGGTTCAGCGTTGACCGTGACCAGGCTATTGTTGACAATATATTTTAATTGTTGATGAAGGGTGGAGGGGACCGCCCCAGCCATGTGGATCCATGGTCGTCCCACTCTATCTTGAGCATATGGAAGGATACGCAGAATGTATGAGGACCAAGCTCAATTACTCCAACCAAATTCCGGCGGGCTCCATCAAAAGCTTTGATGATAGTATGGCTACTCCAAATTCGATTAGGATTGATATTCATCTTCACCAAGGTAGCATATGGGCAGATATTTAGGGATGAGCCTCCATCTATCAGTACTCCAGCCACCATATATCCGGAGGACAAGACTGTGATGTGCAACGGTTTACAATGACCGGTCCCTTCAGGCGGAATTTCATCATCCGTGAAGGATATCACATTGTCGTTGAAAATGTGATCAACCATGTGTTGAAATTTTTCCTCATCCACGGATGTCGGGAGATAGGCTTCTTCTAAAACCTTTAACAAGATCTTCCAGTGATTCTCGGAAGTGAGGACCAAGTCCAAAATTGATATTTGTTGTGGAGCTTCTTTCAAGCTTAAAACCACCGTAGCTTCGTTATGACCCATAGTGCGGAGGAATTCTTCAATCTTCTCCATGGGTATTTTCCCCCTTTGATTTGACGGCAGATTTCATCACCCGTTAGGGAAGGTACAGTGGATTTTCTTTTGACACTGCAGCAGTGGTATGTGAGGTGGATCCTTCACCTTCTCCATAATTCCACGGAACTTTATGCAAGCTAACAATAGGATATTGTGCTCTGCACGGCAAGTTGATTGGCTCGGGAGCGGCCACTTTCAAAGGATTGTTGCTTCCTTTGAGTTGAATTATTGGCATGACGAATGATTGATCAGCTTCAGTAGATATGACGGCTACCACACTCTTCCATTTAGTGGGACCTGCATTCTCACTGGCGCGTAGCACAGTGTCGTTATCTGCCAGGCGCAGTACGCCACTGTCGATTAGGTTCTGAATAAGGTGGCAGAGTGCCCAGCATTCTTCTGTGTTGTGACCATGAGATTGGGAATGATATTGACATACTCCCTCTGAATTTTACCGTCCCGAATGGGGGTTAATTGGAGGTAGAAGGGAACTGATTCTTCCTTCATTGATTAACATGTGAAGTATCTCCTCCATAGGTTGACCCAAATAGGTGAATTCCCTTTTGTTGGCGAAATCCCGACGGGCCTTGGCATTTGCTCTCTTCGTCACTTTATCTTCCAGCATTTCATTTTCTGAAAGTGAAGAGGGAATATTCGTGACAATGGGCAGGAGACTGGCATGCTCCTGGCTGATTAGCTGACGAGTCACTTGATGCTGATAAGTCACCAGTTCTGCCAATTGCTCAATTTGTTTGCAGAGAGCTTTCATTTTTCGTTCCATTGTGAACTGGAACTTGGCATAATCCCATCTGTTATCACCGTCTTTGATGGTTTGGGAAGAATCACAGCTGAAGTTGGAACTCTGTCCACTGCTCCAATTAATCATGTTGACCTCTTTTTCTTTGTGTTGAGGAAGAGGGTTGTCTTGAACGTTAGGTTGATCTGGTTTAGTGACCACGATCTCACTGTTTTATATCAGGTCTTGGATCTTGTGTTTCAAGGCCCAACAATCCTGAGTATCATGTCGAGGTGCCCCAACATGATAAGCACATTTCTGAGCAGCATTAAAACCCCTTCCATTTGGGCTGGCTGGTGGAAGTAGATGTGTAATCTTCTTTTTTGTTGTCAGAAGATTAAGGATATTCTCGATGGTATCTCCTAAGGGTGTGAACACTCGAGGGCGTTTGGCTTCTCCACCTTTTGGTATTGGAGGGTTTACAGACTGTGTTGGAAAGGGAGTATAGTTTCTCCTCTGAACAGACATATTTTGACTGCCTTTTTGACCCTGTAGTATCAGGGAAACATCTTTCTCTTTCTTTTTATGGACCCTCCTGGGGTTGTTCCCATAATTTCCAGACTGGATGTGATCAGCAACAGCTTTGAGTGCAGCTAGGTCTTGAATCTTTTTGGATTTCAATCCTATCTCAGCCATCTCCCCATGTTTGACCATTTCAGAAAATAGTTTGCCGATGCCAGCTAAAACACTCTCATATAAGGGAGCTTCTTGTATGTCTATGAACGTCATGGCCATTTATGATTCGGTCATGGAAGGATTCACTTGGGCAGCCAGGCATCTCCACCTCTGGGCATACTCTCTGAAAGACTCGTTAGACTATTTTTTGATCTTGGTAATTTGGTACCGATCAGGAGCCATTTGAGTTTGAAAGCTGTATTAAGTGAGGAAGGCATGTGCTAGCTCTTCCCAGCTGTGGATTTTGGAGTTGTCTAATCTTGTGTACCATGAACGGACTTCTCCAGTTAGACTCTTTTGGAATAATTGCATTCTGAGCTTTTCATCCTCTGCATAAGATCCAAGTTCTCCAATAAATACCTTTAAGTGTGTATAAGGATCTCCTAACCCGTCATATTTTTTAAAGTCAGGAGTTTTAAACTTTTTTGGATAATGAACACCAGGAAAAATACATAGATCAGCATATGAAACACTCTTGTGTGTTCCAATTCCTTTGATAGTGCGAAGGGTCTCTTCCATTTGGAGGACTTTCTTTTTGATGTCACCAGTGTTTGGGTCTCTAGTGGGATAGGGAGCATCATGAGTTTTGTTGGTAATATCCAACTGTAGTTCAGGTATGGTAATGACCGGACTCCCTCCCTGGATGGAGGATTCAACATGTACGGGTATTTTCTGACCCTGTGTAGACTGGTGTAATTCTTTGAGCAGAACATCCAAATATGCAATTTGTTTGCTTATTCTGTCGAATTCTTTGCGAGAAACTAGATTAAGTTCAGTCTAGTCAGATGACGACATAATTGACTGTAGGCCTGTTGCCTTTTTGGACTTTGAACGGGTAGTAGGCCCGATTGACTCCCTGCGAAAGACTTGCATAGCTTAGTCCTTAGGGAAGGTGAATATTAATATGCAATGTGATGAGTCAATTTTCGGAATTTTATCCTACAAAAACGGATGTCAGCTATTTGTAGCATGTATGTATATGTGTACACATTCCTTCATATTTCTCATTACATGGAGATAGATATGTCATGAAATTGTGTAATTTAAAATGAGAGCATGAAGAGAGTTTCCTCCGTTTTGGGTTTATCAGAGGCTGACCTATCTTAGGTTACTCTCGCGGCTTTTTGGCATGAAGGTTCCCAAATCATCGCAATCTACTTGACGGGAAGTTAATCCGGTCTTTCAACTGGAGCGAATTTGGGTGGTGCCTTTCCTGAGCCTCGGAGAATTAGGCTTCTCACGAGTCCAATAATCAAACACCGACGGGATAGCCTCCTGGTGGAGGGACCACACAATATACATTCACATACATCGCGTCTCACCGTATGAAATGATGACATGTGCGAAGCACTAATATCATGAGCAGTTTATAGTGCGAGGCACTAACATCACAGGCAGTTTATAGTGCGAGGCACTAACATCACAGGCAGTTTATAGTGCGAGGCACTAAATAAACAAGACATGCATTCGTACACATTCATCCAATGTAAATGCAACATCCACACACAAGCAGATAACAATTTTGAAAAGATTGAAATAGCGGCTTAAGTCCTCTTACTGGAGTCCCCAGCAGAGTCGCCACCTGTCGACATCGGGATTTTTAGATGTCCCTTTCCGTTACTTGGTCTTTGGTGTTCTCATTTTAGGTGAGATTTGTTTGAAAAAACAAGTGAAAGAGGTCCGACATGTATAATGTCGATGATGGACTGTTAAGAGTCGCCAGTTAGTTTTTTAAATGGTTGTACCAACACAACCGAGAAAAGGTTTGCACATTGACCCAGTGATGTGACACTACTATACGGGTCGATGAAACCGAGATTCATTTAGGGTCCAGGGACTTGGTTATGCAGGGGGAAGGTGTTAGGCACCCCCCGATATCCGTGTTACCACGGTGACCGCCTCTTTTCAAGAAACTATTATCTGAATGTGTGTGTGAATGTATGTGAGTCAATGTGATGTTATTTGAAAGTGGTACGAGGCCTCGTTCGCACCTATATACGCAGGGTTTGAGTTTATGTAAAAATTCAATTTTAGCAAGATATGGCAATGATTTTTATAAAAGAGGTTTTTTCAAACCCTGTCGCTCAATAGTAATTGAGGCCTTTTGCACTCCCATTTTATTAAATGCACGACTTGGTTAATTTTATTTGACGGCTGCGAAGCATCCGTACGAAAATAATGTACAAAATAATGCCGACTTTCTCGTGGGTATGGTAACCATCTGAGGAAATTCAAACACCGCATAATAATTTACAAGCTGCTTACAGTTGAAAATGTCCATCACGGGAACGGAATCTAGATCCAATGGGATGAATCTGTGATCACATGATTCCTAGGCTCACATGATACCGCAATTTGTATGAAAGCAGTAAGCAAGTATATATATAAAAGTCGTAAATATATATATATATATACAGACATGATCACCAACCACGAAGAACCTCCATGGGGGATCAGAAATGTAAAGAAAACTGTTAAAAGCTATCAACCGCCACGGAGGAAACTCCAGGCGGGATAAAACGTAGATAAAACTGTAAAAACGGTCAACCACCACGAAGTAAACTAAAGGTGGGATGAAATGTATATATATATATATATATATATATATATATATATAAAAGCGAGTAAACGCACCGGATGTAAAATCTAGGCTCATCGAACGGAGTTCGACCACAATTTATATATATAAGTATATATATATATATATATATATATATATATATATATATATATATATAAGAAAGCAATTAAACGCACCAAACCGAAGTTTAGGCTCATCGAACAAAGTCCGACACACAGTTAATATATATAAGTATATATATATATATATATATATATATATATATATATATATATATATATATATATATATATTTATATATTAAAGAAATAAACGCTCCAGACCGAAGTCTAGGCTCAACCGAGGCATAACTCGGTAATGTTAGTCAATATATATGTAAATATATATATAAGATATATATATATATATATATATATATATATATATATATATATATATATATATAGACTGAAATGAAACCACGGACCGAAGTCCGGGCAAAAGCAAGCAACACGACTCTCAACGTGTAGAAGGGTGTGTGCAAAGATAAAGAGAAAGACTCTAAAGTGTGTGAGAAGGCTTACAGCTGACTGCTAGAAAAGGCTTCTATATCTTTAAAGTGGGTAAACACTGGCTTTTGTAGGTACAAAAGAGGGTTGTATATGAGCTCACAGGTGTTTAAAGTGTGAAAATACACTGTATGGCAAGTGTAGAGCGAATTCTGCAAGGTTTCCACGTCTTTTTTCTCTTAAAAATCAGCACCCCAAGCCTCTTATTTATAGGCAAAAGGTACCGCAGGTGTACCTGCGGCTGAGCCGCAGGTGTACCAGAGGCGGGTCGGGTCGGCCCGGTTTGGTCGGTCGGGTCGTCTCGAAGTACGTGCACGCGTGCACTATAATGTCCACTCGGTTTTTCTGAAGTGCAATCCGGGCATCCGTTTGAGGTATACAGGACCTATTTCGGACCGCCGTTGTCGAGATTTTGTACGATGGCATGGGATTAGAGTTTGTACGAAGTCTTTGAAGATGGGAAGGTGCCCTCCGCTCTTAAAGCTTCAACTTTCATCCGTTACCCCGCACAATAGCAACTCGGGATTGGTTAGCCTTGTGGGCCGTTGTTGCGTAATGTGTGGAGACGACTTGGCGTGGCATCGTGTTCGTCAGATGATGATGTTGCCCCTTACCGGTGTTATTGCCGGGTTGGGTAGATACAACAGACGTTGCTCAGCTTCGCTGAGATTGGACTGCTACAATTGGTTGAAAGTCCTCATTGTCATCTTTGAGGTGTGTCTGTCTTCTCGATGTCATCGTCGGGCTGATACAGTGTATCTCATTGTGAGCGCCGAGATTGAAGCTGGTTGCACTTGTAACGAGCATTTCCGGAGTTAAGGCCGAAATTGCTTTCCTTGGGGCTATCACCAAGGTTGGAGGCTATTCCCATGTTTAGGGCTGAGACTGGATACCTCGGGATTATCTTTGAGATTAATTGCTCTTCTCCGGTGTGTGTTCCGATATTGATCTGCATGCCTCGGGGTTCTCCAAGATTGGAACGATTACTCCCAAATTGCGATCTGGGATTGATGCTGAACCTCTGGTAGTATCCGGTATGGTTGTGGATTGTCTTTCAGGGTTCTCTCATAAAAGACGAATCTGCCTTCCTGCAATGTTAGTGTCAGTAGTACAGAAAATTTCGAGTGCCTACACAACTCTTTTTCTTGTTCCTCCAAATTCTCTCCCCTCAATCCTATGTTTATAAGTGTATATATCCTCCATGTCAAATCTCTAACAATTAACATAAGCTAACTCACTCCCATGGCATCACTTCAATTCTATTCCATCTCAAACTCCTCACATAAGAATTCTATTGAAAATTAAATTCCAAGTCAAACCCAACAAGTTTGTCGACATAGAGTCCCAAATAACATGAAATAAACTCCTTAACACACTCCTAATATATACATATGACATAAGGAAATTATATCTCCCAACATTACCTATCTTCCAACACATAAAAAGTCAATCAGCTCCTGACCCGTACCGGCGTGCCCTGCGCCATGTTTAGCTCTAAGACAGCACGGCCCGCGCTACTCGATCCGTAACTGCACACGCCATAGTGCGCCCCACACCACTTTACTCAGCATCACGATGCGCCCCGCGCTGCTCATGCAGAATGTCTAAAATTACTTGAATTTCCTTTCAATGCTAGCATCTTGATGAGCTCACTTATTAAGCTATCATAAAAATAAAAACACATCAAAAGTAACATGAAATTATTTAAAAAACTAACAATATAACAAGCTAAATGAAGATAAATCGTAGGTTAAAAACATACTCATCAGCAAAGCAGTCAAAAAAGGAGTACATGTCATATTGAGCTGTATTGTCAATGGGTATGTGGATGAATGGTACGTGAAAGCTATCTTTGAGACAAGCTTTGTTCAGATCCCTATAATCCACGAAAACTCACACCTTTCCTCCAGGTATAGGCATGGAGACTATGTTAGATAGCCACTTAGGGTATGTTGACACCATGATGATGCCGGATTGAAACTGTTTCACAATTTATTCTTTAACTTTTAAACTCCACTCAGGTTTTAATCGCCTGAGTTTCTGCCTGACTAGCTTGAATCCCTCTTTGATGGGAAGGCGATGAATGACGATGTCAGTAAAAAAATTGACCATGTCTTTATGAGACCATGCAAACATATCCTGGAATTGGGTCAACAGAGTAACCATGTCATTCCTTTGGTTTGGAGTAAGGTCCATACCAATCTGAATTTGTTTGGGATTTTCTAATGTTTTGAGATTAAAAGAGGTTATTTGATCAAGATTTGGCTTGGGTTTATCTTCGACCCATTCTTTAATTTCTTGAGGTATCTCATTATCCTCTTGTTCATTCTCCATCAAGTATGAGTCCAACTTTACATCAAAGTTACAACCCTTATGAAGAACAGGCACCTCATCAGCAATTTTAGGCACATCTAACTTTAGAGTCCTGAAACAAAATGCTTTCACTTAATATATAAAATTATTCAATCATACAAAGTGTTAGCATGAAATGATAAAAACAACTGCTAATACCGTATAACAAAAGTAAGCAGTTATTTGCTATCTATAGGGCAGAGGGAGTTTCTGCCCTTGTTACCCTTGTCGACAAATACAAAGAGTTCTACTCCAATTGTCAATGGTGAAGTCTTGGTGGACAGCTGTGTTGAAGGGGCTGTTATTATCCTTCTTCTCTTGAATGATGACCATGATGTCCGGACAATCATCATCTGGGTTCATACCCTCCGTATGGACCAGGACGCGTATTTTTGACAGATATCTCTCTATTTCTTGTTTGCACCTTTGATTCCTTTCTTCCACCTCCGGGTTTGGAATCAAGACTTCCTTTCCTTTAACTGGTATCAGCTTAAGATACATCATGGCTACCACATGGGCAGGGACCTTTACTAAAGGCCATACAGAATTATCACATATAGGTTTATGCAGACGTCTTGTAGATGAAGGAACCGGTTTATGCTTGTGTGGGTTCCTATGAGTGGACCCAGCAGAGTAGCCTAGTCCGGCTGTCCCTGTTTTGCTGGAAACTTGAATTGGGCACTTGATGCCCTGATGATCCTTTCGTAACCCTGTCCAGGTTGAAAACCCAAAGATATCATCTCTTGACTTACCGACATTACCTCGACAGAAACTCTGGGTTTCAGAGGTGGAACCTCAATAGGTTGATAGTGAGTGTTGCTCACTTGAAGGGCTTGGAAGCTGACAGGCTCAACTTCTGTATTAGAACCGATAAGGGGTATATCACTTTGAATAGGACATTCTAGCCCAGTACTGACAGTGACCAGGCTACTGTTAATGATATATTTGAGTTATTGATGAAGAATGGTTGGGACAACTCTGGCCATATGAATCCAAGGTCTTCCTAACAGCAAGTTGTATCCTGTAGTGATCTTAACCACTTAGAGGATATGTAGAATGTATGTGGACCGATTTCCATGGGTAGTTTAATCTCTCCAATAACATTTCGCTGATATCTATCTAAGGCTTTGATGATTGTATAGCTATTTCAGATCCTGTAGAGATTGATGTTCATTTTCTCCAATGTGGCATAGGGCAGATGCTTAGGGACGATCCTCCATCTATCAGCATTCCTCCAACCACATACCCGAAAGACATAACCACTATGTACAACGATTTGCAATGACCCGTTCCTTCGGGAGGTATGTCATCATCGGTGAAGAATATCACATTATTGTTGAAGATGTGATCAACCAGATGATGGAATTTTTTAACATCCACTATCTTTGGCAAGTGGGCTTCTTCCAATACTTTCAGTAAGACCTTCCGGTGATCTTCAGAAGATAAAACCAAGTCAAGAATAGAGATCTGTTGTGGAGCTTCTTGCAAGCTTAAAACCACCTTGGCTTCATTGTGTCCCATCTAATGGAGGAATTCTTCAATCTTCTCCTTGGGCACTTTCCCCTTAGATCTGATGATTCATCACTCGTTAAGGAATATAAAGCGGATTTTCTTTAGACACTGCAGCAGTTATGTTTGACGTTGATCCTTAAACCTCTCCATAATTCCATGGTACTTTCTTGAGGCTAATGACAGGATACTGCGGCATGAACGACATTATGATTAGCTTCGGTGCAACCACTTTGAAAGCATTTTCAACTCCTTTGAGCTGAATTGGTCGGATTGTAAGTGATGTGGCAACAACGTCTCCTTCAAAAGATATAACTGGAACAACTTCCTTCCATCTTGGAGGAAATACGTTCCCACTGTCAGATGACACAGTGTTATTGTCTACCATTTGCAGGTTACCGCTGTCAATCATATTTTGAATAAGATGGCGGAGTGCCCAGCATTCCTTAGTGTTGTGACCGCGAGAGTGGAAGTGGTATTGACATACTCCATTAGCATCAAACCGCTTTGAGCATGGGTTGACCGGAGGTAGCAGTGCTGTGATTTTTCCTCATTAATCAACATCTACAATATCTCTTCCATCGATTGGCCTAAATAGGTGAATTCCCTTTAGTTGGTGAAGTCCCAACAGGCTTTAGCTTTTGCCTTTCTAACAATATTTTACTTTAATATTTCACTTTCTGGAATACGTGGTGGAGTGTTTGTAATAAGAGAAAGGAGGCTAGCTGCTTATGACTGAACAACTGACGTGTGAGTTGGTGTTGATGAATCACCAGTTCTACAAATTGATTGACTTGTTCGCCAAGAGCTTTTAACTCTCGTTCCATCATGAACTAGAATTGTGAATAATCCCATCCATCAGAATTATCCTTGCTAACTTGGGATGAACCACCCAAATTTTTGAAGTATTTAGAGTTTTTCGTACAGCCCCAATTGATAATGTTAACCTCCTCTTCCTTGTGTTGAGGGAGAGGGTTATCTTGAACGTGAGGTTGGTTAGGCTTTGTCACCAGAATCTCACTATTGTTAATTAAATCCTGGATCTTATGCTTAAGGGCAGCAATCTTGAGTGTCATGGCATGGAGCTCCAGTATAGTAACCACACGTCTTGCTTGCATTGTAACTCTTTCCACTCGGGTTGGCTGGTGGAAGGAGATGAATAATTTTCTTTTAAGCTGTCAGAAGTTTGAGAACGTTTTTGAGTGAATCCCCTAAGAGTGTGAACACTCTTGTCCATCAGACTTCTCCATTCTTTGGCAAGGGAGGATTTAAAAACTGAGCTTGAAAAGGGGAGTAGTTTCTCCTCTGGATAGGCATGTTTTGATTGCTCTTTTGTCATTGCAGTATCAAGGAAACATCCTCTTCTTTCTTCATATGGACTCTCCGGGGGTTGTTCCCATAACTTCCAGATTGAATGTGCTCAGCTATAGCTTTTAGAGTGGTAAGGTCTTGAATCTTCCCTGATTTCAATCTCATTTCAGTCATTTCTCCGTGTTTGATCATTTTAGAGAATGGCTTATCTATGCTAGCTAGAACCCTTTCATAAAAGGGAGCTTCTTAAATTTCTATGAAGGTCATTACCATTTCAGACTCGATCACAGATGGGATAACTTGAGCAGCTAGACGCCTCTATCTTTGAGCATACTCTCTGAATGACTCAGTGACTTGTTTCTTGACCTTGGTAATTTGATATCGGTCTGGAGCCATCTGAGTTTGAAAACTGTATTGACTGAGGAAAGAATGTTCTAACTCCTCTCAGCTGTGAATTTTGGAGTTATCCAATTTGATGTACCATGCTCTGGCTTCTCCAGTCAGACTTTTTTGAAATAGCTGCATTCTGAGCTTTTCATTCTCGGCATAAGATACGAGCTCTCCAATGAACACCTTTAAATGGGTATAAGGATCTCCTAATCCGTCATATTTTTTAAAATTAGGAGTCTTGAATTTTTCTGGATAATAAACATCGGGGAATATACAAAGGTCTGAATATGAACCACTCCCGTGTGTTCTAATCCCTTTGATGGACCGAATGGTCTCTTCCATTTGTAGCACCTTATTCCTAATATCATTGGTGTCTTGATCTTCTTTGAGATGGGTGATTTCAGGGGTTTTGTTGGTCTTATCAGACTGAGACTCAGGTACTAGAACTTCTTTGTCCAGACCCTAGGTTTTTCCATGTGTGGAGGGTTCTATGTGAATGAGTATTTGTGGACCCTGAGTTAACTTGTGTAATTCTTTGAGTAGAACAACCAACTTTGTAATTTGATTGCTTAACCCTTCGAACTCCTCACAAGACACAGGAGTAGGATTAGGCTGGCCAGATGTAGCCATGTCTGGTTGTAGGTTTATTGCCTTTTTAGATTTTGAACGGGTAACGAGACCAATTTCTTCCCTACAAAAAGACTTACGTAGTTTAGTCTTAGGGAAATATGGAAATGTTAGGTGCTATGTAATGTGTCCGTTTTTAGGAGTGTTATCCTACAAAATGGATGTCATTTATTTTTAATAACATGATAGGATGACATGTTTTGATATAAAAAGGAACGCATGTTCACATAATCCTTTATATTTTCCATTATATTGAGCTTGACATGGAAATGAGATTACAAGTAATTGAAATAGGAAGGAATGAAGAGACTTCCCTCCATGTTTGGTTTATCAGAGGCTGACCTATCTTAGACTACTCTCGCGGCTTTTTGGCATGAAGGTTCCCAGATCATCACAATTTACTCGACGGGAAGTTAATCCGATCTTTCAACTGGAGTGAATATGGGTGGTGCCTTTCCTGAGCCTCGTTGGAATTAGTCTTCCTACGGGTCCAGTAATCAAACACCAATAAGATAGCCTCCTGGTGGAGGGACCACATAACATACATTCACATGCATCATGTCTCATCGTATAAAAATGATGACATGTGCGAAGCACTAATATCATAGGCAGATATGGTGCGAAGCACTAAGTGCAGTAAGTAAAGAATTAGTACACTTTCATTCCAATGTAAATGCAACATCCACACACAAGCAGATAAAAAGTTTTGAAAATCTTTTAATAGCGGCTTAAGTCCTCTTACTGATGTCCCCAACAAAGTTGCCTCCTATCGACGTCGGGATTTTTATTTGTCCCTTTTTGTTCATATCTTTTGGTGGTCTAATGTTAGGTGATATTTGTTTGAAAAAGAAAGTTTGAAAAGGTCCGACATGTATATGTCGACGATTTGACTGTAAGAGTCTCTAGTTGGTATTTTTAAATGGTTGCACCAACTCAACCGAGAAATAGTTTGCACATAGACCTAGTGATGTGACACTATTTAACTGGTCTGCAAAATCGAAATTTATTAGGGTCCGGGGACTTGATTATGCATAGGGAAGGTGTTAGGCACCCCCCAAAATCCGTGATAACACGGTTCTCACCACTTTTCAATTTAAACTTTTATCTGAATGTGTGTGTGTGTGTAGGTCTATGTGATGTTGTCCGAAAGTAATGCTATGCCTCGTTTGCACATATATACAAATGGTTTGAATTTTGTATAAAAATTCAATTTTAACAGGATATAGAAATGATGTTTTGTAAAATAGGTTTTTCAAACCCTTGTGCTCAATTGTAATTGAGACTTTTGATACTTCCATTTTATTAATGTGTTTAACTTGATTGCTTTTATTTTTGAGATGCGAGGCATCTTTGAGAAAATAAGATACATAGCAATGCTGAACTCCTTATGGGCATGAGAGCTATCTAAGGAAATTCAGACACCATGAATAATTTACAATTTGACTGCAGCTGAAAATGTCCATCACAGGAACCAAATTTAGATTCAGGAACTAAATCTGTGATCACATGATTCCTAGGCTCACATGATAATTCAATATGTACAAAGGCTAGAAAACGAACTAGATTTGAATAAATCTGAGCTTTCCAGCTTCAACGGTTCCAATTTAGTCACCATGAACTGGTTAAAATGAGAAATAGCCAGATTTAGGAAAATCTAACCCACAGGCTGATAAAGAAGATATATATATATATATATATATATATATATATATATATATACGGTACGGATCTTAAGCACACCATTTATCTAGCTCACCTTGCTCACCCCCCTTTAGCGACGGACTGGGCGATGATTCGGCCCGTCGCTATATGTTCGGTCCGTCGCTATATGTTGTTCATCGCTAAAAGTTAAGACGACAGTTCTACATATGGCGTCGAACCGAATCGTCACCATGTCCGCCGCTAAAGGGGGGTCAGCAAGGTGAGCTAGGTGAGGGGTGAGCTTAAGATCTGGATCGTGTATATATATATATATATATTTATATGAACAATCAACTTCCATGAAGTGAACTCCAGACAGGACGTGAAATGTACATATATATATATATGTGTATATATATAAAAGTTGTAAAAGGCCACAAAGTGAGCTCCAGGCCAGACAAAAATGTAAATATATATATATATATATATATATATATATATATATATATGCATAAGATGGAAACGCACCAGATATCACACCCAGGCTCAAACGAATCAAGTTCGATAACAGTGTGTGTGTGTGTGTATGTGTGTATGTGTGTATATATATATATATATATATATATATATATATATATATATATATATATATATATATATATATACAAGAAATAAAAGCCACGGATCGACGATCTGGGCATACACACACAATACTACTCTCAACGTGAATACGTATGTATATATGAAATTGAGATAAAACTTAAAAATCTACTATATCTTATAGTGGGCTACCAAAGAATACTTCAGATAGCTTCTGATGAATGAATTCTTGGTTTCCATCAGTTATATTTTCAATATGTGGCAAAATGCGAACTCACAAGTGTTTAGAAAAAGAAAGAACTCAGTTTAAAGTGTGTACGGAGTAAAATTGACAGGGCTTCCTTGCCTTTTTCTCTCTTAAAATGGCCACCCCAAGCCCTCTATTTATAGAGGGGGGAGCCGCAGGTTCATTTGCGGCTGCCCGAGGTGCCCTGGGCTCTACGGGTCCTGCCGTCTCGAAGTACGTACACTCATGCAATACGTTGTTCGCTTGAACCTTCATAACTTTCAATTCGGGCATCCAATTGAGGCGTGCTATACCTTTTCAGAATGCTGTTATCGAGAGCTACACAATGACATGAGATAAGAGGTTGTATGAAGTTAGGAAGATGTGTCCATAACTAGATCTTCAGGTCTTTAAATTATATCCGGTGTACTGTCATGCGTAGTAGTCACTCGAGATTTTGAGTTATGGTTCTTGTGGGACACTTCTGTGTATAATGTGGGATGAAATGATGCTGAGACGACGTGGATATAGTATCGAGGTGGCAAAATGATGATTTTGCCCCTCACCGGGGTTATTTCCAACTCTGGGATGATGTAGCAATCGTTGCTCAAGGTTATCTCTGAGATTGGACTCCTGTAAGTACTGGATGTCCTCAAGATTATCTCTGAGGTGTTTTTGACCTCCTGGGGTTATCTTCAGGTTTGGAATTGGATGCCTCAGGGCTATCTCTAAGGCTAAAACTGACTATTTCAGGATTATCTCCAGAACTGGAACTACATCCCTCGGGTTTATCTCCGAGGTTGGAGCTAAGTCTCCCAGAGTTGTCTCCGAGACTGAAACTGAATATCTTGAGGTTGCCTCCGAGATGGAAAACTAAGTATCCCATGGTTATCTTTGGGATTGATCTGACTTGTCTTCTAGGGTTATCTCTGGAAAATGATTTTGCCCTCCTGTAAGGTTAGTAACAGGAATGCAAAATTTTGAGTGTCTACAGGACTCGTTGTGGTCACTGTTCGAGGGCAAAAAGTGGCATATGACTGGGCGGTGATCAATACCTATTTCCAAGTGCCAGCTTATGACAAGGACTACCTAGACAGTTAAATTTCTGCCTATAACTTGGATAACATCATCAATCACCTATGCAAGCCTAAGATAAGCTGGAAAATAAATTAATACACGTGAGAGAGGACTATTTCCCGCAGGCAGCGCTCAGCAAGTATGGCAAGGCTTGGTAAAGTTTCATCTGTGCTAGCATCATGCCCACCCGTCACCTCAGCGATGTCACCAAAGAGCGGGCCATACTTCTCTTTCCTGTCGTCACAGAGCTAAAAGTAGATATTGGCGTCGCATTCCAAGACTCTATTTAAAGGCAGTTCCTCGGGAGGGCTCCCACACCCTTATTTGATCACCCAGCTGTGTGGAAATGCACGGGTTCAGTGGCATGGAGAGGAAATGGTTAACTTTCCCATGATGACCATAGATCATGCACTCATCCAGCGATATGGCATTTGGGATGGAGCTGAGTCTTACCCCCGCGGTGAAAGGTATTTGCTTGCTGCTTAGCCTCCACCTTCTAAGGTTGGTCCATCGATTCAGACTCTACAGATTAATGCTTCATCTTCTGGTTCACTAATAGAAATCTTGGCATCTCTGAACCTTCTACACACCGAGAATAAGAGGATCATGAGGAGGATCGACACAGTTACCCAGATGCAGGATATTTTCACTCAGTATTATGCTGAGTTTGCCACTACCATGTCTAACATCTATACACAGTTCATCAGAGATGATCCTGAGTCAGTACCATTCCATTTCCCCCAGATGCCTCAATTCTCTCCATATCTACCACCATCTCCTGAGGCAGACGGCGGGGGTGACGGCGATGATCAAGGCGACGACGAGTGATTATATTGCCATGGCAGGCCCTTCCATTCTGATTGTTTCATTACTGGATAATGAGGGCATTGCTTGCTTCAAGTTTGGGGGAGATTTCATTTCATTTCTTTATTATACATGAGCTGTTATGTATGGACTGCAATTTAACTTCTTTTTGGGCTTTTGTAGCCTCAAACTTATATTATTCTGGTTTTATTATGTATAGATGCTTGAACAACTTTATAATATGCTATCTTTATTTAGTTATGTATGGATGCATGAACAACTTTTACTACTAGAATGTTTTGTTTATAGCCATCTTTTGGGTCCTACACAGATTGGTATACTTAATGCCATGTTATGGCTTTATTACCCTATTTTAAGCTGATATTAGTGCAAGGGTATACATTATCTTTTATCTTGCCATGCTATTATTTTTTATTAACACCATCTTAAACTGTTCATATGATGGGAGTGGGTTATATAGATTATAAATTTTTTATTCTGGCTAGTGATAAGTGTGTTGGTTTACAACTATGTCAAAGAGTTTTGTGTTAAGCATGTATGAATGATGGGTTAGTTTAATTGGTAGCTGAGACTATTATTGATCCATTCTTCTTAGTGAGCACCAACTAACTGTTCTAGCTAGTTGTTTTTCAGATATAGTTTGCATGATTGTTGTTTTGAAATTGTGTTTAACTTAAGCGATTACAAGATAATATTCTGATTTAGACTCTGATGCTAGTTCGGATCTTGGTTTTTGGCATGAAAAAAAGAAAAAAATGAATTGAATAAATAAATAAAAGGAACCTTAGTTGACTAAGCCTGATTACTTGACCTTTGTTGCTCGAGTTATTAGTTTCATAGGAGTGTTTTACACTTAGTGCCCTAAAGCCATCTGGTTTAGGAGTCATTGATCAAAAGCTCATTAACGGGTAACTCTGAATAGCCTAATGTAATTAAGCATTGCATGGTCATCCTAAATGTTTTGATTATTAAAATGCATAGAATAAAAGTCTAATTTGGCTTAAGTTTGATTGCATGGCTTTTGTTGCTCGAGTTACTACTTCCATAGGACTGTTCTACACCTAGTGCCCTAAAGCCATGGCTTGGGAGTCATTGATCAAAAGCTCATTCATGGGTAACTCTGAATAGCCTAAGGTAATTAAGCACTACACAAGTCAAGATATTCATGATGAGGCTTTTTGATCCTTTCTTTCTTATGTATCTTGTTCTTAATGCTTGATGTTGTTCGAGTTTGTAGAGTTAACATATTTTTTCTATTTCGATCGATTGTGTGAGCTCATTTTGAGCTATGATTAGTTAGTGTAGTTGGCATTCACACACACACACATGGAATATATCGAATACAGTCTTATGCTTGACATTAATTGAACCCTTAATCATAACTGTGTTTTTCTTATTCTCTAAGAGTAGTTTTTTTGTGCTTAGAAGCCTCATTGCGGGTATATAGTAGTTCAGCGCATGATGCGCATTTATTTTAGTTTTTCTTGTTATCTTTGTTCAGATATTTTTGTTTATTGACAATCAAAAGCTTAAGTTTGGGGGTATTTGTAAAGCCCCCAAATCCGTATACTTGAAACCCGAACTCGGTGTTTCACGATATCATTTCTATGAGCGGAATAATACTAATAATAATAACAATAATATAAAGATCAACTTAATTTACATATCATCAGAGTCTAATCCCCAGGTACGAGACCTTTAAACATTTGTTACATTACATGATAATTAATATATATCATCATTATCCTAATAAAGTCTAGTATTACAAAAGATAGCATTATTACTCAATCAGCGATCTTCCCTTTCCCTTTGTTCTTGGCAGAGCCTTCAGGTTGTTCACACTTAGTTGAAAACATTTAAATTAAGCAAGGATGAGCATTTGAGTGCCCATCAAGTAATAGCAATATATATATATATATATATATATATATATATATATAAGCTGAAAGAATTTAAATATTTTCTTTATACTACCCTTCTACAACAAATCAATAGTTGTGAAGTAATCTGAACAGATAATAATAACATAACAACCCTCTTTCAGATTTTTGAAACTACGTACTGACTATCTATAGGGTTAAGGTGACATACTATGAACATTATTTTTATTTTCAAAATGGTTAAACAGAATTTCATCTGTAAACCGTCATAACTTACGGGCACGGGGGTGATCAATCCGTTGTACCCTATATTGATCAATACTACATGCAAGAACGATGTTATCGTTCACTCTGTCCACCTTGGGTGCATAAAAAGTTTTCCCGTATGTTCATACTTGTCGGGGTTCCAAATCAAATGTTTTATCTTGTTCAACAATAATCTATAATTCAACATATATATATATATATATATATATATATATATATACACACACACACACACACACACACACGGGTAATTAACAAAGGTGTATCAACATGTGATTAAATATAATGATTATCCAAGTGGGGACACTTGTATGACCATTTATAGAAATTAACGAACAGAATATATATCTGAATTACCATATACTAACATGTTGATAATCAATGAGCGTATATAATATAGGGTTAATAATATGTACAATAATAATATAATTTAGAAACATTCTCACTCATGTCCATTGCATAAAGAAAATGCAAATGTAAGATATTTGCCCGATACGCTGCTTACAAATCGTAACTTAGTTATATCATTTATATCACGACATATCATTAATCAGATCATTCGTTCGATTAGAATAATATACTATAACACATAGTACTGCATTTCGCAATCAGTACATAACCTAATCACATTGGCACATATATTCAACAGTCATTGAATCACAAACAAATAGTAATACAGTCAAAATATCTAAGTTCATATCAATTTCTATAACATGTCGGTGTATCGACAGCTTTATCGGGTAATTATCGAGTCTGAGACTCTATTCTGTAACTCAATATCCGTAAGTATCAGTCATATTATTTTTAAATGACTTATAATAATTTTTAAACATTTATTATAATTTATCATGAATTTTCAAACATCGAAATCATTATTACATGATTTAAATATTAAATAATGCTATTATCACTAATATTTAATTAATATTAAACTATTAATGAAACCATTGCCAAAATATTAAAGTTATTTATAATAACTTATAATATTTTTAGAGTATTAATATTACCCTTAAATGATTTTTAAAACAATTAAAAATCATCTTTAAATAATTACTATTAATATTTAATTATTAATGTACTATTTATCAAAATATTAAAAGTCATTAAGTATAACTTAAAATATTTTTAATTCATTTATATTCTTTTTAAATGATTTTTAAATTAATAAAACTATTTTTAAACTATTTATTTAATATAATTATTAAATAAATTTAATATCATTAATATTAAATTAATATCATTAATATTAAGTTATTAATGAAATTATCCTTTAAATATTAAAAGTTATATTTTATAACTTTAAAATATCTTTAAACACTTTATTTTCATTTAAAATAATTTTTATAATATTAAAATCATTTTTAAACTAATTTATTTAATATAATTATTAAATAACTTTAATATCATTAATAGTGAATAATTAATGAAATTTATCTTTAAATATTAAAAGTTATATTTTATAACTTAAAATATTTTTAAACTATTTATTTTCTTTTAAAATGATTTTTTTAATATTAAAATCATTTTTAATTAATTTATTTAATTTAATTGTTAAATAAATTTAATATCATTAACATTAAATAATTAATGAAATTTTCTTTAAAATATTAAAAGTTATATTTTATAACTTAAAATATTTTTAAATAACTTATTATCATTTAAAATAATTTTTAATATAATAAAATTATTTTTAATTAATTTATTTAATGCTCTTAATAAATAAATTAAATATCAATAATATTTAAATAAATACTAGTATTTATGAAAAATATTTAAAATTATTAAAAGTTAATTTTTTTAACTTAAAATTATTTTTGTAATTTTTGAAAATTAATTTTTATTTTTAAATGATTTTTAGAAATTAATTTAATTAAAATAAATAAAACTGTTGTTATAGCCTTTAGCGACAAAATCAATCGCCTTAGGTGTTCTTGAGCCCTCAAGAACATTCATAGCAGTTAAGAAGTGAGCACGTTTAACCAAATATTACTATCTAATTATTGTGTTTTTGGGTAAGTAAATGATTAGAGGTTGTAGTACAACTATCAGACTACACGATCCAAGAACAAACATGGCCAAAAAGCATAAAACCAGAGAGATCTAGGCCCACAAAGTAGCTTTCAGAGTTGTTCTTCATTTCTGGGTTACCCAGAAATGATGAACAATTCGACTGTCCACTTTTGGGCTTCCACAACTTGATTCTTGTGCAGTAGTTTTGTGATCTAAGCTTTGAAATCTGTAGCCAACATGTCAAGGAAGAGATAGATCACATATAATCACCATAACAACAACTAAATCGCCAGATATTAACCGGTCAACCCATGTCAGAAATCACGATCATACGTTTTCTGGGTTACCAAGAAAACGAAAATCGTGATCGTCTTACACGGTTTGACCGTACACTACATGAATCCTATTAATCATATTGATGTTCTATAAGCTTAAATATATAGCGTAAACAACATAAAACAAACTTGTTACAGCAACAGAATCCAAATAACAAAAACATGAAAGATCTGGGCCCTTGAACTTGCTATCAGAGATCTCTGGGCAAGTTTTGGGTTACCTAGATCTGGCTTGGTCAATGTCGGTTAACGGTGTTTGACCAAGATTAACTAACATTCTAAGCATGATCTGGTCCAGCCACAAGTTCTAGATCACAGATCTCATAGCAGGCTACACATTCGAAGCTTGAAACAATGAAAATAATAAACATAGAAGGATCTATGGGCTCTGACATTCGTTGTCAGACAACCCAAAATTTTTTTCCCAGATTTTTCAAAAACTTGATTTTGAGCATATTAAAGTTATGGATCTAGTATGTGCCAACCCAGATCAACTATATGGACTACAAATAACATATTCTAACACTCAAACATAACATGCATCTACCACAAGATTAAAGTCAGATTTCATGCCTAGGGTTTAAACCTTCTTTGATCAATCTTTGATTCTACGCTTATGATTTGCCAAGGGTGATCGTGGGGCTTTGTTTATGACTGATATATCTTGATATTTTCGAAAGTATGGGGGCTTGAGAGAGTTAGTTTGAGTGTTTTGCAAAATTTAGGCTAACAATGAACTTTTTCTCTCTCCAATCTATATATATATATATATATATATGATGTTGGATGCATGGCTGAGATTGCTTGGTTTGCTGGAGATATAAGGTCACATGGGGTTGTTGGATTTGGTGAACAACTTCACCTATTGTCAAAACCTATAAATTAGCTTCAATAATGCAAGGGGTATTTTGGTCAATTGGCTTAGAAATTTAATGGCATTTGTGTAAACTTGTCCCAAACCCTTAGGGTTTGACCCTTATGGTTTGACATGCACAATTAATTTGTAGGATTTCTAATTAAGAAAAAATAGATAAATAAATAAAATTTTAGTTTCTAAAAAATTACAAATTAAGTTTACTAATTTAGTTTAGGTTTCCTAATTACATAAACTTAAAAATTAGGTTTATGTATTCACTAATTAAAATTAAGCTTGTTTAATTAGCGATTAGGGTTCCTATTTAGCGATTAGGGTTAACAATTTAATAATTAGGGTTAACAATTTGTAATTAGGGTTTCTAATTACATATTATACATGCACATTAGGGTATTAATTATTTAATAATTATTGTTAACCTTGCTAATTTAGCAATTAGGGTTTACAAGTTGTAATTAAATTTTATAATTACTAATTATGGTTACCTAATATAGAAATTAGGATTTCTTAATATTAATATTTCAAAATGTTAATTAGGGTTTTAAAAATATTAATTAGATTTTCCATAATTAGCAATAAAACCTATTATACATGATATTAATCACATTAACACAATTTCTAACTGATCACGAACTCCAGTTTAGGTTTCAAATTAGGGTTTCTAATTTCAGAAATTAGGGTTTTACAAATTAATGCTAGGATTTTGACATTATGCACCATAATTGACCAACCATCATCAATACGTACATACAGTACATGTCTATAGCACTGAAAAATCAAAATATAATTAATATTATATTATTATTCTCATTCCTTATTCAAATTCTAAAATTAGGGTTTGGATTCCATATCTGATTTATTCTTTATATATAACATTATTAATTAAGTTAAAATAATTAACTTAATAATCTGCACTTAAAATTCATATAATAAAATAATTATTATAGTTATTCTAAAAATTATTGCATATATTATTTAAATAATATATCATTATATTTTCATAAAAACATTTCTAACATAAAATTAATTATTATAAGAATGTAATTTATAATAATTAATAATTCTAAAATAAAATTATTTGTACATATTCATGTAATATATTTTTATTTATCACATAAATACATATACATATTATCTTGTACAAATCCTCATCTTTAAAATAAAAATTATACGCAAAATTTCTGATTTATTTATATAGAAAATATCGGGTAGTTACATTCACCCTCCCTTATAAAGATTCCGTCCCCGGAATCACTTTTTTAAAACCTATGCATACAAAGGTACATAGCATACACAATTATTGCAATTAGAGCTCGATCATAATTTGATCACTGATCTTTAACTATTCACATAAAGCTTGTCTTTCTGATTAAAAGAAAATTTGATTTCTAAAAAAACTCAAATTCCTCCCTCAAAATTTCTTTATAAAATAATTTACTATATATAGGAAAATCATGTAAAAGACAATAAAAGTTATACGAATAACACCTGGAGTTCCATTGCCAGCTACCGCCGTATCCTGGACAGTCATGTTGTAGACCCTTGTTGTTGATTTTGTTGGCTTGTTTGACGAATTCGGTCCTATGATTGCTAAAGTCCCGCTGCCAGTGCCAGTATTAACACTTCCTGCCTCTGCCCTCCTCTTCGAACAATCCTTCACCATGTGCTTAGTAGATCCGCATAGAAAACACCCACTGTTCATTCTTGAATTGGGGCACTTGGGAGAGATATGGCCCTCCTGCCCGCACTTATCTTATACAAATTTTCCCTTCAAACATTCCCCAGAGTGGTTCTTTCCACAAGTCTTACACAGCACCACTTGCTTCTTCACACCTTCTTGTTTTACTTGCACACTTCCAAAATTGCTCCCCTTCGTCTTGCTACTACCACTCCTACTCCCACTATTAATTTCCACCTTCCCAGTTCCTTCAACTTTACCTTTGTTCTTCCTCTCCTTGTTGTAGAGGCTCATGGCCTCACTCCCCTCCTCAGCAATAATAGCTTTCTCCATGAGTGCTGCAAATGTAGGAATCTGTAACACTGCCACCTTATTATAGAGCCAGGGTTTTAATCCCAGCTCAAACCTTCTAGCTTTCCTAGCCTCCGTATCAACTTGATGCGGAGTGAACCTAGCCAACTCATTAAATTTTGCGACGTATTCTGATACCGTCATATTCTCCTGCTTCAACTCTAAAAATTTCACCTCCATTATAGCCTTCATACTAGATGAAAAATAGTTTTCAAAAAATAAAGTTTTGAACCTATCCCAAATAACTATTCCTTCTCCTGCCCTTGCCTGATTCGCTTCCCACCAAAAATTTGCCTCACCCTTCATCATGTAAGTGGCAAAAGCAGTCTTTTGCCCCTCAGCTACCCTAGCTATCACGAATGATTTTTCAATCTCTTTGACCCAAGTTTGAGCTTCAATAGGGTCAGTGGTACCTTTAAATTCTGGCAGTCCCACAGCCTTGAAATCTTTAAAGTTCGCTAAGCGGTTGTCCGGCTGGTTCCCTGCGGCTGGCATTCCTTGTTGCATAGCTTGTGCTACCATGTTTGTAAAGTACTGCATCGGGTCTGCTTGTTGTTGTCCCTCAGCGTTGTTGACCAATTCTTCTGCTCTTTGGTTTCGAGTTCGACGTCTTAGCGGCATTATCTGATTAAATAAAATCGTAAATTTAACTTACATTCTAAACCTTATCATATAAGTTTAATATATTAAACTTGTTTCATTACTCAAACATAGATTCATATTCAGTTAGCGAATACTTTACATAGCATAGCACATACTACTTTAAACATCAGCTATCCCTTTGTGACTACAAAATTCGGGATTTACAACCTTGATTAATACAAAAGTTGGGAACATTACACAGACATACTTATCATATATATTACATTAAACACACCTACACAACATAACATATACTACCTATTCGCTACGCCTTTTTCTTGGACAACCTTTCGTCTGATGACCTTCCAATCCACAAATAAAACATGCACCTGGTTTATAGTCGAGACAATAAAGAGTGGTATGTCCTTCATAGCCGTAAATGTAACATATTCTTTTCCCTTTCTTCTTATCGGATTTTCCTAATTCATATTCTTTAATCTTTCTTTTTCCCTTATTGCTCGGAGCTGCATACGATGTGTTTCTTGTGGCTCCTATCTGATCAATTTGGATTTTAAGCTTATCATGTTATTGCATTGTTTCTATTAACGCCTGTCGCAGTTGACTATTAAGCAGCTTTTCTATCTCCCACAACCTTTCTAAAGAAGAAACCTTGTTTCTCAGATCCTACACCTCCGTTGATGCTTGATCAACTTCAACTTCAGTGCTCGAATCACTATCTGTCAGTTCAACCATCTCCGGATCTGGTACTACGTTTTCCACGATAACCACCTCGTCCGAGGTGGTTTCATTGTGAGCCTCTATTTCAGCTATTGGCTTCGATATTAGCTCGAGTGTATGGATCTGATCCTTCTTCAAGTTATAAGCATATAACAAGCCTTTTCCACCAGACATCTACACACATAAATTATCCTGATTAGCATATAATATATATACAAAGCAAATAATAGTTTTATATAAGTTATCTTTTATTTTGTTTAACGATGAATTTATCAAATTCATCTCCTTTTAAACTCTATATGAGTTATTTATATTTTCAACGTTTCCCTCTGTTCTAAGGTTATAGCCTAAAGTCTTACCCACCTAAGGTTTCTAACACTAAGCTCTGATACCAACCTGTAAAGCCCCCAAATTTGGGTACTTGAAACCCAAACTCGGTGCTTCACGATACCATTTCTATGAGCAGAATAATACTTTGTCAGAGGGTTCACATACTTAGGATACATTTTATCACTGGTGGTCCCCTCGTACCATTGGAGCCCAGACCCGCGCCACTAAGTTTATCAGGGGATATGGTTCCTAGATCCGTGATGATGACGGATTGGATGACCTATGTCCGAGATCCAACTCATTTGACACAGATTGGTCGTTTGACCCGGCAGTTGGATCGGGCACATTTTTTCATCCAGCACTTGGGTAGAGACCCTTCAGAGGCAGATACTTTTGATTATTCCAGCTCAGGCACTGGCCCCTCAGGTAACCCATAAGGCTTTGTCAGTACAGATCCTCCCTTGTATAGGCCTGACATCCCTGTTGATCGAGATCCAGTTACTCAGGAAGAGTTACATCAGGTGGACATGTTTGATGATGTAGATATTGACACCATTGTCTTCTTCTGATGTGTATTCTCGTTATCTCTTTTGATAGGCCTATGTTAGTAGTAAGGCATCTGTGCCCCATTTCCCTGTATTTTTAGTTATACAGAGATGATGATGTACTTAGGAATGTATGTACTATTTTCCATTCCCTACATCATATTGCGATCTATTATTTGTCATGCATTTATCATGTTATGTGTATGTATGTATGTCTAGAGATATTCAGCATTGACCCCTGAATGGTCTTATTATACGGCCCACACAGATGTCATCTTCGACAGTCTGCCGCATAGATCATACCCCACCAGTATTGGTGTTATTATGTTTGAGATCCTGGTATGATAGTATGTCACCTCCAGATAGGGCGACCGTAGATCAGCTATTACAGCATTCCATGACCCTCTTGATGTTTCAAGTTCCCGCAGGCTTCGTAGAGGGTATACTGGAGCATTGGATACCGGAGAGACAGGTTTTTTGATTTGGTACCTAGGAGTTGACTCCTACATTGGAGGAGTATGAGCGATTGACGGCTTTGCCCTTAGACAGACCTTGCGCCCGTATGGCTGTTGAAGATATGCGCTGTGACGACCCAAGAATTTAAAAAATTATTTAAATCTTAAAATATTGAATAAAGGTTAAATAATAAACTTAGACATAAAATAAGTGTATGGATTTGACTTTTTTGAAAATAAATTTTTGGATTTAAAAATCTTTGTGGTGAACTATTCAGGATTAAGTATATAAGTGTATATGGTTGTATATGAGTACAGTATGTGGTTAAGGGTCAAGGGTTGACTAGATAACTATATCAGTGTCCAACCTCTAAGTATATATTTAGAACATCAACGTTCAGTTAGAAAACCCTAACGTCTGATAAGAAACCCTAAAAATCGATTCTGAAAACCATAATTTCAGTTCTGGGAATTTGAAACCCTAATTTGGATATTAAAATCCTAATTTGGGAATTGAAATGCTATGTATAAGGTTTATGTATTTTAATTACAAACCTAATTAGGGATAGCCCTAATGATTAATTAGATTTTTTTAATAATTTAGAAATCCTAATTCTTGGGTTATAAACCCTAATGCATGATCATGAAACCTAATTGTTAAATTTGTAATTTTAATTAGAAAATATTAATCCTAATTAGCAAGCTTGAATAATGATTAGTAAATTTTAATATAATTAAAAAATCCTAATTATAATTTAGAAATATT
This sequence comes from Panax notoginseng, assembly GCA_016801055.1. Lineage (NCBI taxonomy): Eukaryota > Viridiplantae > Streptophyta > Magnoliopsida > Apiales > Araliaceae > Panax > Panax notoginseng. Next base: position 151,806,325 of record CM029022.1, on the reverse strand, counting down.
AATTTTCTATTTTGAAAACTGAAATTTAGAAATTCTGGAAATTAAATTTCAAATATTTTAGGGTTAAACCCTAAACCCTGAGGGTCAAACCCTAAACCCTAGGTGTTAAACCCTAAACCCTAAGGGTTTGGACAATTTACTAATATGCCATTAAATTTGTATGCAAAAAAACTAGAATGCCCTTTTTGTTTTGTTTTTTTGTAATAAATGGGTGTGTAGGCTTTGACTTTATGAGAGTTGTTCACCAATACCTAACCCTAGCCATGTGATAAAATCTCCCAAGATCATATGTCATGTGCCAACTTGCAACATTAGATACATTGTATACAAAAATCAAAGATTTAAAAATAAGAAATCTTACTTTACATCTCATTTGCTCCAAGTCTCTTCTCTCTCTATAATTTTCGAAATCTAGAGTAAAAGAGAGTGAAAAGTTTAGCCAAGTTCAGTTTATAGCTTTCCAAAAAATAGATCAAGGATCAGAAAATCAAAGATCATGGCATCAAAGGTATAAAGCCTAAAATTTCGAAAATCGGTGATCTTATGTTAGATGTTATGATCTATTGTTTAAAGTTGTTTTAGAGGGTGTTAATAAGTAATTTGGGTTATTAGATCAAGAATCTATAACATCTAGATGCACGATTTTAAAGTTTTGAAAAATCTGGAAAAACTTTAAAAAGTTGTCTGACATCCATATGTCAGACCTCATATATCTGTGTGTGTTAAATGTTTACTGTGGTTTATGTTATGGATCTATTCTATGCCATGTGTTCTACAATCTGGAACTGAAATCATGGACATACCATGTCTGGATCTCCAAAAATAAGCAGTCAAACTGCGTTGACCAAGCACGAAAAATGGGTTTCTGGGCAACCCAGAAACCCAGCAGTTGTCTGACAACCTTTTGCAGGTGCTAGATCTTATTGTGTTTTGTTAGTTTGGTCATGTTGTTAGGTTATTGTTGTAGAGGGGTATATTAACTACACATGTATGCCTTTAGATCACTCAGATCCGTAACAGAATGATAGAAATTTGTTGTCAAACAACCGTTGACCAAACTACTCAAGAACATTTCTGGGTTTTCCAGAAATGTTTGATAACAGTTCTTGGTCTGTAGTTTGACAGGCCTAAATATTCGTTTGATGTTGTTGTTTGACTGATTTAGTGTTATGATACTGTTCTATGACATTTATACTATGATCTGGTATCATAAAACCACTTAACACACCACTAGACACCGGATTAATAAAGGCTCAAAAAGGGACCCTCGACACTGCTCGAGTTTCTGGGTAGCCCAGAAACTCAAGAACAGGTCTGTCAAGTATTTCTGCAGCATAGATCTTCTTGTTGTACTGTAGTATGGACATGAACTCCATTGATAATAGTAGTATTACACTTATATTATAACAATAACACGTTAGCCAACCCAGAAACATAATGATCACATATCTATCAATGGTCAAACCAAGCCCCTCGGTGACTGACAAGAATTCTGGAAAGTGCTCAAGAACAGGCCAAGAACACATATAGTGACGGTTCTGTCGCTATAGGGCCCTTTATTAATAATTATTTTCCAAAAATTATTTATTTTATTTAATAAATAGATAAAAATGATTTTATAATTATTAAAAATACAAAATAAATTCTTAAAAATTATTTTAAAGCCTGAAAATTAGTTTTTAATTATTTTGAGTATATTTCATTAATATTTAATATTTTTGAAATATAAATGGTATTTAATTTATTTAATTATAATATTAAATAAATTATTTAAAAATGATTTTAACATATGAAAAATTATATTATGGTATAAGAAAATATTTTAAGCTAATTTTTATGACTTTTAATATTTTGAGATAAATTTCATTAATTAATCAATATTAATGATAGTTAATTTATTTAATAAATATATTAAATAAATTGTGGAGAAATAGAATTAATGTTTTATAAATCATATAAAAATAATTTAAGTGTTATAAAAATATTTTAAGTTATAAAATATAACTTTTGATATTTTGTTATGAAAATATTAATATTTTAATATTAATAGGAATTATCGGATAATGAATTTAATTATTTAAAAATTATATAAAGGTGATTTTAAAGTATTAAAAATACTTTGTGATATTATAAATATATTATATTATTAAAACATGTATTTCATTAATATTTGATAATAAATAGATATTAATGATAATAGAATATTGTGATATTTATATTATATAAATACGATTTTAATGATTGAAAATTTATGAAAAATGATAATAATTATCTGAAAATTTTTACGAGCTTACGAAAAATATTTTAACGGTTAATAAATTATCTTAGATAATGATTAAGTGTTTATACAAAGTTTAATTGAACTTAAACTCAAAATTTTGTCCGACTAGACCATCGGGATGTTAGAATTATGCCAAACTCGACTCAGACGGTAAAAGTTTGACTTGAAGTTAAGTCGTATGTGTGTTATAGACTGATAGGGGTATGTGATAATGTGTTTAAGTTATTTTAAATACTGTGATGATATTATTCTAATGTGTAGATCTGTATTATTTATATTAGGTTCAGACAAAACTTATTAAATTGTATAGCAGTAATCAACGGTTCAGGCAAGTTTTTCTTAACTCGACCTTGAGTTGTTTCATTCAGATATACTTGTGGTTAATCATTACTGATTGTCATGTTTATGAATTATTTATTCGCACTCTGTGCATACTACATGTATTCATCAGGTATGAAAGACTGATCACCTTCATTACCATTCGGTCTAGATATAATTGCTATGTTCATGTTCAATATTTGTTCAGCTATGTAAAATTTGTTCATGCTAGTTCACAATTATATTGTAGAACTTTAGCCAGCTTATTGTTCAATTCTTTCTATCATGATATATCTTTAAATTATTGAACTTAAACTTGCTGGGCAAACTTATTGCTCACCCTTGCTATATCATGATTAACATTACATATTTAGACGAATAATTCGGATACAGGAAAGGACCAGACCAAGTCCAGCTTAGAATTTTATGTGCAGCTTAATTGTAATAGAATAGTATAGTAATAATGTTGTAAGTCAAATAAGTTATGAATTGTGTTTATTTAAAGGTTGCTCGACCTTGGGTAATTAATGTGTAAAGTTTATTGTATAAACAATTTATGTTTATATCTTCCATAATCGTTATAGAATGGTTGTAATAGTGATAGATTAATTGTACCGGATCCACGGTGATTTAGGACCCGGATTCGGGGCTTTCACATCCGACGATAGTTCACGACCCTCACCGGGTTACGACATAGAGTGGTAGAGGATAAGATTACATCTGGCCATGTATTGCCCCAGCGTTTCTTGATAGATTGATTTGGCTCATTAGACAGTTATGCTCGAGGATTTTATGACACCAGAGGATCAGTGGCATATGGCCCGAGTGGATGTACTCGTAATATGTGTAGTGGCGTATGTATATATGCCACGGTATATGGATGAGATGGACATAGGTTTCATCGTGGCAGTGAAAGCTCTCAGGGAGGGTCACACCATCATTCTGATGATTATGGCGGAGACGTTGAGGTCGGCCACATTTTGCAGCACCTACCCTACAAGGGTATTTACAGGCAGTTCGATCATGCTATATGTGTGGTTTATGTTAAACTTAAGACCGATAGGCACTTTTTGCCGACATGGGTACTGCTTTACCCATGATATAGCTATGTCTTATTCCTTTCAGCCATCAGAGTGTACTGATGCTATGTCTTGGTCAGTATTCTTGGTAGGGATCTGAGATTCGTTTGACATCCTGCCATGTACAGGGCTCATCTTACCTTATAGCTTCATTACTCACGCTCCGAGCATGGATTACATCCCTCTGGCTGGTTTGAGGGACATGACTACCTACCACCCACTGGCTTTGATGTCATAGTTTGACCAGTTCCAGGACTTCTATCCTTTTGATGGGGCATTAGGTCAGCATTTAGCTTCTCGCCACTTATCAGCAGAGGACCGATCCTGGGTGTATGCTTGTTGGGATCAACGTGAGATAGCTGATTTTTCTGTTAGCCATCCGGGCTGTTCGTTAGAGTATTCTGCGTGGATGGAGACAGAGACTTCATCTGCTGCGGCAGTATCCACAATGTCGGGTATTGATTCAGATGGTGCAGAGCCCATGGAGGACATTAGTTCCCACACCGAGGAGGAGTCATTCACTGGGTTACCAGTAGCTTTTGTAGATTCTCCCAGTACTAGCACTGTCGTGGTCCACCATTCAGCATAGTACTTCGAGTAGAGTCTTCATCTGATGACCTTTGAGAGGGATCAGGCTTGAGCCCTGATGTTGACAGCTCTTAATGGGAGAGATGACGCTCTATTAGAGAGAGACGAGGCATTAGCACATAGAGATGCCGCTATTGAGGAGCAGGATGATGCCAGAACAGCCAGAGATACCGTGATAGTTGAGCGAGATGGCACTATATCTGCCCGGGATGTAGTCGTTACAGATAGTACCACAGTGAGGTCCCTTACTATTGGCATGATTGCAGAGATGAGTGCATATATTGATGAGCACCGTGTCACCATGCAGATGGCTTTAAATCTATTAGCTCGCGTGGACACCCTTGTGCAGGAGACCACAACGTTACCTCTTTCTTCTGAGAGAAATACCATGTTGGGCTTGATAGCTCGCATATACACTGATTTATAGATGGGCTTATATTTTCTTGCACAGACTAGCTTAGCCATTTTGTCATGTATAGTTCATATTGTATATATTAAACAACATTATATACAGCAGGAAAATATATTTTGATTCACTTCCCTTTTAGTCATGCCTTGTTGCTTTCTTGATATTTGCTTGTTTCTTCAGGGCTTTGTGATCTCGATGTATTTTGAATTCCTCCTTGATGGATGGACATTGAGATGTCTCCGGATTTTTCAGAATGAATCGTTGATCTGTATGTATTCCCTACCATCTTGGGTGTCTTGGGACTGGTTTCTTTATGTAGATGTGGAGAGGAGTGTGGCTTTCCTCTCTGAGGTTGACCGCACCACAGATGGTTGCCAATACTACTTTATATAGGGGAGCCCAGTTAGTTCCATCTCTTATGGATTGGTGTTTCTCTTTGAGGATCAACCACAGCTTAGATGGTTGCCGATTCTCCCATTTACATGGGGAGGTTAGGTAGTTCAATCCCTTTGGTCTGAAACCGATGAAGTGTGATGGATTGAATGATGATCCCAGTACCGTTGACAAGTTTTTATATTTTGGTAGGGGGTGAGACCTAACCATGAATGGTTGCCTATGTACTCCTGTTGAAGAGGAGATCAGGTCTGCGTAGTTCGAACATGGTGTAAGAGGTTCAACGTTCTATGGTGGCAAAAAGGTGTAGAGATGTTTTTGTAATGAGAAGGGTGTAGAAATATTTTTGTTATTTTTATTTTATTGTGGCCGAACCATATAAAAATATGGCTACTTACGTACTACCGTGTATCAAGGAGATCATTTCGGTGTAGTTCGCCCCATATTCAGGACGGTTTATAGCCAATGAAAAGTTTGATCCCATGTTTAGGAAAAATTGCGGGGGAGAAAGTTTGATCCTATGTACAGGACAAATTGTGGGTGTGAAAAGCCTTTTCCCTAGTGGGATAAAACTTCGGGTGTAAAAGGTTTAATCCCTGGTGGGATAACCGGAGTTGAGTAAGGGTTCAAAACTAAGTTCAGAAAAGGATCTAGCGATCCAAAACCAGGCTGCTGGTTAGAAGAGTGTGTTTGTCCCAGATGGGGTAGATGAGTATGAAGAGAAGTTATATGTAGTGAAGGGTTACAAGACCTAAAATTATTGGGGATCTGATGATCCAAAATTAGGATGTTTGCTTGATGGTAACCTCAGACATAGTACCATTTTATAGTGTCCGCATTGATAAGCTATGAAAATTTATCGCCATCCATTTCCTGTAATCTGAGAGCACCTCCATTCAATATCTCCTTGACAATAAACGGGCCTTCCCAGTTCGGGGCAAATTTTCCCTTAGACTGATCTTGGTTGTCAATGATCTTCTTCAAAACCCAGTCGTGTTGTTTAAACTGTCGTAGCTAGACTTTTCTATTGTAGGACCTGGCGATCCTTTGTTGGTATAACTGACCGTGGAAGATAGCAGCGTCACGCCTTTCGTCTATTAAAGACAATTAGTGATACCTATCTTGTACCCATTAGTCTAAATCTAGTTGAGCGTCCATCAACACTCTAAGAGATTCCATTTCCACTTCTATGGGGAGCATTGATTCCATCCCATAGGTTAATGTATAGGGTGTTGCCCCAGTGGAAGTGCGCATTAAGGTTCTGTAGACTAACAGAGTCAAAGGCAGTAAGTCAGGCCATCCTTTGTGATTAGCAGACATCTTTTGCATGATCTTCGTGATATTTTTATTAGCCACTTCAACAACACCATTCATCTTTGGACGGTAGATGACGGAGTTGAGATGTTTGATGTGGAATTTACTGCATAACTCCTTCATTATTTTGTTGTTGAGGTTCTTAGCATTGCCTGATACAATTAACTCTGGTTGTCCGTATTGACAAATGACATTGTTTCTGATAAAAGCAAAGATGACTTCTTTGGTAACTCTAGGGAAGGAGGCTGCTACTACCCACTTTGTGAAGTAGTCGATCATGGTGAAGATAAACCGATGTCCATTACTGACGTTGGGCTCGATGGGCCCGATCATGTCCATTCCCCACATCGAGAAGGGCCAAGCCAAACTCATATTGTGGAGCTCCCTCGGAGGGGAATGGATAGCATTCTCATGAATTTGGCACTGATAACATCTCTTAACGTGATCCTCACAGTCAGCCTTGAGAGAGAGCCAGTAATGCCCTGTTCTGAGGATCTTATTTACAAGTAGAGGGCCGCTCATGTGTGGGCCATATACTCCACCATGGATCTCATTCATGAGCCTCTGAGCTTGGTCCTTGTCCAGACATCTGAGGAGACCTAATCTTGCATCTCTTTTATAGAATGCATCTCCGCTCAGGTAGAATTTCATAGCCAGTCATTGGATCCACCTTCTTTCAGTCGGGCTCGCCTCTGCGGGTGTAGATCCATCTTGTAAGTACACCTTGATATGCTGATACCAAGGGTGTTGGATGGGAGGTAGCTCATCCGATACTTCTCCAGCGCAATTCCCACAAGCTGGTGCCTTTTGTTGGGCAATTGTGAGGATTAACATGTCTTCCTTGTTATGTATATTGATCAAGGAGGCCAAGGTTGCTAGTACATCCGCAAAATCATTCCTATTTCGAGGAATGTGGAGGAAAGATATTTCTTCAAACTTCGAAGCCATCTGTAGAACCTGCCGATGGTAAGGCAGCAAGTGTTGACCTTTGGTATGATAGATTCATGTGGTTTGTCTGATTACCAACTCAGAATCTCCAAAGATATTTAACCGTCTGATGCCCATTGATTGCGCAAGTTTTAGCCCCATGATACAGCCTTCATACTCAGCTGTGTTATTGGTGTTGGCAAACTTCAATTTTACGGCGACGGGATGCGTCTCCCCCGTAACAGATACTAGAACTTCTCCCACTATAGAACCTTCCATGTTTACAGCTCAATAAAAATGCATCTTTCATGTTTGGTGTGCATCATACTGATGGTGTTACTGAACAGTCATTACCCCTTCATCGGAGAAATACATTTCCAAGGGCATGATATCCCCTGAAGGTGCGGCGGCCAGTTGATCCGCAATTCCTTGTCCTTTAATGGACTTCTGCTTCACGTAGACGATGTCAAATTATTGTAGGATCAACTGCCATCTGGACAGTCTACAGTTTAGCATGGGTTTACTGAACACGTACTTGAGAGGATCCACGCGGGATATGAGATGGGTTGTATAACCGTGGAGGTAATGTTGTAACCTCATGGAAGCCCATGCTAAAGCACAACAAGTCTTCTCAATCAGAGTGTACTTCTGTTCACTGCTGCTGAATCTTTTACTAAGGTAATAGATAGCTCGCTCTTAGCCTCTATCGTCTTTCTGTCCCAACATGCAGCCCATAGCATTGTCACTTATGGATAGGTGAACAGGGGAACATCATCCCTGTGTGGTACCAAAACAGGAGCTTTGACTAACTATTCCTTGTTTGTAAGGAAGGCCTTCTGGCACTCATCATTCCAATTCATGGAGGAGTTCTTCCTTAATAATTTGAAAATATGCTCACAGGTTGCTGTGAGTTGGAAAATGAACCTGCTAATGATTTGATTCTTCTAAAAAATCCCCGCATCTCCTTCTCTGTCTGAGGAATGGGCATTTCTGTGATGGCCTGGATTTTGGTGGGATCCAACTCACTCCTATTGTGGCTGACTAAAAATCCTAGAAACTTGCTTGATTTAATGCCAAAGGCGCACTTGGCTGAATTAAACTTCAAGTTATACTTACGCAACTTGTTGAAGAGCTTTCTAAGATTGTCTAGGTGGTCTTCCTCCCTTTGGGACTTGACAATGATGTCATCCACGTAGATCTCTATCTCCTTGAGCATTAAATCGTGGAAAAGAGCCATCATGGCTCATTGCTAGGTAGCTCCGGCATTGATGAGGCCGAATGACAACCGTTTATAACAAAAGGTTCCCCAAGGCGTGGTGAATGCAGTTTTCTCACGATCCTCTTTAGCAACCATGATTTGATGGTAACCTGCAAAGCAATCAGCAAAGGAGTACATGTCGTATTGAGCGGTATTATCAATGAGAATGTGGATAAATGGCACGGGAAAGCTATCTTTAAGGAAAGCTTTATTCAGGTCCCGGTAATCCACGCAAAATCGCACTTTCCCTCCTGATTTAGGCACGGGGACTATGTTTGATAGCCATTCAGGGTATGTAGATACCATGATGTTGCCTGTTTGAAATTATTTCATAATTTCCTCTTTAACCTTTAAACTCCACTCAGGTTTTAATCGCCTGAGCTTCTGCCTAACTAGCTTGAATCCCTCTTTGATGGGGAGGCGATGGATGACAATGTTAGTGGACAAACCCATCATGTCTTAATGAGACCACGCAAACACATCCTAGAATTAGGTTAATAGTGTAACCATGTCATTCCTTTGGTTTGGAGTGAGGTCTATACCAATCTGGATTAATTTAAGGCTTTCAAAGGTTCCGAGATTGAATGAAGTAGTATGATTAGGGTTGGGTTTAGGTTTGTCTTCGATCCATTCTTTGATCTCTTGAGGTTTCTCAATGTCCACTTGTATTTCCATCAAGTCTGAGTCTAACTTTTCATCAAAGTTACAATCCTTGTGGAGAAAATGTACCTTATCAGCAAGTATAAGCACATCTAAATTTAGAGTCCTGAAACAAAATATGCTTTCACTTAATATATGAAACTGTTCAATCATACAAAGTGTTCGCATGTACTGATAAAACAACTGCTAATACTGTACAAAAAATTAAGCAGTTATTATTATGTACAAGGCAGAAGGAATTTCTGCCCGTTTTACCATTGTCGACCAATGATAGGAGTGCTGCTCCAATTGTCAAGGGTGAAGTCCTGATGGACTGCAATGATGGATGGGCTGTCATCGTCCTCTTTTTCTCGAATGATAACCATTACGTCTAGACAATCATCGTCTGTGGTGTATCTATTTGTGTGCTCATCATGGACAATGATGCCTATGTTTGACATCATCCTGGCGATGTCGTGTTTACGTCTCTGTTCCTTCTCTTCCTGTTTGAGATTTGGAACCAATACTTCTTTCCCCTTTACCTATATCGGTTTAGGAAATAACATAGCCATTACATGGGCTGTCACCTTTACAGGATACCGTACAGGCTCAAGAACTGTAGGTGGAGATAATCGCAGTGCGGCTAAAGCTGAAGGAATCTATTTGTGCTTATGAGGATTTCTGCAAGTGGAACTAGCAGTATAGCCTATTTCGGTTGTCCTTGTTTAACTGGGAACTTGAATGGGACCCTTGATGCTCTGATGATCTTTGCCCAACCCTTGTTCTGGTTGATAACCCAATGTCATCATTTCTTGAGTGACCGGGATTACTTCGACAGAAATCTAGGGTATGAGAGGTGGCGCCCCAGTAGGATGGTAGTGGGTGTTGTTCACCTCTAGGGCATGAAAACTGACCGGCTTAACTTCTGAATTGAAACTATTGAGTGGTATGTCACCTTGTTCAGGATTTTCTGGCTCAGCATCGACAGTGACTAGGCTATTGTTTATAATGTATTTAAGTTATTGGTGAAGAGTGAAGGGGACGGCTCCGGCCATATGAATCCACGGTCTTCCCAAAAATAGGTTTTATCCTGTGTCTATTTTGAGAACGTGAAAAGACACGCAGAATGTATGTGGACCAATCTCCACTGCCAGTTCAATCTCTCCGATAGCATTTCATCGGGATCTGTCGAAAGCTTTAATGATTGTATGGCTTCTTCGGATTATGTTGAGATTAATATTCATCTTCATCAAAGTGGCATAAGGACAAATAATCAAAGATGATCCTCCGTCTATCAACACTCCTCCCACTATATATTCAGAAGATAAAACCGCTATGTGCAACGACTTGCAATGACCGATTCCTTCAGGAGTTATATCGTAGTCAGTGAAAGATATCACATTGTTGTTAAAAATGTGATCCACCAGATGTTGGAATTTCTCAACATCTATTGACTCAGGTAGTTAGGCTTCTTCCAAAATCCTGAGCAGTACCTTCTTGTGATCTTCGGAAGAGAAAACCAAGTCTAGTATGAAAATTTGCTATGGAGCTTCTCCTAAGCTTAAAACCACCATGGCTTCATTATGTACCATAGTACAGAGAAATTCTTCAACTTTTTCCACAGGAATCTTCCCCTTTGACTTTATGGTAGGCTGCATCACCCGTTGGGGAAGATATAATGGATTATCATTCGACACTGCAGCAGTTATGTGAGATGTGGATCCATCATCCCCTCCATAATTCCATGGAACATTTTGTTGGCTGACAATAGGATGTTGCGGTCTGCATAGCAAGATAATTGACTTTGGTGCAGCCACTTGCAAAGGATTGTCAACAACCTTGAGTTGAATTGGTTGGATTATATGTGAGGGAGTAGCTGCATCTGTCTTAGAATATATGTCTGCTACAACTTCCTTCCAGTTTGTAGGAAATGAGTCTCCACTCTCTAGTACTACTGCATCATCGTATGCCATTTGCAGGACACCGCTGTCAAAATAAATTCTGAATAAGGTGGCGGAGTGCCCAGCATTTTTCTGTGCTGTAACCGCGAGATTGGGAGTGATACTAGCGCACCCCATTGAAATCAAACAGTCTTGAATACGGGCTGATTGGAGGTAGCAGAGTTATGCCTTCATTTATCAGCATCTGCAGTATTTCTTCCATCGGTTGGCCTAGGTATATAAATTTCCTTTTGTTGGTAAAATCCTAACGGGCTTTGGCATTTGCTCTTTTTGCAATTTTATCCTCCAGTGTTTCATTTTATGGAGTACATGGTGGAGTGTTTGTAACAAAAGGAAGGAGACTGGCATGCTCCTGACCAAATAATTTGCTTGTGACTTGGTGCTGATGGACCACCAGTTCTGCCAATTGGTTGAGTTGCTCACGCATATCATTCATTTTTCGTTCCATCATAAATTGGAACTTTGCATAGTCCCACTTGTCAGCATTATTCTTGCTGGTCTGGGAAGATTCACCATTAAAATTAGAACTTTGTCCACCGCTCCAATTAATCATGTTGACCTATTCTTCTTTGTGTTGAGGAAGATGGTTGTATTGCACATGTGGTTGATCGGGCTTGGTGACCACGATCTCACCCTTGTCTATTAAATCTTGGATCTTGTGTTTCAAGGCCCAACAATCCTGAGTATCATGTCCTAGAGCCCGGGCATGATAAATAAATTTTCGAGTGGCATTGAAACCCTTCCCATTTGGGTTCGCTGGTGGAAGAAGATGAGTAGTTTTCTTATGAGTGGTCAGAAGATTGAGAATGTTCTCGAGTGAGTCCCATAGGGGTGTGAACACTCGAGTGCGTCTAACTTCTCCACCTTTAGGTAATGGAGGATTTGAAGACTGTGCTAGGAATGGGGAGTAATTTCTCCTTTGGATAGGCGTATTATGACCCCCTTTCTGACCTTGTAGTGTCAAGGAAATATCCTCCTCTTTCTTTTTATGGACCCTCCGGGGGTTGTTTCCAGAATTTCCAGACTGGATGTGCTCAGCGACAACTTTGAGGGCAGCAAGGTCTTGAATCTTTCCTGACTTCAATCTCATCTCAGCCATCTCCCCGTGTTTAATCATTTTATAGAATGGTTTGCCAATACCAGCTAAAACCATCTAATAGAAAGAAGCTTCTTGTATGTCTACGAAAGTCATAACCATTTCTGACTCATTCATAGAGGGAATAACTTGATCAGCAAGGCTCCTCCACCTTTGAGCATGCTCTCTGAAAGATTCATTGGTTTGTTTCCTGACTTTAGTAATTTGGTACCGTTCAGGGACCATCTATGACGCCCTCAAATTTGGGATATCTGACCCCCGAGTTTGGTGCTCACGATCAAACATATAAATAACATCTAACTACCCATTTATTGATGAATAATAATACACATCTCATTTACATATATAGTTAATACATTGTCACAGGTTATCTAACCATGACTTTACAAACATACCCCTTAGATATACAAAAGGGTTTACAAATACAACATAATAAGTAATGTTCATTACAATTAATCACGCAAAACACCTTTGCCCAGCTTGTTCTTCTCTGCCCCTCCGGCTTCTTCGTTCCTATCTGAAATAGTATAAGAATAACAGACTATCTATTTCGATAGAATGATATAGAAGTTCGGAGAACTTTGAAATAGTTGAACAAATCCTTAATCACAAATAAGTCTTCTCGCATTCTATGCAACACGATATTCTGATAATGAAAGAGTACAACGCTTTCAAAGTTTCTATGATATTCTATTGAATAATCAAGAATCAATTCTACACAATATCAAAGTGGAATGTTTACCAGATTTATGCTGAGCATTTCATTGGATATTGAACTTCTCTTCTCGAGTAACTACCAAAGATTTACTTTGATATACCCAGGTGTATCAGGTAACCATAAAGATTAAATCATACCCCCTCAGTAATTATATAAAGTGATCAGCTTTAGTATACCATATATTATGCATAATATTCAAACGCGCGCAAAGGCCGAATATACGACCAAATATGTTCCCTTTATATAAAAGGTTGTTCTTCTCAGTCTTTGAATCAGAATTTGATTTAACAACGAAATACAATGATTTTAATATCTAATCACTTCTCTTCTCTTCTCTTCTCAAACCTATTAAGTTTTCTTTTTCGATCTAGCCGAAACAATAGGCATCAATCTATCAATAATAATTGAATTCTCTTATATTCTCTTCTCGAACCTATTAATTTCTAACAAATGTTCTTCTAGCCAGAACAATATTAATTTAGCCCCATCATGCTCAACTCCAGAAATTCCCATCTCTTGGCACAACATTATACGTGTTAACATGAGACTCCAGTTTAAATTTTGTGGCCATCGGAGTTATAGAACTCCGGTTATAGACGTTTTCGTCGAAAAATCACAAAATTTGAAATGGTCATAACTTCGTCATTTTAAGTCGGAATGAGCTCATTTTTGGACAGGAGATACTTAATACCATATATTTTCATACCCCAAAAGACTGAAAATTTTCTCACAAATTAAGTGGCCGAAACAACCCTCGTAAAATCTTGGGCAGTAGCTATTTTGGAAAAACAAGATTTTCGTACCTTGTTAAAAATAATCCATACGGAAATCTACAACTCCTTTTTCAGTGATTCCACTCGGAGATGTTAGAAAACTTATCATATTATCCTCCCAAATGTTTCCAAAATTTTTGAATGTCAAAAAAATGAGGAAACTACCCCTACCCTTGACTGTCCAAAATAGTTTATTTTTCCTTAAAAGACACAAAACTATTTTTGCTAAATCAGACATTACGGACTGTGTACTCAACATCTTTGAGTGATACAACTTGGGTTTAGTAGTTAGCTTACATATCTAGCACATATCTTTAACGGAACACAAAAAGAAGGTGTAGATTAAAAACGGTGGAAAACCAAAGTACATAAAAATTTTAGGGTTTATAAACTAGAAAATTTCTTTTTCTTTACTTTTGATCTCCAACTAAAATAACACCCAATATGGGTATATCTAAATATGAAACACTCATTAACAAGTATATTCATGGTTTTTAAGTTTAGAAACATAGTTTCAAGATTTGATTTAAAATAATCAAAAATTACATAAATAAAAAGGGTTTATACCTTTGCTTGATTTTCTTTCTCCTTCCAAATATGAGATGGATCTTGGGTGTATGCAGATCAAAATCTCCTCTCCTTCTCCTCTTGGAGCTGCCGAAAATGATAGCTCTCTCTTTCTCTTCTATAGTTTCTCTCTTTCTTTCACATTTTATGATAGATAATAAAATGAAAAGAAAAAGATAAGACTTAGATTTTGGTTTGTTGGAAAAGTATTTATAGATATATTTGGTATATCTATCCCTAATCTACCAACATATCTAGCTCTTCTCTCTCCCACTCAATTACCAAGTGGATGCTTGCATGCTTAGTTAAAGTGTTGGTGAAATAAAAAAATGACACATAGGAGGAGTTGTTCACCAACTAAAGTAAATAAACCACATTCTTCCCCCCTCTTTTCTCCTCTCTAATACCCTTCCACTTGGCCTTATTATCTACTAATTTTGGCTTTCCTGTTATGCTTTCTTTAATTTACTAAATATCCAAAAAGTCCTCTCCCACTTGGCTAAAAGTTGGGTCATTCTTTTAATCCTCTTGGCTCTCTACTTAACATGTTTGGGCCATGTAATTTACACAGTCCAATACCTTTAATATTATCATTCCCTAATTATTTAATTAGGGTTTTCATTTCCTTAATTATAACATAAATCCTTACTCATGCACATTTAATTTCTTAACCCAATTAGACTTGCTATAATTAGGTTATAAAATTAATTAACAGAGATGTATAAAATAAATCTCTTAGAATTAATATATAATTTATATACTAACATTCTCCCGTATCATAACCCTTAAGTTATTCAATTTTTCATTCTTAATTTATAATTAGGTTACTTTAGCTTCTCTTATTTGTTTATAATAAACAAATAAAAACAAACACATATTATTCATATGCAATTACTCACATATAACAATACACAAAACCATATAAGTATTTCACACATTTTTTAAAATCAATACCTTATTTCCAGTCTAGGTCTTATTATTCAACCTTTATTTAATCAATTAAGATTTTATTAATCGTATAAATTCTAGGGTTATCACACCATATGAGACTGGAAGCTGTACTGAGTAAGGAAGGCATGAGCTAGCTCTTCCCAGCTATGTATCTTGGAGTTGTCTAGTCTGGTATACCACGATCGGGCTTCTCTAATCAGACTCTTCTAGAACAGTTGTATCCTAAGCTTCTCATCCTAGGCATAAGATCCTAGTTCTCCAATGAATACCTTCAAATGTGTGTAAGGATCTCCTAACCCGTCATACTTTTCAAAGTCAAGAGTTTTGAACTTCTCTAGATAATGCACACTAGGGAATATATAAAGGTCTGCATATGAAACACTCACATGTGCTCCAATCCCTTTGATAGAACCGATGGTCTCTTCCATTTGAAGGACTTTCTTTCTGATATCTCCGATATCTAGATCTTCTTTGGGATGGGTGGTATCATGAATTTTGTTGGTTGTATCCAACTGAGCATTAGGTACGGGAGCTTCTTTGTCTGCACCTTGTGTTCCTCCATATGTAGAGGATTCAATATGTATGGGTATCCTTGTACCCTGAGTAGATTGGTGTAGTTCTTTAAGCAAAATAGCCAAATATGTGATTTGTTTACTTAATCCATTAAATTCTTCACGAGAGACAGGATTAGTATTTGTTTGGTCAGATGAAGACATAATTGGCTATAGGCTCGTGGCCTTTTTGGACTTTGATCGGGTAATAGGTCCGATTATTTCCCTGTAAACAAACTGACGTAGTTTAGTTTTAAGGAATGTATAAATGTTGACATGCTATATGATGTATCCGTTTTAAGAATATTTATCCTAAAAACGGATGTTAGCTGTTTGTAATACAGTATAGCATGTTAATATTTGTAAAATATGCATGTACACATATTTCTTCATATTTCCCATTACATGGAGATTAATATGGAATGAAATTACAAGCAATTGACTTTACGAGTAATATTTAAAGTGGGAAAGCATGCAGAAACTTCCCTTCGCATTTGGTTTATCAGAGGCTGACCTATCTTAGGCTACTCTCATGGCTTTTTGGCATGAAGATTCTTGAATCATCGCAATTTACTCGACGAAAATTATTTCGGTCTTTCAACTAGAGCAAATTTAGGTGGTGCCTTTCTTGAGCCTCATTGGAATTAGTCTTCCTACGAGTCCAGTAATCAAAACGGTTGCCTTCTGATAGAGGAACCACACAACATACATTTACATACAACGTGTCTCACCGTTTATGAAAATGATGACATATGCAAAGTACTAATATCACAAGTAGATATAGTGTAAAGCATTAAGTACAACAAGTAAATGCTTTCGTACACATCCATCAAATGTAAATGCAATCATCCACACGCAAGCATATAACAGATTTGAAAAGCTTGTAATAGCGGCTTAAGTCCTCTTACTGATGTCCCCAGCAGAGTCGCTACCTATCGACGTCGGGATTTTAATTGTCTCTTTTTCTGTTCTTGTCTTTTGGTGTTCATATGTTAGGTGAGATTTGTTTGAAAAAATAAGTTGTGAAAAGGTCTGACATGTATATGTCGACGATTGGACTGTAAGATTCGTCAGTTGGTTTTTTAAATGGTTGTACCAACACAACCGAGAAAAGCTTTGCACATTGACCCAGTGATGTGACACTACTTAACGGATCTGTGAAACCAAGATTCATAAGTGTAACAACACGATATTTTCTACATAAATAAATAAGAAATTTTGCGTATAAATTTTTTATTTATTTATTTAAGGATGAGGATTTGTACAAGATAATGTGTAAGTGTATTTAAGTGGTAAATAAAAATATAGTTATTTACATAAATATTTACAAGTAATTTTATTTTAGAATAATTGATTATTATAGAGTATATTCTAATAATAATTAAATTATGGTAGAAATGTTTTATTAATTATTTTCCATGAATATATAGTCATATATTATTTAAATAATATATGAAGTGATTTTTAGAATAATTATAATAATTATTTTATTATATGAATTTTAGTACAAATTATTAAGTTAATTATTTTACCTTAATTATTAAGGTTTAATATGAAGAATAAATCAGATATGGAATCCAAACCCTAATCTTGGATTTTTATCAATGGATAAGAATAATAATATAATATTAATTATATTTTGATTTTTCAGTGCTATAAATATGTATTGTATGTTTGTGGACTGACAATGGTTGGTCAATTATAGTGTATAATGTCAAAAACCTAAGTATTATAAAACCTAAATTATATTTGTGGACCAAAATAATTAGAAACCCTAATTTAAAAACTCAGTTATGAGATTGAGATTATTATGTAATTGTGTTATTATGTTTAAGGTTTTGTATTATAGAATTAAAAGTTAATTAGCAAAACCCTAATTAATATTTAGAAATCGTAATTTCTAGAAATCCAAATTTCTAAATTTAGAAACCCTAATTAGTAATTATAAATCCTAATTACTAATTGTAAACCCTAATTGTGAAATTAGAAGACCTTAATTTTATAATTAAAAACCCTAATTTTTATTTAAAAATCCTAATTTTAATTAAGTGAGTTCTATTTAAAACTTTATTAAACTCTGAACTTAATTTTTTTTTTACCTTATAAATTATTTGGGAAACCTTAAAGTATAAGCTATGTTGATTAAGCCCTAGATTCAAGAAGCATGGTCAATGATACCCTTAATTGCTTTGTTAGTTACTAAAATAACATTTTAGGATTTTTTTTATTTATTTATAAGATAGCTTGCTTGCAAATCTTGCCATAATTTGGGTTGTATACCAACCCTAGATATCCCATGTGCTAAAATCATTTCATATCAGCCAATACACCAGCCATACATTGCATCTAGCTCTATGTAAACATAGATTAAGAGAAAGAGAGAGAGAAAAAAAAATTATTTTGTTCACTTATTTTGTCCAACACCCAACCAATCCTCTCTCCCACTAAAACCAAAGAAAAACTATAGTATATCAGTCATATGTTGAAGCCCCACGTGTGTCAGAATCAGAAATTGCTCATTTAAAGGTATAAACAAACTCTAGAATTTATGTCCAAAAATCTGTTGTTAGATCTTGTGATTTGAGGTTGTAACGTGTTGTTTGTAGTCTAATTTAATGATCTGGGTTGGTATCTTATAGGTCCATAACATTTAAATACACGAAATTGGTGTTTTCAAAAATCTGGAAAAATTTTAAAATGTTTCTGACAGTCAAATGTCAGATCGTGTAGATCTCTTTCTGTTTATGTTTTCGTATATTTGAAGGTTTGTATTTGTAGTATGTTATGTGGTCTGTGATCTGAACTTGAAATCAGACTTAGATCTGGTCTAGGTAGCAAGATATTCATGGTCAAACGTGGTTGACTGGCCATGACCAGGCGTTTCTGGGTAACCCAGAAACAGCCCAGAACCGGCCTGACAACATCTTTGACCGCCTTGATCTGTCAGTGTGTGTATGCTTTGGTTCTTTTGTTGCATTAAAATTATAGTATGGTAGTTATACTACACGTTAATACTCTTAGATAGCTTTTATCACAAACGTGTGAGATTTAGAGGATGGTCAAACTAGGCAGAAAGTCCACGGATGAACTTTCTGGGTAACCCAGAAAGTTCATGAGCGTGGTTTCTGACATTGTTTGACCGGACAAGATCTTGCTATTTTGTTATTGTTATTGTGACTTTATGTAATGGATCTCTAGACTTACATGTTTTCTACAACCTGAAAGCCTAAGATCACGAAACCCGTTCATGTGTTGAAAGATATAAAGATCGAGAGAAGGCAGTATGAACTGTTCTTCATTTCTAGAAAACCCAGAAATGAAGAACAGCTCTGACAAGGTTTTAGGAAGGCCAGATCTCGTTCGGTTTATGTAGTATGGTCATGATTGTTGTTGTAGCCTGAAGTGTTACACTAGTACTACACGCTCTAATGCTTAGTTGGTCCAGAATCACACTACACACTGAATTATTGTTGGTCAAACGTGACACCTTAACAACTGACTATGCATTTCTGGGTTTGGCCAAGAACATGAAGAACACCTATAGCGATGGTTCTATCGCTATAGGTGGCTTTTAGCGATAGATAGCTTATTATTTTTTGGAAATTAATAAAAAAAATAGAAAAATTAGTTTTAAATTATTAAAAATACAAAATAAATTATAAAAAATTATTTTAAATTCCGAAAATTAGTTTTTAATTATTTTAAATATATTTCAAAAATATTTAATATTTTTTGAAATATTAAAAGTATTTAATTTATTTAATTATAATATTAAATAAATTATTTAAAAATGATTTTAATATTGAAAAAATCATTAAAAATTATATTATGATATAAGAAAATATTTTAAGTTATTTTTAATGACTTTTAATATTTTGTGATAAATTTTATTAATAAATTGATATTAATGGTAATTAATTTATTTACTAAATGAATTAAATAAATTAATTAAAAATAATTTTATTATATTAAAAATTATTTTAAATAATAATAAGGTATTTAAAAAAATTTTTAAGTTATAAAACATAACTTTTAATATTTAAAGATAAATTTCATTAATTAATTATTATTAATGATATTAAAGTTATTTAATAATTATATTAAATAATTTAGTTTAAAAATGATTTTAATATTATAATAATTATTTAAATGAAAATAAAGTGTTTAAAGATATTTTGAGTTATAAAACTTAACTTTTAATATCTAAAGCATAATTTTATTAATAGTTTAATATTAATGATTAGTAACTTATTATTAAAAATAGTAAATTTATTTAATAATTATATTAAATAAATAGTTTAAAAATAGTTTTATTAAGTTAAAAATCATTTAAAAGGGATAGAAATGAATTAAAAATATTTTAAGTTATGAATAATGACTTTTAATATTTTGATAAATAGAACATTAATACTTTGATAATAATGGTAATTATTTAGAAATGATTTTAAATGTTTTAAAAATCATTTAAGGGTAATTTTAATACTTTAATAGTATTTCAAGTTATTATAAATAACTTTAATATTTTAGAAATGATTCCATTAATAGTTGAATACTAATTAAATATTAATGATAATAGAGTTGATTAGTATTTAAATCATTTTAATATGATTTTGATGTTTAAAAATTTATGATAAATTATAATAAATGTTTTAAATTATATTAAGTCATTTAATAATAATATGACTTATATGTACGGATATTGAGTTATAGAATAGAGTCTTAGACTCGATAAATACCCGATAAAGTTGTCGGTACACCGACATGTTTCAGAAATTGATCTGAACTTAGATATTTTGAATGTATAAGTGATTATTTGTGATTCAATGGTTATTAAACATATGTGCTAATGTGATTAGGTTATGTGCTGAGTGCAATAAGCAGTGTTATGTGTTATAGTATGTTGTTCTAATCGAACGAACGATCTTATTAATGTTAGGTCGTGAGATAAGCGATAGATCTTAATTACAAGTTGTAAGCAGCGCTTCAGGCAAGTATCTAACCTTTGCATTTTCTTTATGCAATGGATGTGAGTAAGAATGTTTCTAAACTATATTATTATGGTACAGATTATTAACCTTATATTATATAAGCTCCTTGAATATCAACATGTTAGTATATGGTAACTCAGATATATATATTATGTTCGTTAATTTCTAGAAATGGTTAAACAAGTGTCCCCACTTGGATAATCATTATATTTAATCACATGTTGATATACCTTTGTCAATTACACGTATACATATATGTTAAATTATAGATTATTGTTGACAAGATAAAACTTTTGATTTAGAACCCAGACAGGTATGAACATCCCTACATGGAAAAAAATTTATGCGCTCCGGCGGACAAAGGATGAACGATAATATCGTTCTAGCAATGTAGTATTGATCAATGCAGGGCATAACGGGCTGATCACCCCCCATGCCTGTAAGTTATGACGGTTTGTAGATGAATTTCTGTCTTACCCTATCGAAAATTTAAAATAATGTTCATGGCATGTCACCATATCCCAGATATAGTCTATACTAAATTTTAAAACTTTGAAAGAATGTTGTTATGTTATTATTATTGGTTCAGAATACTTCACAACTATTGACTTGTTGTAGAAGAATAGTACAAAGAAAATATTTAAATCCTTTTAGCTTATATATATATAATTGTTATTGCTTGCTGGGCACTCAAATGCTCATCCTTGCTTAAATTTAAATGTTTTCAGCTAAGTGCGAACGACCAGAGAGCTCTGCTAAGAACAAAAGAAAAGGGAAGGTTGTTGAATGAATGAATTACTATGTTATGTAATAGTTTGGTATTATTAAGACACGTATGACATATATTATCTATCATGGGTTGTAATGAATGTTTAAAGGTTACGTACTTGGGATTAGACTCTGATGATATGTAAATTAAGTTGATCTTTATATTAGTGTTATTATTATTAGTATTATTCCGCTCATAGAAATGGTATCGTGAAGAACCGAGTTCGGGTTTCAAGTACCCGAGTTTGGGGTCATCACAAGTTGGTATCAGAGCTTAGGGTTAAAAATCTTAGGTGGGTTAGACCTTAGGCTATAACCTTAGAACAGAGAGAAACGTTGAAGATATAAATAACTCATATAGAGTTTAAAAAGAGATGAATTGACTAAATTCATCGTCAAACAAAATAAAAGATAACTCATATAAAACTCTTAAGTGCTGTATGTGTATAATATATGGTAATCATGATAATTTATATGTGTAGATGTCACGTGAAAAAGGATTAGGATACCCTTAAATCTTAAAGAAGAAGTCAACCTCCATAACCGAGCCAATATCAAAGCCAATAGTTGAAATAGAGGCTCACATTGAAAGCTACCTCCATGAGGTGGTTATTTTGGAAAGTATAGTACCAGATCCTAGAATGATAGAATGACATATATATATATATATATATATATATATATATATATATATATATATATATATATATATATATATATATATATATGTGGTCTATGTCGAGTTCCTAAACTCGTATGTTTGTGGTGAGTTCTTAAGCTCGTAATGTATGGTAAGTTGAACGAACTAGATGTAGTTAGGTGTAAATAGATTATTGAGGATAAGGGTAATAGACAGATTACTAAGCAATTGATCCTTATTGGAGGCGTAAGAAATAAGTAGAACTAGTATTAATTGAATAGATATGATTTTATGTTATGTATATGATAGGTATGTTTGTATAAGATAATAATTTTCAAATTTTGTATAAGTTATGGCAGCGATTCCCGACTTTTAAGTCACAATGGGATAGTAAATGATTAAAGCAAAAGGTGTTATGATATGTCAATTGATATGAATATGAGTTTATGTGATTAATGAAATAAGTTGGTGAAAAGATAGTAGTTAATTATATAAGTATTGATTAATTTAGTAAACCAGGTTTTCAAAATCTAATATTTTGAGTACATGATTATTTGAGTAGAATCTTTTGTGTTATATGCTAAATGTATACGATAAGGCTTAGAATGTAAGTTAATAAAGAATAATCAGATAATGCCGCCAAGACGAAAAAGAAATCACAAGACAGAAGAACCTGCCAACAAAGCTAGAGGACAACCAGACCCAACGCAGAATTTGACGAATATAGACGATCAAGCTATGCAGAATGGATTACCAACTGCAGGAAATCAGCCAGATAATCGATCGGCAAACTTTGAAAACTTCAAGACAAATGAACCGTCAGGATTTAGAAGACCAACTAACCTTGTAGAAGTGGTTGTGATAGCTAGGGTAACGGAGGGGCAACAGACAGCTTTTGCCACCTATACAACGAAAGGAGGGGTGAATCTTTGGTGGGAGACAACTCAAGTTAAAGCCGAAGGAGGGAGTAGTGGTAGTAGAACTGGAAAGAGGAAAGGTGATAATTTTAGGAATACGAAAAATAGGCCAGAAGATGGAAAGAAACGAGTTGAAATTGTGGAAAGAATCATTCGGGAAAGTGTTTAAAAGGAAAGAATGTGTGCTACAAGTGTGGGTAGGAGGGACATATCTCTCCTAACTACCCCAATATAATAATTTATAGTGGGTGTTTTATTTGTGGATTAAAGGAGCATAAGGCGAAAGACTGTCCAAGGAGAAGGGAAACAAAGAATGCGAATACGAGGAAAGGCAGCAGGGCATTGGCGATAATGGGACCGACTTCAACAAATGAACCGACAAAACCAACTGAAGGAGTCTTCAACATGACCTTTCAAGAAACTGTAGCAGCCGGGAATGCAACTCCAGGTATTATTCCAATCAAATTTATTTTCTTATATATTATTTCTTATATATAGTAATTATTTTATAAAGAAATTTTGAGGAGGAATTTGAGTTCTTTTAGAAATCAAATATTTCTGTTTAAACAGAAAGACAAGCTTTATGTGAATAGTTAAAGATCAGTTCGATCAAAGTTGATCAAGATCTACTTACGATGATTGTGTATGCTATGTACCAGGTATGTATAGATTTAAAAACGGTGATTCCGGGGGCGGAATCTTTATAAGGGAGGGTGAATGTAACAACCCGATATTTTCTACATAAATAAATAAGAAATTTTGCGTATAATTTTTTTTTATTTAAGGATGAGGATTTGCACAAGATAATGTGTATGTGTATTTAAGTGGTAAATAAAAATATAGTTATTTACATAAATATTTACAAGTAATTTTATTTTAGAATTATTGATTATTATAGAGTATATTCTAATAATAATTAAATTATGGTAGAAATGTTTTATTAATTATTTTCCATGAATATATAGTCATATATTATTTAAATAATATATGAAGTGATTTTTAGAATAATTATAATAATTATTTTATTATATGAATTTTAGTACAAATTATTAAGTTAATTATTTTACATTAATTATTAAGGTTTAATATGAAGAATAAATCAGATATGGAATCTAAACCCTAATCTTGGATTTTTATCAATGGATAAGAATAATAATATAATATTAATTATATTTTGATTTTTTAGTGCTATAAATATGTACTGTATGTTTGTGGACTGACAATGGTTGGTCAATTATGGTGTATAATGTCAAAAACCTAAGTACTATAAAACCTAAATAATATGTGTGGACCAAAATATTTAGAAACCCTAATTTAAAAACTCAGTTATGAGATTGAGATTATTATGTAATTGTGTTATTATGTTTAAGGTTTTGTATTATAGAATTAAATGTTAATTAGCAAAACTCTAATTAATATTTAGAAATCGTAATTTCTAGAAATCCTAATTTCTAAATTTAGAAACCCTAATTAGTAATTATAAATCCTAATTACTAATTGTAAACCCTAATTGTGAAATTAGAAGACCTTAATTTTATAATTAAAAACCCTAATTTTTATTTAAAAATCCTAATTTTAATTAAGTGAGTTCTATTTAAAATTTTATTAAACTCTGAACTTAATTTTTTTTTTACCTTATAAATTATTTGGGAAACCTTAAAGTATAAGCTATGTTGATTAAGCCCTAGATTCAAGAAGCATGGTCAATGATACCCTTAATTGCTTTGTTAGTTACTAAAATAACATTTTAGGATTTTTTTTATTTATTTATAAGATAGCTTGCTTGCAAATCTTGCCATAATTTGGGTTGTATACCAACCCTAGATATCCCATGTGCTAAAATCATTTCATATCAGCCAATACACCAGCCATACATTGCATCTAGCTCTATGTAAACATAGATTAAGAGAAAGAGAGAGAGAAAAAAAAATTATTCTGTTCACTTATTTTGTCCAACACCCAACCAATCCTCTCTCCCACTAAAACCAAAGAAAAACTATAGTATATCAGTCATATGTTGAAGCCCCACGTGTGTCATAACCAAATCAGAAACATAGAATCAGAAATTGCTCATTTAAAGGTATAAACAAACTCTAGAATTTATGTCCAAAAATCTGTTGTTAGATCTTGTGATTTGAGGTTGTAACGTGTTGTTTGTAGTCTAATTTAATGATCTGGGTTGGTATCTTATAGGTCCATAACATTTAAATACACGAAATTGGTGTTTTCAAAAATCTGGAAAAATTTTAAAATGTTTCTGACAGTCAAATGTCAGATCGTGTAGATCTCTTTCTGTTTATGTTTTCGTATATTTGAAGGTTTGTATTTGTAGTATGTTATGTGGTCTGTGATCTGAACTTGAAATTAGACTTAGATCTGGTCTAGGTAGCAAGATATTCATGGTCAAACGTGGTTGACTGGCCATGACCAGGCGTTTCTGGGTAACCCAGAAACAGCCCAGAACCGGCCTGACAACATCTTTGACCGCCTTGATCTGTCAGTGTGTGTATGCTTTGGTTCTTTTGTTGCATTAAAATTATAGTATGGTAGTTATACTACACGTTAATACTCTTAGATAGCTTTTATCACAAACGTGTGAGATTTAGAGGAT
The DNA here is from genome assembly GCA_016801055.1 of Panax notoginseng. Lineage (NCBI taxonomy): Eukaryota > Viridiplantae > Streptophyta > Magnoliopsida > Apiales > Araliaceae > Panax > Panax notoginseng. Next base: position 151,780,578 of record CM029022.1, on the reverse strand, counting down.
GGTCAAACTAGGCAGAAAGTCCACGGATGAACTTTCTGGGTAACCCAGAAAGTTCATGAGCGTGGTTTCTGATATTGTTTGACCGGACAAGATTTATTGTTATTGTGACTTTATGTAATGGATCTCTAGACTTACATGTTTTCTACAACCTGAAAGCCTAAGATCACGAAACCCGTTCATGTGTTGAAAGATATAAAGATCGAGAGAAGGCAGTATGAACTGTTCTTCATTTCTAGAAAACCCAGAAATGAAGAACAGCTCTGACAAGGTTTTAGGAAGGCCAGATCTCGTTCGGTTTATGTAGTATGGTCATGATTGTTGTTGTAGCCTGAAGTGTTACACTAGTACTACACGCTCTAATGCTTAGTTGGTCCAGAATCACACTACACACTGAATTATTGTTGGTCAAACGTGACACCTTAACAACTGACTATGCATTTCTAGGTTTGGCCAAGAACATGAAGAACACCTATAGCGACGGTTCTATCGCTATAGGTGGCTTTTAGCGACAGATAGCTTATTATTTTTTGGAAATTAATAAAAAAATAGAAAATTTAGTTTTAAATTATTAAAAATACAAAATAAATTATAAAAAATTATTTTAAATTCTGAAAATTAGTTTTTAATTATTTTAAATATATTTCAAAAATATTTAATATTTTTTGAAATATTAAAAGTATTTAATTTATTTAATTATAATATTAAATAAATTATTTAAAAATAATTTTAATATTGAAAAAATCATTAAAAATTATATTATGATATAAGAAAATATTTTAAGTTATTTTTAATGACTTTTAATATTTTGTGATAAATTTTATTAATAAATTGATATTAATGGTAATTAATTTATTTACTAAATGAATTAAATAAATTAATTAAAAATATTTTTATTATATTAAAAATCATTTTAAATAATAATAAGGTATTTAAAAATATTTTAAGTTATAAAACATAAATTTTAATATTTAAAGATAAATTTCATTAATTAATTATTATTAATGATATTAAAGTTATTTAATAATTATATTAAATAATTTAGTTTAAAAATTATTTTAATATTATAATAATCATTTAAATGAAAATAAAGTGTTTAAAGATATTTTGAGTTATAAAACTTAACTTTTAATATTTAAAGTATAATTTTATTAATAGTTTAATATTAATGATTAGTAACATATTATTAAAAATAGTAAATTTATTTAATAATTATATTAAATAAATAGTTTAAAAATAGTTTTATTAAGTTAAAAATCATTTAAAAGGGATAGAAATGAATTAAAAATATTTTAAGTTATGAATAATGACTTTTAATATTTTGATAAATAGAACATTAATACTTTGATAATAATGGTAATTATTTAGAAATGATTTTAAATGTTTTAAAAATCATTTAAGGGTAATTTTAATACTTTAATAGTATTTCAAGTTATTATAAATAACTTTAATATTTTAGAAATGATACCATTAATAGTTTAATACTAATTAAATATTAATGATAATAGAGTTGATTAGTATTTAAATAATTTTAATATGATTCTGATGTTTGAAAATTTATGATAAATTATAATAAATGTTTTAAATTATATTAAGTCATTTATTAATAATATGACTTATATTTACGGATATTGAGTTATAGAATAGAGTCTTAGACTCGATAAATACCCGATAAAGTTATCGGTACACCGACATGTTTCAAAAATTGATCTAGACTTAGATATTTTGATTGTATAAGTGATTATTTGTGATTCAATGGTTATTAAACATATGTGCTAATGTGATTAGGTTATGTGCTGAGTGCAATAAGCAGTGTTATGTGTTATAGTATGTTGTTCTAATCGAACGAACGATCTTATTAATGTTAGGTCGTGAGATAAGCGATAGATCTTAATTACAAGTTGTAAGCAGCGCTTCAGGCAAGTATCTAACCTTTGTATTTTCTTTATGAAATGGATGTGAGTAAGAATGTTTCTAAATTATATTATTATGGTACAGATTATTAACCTTATATTATATAAGCTCCTTTAATATCAACATGTTAGTATATGGTAACTCAGATATATATATTATGTTCGTTAATTTCTATAAATGGTTAAACAAATGTCCCCACTTGGATAATCATTGTATTTAACAACATGTTGATATACCTTTGTCAATTACCCGTATACATATATGTTGAATTATAGATTATTGTTGACAAGATAAAACCTTTGATTTAGAACCCAGACAGGTATGAACATCCCTACACGGGAAAATTTTTATGCGCTCCGGCGGACAAAGGATGAACGATAATATCGTTCTAGCAATGTAGTATTGATCAATGCAGGACATAACGGGTTGATCACCCCCCGTGCCCGTAAGTTATGATGGTTTGCAGATGAATTTCTGTCTTACCCTATCGAAAATTTAAAATAATGTTCATGGCATGTCAACATACCCCAGATATAGTCTATACTAAATTTCAAAACTTTGAAAGAGAGTTGTTATGTTATTATTATTGGTTCAGAATACTTTACAACTATTGACTTGTTGTAGAAGAATAATACAAAGAAAACATTTAAATCCTTTTAGCTTATATATATATATATATATATATATATATATATATATATATATAATTGTTATTGCTTGCTGGGCACTCAAATGCTAATCCCTGCTTAAATTTAAATGTTTTCAGCCAAGTGCGAATGACCAGAGAGCTCTGCTAAGAACAAAGAAAAAGGGAAGGCTGATGAATGAACGAATTACTATGTTATGTAATAGTTTGGTATTATTAAGACAAGTATGACATATATTATCTATCATGGGTTGTAATGAATGTTTAAAGGTTACGTACTTGGGATTAGACTCTGATGATATGTAAATTAAGTTGATCGTTATATTAGTGTTATTATTATTAGTATTATTCCGCTCATAGAAATGGTATCGTGAAGAACCGAGTTCGGATTTCAAGTACCCGAGTTTGGGGTCCTCACAATTAGGGTTTGGGAACTTGGTTATGCGGAGGGAAGGTGTTAGGCACCCCCGACATCCGTGTTGCCACGGTGACCGCCACTTTTCAATTAAACTGTTATATAAATGTGTGTGTGTGTGGATCAATGTGCAATTATTTGGAAGTAGTGTTATGTCTCGTTCACACCTATATACAAAAGGGTTTGAATTTCTTTATAAAATTCAGTTTTAACAAGATATAGCATTGATGTTTTGTAAAAAGAGATTTTCAAACCCTTTTGCTCAATAGTAATTAAGGCCTTTGATACTATCATTTTATTAGGTGTTCGGCTTGATTGCTTTTATTTTCGAGATGCGAAGCATCTTCGAGAAAATAATATACATAGCAGTACCGAACTCCTTGTGGGCATGAGAGCCATCGAAGGAAATTCGAACAACGTAAATAATTTACAAGCTGTGTTTAGCTGAAAATGTCCATCATGGGAACCTAATCTAGATTCAGTAGACTAAATATGTGATCACATGATTCCTATACTCATATGATGTAGCAATTTGTATGAAAGCTGTAAACATTTATATATATAAAAGCACAATATATATATATATATATATATATATATATATATATATATGTGTGTGTGTGTGTGTGTGTGTGTGTGTGTGTGTGTGTGTGTGTTTGTGCAAAAAATTAACCACCACGAAGCACCTCCATGGGGGATTGTAAATATAAATAAAGCATAAAAAACTAATCAACCACCACGAAGCACCTCCATGGGGGATTGAAAAATATAAATAAAGCTTTAAAAGCCAATCAACCACCACAAAACACCTCCATGGGGGATTGGAAAATATAAATAAAGTAGTAAAACGATCAACCGCCTTGAAGCAAACTCCAGGCGGGACAAAATATATATAAAGTTGTAAAAGGCCACGAAATAAACTCTAGGCCTAACAGAAATATAAATAAAGAGGTAAAATGTCACGAAGTAAACTCCAGGCTAGACTGAAATGTAAATATATATATATATATATATATATATATATATATATATATATATATATATATAAGCGATTAACGCACTGGATGTGAAATTCAGGCTCAATCAAACAGAGTTTGATAGCAACAACATAGATATATAAGTATTTATATATATAAAAGCAGTAAACGCTCTGGATGGAAATCTAGGCTCATCGAACAAAGTTCGACAACAGTTTATATATAAGTATATATATATAAAAGCAAATAAACGCTCCGGACGTAAGTCCAGGCTCAATCGAGGCATAACTCGATAATGTTAGTCCATATATATATATACAAAAAGAAATAAATGCCATGGACCGAAGTCCAGGCATACACACACTACACGACTCTCAACGTGAAGAACTGTGTGTGCACAGTAGTGGAGAAAAGGCTTTAGAAGTATAAGAAGGCTTACAGTGGACTGCCAAAGAAGACTTCAACGACTTTTATTGGATGAACACTCGGCTCCCGCCTTTTCTCTATACAAAATTGACAGGGCTTCGTCACCTTTTCTCTATACAAAATGGCTGCCCCAAGCCCTCTATTTATAGAGGGGGAGCTGCAGGTGTACCTGCAGTAGCCGTAGATGCACTTGCGTCTCAAAGTACGTGCACGCGTGCAACGTGTTATCCGTTCGAACTTTCAGAACTTCAATCTGGGCATCCGATCGAGGTGTATAATACCTTTTATGGTATGCTGTTGTTGAGAGCTACACAATGACATAGGATTAGAGGTTGTAAAAAGTCAGAAAGATGGGACCATGCCCTTGGTCTTCAGGCTTCAAATTCTATCTGGTGTGCTGTCTTGTGCAGTAGTCACTCGGGATTGGAGCTCCTTGGTTCTTGTAGGACATTTCTGTATAGAATGTATGTTGAATGTTGTTGATACGGCGCAATATAGGATTGGCATGGCAAAATAACGATTCTGGCCCTCACCGGGGTTATCTCCTGTTTGAGCTATTTTAGCGATCGTTGCTCAGGGTTATCTCTGAGATTGTAATGTTACAGGTGTTGACTGTCCTCAGGGTTATCTCTGAGGTGTGCCTGACTTCCCATGGTTATCTCCGGGCTTAGGTAGTGAGTGCCTCAGGGTTTTCGTCGAGTGTTGAAGCTGATAGCATGGATTTGAAACAAGCATTTCTGGGGTTATCTTCGGAACTGCAACTGTATGCCTCGGGGTTATCTTCGAGGTTGATACTATCTTTCCCAGTGTTGTTTTCGGGACTGAGATAGAGTATCTCGGGGTCATCTCCGAGATGAAACGGTCTTCTCTGGTGTGATTTCTGGCATTTGAACTGCATTCCTTGGGGTTATCTCTGAGGTTGAAATTGAAACTCCCGATGTTATTTTCGGGACTGAACTGGATGTCTCGGGGTTATCTCCCAGATGGTAATAATTGAACATCCCAGGGTTGTCTCCGGGATTGAACTGAGCTGTCTTCTAAGGTTATCTCTGAAAGACGATTCTGCCCTCCTACAATGTTAGTAACAGGTATGCAGAAAATTTTGAGTGTCTACAGGATGTTAATCTGAAGTTTCTTAAAAACTTCTAATAATTTAGCGAATTACTTATCCAATTTCTATTTTTGGACTCTCTACTGAAACTGCGGTGGAGGGTATACAACTGGTTCGTTAACTTTCTTTTTCTTTTCCACCTGTTGTTCTTCCCTTTGTTTGTCATCAACCACTATGTTATCACCTTCTTTAACATCATTTTTTGCAGCTAAATTTTCTATTTTCTACACCTCAAGCTGTTTTCCACTTTTCAACATAATTGCTTGACATTGCTTATAATTACCTTTTGGATTTTTCTCTGTATCGCTGGGTAAAGTTCCTTGAGGCCTATTATTTAATGCAAAAGCTAAGTGTCCTATATGATTCTCTAGGTTCTTGATAGCTACAGCTTGCGATTTCACAACTGCCTCGTTGCTCGTTATATACTTCGACAACAACTCCTATAGATCAGCTTTTCTCTCTTGATGTTGAACTGGTTGTTGATGTTGATTTTGGAATCCTGGGGGATAAGATGGTCGTGGAGCTTGCTGATGCTGATTATTGCTCCATAAAAAATTAAGGTCATTCCTTATCCCCTGATTGTATGCATTCTGGTACACGTTCTGTGGAATCCTGTTGTAGCTACCCATAAATTGCACTGAAGCTGGGTTGATTGCACATTGATCTGTAAGATGTTCACCCGCGCACAATTCATAAATAACTGCAACATGTTGTGTCTGTACCCCTGACAAAGCATCCACCTTCTTAGAGAGCTCTGAAATCTACGCTGCTAATGCCGTCACTTCATCTACCTCTAACACTCCAGCTACCTTAGAAATATCTCTCCCCCAATTCAAATACCAAATATCGCTCCCCCTTTTCAAATACCAAATATCTCTCCCCCTTTGTCATTATCAAAAAGAAATCATTAAGCAAAAGTTGATTAAAACATAATCATCATTACCCAAATATCTCTCCACTTTGTCATCAACAAAAATTAACTCATATCAATTTAGCAAGCTTATATCAAAATCACATATAGCAAATAAAGAAAATGATTATACCTTTGCGATTTGTATATATATATATATATATATATATATATATATATATATATATATATATATATATCAACATTTTGTTACCAATAATAAGCTTGATAGTTGAGCTCCTTAGTGTAGTCTCTCAAAGTAAAGTATTATTCGTCTACTTTTTGACCTTGAGATATCTACACAATGAACAAATAGTCTCTATCTCTTTGGTACCCAAATCTTCTTAGGTCTTTTTGGGTTAGTAGCATATAAATCACATTTCTTTGCCCAATTTTGTTTTATTCTAATTTTATTATAATTAGAATCAAAATGACCTTTAAAACCACATTTTCTACAAGTAACAAACGATGAACAATAAAGTGGTTTAAACCTTGGTTTACTATTAATCATTCTAATATTATCATTAGTTTTATTTTTCACATTTTTAATAGGATTATACCCAACTCCTTGTTTATCAAGACTAGACCTTTGTGCCCCTAACATAACATTTAGGTTCTCTGCTCCTTGCACAAATTTAGCAAGATCATTTTTTAAAGATGTTATTTCTGCATTTGTTATATTATCATCATGTTGAACATTTATCATTTTTTCATCATTAAAAGCATCTATGCATGCATCTCTCATTTTCAAATTTTCTTTTAACAGATCATTTTCATTTTTAAGATATTCATTTTCTTTTCTCTCTTTAATAAGTGGCTTAACTTCATTCATTAGCTCATTTACACAATTCTTAAAATAGGCAGTTTTCTTTTGAGCTGTTGATTTTCATTTTGTAAAGCAATATAATCATGCATAAATATTTCAAAAGCTTCATGAACATTTGTTACCTCAAGTTGATCATCATCTTCTAGTCCCATGAAATAGAGTTGGACAGTTTCTTCTTCTTGTTTCGTTTTGGACTTACTCACTAGAGTTGAGCTACCTTTTTGATTTTTCCTTTGTTTCTTCCTTTGAAGTAGTCCCTCGAGTTTTCTTGAGAGCATTTAAGTTTCTTCATCAAAATATTCGTGACCACATTCATTGTTGCTGTCGACTTAAAGTGCCAATGTCTTCTTTATTGGTGCTTCATCTTCTTCATCATACATTCTTAACTGATTTTCAAATTCTTCAAGCTCTCCAAATAAAGTGAGAGTTTCCATTGTACTGATTGCTATTGAATCTTGAAGAGTTGTAACCTTTGGTGTGAATCGTTTAGGCATGACTCTAAGTATCTTTCAGATTATCTCCTTTTGATCAATTTTTCATCGTAACATACTTAGAGAGTTCATTAGAGTGAGAAATCTCCCTTGAGCTTCATTAATTGTTTCATCCTTTTCAAACTTGAATAACTCATAGTCTTGCATTAGCATACTTAACTTTACCTCTTTTACTTTGGAAGTACCTTCGTTGTGATAACCCAGGATTTCGAATAATTCAAATTTTAAGAATAATTTTCTTTTATTTAATATTGATATTGACAATCAATATTGTGCTGAGTATCTGTGATACGAGTCTAGAGATGTGGTCAATTTGTGTATTGACTGAAAAATACGAGTAGAGTTGTGCTTAACAGAGAATAGAAATCCGAACCCTAGTTACGGATAGTGATTTGGTAGAAAATACAATTATAATAACTGTATTGATGAGTACATGTTTGTATTGTATAGAATTTATGATCAATGATTGATCAGATATGGTATAAACATAGTAAACCCTAATGATTAATTAAGAAACCTAATATGATTAGGAAACCCTAATTTTCAATATTAGAAAGCTTAATTTCTATTTTAAAATCAAATTAGAAATTCTAGGAAAAAAATTTTAAACCCTAAGGGTTGGGATAAAATGACAAGGATGCCATTAAAATGGTAAGCAAAAAGACCAAATTACCCTTTCACTTAACTTGTAAGCTAAAAGTTTTTCTAGAATGCCACTCACCATGTTAGGTAAGACCATGTGCTAAAATCTCAGCCAAGATCAGATTACAAGTGCCACCTTGCATTACATACATGTATTGTATCTAACTTAGAGAATTAAAGAGAGAGAAAGTCTAAACATTTGGTTCATTTGCTCACCAATAGTCAACCTACTATCTCTCTCTCTCTCCAAACCTCTGAAATACTTAAGTGATTCAGTGTGACACCCCCCAAATCCGGGTTACCAGACCCCCGAGTTGGGTGCTCACGATCCACAATATAATACCATCTAACTACCCATTCAAATTATAAATAGGAATACATAACTCATTAACATATGTTGTTAATACATAAGTCCCAGGTCCACTAACCTTAACATTGCGGAAATTCCCCTTAGATATACGAAAAGGGTTTATAATACAATACAACATAATAATAATATTGTTCATCATAACTAATTTATCATTATGCCTTTTCCTTTGTTCTTCTTCGCAGCACCTTCTGCAACTTCGTCTCTAGCTGAAAAGTTTTATTTAGCAAGGGTGAGCAACAAGTTTGCCCTGCAAGTTATGACAGACGATAAAGGTATAGAAATCAATATCAACCCTTCTCACATTCTACGCAACCATAATTCAATAATGAAAGAGTACAACGCTTTCAATGTTTTCTACGATATTCAAATGAATAATCAAGAATTATATTCTACGAAATAGCAAAGTTGAATATTTTTTAGATTTATGCTGAGCAATTCATTGGATCTTGAACTTCTCTTCTCGAGTAACTATCAAAGATTTGACTTTGATATATCCAGGTGTATCAGATAACCATAAAGATTAAATCATACCTGTATATAAAGTGATTAGCTTCATTATACCCTATATTATGCATAATACTTAATCGCGCGCAAAGGCCAAATATACGACCAATAAAATATTCCCTTTATATAAAATATTGTTCTTCTCTATCTCAGAATCAAGATTTTGATTTAACAACGAAATACTGTGATTTCAATTTCTAATTACTTCTCGATCCAGCCGAAATAATTGGCATCGATCTGTCAATAATAATTGAATTCTCTTCTCGAACCTATCAAGTTCTAACAAATGTTCGTCTAGTCCAGAATAATTGGCTAAGACATTTCTCAACATAATTCGACAATAAATAGGAATTATCTGTACTGCCAATTCTATCTTCTACGAATATGAATATCCAACAACAGTTATTCCACAAATGTATATTTTTCGAATTAGTAATTCAATTTGAATTATTAAACATGCACTAATTGCGAATAATCAACAATAAATTCTTGGACGTGGTATAATCAACCACTACAATATTTAAACAATATTAACTCAAGGTTGAGTTATTAAACTTGCCTTCTCTGCTGATTATAGCTACACAATATGTTAGGTTTGTAATATTCATGAACGCAATCAAATTGCACAAAATAGCGGAAACGTGAAAAAATCAGAGTTTAAAATTTTACAAATCATATATCCGGATCACCCTTTATGTGCAATTATTAATTAAACGAAAAAGAAAGAACAAGAATCATACCCTTGAAGATCCGAGCTTCCTCAGGTACAAGTTCACCTCCAATCCTTTTCGCGTCCAACTTGAATCCACCGGGTTTGGTTCCTTCCTTTGATCAACGTTAGCCACCCAAGTGTTTGGCCTCTAGAGGTGATCCACCAAGGAAGAAGAAAAATTCAAGAAGATGGGTATTTGGCAAAATCTTAGTTTTCTATCTATATAGAAAAAAAACGTACTCTCCCAACTATTGGAACGTATTCACGTGTTGTTAAAGTGTCAACCACCTCACCCATAATAAGACTCCTCTTATTTATAGATGTAGGCAATCCTCCTAAACAATTAAGGAATTGGGTTTTATTTAATTAATTAAGCTCCCTAATCTTATTAGGGATAATTAATTAAACTCTTTTAATTAATTTGCCTCCTAATCCTATTAGGATATTTGAGAGTACTTTTATTAATTAATTCTCAAACTCCTTTAGGAATTAAATAATAATAATAGCAATAATAATAATAAGACTCCTCTTATTAATTTATATTTACTATTTCCAAAATATTAAATAATAAATATTAAGCTATTTAATTTATTCTATCACCATAGATTAAATTAAATATACTTAACTTATTATTACGATTATACCATTAACTTCTTAAATAATTATTCTTCCTTTTATGGTGTGACCCTTTAGGTTCTCCATATTAAACCGGTTGTGAATAAATCAATTAGAACAATTCTAATCTTATTTAAATAAATAAGTTAAACTAATAATTTATTTAAATAAATAATATTTATTCTACAATAGTGATAAGCCTCCCTAGCGATCAACGACTTTCCAGATAATATAGATTTTAACATTAATCATAAAAGAACTTTTGAGTAAATAGTTACCGTATAATTCAATCCTTCCACCATACAATGTCCCAATTAAATATAAAACATGGAATTACTGTCAAGTCTTATTTTATTTAATTATATGTATTTTGACTTTTAAATGCACAACCCCAAATAATGTAAATTAGAAAATCCTTTCTAATTTTATTCTGCTTTGGCTAAGGACTACTGGGTTGTCATTTATTGAATCACATAGGACATTTCTCTTCTTTTACTAGAAGTGGTAGATTCTTTATTGATCATACATTATCTCCATGTACAACTTATTATACCCAAGCATACCCTTTGATACACCCTAAGGGTCTTAAGGAATAAGTCAAAGTATAACTCATCATACACAAGATGCTATGATGATCTCAAGTCCAAGAAACACTTGTACAACTATCACTATAGGAATTTCTATTGACAGACAAGTAAAACTCCATTAGGTATTCCTTAGCGAGCCACGTTCAGTGAACTTATTCTCTAATAAGCACCTACATACTTGCTTTAGTGTCTCCACACAAATGATCATGAGATCAATCATCCTCATCTAATGAGCAAGCAACGTATGTACCAATCTATCCGGATTCACTAATCTCCAATTTAGTAATCCAACGATTGGAAAATATTTTAGTTTTAAGCTTTCTAAGAATTTAGATCTCATTAGAATGATCATCATCATTATTCTAAAAGCATTGCTTAAAACTATGGGTTTATCACATATTATAAAACAGCATCATGTAGATAATTAAAAGCCTTTAATAAATTAATAACTTTTATTAATAAATGAATAAGATTGTTACAAAGTATATGTTTTATCATCAAACATGATTGGCTTGTATGCATACTACTTTCAATCTCCCACTTGCACTAGAGCCAATCGTCATGGTATCTCATACTCTTCTTCTCTAAGTGATGATTATCCTGCTGTTGGATAAGCTTCAGTAAATGGATATGTAATGTTGTTCTTGAGAGTCCACTATCTCTATAGTGATTTACCATCTTTCAATGATTCCTATAATCAAATGAAAGTGCCACAACACATGTTTAGATCTAAGATGAGACTTAGGAACTATTCCTAGTTTTGTAATGAATTTTTATCCAAACAATCAACTTGCAGATTCATTTATAGCTACTTACTTTGTCTTTATCACTAAACCAGCAACTCTTTGCTGTTTGGAACCTTTCTAATTCACTGCACCACTGTTCAAGGTAACCCTTTACCTTAAAGTAGATTTTCTGTCGTCTTGGTCTGTCTGAAAAACTTGAGTCTGTTAAGCCCTCTTGTTTTAATTCAGACTCACCATAAATCTGATCACATTCTTAGTACCGGTTAAGTACTTTAAGATGTTTTTCACTGTCTCACAGTGAACTTCTCCAGAATATGACTGATCAACATCACGTCTCGTACATTTAATTGCATACATGATAATTACTCATGTGATCTCTCTCTTTTTGGAGTCTTTGGGGACTATTAAGAGAGATACACTCCATGTCTCATCAACATGAGATATCTCTTGGAGTTTGCCATGCTACACGACTTTAGCATCAAATGAATGTACGTTCCTTGGGTTAAGCCGAGCATCCTTTTATATCTATCTATATAGATTTGCATCCCCAATTAAGATATTCTTCCCAAATCATTCATGGAGGAATGTTTAGACAACTTTATCTTTACTGATTGTAGCATTGGTATGTTATTCCTCATCCGTAGTATATCAACATATAATACTAGAAATTTCATGATGCTCCCACTGACTCTTTTGTACACACTAGAACTCTTACCTCATCGTAAGTAACTAGATCATCATCTTCTATGATACGTACCTCATCATCATCATCCATGATGAATCCATACCTCCCAGGTATGTTCAGTACTATTCTAGATTTACGATTCGGTTGAGGTATAATAGACATCTACAGGTTCCTATTATTTGACTTATAGTGTTTTGTGGTTCTTGAACTCTTCAAGATCTATTATCCTCCCACTAGCCCCTTCAATGATAAACACCTTTATCTTAGAAGGTACAACAAACACCTTTTGCTAAGTAGGATTATAGAACATATATACCCTAAACTTACTTTAGGATGTTCCACAAATTTGTACTTGTCAAATCTTGTCTCAAACTTATCCTTTTTAAATCTTTTTCACATAAGTTGGACAACCCCTTATCTTAACATACTTAAGATTAGGAATCCTCCATGTCCATAACTTTTATGGAGTCTTGTGGCTGGATTTTGAGGTTACTTTTTTCGTAGATATGCAGCCATTTCTAGGGCATTACCCTAGAGGGATACTGGAATGTCAGTAAAATCATTATGGACCGTACCATGTCCAACAAGGTATGATTTTTCCTTTCAGATACATCAATCAATTATTGCGTATCAGGAGGCATCCATTATGAGAAAACCATTTGAGATGATCTAAAAACTTATTGCACAAGTATTTATTCCTTGATCTAATCAAAGAATCTTAATACTTTGCTAATTTGTTTCACTTCTGAATTCTTTGAACCTTTCAAATAATTCACACTTGTATTTCAGCAAATACACACATTCAACTCTTTGAATGATCATCTCCTTTTTCTTATACTAGTTTGTTCAATTTGCAAAATTATTTTAACGTAAGTCAAGTATACAAAATCTATTAATTAATATTCCAGTTCTATACAAAACATTATTATTATAAATAGAATAACAATTGTTCTTAATTATAATACCAAAGATTTCATTGTCCAACAATAAAATAGAAATAATGTTTCTAACAAGAACTGGAATACAATAACAACTTATTGACTTAATAGATTTGCCCTTAGGCATTGCTAAACTATAAGTTTCTATGGCTAATGTAGCAACCTTTACTTCATTTTCCACACATAGGATTACTTATATTTGTTTAGCTTTCTACTTCTGCTTAGTCCTTTCATAAATTTATATTTATGATAACCAAAGCCGGTATCAAATACCCAAGTAGAACCTTGACTTAAAGAAAAAATTATTTTAAATCATGAACAAATTTGTATTTATAACCGAAACTTCACTAAGCTTCTTTGGTTAGCCTCTGCAAGATGCTTCTTGCAGTTTCTTTCCAGTGTCCAGGCTTATTGCTATCCATATCAGTTTTATTCTTATTATCCTTTGTTTATGCCTTTCTGTTTACCTTCTTTGAATAGTTCTTCTTTTCAGAAGATCCTTTGGCCCCTACCAGTAAGACATAGTCTGTCTTGGTTGAAAAGTGACTCTCAACATTTTTCAACATGTTAAGCAAATCAGCGAGGCTGATATCTAGCTTGTTCATATGAAAAATTCACAACAATTGTGAAAGGAGTCCGGGAGTGAGTGCAAGATCAAATCTTGGCTCAACTCTCCATCCATGACAAAACATGTTGTCCTAATTGATCAATCAAATTGATTATGTTAAGGACTTGAGTCTGTACTGTAGTGTCATTGATTATTCTAGATTGGAAGAGCTCCTTAGATATCTGATATTTATTAGTCCTACTTTCCTCACCATTAACTACTTGATGTGCAGGAATATAGTAGGAGCATCCATAGTTTCATCCTGACGCTGAAGCTCATTACTCATGGATGTGAGCATGATGCATTGAGCCAACTGTGCATCATCTTGCCACTTTCTTAAAGTAGCAATCTCTTTCTCAGAGGCATTGTCTGCAACCATTGCAGGGATAGACGTATTAAGGACATAAGATAGCTTTTCAGCCATGAGAACTATTCTCAAATTCCTTAACCAATTCGTTTAATACGGTCCGGTTAAATAGCATCTAATATGCTTCGCAGAGATAGTAATTTAGACATTGTAAAATTCTATAAATAAATTTGTAATTAACAATATTTTAGCATACATTCTTTTATTAATCACCAAAATAATTTAGGCCTTGTTTTAAATTGGTATCTCCCACTATTTTCTTCAAACTATATTACCCTCAATATATATAGTTCGGCAAAATCTAATTAAAGATTTGCTAGTGAGAATAAGGATCTCATTTCAAATGTATATAGCCTTGTGGTGACACAACAAATTATATATAAATAAATAGGTAGACAACTCTTGTCAATTACATCAATTATGCAACTCCTTGTATTTTACCTCTTAGATTATTTTGATCAAGTCGTGGCACATCCGAATTAAAATTATCCAAGTTAAGTCCAACCTAGCACTCCATATATTCAAAAAAGAAAAATATCGCCCTTGTGGTGACACAACAAAACAATACTGTTCAATTTTCTTTATAAGCATCAAACGTGATAAATTAACATCTTAAATACTTAATACTTGCCTTGTGGTGACATAACAAACTCATATTAAATATTTAATACTCAATTAATTTTATCATGCTAGAAGGCGACGTTCGTTATTCCAAATATCTTTGAACGCTTAGGACTTAATATAAAATATTTGAGGGGTTTGTTATTAATTTTTCTCATCTTGTTTAGCGCGCATGCACACACACACACACACACACACACACACACACACACACACACACACACACACACATATATATATATATATATATATATATATAGTATAAGCATACACATATAGAACACTATATTCTACCCGAATTGATTATGGACTTTTATTCTAGTTTGGTTCACTAGAGTCACCAAGTGAACCAAAAGGTCAAACCCTAGGGGTGCAAAAATTAATATTTAAATATAACTATTACATTTAAACCCGGGCTCCATTACAAACGGGTCTTCAAGCGCTCCTTGCTCCTTGATCTCCAATTCTTCAAAATTAATTTTAACTATTCCTATTACAAAACTATTTTAAAATAAATAGAAACCTTGATCAGCAGTCAAGGGGAAGTATATAGGAGGAAGATAGAATTTACATTAAGAAAAATTAGAGAAGACGAGGTACGCAGACCCCATTTAATAAAATCCATACATTTATGCATCTAACTAAAATAAAATCCAATCATATTGGTCAATAGTCCATAATCAATCCCATTTATTATCATACACATTACCATATGCATCAATAAATAATATTCATCTCATAAATAATAAACATTCAATATATATATTGATATCATTTAATGGACAAATTTAGTTAGTATAAAATCTAATTTTGAATCAAAATAAAACTCCTTTATTTTAATCTAAATTTAAATCAAAATAAACCTTTATTATTTTAATTTATCCAATTTTGAATAAAATAAACAATTTATTTTAATCAAAATCTTTAATCAAAATAAACTCCTTTATTTTAATTATTTATGGAATCTAATTCTAAGTAAAAAAAAACTCCTTTATTAAAGGAAACACGGATTCTTTTTCCTATTCACAAATAAACTCTTTTATTTTGAATAATATGAAATCTTATTTCATATCAAAATAAACTTCTTTATTTAAGGAAACATGGACTCTCTTTCCTATTCACAAACAAACTCATTTATTTTGAATAATATGAAGTCTTATTTCATATCTAAATAAACTCCTTTATTTAAGAAAATATGAAATCCAATTTCAACTCCAATTAGTTATCATGGAATCCAATTTCAATTCTAATTAGTTAGCATGAAATTCTAATTTTAAAATTAAAATAAACTTTTTATTTTAAAATTAAAATAATTAAGATTAATATATATATATATATATATATATATATATATATATATATATATATATATATATATAGGGTCAGGATCAGGTAAGGGATCCCTTACTTTATTAAAATAAGGAACTTTTTTTTTTGCTTTTTTTTTGCTTTTTTTTTAAAACAACTAAAAAAAAAGTTTAATATTTTATGGAATTGAAATTTTTTCATAATACAGTGTTTTGAGTGTGATTTGGGTACGCATAACAAAACATGTATGTACAGTCTGGGCAGACTGTACCACCACTTTTTGGTATATGTATTTAAAACACGCCCAAAACATTGTATTATGGAAAAATTTCAGTTCCATAAAATATTAAACTTTTTTTTTAGTTGTTTTAAAAAAAAAAGCACAAAAAAAGCAAAAAAAAAAGTCCCTTATTTTAAGAAAGTAAGGGATCCCTTACTTGATCATTTCTGTATATGGGTCAGGATCAGGTAAGGGATCCCTTACTTTATTAAAATAAGGGACTTTTTTTTTTTGCTTTTTTTTTGCTTTTTTTTTAAAACAACTAAAAAAAAAAGTTTACTATTTTATGTAATTGAAATTTTTTCATAATACAGTGTTTTGAGTGTGATTTGGGTACGCATAACAAAATATGTATGTACAGTCTGGGCAGACTGTACCACCACTTTTTGGTATAAGTATTTAAAACACGCCCAAAACATTGTATTATGGAAAAATTTCAGTTCCATAAAATATTAAACTTTTTTTTTAGTTGTTTCAAAAAAAAAAGCAAAAAAAAAGCAAAAAAAAAAGTCCCTTATTTTAAAAAAGTAAGGGATCCCTTACCTGATCATTTCTGTATATATATATATATATATATATATATATATATATATATATATATTATACAATAAATTATGCCCAATTAAATTGTTCTAAACACATATTAATATACATATCAAATTAAAATAATTAATAATTCGCATAAATGTTTGGGTCTGATGCCACTGTTAGGTTTGTAATATTCATGAACGCAATCAAATTGCACAAAATAGCGGAAACGTGAAAAAATCAGAGTTTAAAATTTTATAAACCATATACCCGGATCACCCTTTAATCAACGTTTAGTTCACCTGCAATCATTTTCGCGTCCAACTTGAATCCACCGGGTTTGGTTCCTTCCTTTGATCAACGTTAGTCACCCAAGTGTTTAGCCTCTAGAGGTGATTCACCAAGGAAGAAGAAAAATTCAAGAAGATGGGTGTTTGGAAAAATCTTAGTTTTCTATCTCTATAGAAAAAAAACGTACTCTCCCAACTATTGGAACGTATTAACGTGTTGTAAAAGTGTCAACCACCTCACCCATAATAAGACTCCTCTTATTTATAGATGTAGGCAACTCTCCTTAACAATTAAGGAATTGGGTTTTATTTTAATTAATTAAATTCTTTTAATTAATTAAGCTCCCTAATCTTATTAGGGATAATTAATTAAACTCTTTTAATTAATTTGCATCCTAATCCTATTAGGATATTTGAGAGTACTTTTATTAATTAATTCTCAAACTCCTTTAGGAATTAAATAATAATAATAGCAATAATAATAATAATAAGACTCCTCTTATTAATTTATATTTACTATTTTCAAAATATTAAATAATAAATATTAAGCTATTTAATTTATTCTATCACCATAGATTAAATTAAATATACTTAACTTATTATTACGATTATACCATTAACTTCTTAAATAATTATTCTTCCTTTTATGGTGTAACCCTTTAGGTTCTCCATATTAAACCGGTTGTGAATAAATCAATTAGAAGAATTCTAATCTTATTTAAATAAATAAATTAAAATAATAATTTATTTAAATAAACAATATTTATTCTACAATAGTGATAAGCCTCCCTAGCGATCAACGACTTTCCAGATAATATAGATTTCAACATTAATCATAGAAGAACTTTTGAGTAAATAGTTACCGTACAATTCAATCCTTCCACCATACAATGTCCCAATTAAAATATAAGACATAGAATTACTGTCAAGTCGTATTTTATTTAATTATATGTATTTCGACTCTTAAATGCACAACCCCAAATAATACAAATTAGAAACTCCTTTCTAATTTCATTATGCCTTGGCTAAGGACTACTGGGTTGTCATTTATCGAATCGCATATGATATTTCTCTTCTTTCACTAGAAGTGGTAAATTCTTTATTGATCATACATTATCTCCATGTACAACTTATTATACCCAAGCATACCCTTTGATATACCCTAAGGATCTTAAGAAATAAGTCAAAGTATAACTCATCATACACAAGAAACTATAATGATCTCAAGTCCAAGGATCACTTGTACTACTATCACTACAGGAATTTCTATTGACAGGCAAGTAAAACTCCATTAGTTATTCCTTAGCAAGCCACGTTCAATGAACTTATTCTCTAATAAGCACCTACATACTTGCTTTAGTGTCTCCACATAAATGATCATGAGATCAATCATCCTCATCCAATGAGCAAGCAACGTATGTACCAATCTATCCGGATTCACTAATTCCCAATTTAGTAATCAAACAATTGGGAACTATTTTAGTTTTAAGCTTTCTAAGAATTTAGATCTCATTATAATGATCATCATCATTATTCTAAAAGCATTACTTAAAACTATGAGTTTATCACATATTATAAAACAGCATCATGTAGATAATTAAAAGCCTTTAATAAATTAATACCTTTTATTAATAAATGAATAAGATTGCTACAAAGTATATGTTTTATCATCAAACATGATTGACTTGTATGCATACTACTTTTACAATAAACTTATCTATGTTCGTAAGACCTATAATTAACAATATCGGTCTCACAATTAGCACAATATTTTATAATACACAACACTATAATTTATAGTTAATCTTCTCCTATATACATTACTATATAGCCACATCAGCGTTTATAACCTATATAAACACTTATCAAGTCTAACTAGTTCAGCCTGGTTGGACTTCGGTCCATTCTCGGTGTTCTGGTCACCCTATCTGACAATTAACACAGATATTATCAATTAAATTCGGTCTCAAAGCTTAAATATTATATTAGATAAGTCATATATCATTTATAATATTTTTCGAAAGCTTTTAATAATTTATAAATAATTATTATAATTTATAATAATTTTTCAAATACTTAAATCATTTTTAAATGATTTAATTATCAAATAGTCTTATCATCATTAATATTTAATAATATTAAGATATTAATGACATACTTGTCAAAATATTAAAGTTATTTTTAATAACTTCAAAAATTTTTAAATCATCAATATTCTACTTAAATAATTTTTAAAATAAGTAAAATTATTTTTAAATCATCACCATTAATATTTAAATATTAATAAAATTATCATTCAAATATTAAAAGTCATTAATTATAACTTAAAATATTTTTAAAGCATTTTTCTCATTTTTAAATCAATAAAATAATTTTTAATTCATTTATTTAATATAATAATTAAATAAATCTAATATCATTAATATTAATTTATTAATGAGAATTCTCCAAAAATATTGAAAATTTTATTTTATAAGCCCAAATATTTTCTAACACTTTATTCTTATTTAAAATGATTTTTAAATCAATAAATCATTTTTATCTTATTTATTTAATTTAATAATTAAATAAATTTAATATCATTAATATTAAATTATTACTAAAAATATTCTACAAATATTAAAAGTTGTATTTTATAACTCAAAATATTTTTAAATACAATATTCTTATTTAAAATGATTTTTCATAATATTAAATCATTTTCCTCTAATTTATTTAATACACTAATTAAATAAATTAAATACCTTTAATATTTAAATAATTATAAATATTAAAGAAAAATATTCCAATTTGTCAAAATTTATTTTTCATAATTTAAAATAATTTTTAAAATAATTTTTAATCATTTTTATAATTTATTTTTATTTTTAAATAATTTTCAGAAAATCAGAAAATAAATATATTTAAAACCGTCGCTATAGGTCTTTAGCGACACTTGACTGTTGTCTTACGTGTTCTTGAGCTCAAGAACACTGTCAGACACGAGTTCAAGCTTACTTGTTTGACCACTTGTGATTCTTAATCAAAACATGTTTTGGGCTAAATTAGGCACTGATCGTGTAGTGGAAATGTAACTCTACAATATCTCATCAGAATCATGGTCATACAACAAACAAACTATTAGATCTAGCCTCTCAAAGTCACTGTCAGATCACATATTGATTTTTTGGGTAACCCAGAAATCCAAACAGTGTCGAGTTGACACTTACAAGCACGATTTCCTTTATGTTCTGGTCATGGTTCATGCTATTTAATGGTTCGAAGTTATAGTCCTTGTGTCGAGGAACATTACTAACTCAATAGATCAGTTTATCATCAACAGGATCACCAGGAATCATACGGTCAATCTATGTCAGAAAGTTTATCCTAACAATTTCTGGAATTTCCAGAAATTCATATTCATGACCGGATGGCCTAGTTTGACCGTCCTTAAAATTCCACATGTTTGTTGTTTAAGATATATAAAAGTATAGATCTAAAGTACATATTACATGCTACAATTTGGTTACCAAAACATCAACAAACAAGCATCAAAGCTGTCAGATCTGGGCCGTCCAAAAGTTGTCAAACGCTGATCTTACACTTTCTGGGTTACCCAGAAAGTTCGCCTGTGACAACCCGAGAATTTTTAATTTTTTTAAAAAAAATTTATTATTTGATTGAAGGTTCAAAATTAGAACCTAGATAGAAAATAAGTGTATACGTTTGATATTTTTAAGATGAAATTTTGAGGATTTCAAAATTGTGTGAAGGATTTAAGTGAATTATTCAGGATTAAGTAATATGTGAATATGTTCTGTGTATATGTGTACAATATGTGGTTAAGGGTCAAGGGTTGACCAAATAATTGATATCTGTAACAAACCCTAAGTATATATTAAGAACGTTAACGTTCGGTTAGAAAACTCTAGCGATTAACAAGAAACCCTAGAAACCGGTTCTGGAAACCCTAATTTCAGTTCAGGGAATTTGAAACCCCAATTCGGTGTATGAAACCCTAATCTGAGAATTTAAATGATTATTATATTGCATAAGTGTTATTTATTATAATATTAATTAGGGAAAAGCTTAATTATTAGCAAACCCTAATTTCACATTTTTGAAAACCCTAATTTCTGGGTTAGAAACCCTAATTTTATAATTCGAGAAAAATTAAGTGTTAATTTAGTGATTTAATGTTAATTAGGAAATATTAATCCTAATTTTATAGTTATAAGTAATTAGAAAACCCTAATCTAATTACGAAATTTAATTTCTAATTTAGAAAAAATTATTTTTATATTAGAAACCCTAATTTTTGGGTTATAAACCCTAATATATGATTTTGGCCCTAATTGCTTAATTAGTGAGTTTAATTAGGAAATATTAATCCTAATTAGCAATATTTAAGTTATAATTATGAAAATTTTATATAATTAGAAAATTCTAATTATAAGTTAGAAATATTAATTTTCTATTTTTATTGAAAACCGAAATTCAGAAATGTTAGAAATTAAAATGCAAAATTAAGAGTTAAACCCTAAACTCTAAATTTTCCTAAACCCTAAACCCTAAGGGTTTGGTCAATTGTCCAAAATGACCATTCTAGAATTAAAATTAAATGGAAATGACTTTTGTGCCCTTTTTGTATTTTTTTAGAGTTAGCTTGCAAATCTCACCAAAATTGTAGTAGCTCACCAACTAATGCTAGCCTTTTGACTTAAATCTCAGCTACAACCTGATCTAGAGGGACACCTTGCATTGCATACATGTTGTGTATCCAATTATATAGATTAAAGAGAGAGAAGCGGTCACTTTTATTTTCATTTTCTCCCTAGCCATTCTCTCTCTTCATTTTCGAAATATAGAGTGAGAGAGAGAGAGAAACAAAACCATGATCAGCCTTTAGCATTCCAAGATTAACATCAGAAGTCAGAAATCAAAATCCAAGCTAGAAAGGTATAAACTTTTAAAATTTGAAATCTAATGATTTGTTGTTAGATGTTGTAATTGATTGGTTAAAGTTGTAAATTAGGGTGTCTATAAGTGATCTGGGTTGTAAAATCCCAGATCCATAACATCAAAGTGCACGAAAATGATGTTTTGAAAAATCTGGAAAACTAGAAATTTTTGGCTTGACAGCCTTATGTCAGGGCCTATAGATCATTTCTTGTAATGTTTTATGTGTTTTAAGAGTTTGTACTTGTAGTATGTTGTAAGGACTTTGATCTGGAACTTGAATCAAGTCCAGATCATGTGTAGATCGAAAGATATAGGTGGTCAAAAGTCCTTGACCAAGAACGACTTCTGGAAATCTGGGCAAACCCAGGAACCCATAAAGTATGACATGCATTTTGATAGCCTCTGATCCTGCGTCTGACATGTGTTTTGGCCAAGTTGTTGTTTGATCTGTGTAGCCTGTCATGTTCACTACATATTCAAGTCCTTATTACAACCAGATCCATAGCAGGATCAAAGATAATCCCGGTCAAAACCTCGTTGACCACCAGCTTTTGGCGAAATCTGGGAAACCCATATTTCTCAAGAACAGACCGTGACCCTTACTTTAACCGACATAAATCGTACTGTTATGATGTTTCTAAGTTGATCAGTTGATTGGTTGTTGTTCCTTGACACAATACCTACATTTATGAACTAAGATGTCGACCATTTAATGACCAGAACCATAAGATTTGTGAGCCACAAAGTGGTCACTCGAAACTGACTGGGAATCTGGGAAACCCAAAAATCCCAGCAGGTCTCTGACAACATCTTTGCAGGCTTGGATCTTGCAAATGTGATGCGTAATGACTTAGATAATGGTATATAATTGTAGTAGTACATAAATACTACAAGTTTAATGTCTTATCCAACACAGAAATCGAACGAGCACTAAATTAAATCCGGTCAAACCCCCTACCTTAGTGTTTGACAAGAAATCTGGGTTGGCTCAAGAACATATCAAGAACACCTATAGCGACGGGACTGTTGCTATAGGGCTCTTTAGCGATAATTTATTATTATTATTTTCGAAAATTATTTAAAAATTGATAAAAATGGTTTTTAATTATTAAAAATACAAAATAAATTCTGAAAAATAGTTTTAATTATTTTGAGTATATTTCATAAATATTTAATATTTTTGGAATATAAATGATATTTAATTTATTTAATTATAATATTAAATAAATGATTTAAAAATAATTTTAATTCATGAAAAATCATGAAAAATAATATTATGGTATAATAAAATATTTTAAGTTATTTTTAATGACTTTTAATATTTTGTGATGAATTTCATTAATTAATTAATATTAATAATAATTAGATTATTTAATAAATATATTAAATAAATTATGAAAAAATAGAATTAATGGTTTATAAATCATATAAAAATGATTTAAAGGTTAGAAAAATATTTTAAGTTATAAAATATAACTTTGATATTTTATCATGAAAAATATTAATATTTTAATATTAATAGCAATTATTAGATAATAGATTTAAGTGTTTAAACATCATATAAATATGATTTTAAGGCATTAAAAATACTTTGTGATATTATAAATATATTATAATATTATGACATGTATTTCATTAATATTTGATAATAAATAAATATTAATGATAAAGAAATTATGTGGTATTTAATTCATTTAAATACGAGTTTAATGATTGAAAAATCATGAAAAATGGTAATAATTATGTGAAAATTATTATGAGACTTAGAAAAAATATTTTGACTATTAATAAAATTATATGAGATAATTGTTAAGTGTTTAGGCAGAGTGTAATTGAACTTAAACTCGATAATTGTCCGACTAGACCATCGGCATGTTAGAATTGTGTCGGTTTCAACTCGGACTTAAATAGTCTAACTTGATACTAAGTTTTATGTGTTGAATAGACTGATAGGGTTATGTGCTATGTGTTTAGGTTATTCTATGTATGTCTATATATATAATAGTATTATACTGTGAAGATATTATTCTAATATTGGAGATCTATATTACTAATATTAGGTCTTCGGATAAAGCGATATAAATTACGTAGCGGTAATCAACGGTTCAGGCAAGTTTGTATTTATTTAACTCTAGTAAGAGTGTTTTATTCGGATAAGCTTATGGTTAATCATTGCTGATTGCCATGTATAATTGTACTCTGTACATATTGCATGTACAAGTTAGGTATGAAAGGCTGATCACCTTCATTACCCTTCGGTTCAGAAATATTTGTTCATGTTATATACTTGTTCAGTCATAAACTTGTTCCTGCTAGTTCATAATTATATTGTTGAATTATAGCCAGCTTATTATTCAAACTCTTCAATCATGATATATCGTTATATTGTTGAATTTAAACTTGCTGGACAACTTTCATGCTCACCCTTGCTATATCATGATAAAACACTGCAGATTAAGACGAACGCGTCGGATTCAAGAAAAGGTCAAAGACAGTTCAAGCTTTAGTATAAGTATGCGATTAGTTTTGTATAAGTTTTGTGTGTTAATAATGTTATATGTTAGAAAAGTTATGAAATGTGTATTAAGTTAAGGTTACTCGACCTTGGGGAATAGTGAGTATATGTATGTATAAACAATCTATTTTTATATCTTCCGCAAATAGTAATAGTTGTATAGAATGATCGAACCGGATTCGAGGTGATTTAGGACCTGGATTTGGGGCCCTCACAATGCCCGGTCAACGGGTTTTGACCATGAATAACTATAAATCTAGACATCAAATGAGACTGATTCCACTTGCAGAATAAAGACCACATACCAGGCTACCTATAACAACTTTAAATCATCTAAAACCATAAACATATCAAGATCTACGGCTATTGACATTTCTTGTCAGACCATGTTTCAAACTCAAGAACAGTTTATGAAAAACTCAACTTTTACCCACTTTGATGCGATGGATCTATGTTATATCAACATATATCATCATAAAGCATCATCTAGCAAAGATCTAAACACATAAACACATATTTTTTTCTTAGCAACTTGGATAAAAAATAAATTTAGATTTATACTTTCTAGCTTCAAATCCTTGATCTTAATCTTCTTAATTGATCTTGGTTGATCAAGGGGCTGTTTAAGTGACTGGTCTACTTGATAAATTCGAAGGTTGTTGTGTGAGAGGGAGTTGGTAAGAGATTGGTTGAAAAATAAGCAAATTATGTGATTTTCTCTCTCCCCAAATCTATATATATTCCTTAACATGTTGCTAGATCTGATGTGTTGTCTAATTTTTGTTGGATTTCTATGTCACAAAGTCAATATATTAGGTTACCTACTAAAGCTCTTGGTCATTTTTACAAGTTAACTAATTAAAGAAAATAAAAAGGGTATTTTGGTCTTTTATAAAATAATTTCAAGAGCATTCTTGCCATTTGCCACACCCTTAAGGTTTAACCCTAAGGTTCTAAACCTTAGGTTTTACACCCTTAGTTTTCTAGAATTTTCTAAATTAGGATTTTAAAATAGAAAATTAAAATTTCAAAAATATAATGAGGGTTTTAAATAGAAATTAATATTTCTAAAGTATAATTAGGGTTTCCTAATTATATTAACGCATACTAATCGCTTTAAGTTTGTTAATTAGGATTAGGGTTTCCTAATTAGGGTTTAGGATTTCTGAATTTAAAATTACGGTTTTTCTGCATACGATTAGGGTTTCCAACTGTGCATTAGGGCTTCTAAACATGAGATTAGGGTTTTTAATCCCTCATTAGGGTTTACTAATTTTAAACCTTATCCTATCTATCACTGATCAAAATCTCCATACAGTACAAACAAGTATTCATCGATACAATTATTTTAATTGCATTTTCTGTCGAATACCTATCCAGAAATTAGGGTTAGGGTTTCTAAAGCTGTTAAGCACAACTCTACTCTAATTTCTCAGTCAATACATAAATTGACAACTTCTCGAAACTCATATCACAGATACACAGTATAATATTAACAGTCAATGTTAATATATAATAAAAAAAATTATTCTTAAATTTTAGATTATTTGAAATCCCGGGTTATCACATTCACCCCTCCTTAAAAGGATTCTGTCCTCAGAATCATGGCCTTCTTATTATCTAGAATCTATTAAAGTTGTATCATCAATTCATTTTTATCAACACAATATTAATTTGTGTCTCAAATTCCAACCTGTGACTTGAATCTATAAAAGAAAACAATTCACAGCGATATTTAACCAAAATTACTCGCGTAATTAAATTTTTAAATGAAATCGTTACCTACTACCACCTCCTGGGCAGTCACCGTATCCAGCGCCATCATGTTGAATGTACGGGCGGTTAATCTTCCTGGCTGTGCAGGTCCTCAAATTGCCAAGGTTCCACCACCGGGTCCCTTGTTAAAACTTTCTTTCTCAATATTCCTCTTCGGATAGTTCCGTACCATATGGTCAGTCGATCCGCACGCAAAACAACCTTGAATTTTCTTTGGACTAGGACAGTTGTGTGACTTGTGTCCTTCTTGCCCACAGTTATAGCAGATTCCTTTCTTCTTCAGATAACACCTGTATGAATCTTCCCACAAATCGCACATGGGTCCCTCCCTTGCTTATTTTCTTCAGTTTCGCTACCCGATTGGGTATTCTCACTCCACTTCCTCTTATTAGGGTTACTACCACCACTGCTTCCACCATCATTTGCATTCTTCTTCTTTTCCTAATGGAATCGAGATGCACCTTCGCTCCCTCCTTCATCAATTAATGCTTTCTCCAACAAAGCCGCGAACGTATTGATCTGCAACACTGATACCTTGTTGAATATTTCTGGCTTCAGTCCGTTCTCAAATCTTCTCGCCTTTCTTGCTTCTGTGTCCACCTGATGAGGTGCAAATCTTACTAATTCGTTGAATTTGGCAGCGTATTCAAAAATAGACATATTCTCCTGCTTCAGTTCTAAGAACTTGACTTCCATCCGAGCTTAAATAATTGACGAAAAATAGTTCTCGAAGAATAATTCCTTAAATTTGGTCCAAGTCACTATAGATGTTCCAGCTCTCGCCTGATTAGTCTCCCACCAGTAATTAGCTTCTC
The DNA here is from genome assembly GCA_016801055.1 of Panax notoginseng. Lineage (NCBI taxonomy): Eukaryota > Viridiplantae > Streptophyta > Magnoliopsida > Apiales > Araliaceae > Panax > Panax notoginseng. The sequence continues at coordinate 151,753,018 of CM029022.1, read as the reverse complement.
CCTTCATCAAATACATTGCAAAAGCCGTCTTTTGCTCTTCCGCTACTCTTGCGATAACGAATGCTTTTTCCATCTCATTCTCCCAAGTTTGGGCTTCAATCGGATCCACAGTCCCTTTGAATTCAGGCGATCCTGCCGCTTTAAAGTCTTTGAAGTTAGCCAATCTGCCGGCTGGCTGATTCCTCACCCTCCTCTTGCAGCTGGAGCTCTAGTTTCCATAGCTTGGGCTAGCATGTCTACGAAATTCTGCATTGGGTCTACTTGACCTCCTTCGTTATTCACTGATTGTTCTTCTCGTTGGTTTCGATTCTGTCGTCTAGGCGGCATGATCTGATTTAAATAAAAATCTTATATTAATTCTCTTTCTCCGCACAAATTCTTAACACAATAAGAATTCAACATATAGTTCTCATGTAATTGCATATTTATTCAAATAGCACATAATACTTTTAGTACTTAACACATATTACTGTCCCTTTTTAAATAAATTTTAGGATTAAAATACACAACTTTACACAAAAAGTTGTAATTCTCCATTCACACATAGTTATTACCAGTTCGTTAAACTTACCACACTTATGAGTTCAGGAACTTGCCACAATTATATGAGTGTTTGAACTTATCCTAGTCAGACCTTTGGCATCCATTCACTGAGGGGTTCAAAACATTCCATATAATTATGAGTCATGAACTTACCATAAGTATAAGTTTTAAGAACACGCAAATAAATCTTATATAAAAATAAAGATTTCATTCATAAAACATATATATTTATATATTTTTTAAACATCATTCTCGATATTACAACACTTAATATCATAGTCTTCTACCAAAAGATACTAACGCTTAAACTTAAGCTATCTACCGTCCACTCCCTTCACCAGTCTTCTTCTTGTTGGGACACTTGTTAAATCCGTGACCCGTTCTCCCACATGAAAAAAACTTCCTAATGTTTGGCTTAGGACAATGTAGAGAAATATGTCCTTCCTGCTTACAATTGAATCACACGTTCTTCCACATCATGCAGTCTCCCACGTGAGTCTTCCCACACTTGCTGCAAGCTTGCCTCTTCTTCGGGTTTGAATTTTCAGAGTTGTTGCTGTCTTTGTCCCTCTTTCTCTTATTCTTTCCCTTCTTGCTGGTTCCTTCAGACGATTCACCACCTTCAGTCTTCATTCTCTCCACTTGCGCCTTCAGCTCATTCCATTCTTCAGTTATTTCGCGTAATGCCCGCTTTGTCTTCCACAACTCCTCTAAAAGAAATACTTTACTTTGGAGTTCTTGGACTTCTGTAGATAGCTGATCTTGGTCTCCAAGTTTGGTCTTATTCTTTAACTCTACCTTAGTTTCTTCAGACTCCGCCTCCTCATCACCACTTAGATACATCTCGGGATAATCATCATGATCACTCCCAAGATTCACCATGGGTTCATCTTTTCCTACTTCTTCAACTGAGTCGATCTGTGCTGGTACCTCGGCTATTGGCACTGGTGCGACAGCCCTTGGCATCTTCGTACTCATCTTATCTTCTCCCAACATCCTACAATCAGTTTAAATAACTTGGTTAGTACTTCACCAGTACAAACTTCTCACACTATGAGTCCACATATCTCACTATAGATACAGTTCAACAATCTCTCACTTAGTACTCGAAATGAGTATTCTCTATCTCACTTATGGTTATAATCCTAGGGTTTTTCTCCTCCCCACTTAAGGTTTATAACCTACAACTTTGATACCAACCTGTGACACCCCCAACTCTGGGTTACCTGACCCCCGAGTTGGGTGCTCACGATCCACAATATAATAGCATCTAGCTACCCATTCAAATTATAAATAGGAATACATAACTCATTAACATATGTTGTTAATACATAAGTCCCAGGTCCACTAACCTTAACATTGCGAAAATACTCCTTAGATATACAAAAAGGGTTTATAATACAATACAACATAATAATAATATTGTTCATCATAACTAATTTATCACTATGCCTTTTCCTTTGCTCTTCTTCGCAGCACCTTCTGCAACTTCGTCTCTAGCTGAAAAGTTTTATTTAGCAAGGGTGAGAAACAAGTTTGCCCCGCAAGTTAAGACAGACGATAAAGGTATAGAAATCAATATCAACCCTTCTCACATTCTACGCAGCAATAATTCAATAATGAAAGAGTACAACGCTTTCAAGATTTTCTACGATATTCAAATGAATAATCAAGAATTATATTCTACGAAATAGCAAAGTGGAATATTTTCCAGCTTTATGTTGAGCGATCCATTGGATCTTGAACTTCTCTTCTCAAGTAACTATGAGAGATTTGACTTTCATATACCCAGGTGTATCAGATAACCATAAAAATTAAATCATACCCCTCTGCAAATATATAAAGTGATCAGCTTCATTATACCCTATATTATGCATAATACTTAATCGCGTGCAAAGACCAAATATACGACCAATAAAATATTCCCTTTATATAAAATGTTGTTCTTCTCTATCTCAGAATCAAGATTTTGATTTAACAACGAAATACTGTGATTTTAATTTCTAATTACTTCTCGATCCAGCCGAAATAATTGACATCGATCTGTCAATAATAATTGAATTCTCTTCCCAAACCTATCAAGTTCTAACAAATGTTCGTCTAGTCCAGAATAATTGGCTAAGACATTTCTCAACATAATTCGATAATAAATAGGAATTATCTGTACTGTCAATTCTATCTTCTACGAATATGAATATCCAACAACAGTTATTCTACAAATGTATATTTTTCGAATGAGTAATTCAATTTGAATTATTAAACATGCACTAATTGCGAATAATCAACAATAAATTCTTGGACGTGGTATAATCAACAATAATCAACCACTACAATATTTAAACAATATTAACTCAAGGTTGAGTTAGGAAACTTGCCTTCTCCGCTGATTATAGCTACACAATAAACTTATCTGTGTTCGTAAGACCTATAATTAATAATATCGGTCTCACAATTAGTAGAATATTTCATAACACATAAGACTGTAATTCATTGTGACGCCCCCAAAATAGATATACATCACATATTCTGAGTCGTCAAATACATGGTACAAAATACAAATAAAACTTAATTATACAACTGTCGTGTAAAATACGACAAAACATAAGCTGTGAGTTTTAATACAACATTTTCTTCTAAACAGCATTCAAACTCAAAATAAGTCCTCAATACATTTATTTTCACACTATTTCATAGAATAGTGAGGACTACTAATGTTATCATCTGAATCGTCACTCCGTTCCCCGACTAGTCCCCGCTACGTTCTCATTTCCTGAAGAGAACAATGAAAACAAAACGGTGAGCTCAACTAGCCCAATAAGAGATATTATGAATAAGATAATGTAGAATAATTTATCATTACTCTTCAACAGTATTAAAATGATAAAATATAACAAACATCAAGTTTAACTGCAGCGGAACAAGCTATCCATTAAAAGAGTCGAGTAGATAATAAAATCTACTATCTTTTATGATTTAAAAAGGTTTTTTTTATCACTTTTATCGCTTAGACTCAGCTTAATAAATAATCCACATCATCCCTGCACTACGGCCAAGGATATTCATTAGTATCATGACCACAAATTATCCATCCACTACGAGCCAAGGATATTCGTATATTCATCAATGGTCATGATCATGCCAACAACTGTCCATCAATGCACTACGGGCCAATGAAGACTTTCACCACATCATTTGTAACATTACGGTCATGATTACACCGAATAATCCCTAGTCATAATCATACCAAGTCCATCTATGCACTACAGGCCACAAATGACTTTTAACAAAATATAAACATGAGGATGATGACAATGATATAAGAATTCAATAAAACAAGTTCAAGAATTAATTTATACAGGAACCAACAATGTCCAATTTGTCAACATGATACTGCTTTGTAGAGTAAAATTCAAAAATACTCAGAATAATATTTTCATGAAAAGATACTGGATGAAGCGCAAATATTAAAGATATTCCACTAATTTCATAGAGTATAAAAGCCAAAACTTTAACTAACTTAGTATAATAAATAATAAAATAACAAAAGAATTCACCAAGCTTGGGATAGACCGCACAGACAGGTTATTCCATCAGAAAAATAAATAATGGAAGATATTCCAACATAATATTAAATAATAGAACCAGGTCATGCATAAACGCACAGACAGTATATTCCAACAGAATAATAAATAATGGAACCAGGTCATGCGTAAACGCACAGACAGGATGTTCCAACAGAATGATAAATAATGGAATAACAATAGAATTTTACCATGTATGCGGTACTTCGCATAGACAGGTTATTCCAACATAATAATAAATAATGGAATAACAGCTCTTACGTGTATTGGAAAGAAAATAATTCTCTTCATGAATATGAAAGAATAATACCCCTTACCGTAAAAGAAGAGTATTCTAACTGGTAGGACGAGGATATTCTTGAAGAAATCTTATACTGTTTTTTCTACGCTCGAAGCTTCTGAAAACTCTAAAGAAATACGCTCAAGATTATAGAAGGCAATTCTCTAAATTTTTGGTGTGATTTCAATTCTAACTAAGCATCCTATTTTTAGGAGAATGGAAAGGATACTATGCTGCATTATGCAATAAAATATAATATATTCTATTTATAATCAAATAAAACAAAATTTTATAAAAAGTATTCTGTTTTATATAAAAAGTTTTTACTATACAAATACTATGCAGGCACTATATAAACACTATGCATAATAAAATATAATTTATTATATTTAAAATCTAATAAAACAAATAACTTTATAAAAGTATTCTGTTTTATATAAAAAGATGTTACTATGCAAAATACTATTCATAATAGAATATAATATATTCTATTTATAGTCTAATAAAACAGATAACTTTATAAAAATATTTTGTTTTATATAAAAAAAATTTCTATTTTATTACATTAATAATACTAATAAAACAAAATTTATATATATATATATATATATATATATATATATATATATATAAACTTCTATGACTTCATAAAAAGACACCTCAATATAATTAACAATATTTATCATCATTATTATAATTCACAATATTAATCGACCAGGTCATTCCCAGGAAAGAGGGGGCTTTCCAATAAGGATTTCTCCCTATTGGCGCGTAATTAGGTGACCAAACCTCTCCTTGACAGAACTTCTAAATATCGTTAATATTGTAAATAATAATATTAATAACGTTGTCGTCTCAATTATTGATTATATACTATAACCAACATATTTTAACACTCAATCATAACATCTAACATGTGGATTAAGATCAATTTTTCTAGGGTTAGTTTTTATACCTCACTTTGATCTTCTGATTCTGAGCTTCTGATTTTGTTATGGTGTTTGTGGGACTTGATTATGTGACTGATATGCTACCAAATTTCGTTGGTTTTAGTGAGACAGAGGATTGGTTGGGTGTTTGAGCAAAATCAGCAAAAATGTGACTTTCTCTCTCTCTTTGATCATTATATAAACACTTAGATGCAATGTATTATGCTGAGATATGAGGCTGATCTGCTGGAAAGTTAGTCACATGCAATACTAGGGTTGGCCAACAACTCCTTCTAGACCAAATTCTACAAGTTACCTTAAATAATGTAAGAGGGGTAAAATTGTCATTAGCCTTATGAATTTAATGGCAATTATGTAACATGTCAAACCCTTAGGGTTTGACCCTTAAGGTTTAACCCTTAGTGTTTAACATCAAGGTTAGCACAAAATTAAAGGATTTCTAGGATGTTTCAATTATAGAGAAAAATAGAAATTTTAGTTTCTTAAAATTCTTAAAATTATAATTAGAGTTTCTTTAATTAGATTAGATTTCTAATTATATTATACGTGAACATTTGGGTTTAATTATTTACTAATTAATTAACCTTGCTAATTTAGCAATTAGGGTTCACAATAAGTAATTAAATTTTATAATTACTCATTAGGGTTACTAAATATAGAAAATAGGGTTTCTAGTTTAGTAATTTAGGATTTTCATAATTAACAATTATAATTCTAATACTTGTTAATTAATCACATTAACACAATCATCAATAAATCTTGAACTCTAATTTGAGTTTCAAATTAGGTTTTAACATTAGGGTTTTTAATAACTTAGGGTTTTCTAAAAATTATTTAGGATTTCTAGACTTTAATTAGGGTTTACCTAATTAATCATTTAATACACAATATAAATCATATAACACAGTTATATTACAGTCTTAAACTCACAATTGATTTTCAAATTAGGGTTTCCCATAGTAAAACTAGTGTTTTGACATTAAACACTGTAATTGACTAACCATCCTCATTACGTATATACAGTACATATTTATAGCACTGAAAAATCAAAATATAATTAATATTATATTATTATTCTCGTCCTTAGATAAAAATTCAAAATTAGGGTTTGGATTCCATATCTGATTTATTATTCCATATTTAACCTTAATCATTAAGGTAAAATAATTAACTTAAAAATCTGTACAAAAATTCATATAATAAAATAGTTATTATAATTATTCTAAAAATCACTCCATATATTATTTAAAAAATATATGATTATATTTTCATTAATAAAAACATTTCTGCTATAAATTAATTATTATAAAAATATACCTTATAAAAATCAATAATTCTAAAATAAAATTATTTGTAAATATTTATGTAATAAATATATTTTTATTTACCACATAAGTACATATACACCTTATCTTGTACAAATCATCATCCTTAAAATAAAAAAAAATTTATACGCAAAATTTCTTATTTATTTATATAGAAAATATCGGGTTGTTACATTCACCCTCCCTTATAAAGATTTCGTCCCCGAAATCACCGTTTTAAAACTTATACATACACGGTTACATAGCATACACAATCATTGCAAGTAGATCTCGATCATAATTTGATCGAACTGAACTTTAACTATTCACATCAAGCTTCTCTTTCTGATTAAACGGAAATTTGATTTCTAAAAGAACTCAAATTCCTCCCTCAAATTTTCTTTATAAAATACTTTACTATATAGAGGAAAATCATGTAAAAGAAAATAAAAGTTATACGAATAATACCTGAAATCCCATTGCCAGCTGCCATCGCGTCCTGGACAGTCATGTTGTAGACCCTTGCTGTTGATTTTGTTGGCTTGCTCGATGACGTAGGTCCCGTGATTGCTAAAGTCCCGTCATATTCAGACACCGTCATATTCTTCAACTTCAACTCTAAAAATTTTACCTCCATCCTAGCCTGCATATTAGGTGAAAAATAGTTTTGGAAAAACAAAGTTTAGAACCTATCCCATGTAACTACTCCTTCTCCTGCCCTCGCCTGATTCGCTTCCCACCAAAAATTTGCCTCACCCTTCATCATGTAGGTGGCAAAAGCAATCTTCTGCCCTCCAGCTACCTTGGCTATCATGGATGCTTTTTCAATCTCTTTGACCCAAGTTTGGACTTCAACATGGTCAGTTGTACCTTTGAATTCTGGCGGTCCTACAGCCTTAAAATCTTTGAAGTTTGCTAAACGATTGTCCGGCTGGTTCCCTGCAGCTGGTATTCCCTGTTGCATAGCCTGAGTTATCATGTTCGCAAAATTTTGCATCGGGTCTGCTTGTTGTTGTCCCTCAACGTTGTTGATAGATTCTTCTGCCCTTTGATTTCGAGTTCGACGTCTTGGCGACATTATCTGATTAAATAAAACTATAAATTTAACTTACATTCTAAACCTTATCGCATAAGTTTAATATACTAAACTTATTTCATTACTCAAACTTAGATTCATATTCATTTAACGAATATTTTATATAGCATAACACATACTACTTTAAACATCAGCTATCCCTTTATGACTACAAAAGTCAGGATTTATAATCTTGACTAATACAAAAGTTGGGAACATTACATTACACAAATATTCTTATCATATATTACATTAAACACACCTACACAATAGAACCTATACTACCTATTTATTACTCCTTTTCCTTGGACAACCTTTCGCCTGATGACCTTCTATCCCACAGATAAAACATGCTCCTGGTTTGTAGTCAGGATAATACAGAGTGGTATGTCCCTCATAGCCGCAAAGATAACACATTATCTTCCCTTTCTTCTTGTCGCATTTTCCTAAGTCCTGGTCTTCTATCTTTCTTTTCCCCTTCTTGCTCGGAGCTGCACATGATGTGGTGCTTGTGGCTCCCATCTGATCAATATGGATTTTAAGCTTATCTTGTTCTTCCATTGTTTCTATTAACGCTTGACGCAACTGACTATTCAACCACTTTTCTATTTCCCACAGCCTTTCCAGAGAAGAAACCTTGTTCCTCAGATCTTGCACCTCCATTGATGCTTGATTAGCTTCAACTTTAGTGTCCAAATCACTATCTGTCAGCTCCACCACCTCCGGATCTGGTACTACGTTTTCCACGATAACCACCTCGTCCGAGTTGGTTTCCTTGTGAGCCTCTATTTCAGCTATTAGCTTCGATATGAGCTCGGGTGTATGGATTCGATCCTTCTTCATGCTATAAGCATATAACAAGCCTTTTCCACCAGACATCTACACACACAAGTTATCCTGATTAGCATATAGTATATACACACAACAAATAAGAGTTTTATATAAGTTATCTTTTATTTTGTTTGACGATGAATTTATTCAATTCATCTCCTTTTTAAACTCTATATGAGTTATTTATATTTTCAACGCTTCCCTCTGTTCTAAGGTTATAGCCTAAGGTCTAGCCCACCTAAGGTTTTTAACCCCTAAGCTCTGATACCAACATATAAAGCCCCCAAATCCGGATACTTGAAACCTGAACTCGGTGCTTCACGATCCCATTTATATGAGCAAAATAATACTAATAATAATAACAATAATATAAAGATCAACTTAATTTACATGATTATCAGAGTCTAGCTCCCAAGTACGTAACCTTTAATACATTCATTACAACACATAATAGATAATATATATATTATTGTCTTAATAATAATATCAAACTATTACATAACTACCACAAATCTTATTTGGTTAGCTTTCCTTTTCCTTTGTTTCTGCATGAGCTTTCTGGTTCTTCACACTTGGCTGAAAATATTTAAATTAAGCAAGGATGAGCATTTGAGTGCCCATCAAGTAATAACATATATATATATATATATATATATATATATATATATATATATAAGCTGAAAGAATTTAAATATTTTCTTTATACTACCCTTCTACAACAGATCAATAGTTGTGAAGTATCTATATCGATAATAATAATATAACAACCCTCTTTTAAATTTTTAAAACTCCGTAATGACTATAAATAGGGTTAAGGTGACATACTATTAACATTATTTTTATTTTCAAAAAGGTTAAACAGAACTTCATTTATAAACCGTCATAACTTACGGGCACGGGGGTGATCAACCCATTGTACCCTATATTGATCAACACTACATGCAAGAACGAGGGTATCGTTCACTCTGTCCGCCTTGGGCGCATAAAAGTTTTTCCATATTTTGGATGTTCATACTTGTCGAGGTTCCAAACCAAAAGGTTTTATCTTGTTTAACAATAATCTATAATTAAACATATATATATATATATATATATATATATATATATATATATATATATATATATATATACGGGTAATTAACAAAGGTGTATCAACATGTGATTAAATACAATTATTATCCAAGTAGGGATACTTGTATAACCGTTTATAGAAATTAACGAACAGAATATATATCTGAATTACCATATACTAACATGTTGATAAGCAATGAGCGTATATAATATAGGGTTAATAATATATACAATAATAATATAATTTAGAAACATTCTTACTCATGTCCATTGCATAAAGAAAATGCAAAGGTAAGATACTTGCCTGATACGCTGCTTACAATTCACAACTTAGTTTTATCTTTTATATCACGACCTATCATTAATCAAATCATTTTACTGATTAGAACAATATATCTCAACACATAACACTACTTATTGCAGTCAGCACATAACCTAATCACATTATCACATATGTTTAACAACAATTGAATCATAAATAAATACATATCTAATTAAATTATCTAAGTCCAGATCAATTTATGAAACATGTCGGTCTACCGACGACTTTATCGGGTAATTATCGAGTCTAAGACTCTATTCTGTAACTCAATATCCGTAAGTATTAGTCATATTATTTTAAAATGACTTATAATATTTTTTATACATTTATTATAATTTATCATGAATTTTCAAACATCGGAATCATGCTTAAATAATTTAAATATCAAACAATTCTATTATCATTAATATTTAAATAATATTAAACTATTAATGAAACCATTGCCAAAATATTAAAGTTATTTATAATAACTTAGAATATTTTTAAAGTATTTAAATTACCTTTAAATTATTTTTAAAACAATTAAAATCATTTTTAATTAATTAGCATTAATATTTAAATATTAATGTACTATTTACCAAAACATTAAAAGTCATTAATTGTAACTTAAAATATTTTTAATTCATTTATATCCTTTTTAAATGATTTTTAAATTAATAAAATTATTTTAAACTATTTATTTAATATAATTATTAAATAAATTTAATGTCATTTAGTATTAAATTAATATCATTAATATTAAATTATTAGTGAAATTATTCTTTAAATATTAAAAGTTACATTTTATAACTTAAAATATTTTTAAACACTTTATTTTCATTTAAAATGATTTTTTTAATATTAAAATTATTTTTAAACTACTTTATTTAATATAAATATTAAACAATTTTAATATCGTTAATAATAATTGATTAATGAATTTTACCTTTAAATATTGAAAGTTATATTTTATAACTTAAAATATTTTTAAATACCTTATTATTATTTAAAATGATTTTTAATATAATAAAATTATTTTTAATTAATTTAATTAATTCATTTAGTAAATAACTTAAATATCATTAATATTAATTTATTAATGAATTTCATCACATTAAAAGTCATTAAAAATAACTTAAAATATTTTCTTATATCATAATATAATTTTAAATAATTTTTCAAGTATTAAAATCATTTTTAATAATTTATTTAATATTATAATTAAATAAATTAAATATCTTTAATATTCCAAAAATATTAAATATTTATGAAATATTTTCAAAATAATTTAAAACTAATTTTTGAAATTTTAAATATTTTTTAATAATTAATTTTGAATTTTTAATAATTAAAAACTAATTTTCCCATAATTATTTAATAAAAATATGATTTTTATAAATAATCTGTCGCTAAAGACCACCTATAGCGACAGAACCGTCGCTATAGGTGTTATTCGTGTTCTTCGTGCAAACCCAGAACTTCAAGTCAGAGATCAAGAGAGCAACTTTGACCAAGAATAAATCTCAGTGTATTGTGTTTCTGGGAAATACAAAGATCAGATCGTGTAGTGCTAGCGTAAGACTATAATATCCAACAACAAGAAAGTTCATAACACATATAACCAAGGAGATTTGAGCCTCCAAAAGTGTTGTCAGGACTGTTCTTCATTTCTGGGTTACCCATAAATGAAGAACAGCTCATGGGTCATACTTTGAGTCTTCACTACATGCTATCCTTGTAATATTTTTGTGATCTATAAGCTAAAGTGTATAGCCAACATGTAGGACAACATTTCTATTACAGAAAATCAACCTAACAACAACCAACTCACTAGCTACACTACGGTCAAACTATGTCAGAGATAACAACCTTGCGTTTTCTTGGTTACCCAGAAAACGGAAGTCATGCTCGTCCCACCCACTTTGACCAGTCACCCTGATCTAATTGTTTGACGTCTGGGTGATATAATGGTAGGAATTTGTAGTACACATAACAAGATACAACTTAGATACAACAACAGAATTAAAATAATAACACACTAACAGATCCAAGGCCAACTAAAACTTGTCAGACGCTAGTTAACGGCTTCTGGGTTGCCCAGAAATGGCCCGGTCATGGTCGGTCAACGAACTTTGACCAACAATAACTTGCAATCTAGACCAGATCTAAGTCTGATTCTTGATCCAAATCAAAGACTACATATCAGACTACAACTACCAACTTTCAAAACACAAAACACATTAAAGATCACAGAGATATGAGGTCTGACATTTGTTGTCAGACCACCAAGAATAAATTTTCTAGATTTTGTAAAATGCCAAATCCGAGCCTCTAGATGTTATGGATTCAACATTTAGCAACCCAGATCACCATTATATACTATAACCAAATATTTTAACACTCAATCATAACATCTAACATGTGGATCAAGATCAAATTTTCTAGGGTTAGTTTTTATACCTCACTTTGATCTTCTGATTCTGAGCTTCTGATTTTGTTATGGTGTTAGTGGGGCTTGATTATGTGACTGATATGCTACCAAATTTCGTTGGTTTTAGTGAGAGAGAGGATTGGTTGGATGTTTGAGCAAAATGAGCAAAAATGTGACTTTCTCTCTCTCTTTGATCATTATATAAACACTTAGATGCAATGTATTATGCTGAGATATGAGGCTGATCTACTGGAAAGTTAGTCACATGCAACACTAGGGTTGGCCAACAACTCCTTCTAGACCAAATTCTACAAGTTACCTTAAATAATGTAAGAGGGGTAAAATTGTCATTAGCCTTATGAATTTAATGGCAATTATGTAACATGTCAAACCCTTAGGGTTTGACCCTTAGGGTTATCACAAAATTGAAGGATTTCTAGGATTTTGCAATTATAGAGAAAAATAGAAATTTTAGTTTCTTAAAATTCTTAAAATTATAATTAGAGTTTCTTTAATTAGATTAGATTTCTAATTACATTATACATGAACGTTTGGGTTTAATTATTTACTAATTAATTAACCTTACTAATTTAGCAATTAGGGTTCACAATAAGTAACTAAATTTTATAATTACTCATTAGGGTTACTAAATATAGAAAATAGGGTTTCTAGTTTAGTAATTTAGGGTTTTCATAATTAATAATTCTAATTCTAATACTTATTAATTAATCACATTAACGCAATCATCAATAAATCTTGAACTCTAATTTGAGTTTCAAATTAGGTTTTAACATTAGGGTTTTTAATAACTTAGGGTTTTCTAAAAATTATTTAGGGTTTCTAGACTTTAATTAGGGTTTACTTAATTAATCATTTAATACACAACATAAATCTTATAACACAGTTATATTACAGTCTTAAACTCACAATTGATTTTCAAATTAGGGTTTCCCATAGTAAAACTAGGGTTTTGACATTAAATACCATAATTGACCAACCATCCTCAATAGATACATACAGTACATATTTATAGCACTGAAAAATCAAAATATAATTAATATTATATTATTATTCTCATCCCTGGATAAAAATCCAAAATTATGGTTTGGATTCCATATCTGATTTATTCTTCCATATTTAACCTTAATCATTAACGTAAAATAATTAACTTAATAATCTGTACAAAAATTCATATAATAAAATAATTATTATAATTATTCTAAAAATTACTCCATATATTATTTAAATAATATATGATTATATTTTCATTAATAAAAAAATTTCTGCTATAAATTAATTATTATAAAAATATACTTTATAAAAATCAATAATTCTAAAATAAAATTATTTGTAAATATTTATGTAATAAATATATTTTTATTTACCACATAAATACATATACATCTTATCTTGTACAAATCCTCATTCTTAAAATATAAAAAAAAATTATACGCAAAATTTCTTATTTATTTATATAGAAAATATCGGGTTGTTACACAATTAATATTTACTATGCATGTACTTCTTACATAACAGACATAGAGGTTTATATCACAAGCATATCATCAAAGATCAACTTTCACATTTTATATGTATCTCATATGCATTTCATATATATACATCAACATTCTTATAGCATAATATAACTCGCTAACAGTTATAGAATTCATATATCAAATAGGAACTGAAAGACTTGCCTGATTCGTAGTTTATCAACTACGACTTAACAGTTTATAGTTATCCGCACTTCGTGTATTCCTACACAGTTAGTTAATCATGGATTCATATCCATTAGTAACATATTTCATGCATTCTCAATGTAATAACAATGTTACATTGTTTTCTAACTAGGTTCGAAAAACCTATATTTCACTTTCTCATCACATTCTCGGAATAGCTAGGTCCGTATAGGTACACCTTAACCATTCAGACATGACATCAACATCCGTATATATCTATCACACACCTGACTCTCTACATGATCGACATATTTAAAACTCGTATAGGTAAGTTCAAACGTATACATAAACATCTAACTTAGTCGTAACTTCATACAACATCACCTATACTATATATTCATAGCACAATTCATATTGTTATGATACCACAAAGTCAAACAACGTATTTTTCAATCGTTGCTTTATATCTTGAAAACATCCCTTTGGACTTAACTTTTGAAAATCATAGTTAACATTCATCTCTATCACATAGCATGCTTCTTAACACATTTCATAGAATATTGGTCATATATTACAAGTTAAAGTAATCATATAAGCATGCATTAAATTTTAGATCAAAAACAGAAACTGCTCATGACTACAGGATGGCGCAGCTACGCCCTGTCCAGGCTTTGGGACGGCTGCGCCGTCCCCTGGACAGACCAAGACTGAGCTTTGCACTTCCTGTTTTCAGTCCATACTTTAATACACTTAGACACTTACACTTAACATGCATACATGCTAGAGGTCTTTACATACTTGTATGACCATCTCAAGTTCAATCTTATATGTTAGAGACTTTAATTTAGGATTTCCACGAATCAAAACCAAATACGGTTATGAAATCACTAGGTGTACTAATTAGCCTTATGTTCTCATAAAGAGGTCACATAATCTTTACTACAAATGCTTGTACATATTCATATCTTTTACTCATAGCTAGCATTGTTTAACACTTTAAAACATGCTTTACCCTCATGCTTGGTTTACTTCCATTATGTTTAACATATAAGACTTATGTTTAGTGACATAATGAAACATAACATGGCATCTCGAGGTTGCCCTTGAAATCATTTTTCATGAATGATGCAATATAGCACATATAAATCATATCTAGGGATATTATAGACTTAACATGACTTATAAATCCATTAGAATCTAGATATCCATGTGATGAAACTAGATTTTGAAAATATGTTCAAGTTTGCTTTTGAAACCACTTTAAACTTGAACAATGCCACTCAACACATACAAGACAACTTTAAGGCTCTATTCATATGTAGTCAAGTCATGTTAACATGCTTGCAAGGTTAGAATGTATACTATGTAACAATCATGCATGTTAGCTCACTAGGCTAAGCTTTTCCTTGAAAAACTTCTCCAACACAAAGCCTAATAAGTTTGATCATGGCAAGACACTATAAACCTCATATCATGCTCATTTACATCTTAAATCCATCATGTATATAGACTACTAATATCAGAACTCGTAGAACATAAATCTCATCAAAGTTCGTAATTTCATTAAAAACTTACTAATAAGTTCAACATGTTCATGCTTCCTTACGAATCACATAAACACAGGTTAACGGGTTATTCATACATCTCTAAACCATACTAGCATACTTACCAAGTCAGTATATAGATATGGCATTCATACCTATCAAGTTCATTTCTAAAGTTCTGAATCCATTTTAAACTTTACACTTTCATTAATCACGTATGCTTATTTAGTACAACACGCTCACATTATGGTAACATAGTTGTGTATACACATTACACATGCTTGCATGTTAGTTTATGTCATAATATTTGACTAACACTTGTCAGACTTTAAAAAAGGAAACAAAACTAAACTCAGAGGCCGGCGCAGCTGCATTGCGCCTTAGTTCAATTATGGCGCAGCTACGCCGTGTCTGGTTCAGACCAATAGCAGTCTGCTTCGGCATATTGCTATCCCAACCACATAATTCACTCATGAAATCATTCTTAATCACTCATGTAACTGTTTAAATAGGCATATACCACTATATAACAACTATATAACCTATACCCAACTCATTAACATCTTATTCCATGAATTCAAGAATTTGGATTTCAAGAGTTCAAGAACTCTGTTTGACAGAAACTGAAATGGAAAGCAAGGAAGAGGGGTTATACCTCTGTAAATGTGAATGAACTTGCTACTAATTGGGCTTCCAATGTCCTAGAATACTTGTATGCTCTCAACCTCCTACTTAGTAATTATCAGACAATTCCAAGTATCACTACTGAGAAACATGTCTGCTATATATAGAGGAAACTTGGACTGGGCAATTTCATTACACTAAGGTTTAATTCATGGTGTAATAGAAAGAAACAAAGGTTGCTAGAGAGTTGCTCAACCACCCTTACCAGCCATCTTCCTAGCAAATGATCACCTATTCCATAGCCACTTGGAGAATACGTAACTTAGTTTTAGCCCACTGTTCATGTACTTTTGTGCCACTCAATTTCGGACAACTGAAAACTCTGGGCAACAAGCTTAGCATCAATCTTATTTAGTTACTTTGTTATCCAAAAACGGTTTTAATGCCCAAGTGTCACCATATTAGGAGAAGTTAGGGTTATTTATATACTCACCTCATATAGTCCATGTACACTTAATACACGCAATAAAATAATGCAGTCCGGTATTATTTTCCGAGTAGTTCCATAATTATTTCTACTACTCACATAACCACATTATAACTTTATTTAATATTAATGTTTATTCAAACATTAAATTCCTTCCCAGTTTCTAGAATACACAGATAATCTATTATTCTGTATTAAAATGCAACACATTGCTTCATTGTACTACTTGGCACCTTATATCATTAGTCCCAATTAAACGTCACACTTCACGTATTCATAAGCCGTAGGTATTATATATTACTACTGCTCACATTTTCCATATTACCCATAGTAATATCATTTAATGATTATACCCCCATTAATATTTTAATTAGGCTAATTATCATTTAGTTGGGTGCTTTCAACCCACACAATAATTAATTAATATTAATCATTTCTTTTCAATAATTACTATGCATTCCTCTAATTAGTAGAATATAATAATCTATAATATCGCTTAATTAACCAATATTTAATCCGGGTTAATTAATTAACTCTTATTCAAATCCATTCATGGACAACTTAACCATCACTTAAGATTTTTATTATCCTTATGAGTCCTTAATCCCCATTTCTTAAACTTTAAATTCCAAAAACTGATTTTACAGACCGGCACAGCTGCGCTGGTTATAGGCATGGTAATGGCGCAGCTGCGCCACACCAAAATCAGAGGCAGACAAGTTCTGTACCAGTAGAAATGAAACATATGCTTCTAAATGCTTTACACACTCTCTTAAGAGTTATCTCGTCTCACATTAATCACACCTTTGGTTTCATACCATTGGTTACTATCTTCCTTAACAATTTAAGAATCACACTTCGAGTTCTAAAACTCTATTCCTCTCACTATAAAATCTCATTTATAGTACCAATAACACAGAACATAAATATAACACATACATACATTCCTTTATTCTTCACTTCTCGCCGTATCTAAGATTACTAAATAATTCTCCAACCACTTTAAAGGTATATCGATTATCTACTCTCGCTAACAACGTACATATATACCAGTTTAAACCTAGCACGTGCCGAGCCATTAATAGTATTCAATATAGTACACTGAGTGATTTCCCACAAACAACCAACAAATTAGTTTCCGTCTCGTCTACACTGTTTTCACAGTGAGTTAGATCGGTTACTAATCCGTATATACCACCGCTCTATAAAGGAATCGTTTAGCCCAGCTCCTATACATGCACCATTAAAGGGTACGGTCGCACCGCATTAGACTTGATACATACTCGTACAAATACTCAAGAAATTGGTGATTATCAAAGATATTTAATGTCACCAACTTACTACGATAAAACAATTTCACATAATAAATAGATAAATTTCTATCCATATTATTTACTAATCCATCTCTATAATTTATAACAAATATATAATAATAATATATATTCATTAAACACAACATTACATATTACATAGCTTATATTACCCTATATAACACAATACCACATACATCGTAACACATATATATATATACTCGTTCGAACCCATCTCATGCTTTAAGAATTTTATTTACTAAATTCTTATTTTAATATTTTCTGAAAATTCGGGTTCTTACAATATTACATAAATACTACATAATCAATACTTAAGATTGTCCAGAAATTGTGTAGATTGAAAATTAGAGATGGTTAAAGGAGGTACCCTTGAGC
Organism: Panax notoginseng; assembly: GCA_016801055.1. Taxonomy (NCBI): domain Eukaryota; kingdom Viridiplantae; phylum Streptophyta; class Magnoliopsida; order Apiales; family Araliaceae; genus Panax; species Panax notoginseng. Next base: position 151,734,611 of record CM029022.1, on the reverse strand, counting down.
ATTGACTGTCAGTGTTCTTGAGCCTCAAGAACACCTATCGCGACAGAGACTGTCGCTAAAGCCTTTAGCGACAGATTTAATTATTTTTATTTTATAATTTTCGAAAAATACATTAAAAATATAAATAAATTCCTAAAAATTATAAAATAAGTTTTAAAAATTATTCTAAAATAGTATTTTAAGCCTATAAAACATAACTTTTAATATTCTAAGACAAATTACATTAATTATTTAATATTAATGATATTACATTTATTTAATAATCATATTAAGTAAATTAATTTAAAATTGATTTTAATATTTGAAAAATTATTTTAAATAAAAATAAAGTGTTTAAAAATATTTTAAGTTATAAAATATAACTTTTAATATTTAAAGAATAATGTCATTAATAATTTAATATTAATGATATAAAATTTATTTAATAATTATATTAAATAAATAGTTTTAAAATGGTTTTATTAACTTGAAAATCATTTAAACATAATATAAATGAATTAAAAATATTTTAAGTTATACTAAATGACTTTTAATATTTTGATAAATAATGCATTAATATTTAAATATTAATGGTAATTATTTAAAAATAATTTTTAATGTTTTAAAAATCATTCAAGGGTAATATTAATACTTTAAAAATATTTTGAATTATTATAAATAACTTTAATATTTTGGAAATGGTTCATTAATAATTAAATATTAATGATAATAGAATTAGTTAATATTTAAATCATTTAATAATGATTCTGGAAAAATCATGATAAATTATAATAATTATTTAAAAATTATTATAAGGCAATTAAAAATAATATGACTAATATTTTCAGTTATTGAATTACAGAATAGAGTTTTAGACTTGATAAATACCTGATAACGCCGTCGGTACACCGAAATATTTTAGAAATTGATTCGGACTTAGATAATTGGACTAGATACGTGTTTGTTAGTGAATCAATGACTGTAAAAATATGTGACAATGTGCTTAGGTTATGTGCTGACTACAAATAGCAGTACTATGTGTTATGATACATTATTCTAATCGAACGAATGATTTTATTAATGATAGGTTTCGATATAAAAGATTAATCTAAGTTGTGTTATTTTAAGCAGCAACTCAGACAAGTATCTGAACTATTCTTTACATTATGCAAGTATCCTAACTTTGCATTTACTTTATGTAATGGACATGAGTAAGAAAGTTTCATAATCATATTATTGTGCCAGATTATTAACTCTATTGTTATTGATTATATATCCAACTATTCATATTCATACCAGTTCTTAAATTATTCGATCATTGTTTATCAGCACAGTATTAGTGCATAATCTAGATATTTATTCTGTTCGTTAGTTTCTAAATATGGTTATACAAGTGTCTCCACTTGGATAATCATTGTATTTAATCACACGTTGATACATACTTACTGATTTCCAGTATGTATACGTTGACTTAAAAGCCGTCTAAGCTATTTGATTTGGCTAGACACAAACTTAAAAATATTGTTGAACAAGATAGAACTTTATTATATCCAACCAGATTGTTTTGGTTCAGATTCCCGACTAAGTATAAACATCCCGAACATGGAAAAACTTCTGTGCACCTAAGGTGGATAAGATGAACGATAATATCGTTCTTGCATGTAGTATTGATCAATACAGAGCATAACGGGCTGATCACCCTCGTGCCTGTAAGTTATGACGGTCTGCAGACGAATTTCTGTATACCTTTTCAAAAATAGAAAACAATGTTCATAGATTGTCAACTGATCTCCAATTATAGTCAGTACATAGTTTTAAAAACATTTATATAGAAGTGATATGTTGTTATTATTGGTTCAGCTTAGTTCACAACTATTGATTCGTTGTAGAAGTGTCATTCAAAGAAAATATTTAATTTTTTCAGTTCATAGTTATTGTTGCTATTACTTGCTGGGCAATCAAGTGCTCATTCTTGCTTTAAATATAAATGTTTTCAACTTAGTATGATCAACCCAAAGGATCGGGTAAGAACAAAGGAAAAGGAAAGTTGTTCGAATGAGTTTTATAAAATTCGGTGTAATAGTTAAAGCTTATTAAGACAATGTTATGTATTATCTTTGATGTAACGTATGTTTAAAGGTCGTGTACATGGGATTTAGACTTTTATATATGTAAATTAAGTTTGATATTTATATTATTGTTATTATTATTAGTATTATTTCGCTCATAAAAATGTTATCGTGAAGCAATGAGTTTAGGTTTCAAGTACTTGAATTTGAGGGCGTCACAGGTTGGTATCAAAGCTTTAGGGTTAGAAACCTTAGGTGGGAAAGACCTTGGGCTATAACCTTAGAATAGAGGAAAACGTTGAAAACACAGATAACTCATATAGAGTTTAAAAGGAGATGAATTGAATAAATTTGTCGTTAAACAAAATAAAAGATAACTTTTATAAAATTATTATTTGTTGTGTGTATATACTATATGTGACGCCCCCAAAACATGTATACATCACCCATCTTGAGTCGCCAAATACATGGTATAAAATACAAATAAAAACTTATTTATACAACTGTCGTGTTAAATACGACAAAACATATGCTATGAGTTTTAATACAAATATTGTCATCTATACAATATCCACACTCAATGGAGTCCTCATTACATTTATTATCACACTATTTTATTGAATAGTGAGGACTACTATGACACCATCTCAGACCATCACTCCATTCCCCGACTAGTTCCGGCTACGTTCTCATTTCCTAAAGAGAACAATGAAAGCAAAAGGGTGAGCTCAACTAGCCCAGTAAGAAATATTATGACTAAGATAATGTAGAATAAATTATCAGTAGCCCTCAACAATGTTAAACTGATAGAATATAATAGACAACAAGTTTAACTGTAGCGGAACAAGCAATCCATTAGAATAGTCAAGTAGAGCATAAAATCTACTATTTCTATGATTTAAAAAGTTTTTCATCAACTTTATCGTTGATACTCAGCTTAATAAATAAAATCAAATTATCCCTGTACCACGGCCAAGGATATTCATGTAATCTTCAATGGTCAAGATTATACCGAATAATAATTGGTCATAATCATACCAACAACTGTCCATCAATGAAATACAGGCCAATGAGGACTTTCACCACATCATTCATCACATTACGGTCATGATTATACTGAATAATCCCTGGTTATAACCATACCAAGTCCATCTATGTACGTAAGCCAAAGATGACTTTCATCACAATATAAGCATGAGGATGATGACAATTACATAATAATTCAATAAAACAAGTTCAAGGATAAATTTTAAAGATTTATAATTTAATTTATTCAGAAATCAATAACGTTCAAATTGTCAACATGATACTACTTTGTAGAGTAAAATTCAAGAATAATATTCATGTACCAAAAATAATTTGGACAGAAAAGAAATATATTTTTCGGGTAAATAGTACCACGTGAATAGTACTTCGAGAATAGTACCTCGTGAATAGTATCCCGACATGAAAAGTACCCCAAATACCTGAGTGAATAATATTCGGGTAAATAGTAATTTGGGTAAATAGTAACCTGCAAATAGTAACTCGTGAATAGTACTTCGACACGAAAAGTGCCTCGAATACCCGAGTGAATAATATTATAGTGAATAGTAATAGGGTGAATAGTAACTCATGAATAGTAACTCGTAAATAAAATACCAAATAAAATGATATTTCATGACGAGTACAAAAGAAATGATATCTCATACGAGTATAATAGAATATACGAAACTACAAATAAATTTTTCACCCGCCATGCGGTAATCCACGTAGACAGATCATTTCCACAATTTAATAAAGAATGAATACGAAGGATCATTCAGCATGCATGCGGTAATCCACATAGACAAGTTATTCCAACAGAATAATAAAGAATGGAATAACAGAAGAATTAATCAGACATGCGATAGACCGAACAGACAGGTTATTCTAACAAAATAATAAATAATGGAACCAGGTCATGCGTAACCCGCACAGACAGGATATTCCAACAGAATAATAAAGAATAGAACCAGGTCATGCGTAATCTGCACAGACATGATATTCCAATAAAATAATAAATAAGGGAGCTAGGTCATGCGTAATCCGCACAGACAGGATATTCTAACAGAATAATAAAAATGGAATAACAAAAGAATTCATCAGGCATGCGATAGACCGCACAGACAGGTTATTTCAACAAAATAATAAAGAATGGAATAACAGAAGAATTTTACCATGTATGCGGTACTTCGCATAGACAGGTTATTCCAACATAATAATAAAGAATAGAATAACAACCCTTACGAGTATTAAAAGAAAATAACTCTCTTCATGAATACGAAGGAATAATACTCCTTACCTTAGAAAAACTGGATACTGAAATAGTGATGTAGCAGACTTCTCTTCTTCTTTCTCTCTATAATAATTGCTCTATAGCTTTTGTGAATTGGTGAGAAATGAAGGAAGAATGAGCTTCTATTTATAAAAAAAATATAGTTTCGATAATTGCACATTTGGGGCTCGAAATATTACAGTATACTACCTTCCTCTTTTTCTTTATTTTTAATTTAGTCCTGCAAGTATTATCAAACTTGCACTACCTCCCCTAATAGTAAATAATGTGAATTAATAGTAAATCATGTGAATCAATAGTTCTAGACATTTGAAAATACGGATTACAGTATAGTACCTCCATCTACACCTCCATTTTTAACTTAGTCATGCAAGTATTATCAATCTTGCACCACCACACCTAATAGTACAAGAAATGTGAACCAATAGTACACACATGTGAACAAATAGTTATAATCATGTGAATTAATAGCAATTAATTGCTCATTTATCTGATTAATTACCCGATTGGTCAGTATAACTTCCAGACATCAATTAATATCAAAATAAAGGTCGATTTCCACTAACACTAATAATTCCCACACAATGGAACTATCAATTTCATCTTTAATCAACACGAGCTTATTCATCATTAATATCATAACTCACAATATTTAACAACCAGATCATTCCCAGGAAATAGGGGACTTTCCGATAAGGATTTCTCCTTATTGGCGCGCAATTAGGTGACCAAACCTCTCCTTGACAGAACTTTCTAGACATTGTCAATATTGTAAATAATAATATGAATAACTTTGTCGTCTCAATTATTGATTTAATAATATAAAATATTATGCAGATGATACTGTGACAATAATTGAATCAATAATTCGAGAGATATGATACAGTAATTATTATAGCAATAATTAAGTATAGCTAAGTGACTTCTCACGTAAGCATCAATAATCAATACCGTGTGCTACTATGCAACCACGCGTATTACTGTACTTTTACTACCGGGTAATTTAACAGTTTTAACGGTAACACTTTCGCCGTTATTTTTATAAAAAGATAATTCTGTCATTTTTTAACTACGACAATACTTCCGTTGTGGGGTCCACCAATGATTGTGTCGTCGTACGAATATTTTCTGTTAAAACAAATATTTTCCAACCAATCGAATATTATATAACCACTTGCTTACTTTGTAAAATTTGTAAATATTACCCATAATTATAAAATTATATCAAATCCACACCATAATATTCAAAAATATATTTCGAGAAAATTATTCTTTATTCATAAAAATTGGGGTCTTACAACCTCCCCTTCTTATGAAATTTCGTCCTCGAAATTAGGGTACGTACCTGGTATATCGAAGAGGTGAGGATATCTTGACTTCATCTCAGATTCTAACTCGCAGGTCATTTTTTCCACATCGTGGTTTCTTCACAAAACTTTGACTTGAGGTACAACCTTGGAGCGTAGAATACGATCCTTCTTATCCAAGATTTTAACAAGTAACTCTTCATACGTTAAATCTTCCTCTATCTCGTCTGGTTCTAATTCAATAATGTGGTTCGGGTCTTTCACATATTTATGTAACATATATATGCGAAAAATATTATGAACACAACACATACTTGGCGGTAAGGCTAGTCTATAGGCCACAGTTTATACTCGATCGAGGATTATAAATGGGCCAATGAATCGAGGATTGAGCTTTCCTCTCTTTTCAAATCTCGTAACTCCTTTACATGGAGCAAGACGTAACAATACATGATCTCCAATATTGAATTCCACGTCCTTTCGATGAAGATCAACATAACTCTTTTGTCGATCTTGTGAGGTTCTTATACGTTGTCGGATCGTTTGAATCTTTTTCGTAGTCATACGTACCAAATTCGGTCCTAACAACGTTGCTTCACCCACCCCATCCCAGCATACTGGAGAACGACATTTTCTTCCATATAATGCCTCAAATGGAGTCATGCCAATACTTGTTTGATAACTATTGTTGTAGGAAAACTTCACCAATGGTAAGAACTTGTCCCAACTTTCCTTGAAGTCAAGGACACAGAGTCTTAATAAATCTTCAAGAGTTTGAATAGTCCTCTCCGACTATCTGTCCGTTTGAGGATGATATGCCGAACTAAATCGTAAATCCGTGCCCATAGCTTTTTGTAAACTAATCCAAAATCTTGAAGTGAATCTTCGGTCTCGATCAGAAACTATGGATACTGGCATACCATGCAATCTTACAATCTCGTTTATGTACATACGAGCAAGACGTTCAAGTGTATAAGTTTCTCGTATCGATAAGAAATGGGCAGACTTGGTCAATCTATCAACAATGACCCAAATCAATAACGAATCGTATAGACAGGTTATTCTAACAGAATAATAAATAATAGAACCAGGTCATGCGTAACCCGCACAGACAGGATATTCCAACAGAATAATAAAGAATGGAACCAGGTCATGCGTAATTCGCACATACATAATATTCCAACAAAATAATATAGAAGGAAACCAGGTCATGCGTAATACGCATAGACATGATATTCCAACAGAATAATAAAGAATAGAATAACAAAAGAATTCACCAGGCATGCGATAGACCGCACAGACAAGTTATTCCAACAGAATAATAAAGAATAGAATAACAAAAGAATTTCACCATGTATGCGGTACTTCGCATAGACATGTTATTCTAACATAATAATAAAGAATGGAATAACAACCCTTACGAGTATTGAAAGAAAATAACTCTCTTCATGAATACGAAGGAATAATACCCCTTACCTTAGAAAAAATGGATACTAAAATAGTGAAGTAGCAGACTTCTCTTCTTCTTTCTCTCTATAATAATTGCTCTATAGCTTTTGTGAATTGGTGAGAAATAAAGGAAGAATGAGCTTCTATTTATAGAAAAATATAGTTTCGATAATTGCACGTTTTGAGGCTCAAAATATTATAGTATAATACCTTCCTCTTTTTCTTTATTTTTAATTTAGTCCTGCAAGTATTATCAAACTTACACCACCTCTCCTAATAGTAAATAATGTGAATTAATAGTAAATCATGTGAATCAGTAGTTCTAGACATGTGAAAATATGAATTACAGTATAGTACCTCAATCTATACCTCCATTTGTAACTTAGTCATGCAAGTATTATCAATCTTGCACCACCACCCCTAATAGTAAAAGAAATGTGAATCAATAGTACACACATGTGAATAAATAGTTATAATCATGTGAATTAATAGCAATTAATTGCTCATTTATCCGATTAATTACCCGATTGGTCAGTATAACTTCCAGACATCAATTAATATCGAAATAAATGTCGATTTCCACTAGCACTAATAATTTTCACACAATGGAACTATCAATTTTATCTTTAATTAACACGAACTTATTCATCATTAATATCATAACTCGCAATATTTAATAACCAGATCATTTCCAGGAAAGAGAGGGCTTTCTGATAAGGATTTCTCCTTATTAGCGCGCAATTAGGTGACCAAACCTCTCCTTAACAGAACTTTCTAGACATTATCAATATTATAAATAATAATATGAATAACTTTGTCGTCTCAATTATTGATTTAATAATATAAAATATTATGCAGATGATACTGTAAAAATAATTGAATCAATAATATGAGAAATATGATGCATAAATTACTGTGGCAATAATTGAGTATAACTAAGTGACTTCTCACGTAAGCATCAATAACCAATATCGTGTGTTACTATGAAACTACGCGTATTACTGTACTTTTACTACCGGGTAGTTCAACAGTTTTAATAGTAACACTTTCGCTGTTATTTTTATAAAAAGATAATTCTGTCGTTTTCTAACTACGACAATACTTCTGTTGTGGGGTCCACCAATGATTGTGACGTCGTACGAATATTCCCTGTTAAAACGAATATTCCCCGACTAATCGAATATTATATAACCACTTGCTTACTTTGCAAAATTTATAAATATTATCCACAACTATAACATTATATCAAATCCACACCATAATATTCAAAAATATATTTCGAGAAAATTATTCTTTATTCATAAAAGTTGGGGTCTTACACTATATGATAATCAGAATTATTTGTGCGTAGATGTCAGGAGAAAAATAATTAGGATACCCTCAGATCGTAAAGAAAGAACCAATATCAAAGCCAATAGGTGAAATTGAGGCTCACCGTGTAAGCAACCTTGATGAGGTGGTGGTATTGAAAAATGTAGTACCAAATTTGAAAATGGTGGAACTGATAGATAGTTATTCAGACACTAAAGTTGGAGTTGATCAAGCATCAACGGAAGTACAGAATCTGAGGAACCAGATTTCTTCTCTAGAAAAGTTATGGGAAATAGAGAGGCTATTAAACAGTTAGTTGCGAAAAGCGTTAATGGAAACTATGGAAGAACAAATAAAGCTTAAAATCCAAATTGATCAAATGGGAGCCAGAAGCAACAAATTGTGCGAAGCTCCCAGCAAGAAAGGGAAAAGAAAGATGAAAGACCGTGACTTAGGAAATAATTAGGATTACTAGTTGATTATGTATGTTTGATAATGTGCGTGTGTAATGTAATATTCTCAAACTTTTGAACAAGTTGTTGTAGTAAATCCCGACTTTTGTGGTCATAAAGGGATAGCAGTATGAGTTATGTTATGTAAAGTTCTATGACTTGGTGAATAAATATGAATCTATATTTAGTTAATGAAATAAGTTTTGTATAAAACTTTGTGTTACATATTAAACTTATACAATAAGGTTTAGAATGTAAGTTAAATTTATGATTTTATGTAATCAGATAATGCCGCCAAGACGTCGAACACGAAATCAAAGGGTAGAAGAATCTGTCAATAACGCTGGGGGACAACTGCAAGACCTAATGCAAAACTTTGCAAACATGGTAGCTCAGGCTATGCAGCAGGGAATACCAGCTATAGGGAACCAGCCAGGTAATCGCTTGGCAAAATTTAAAGACTTCAAGGTAGTAGGACCACCAAAATTCAGGGGATCAACTGACCCTATAGAAGCCCAGACATGGGTTAACGAGATAGAAAAAGCATTCATAATTGCAAGGGTAGATGAGAGGCAAAAGACCACTTTTGCCACTTATATGATGAAGGGGGAGGCTAACTTTTGGTAGGAGGCAAAATCAAACTAGGGCAGGAGAAGGAGTAGTTACTTGGGCTAGGTTTAAAACTCTTTTTTCAAAAACTATCTCTCAGCTAGTATGCAGGCTAGGATGGAGTTGAAATTTCTAGAATTAAAGCAGGAGAACATGACTATTGCGGAGTATGTCGCAAAGTTTAATGAGTTGGCTAGGTTCGCTCTGCATCAAGTTGATACGGAGGCTAGGAAGGCAAGGAGGTTTGAGCTGGGCTTAAAACCCTGGCTCTACAACAAGGTGGCAGTGTTGCAGATCAATACTTTTGCAGCACTCATGGAAAAGGCTATCATAGCTGAGGAGGGGAGTGAGGCCATGAGCCTCTACAACAAGAAGAAGAAGAACAAAGGAAAGACAGGAGGAGCTGTGAAGGTGGAAGGTAATAGTGGGAATATGGGTGAGAAAAGAAAGGGGAATTTTTTTGGAAATATTCAGGTGAAACGAGAAGGTGTAAAGAAGCAGGTAGTTCAGTGTGGGAACTGTGGGAAGAATCACTCTGGTGAGTGTTTGAAGGGTAAGTTTGTATGTTACAAGTGCGGGCAGGAGGGCCATATTTCTCCCAACTACCCCAACCCAAGGATGAATAATGGGTGTTTTCTGTGTGGGTCGATGGAACATAAGGTGAAGGATTGTCCGAAGAGGAAAATACAGGCAGGGAGTGTAATTACGGAAAAAAATAGCAGGACTCTGGCAATCACATGACCGACTTTAACCAACAAAAGCAACCGCGGGAGTCTTCGACATGACGGTCTAGGATATTGTGGCAGCTGGGAATGGAACTCCAGGTATGATTCGAATAACTTTTATTTTCGTATGTATATGATTTTCCTATATATAGCAAATTATGTTATAAAAAAATTTTGAAGGAGGAATTTGAGTTCTTTTAGAAATCAAACTTCTGTTTAATCATGTAGACAAGCTTTATATGAATAGTTAAAGATTTGTTCGGTCAATTATGATCGAGATCTATTTGCAATGATTATGTATGCTATGTACCCTTGTATGTATAAGTTTTAAAATGGTGATTTCGGAGACGGAATCCTTATAAGGGAGGGTGAATGCAATAACCCGATATTTTCTATATAAATAAATGATAAATTTTGCATATAATTTTTTTTTATTTTAAAGAAGGGGATATGTGCTAAGTAATGTGTATGTATTTTTGCGATAATAAAATTTATTTACTACATGAATAATTTCAAATAATTTTATTTTAGAATTATTGATCATTATAAAGTATATTCTTATAGTAATTAATTTAGTAGTAGAAATGTTTTTATTATTTATTTTCTATGAAAATATGATTTTTATATAATTTAAATAAGGTATGAAATGATTATTGGAATTATTATAATTACTATTTTAGTATATGAATTTTAGTTCAGATTATTAAGTTAAGTATTTTAACTTAATTAATAATGTTATATATAAAAGATAAATGAGATATGGAATTCAAACCCTAATTTTAGATTTTGAGCAATGAATGAGAATAATAATATTATATTAGTTATAATATTATTTTTCAGTGTTATAAATATATATTGTATATGTTTAGACTGATATTGGTTAGTCAATTATGGTGTATCACGACAAACCTTAGTATTACTGTCATATACCATAATTGGAAACTCAAAACTGGAGTTTAAGGTCGGTCAGAAATGGTGTTATATGAATTAAGTAGAATATTATAGAATTTCTGTTAATTAGGAAAAATCCTAAATAATATTTGAAAACCCTAATTAAAATTAGAAATCCTAATTTGCTAATTAAGAACCCTAATTGCTAAAATAAAAAACCCTAATTATTATTTTAGTAAATTGAATTAATAATTTGGGAACCCTAATGATAATTAAGGAACCCTAATTATTTAAAGCCTAATTTCCTATTGAAAACCCTAATTTTAATTAGTGTGTTTTAATTAAAACTTTATTACACTTTAATTTTAATCTTTCAAACCCTAGAAACTAATTGGGAAACCTTAAGGTTTAAAATCTAGTGATTAAAACCTAGATTCAAGTATCATGGACAAGAATATCATTAAAATTAATAATCAAATGACCATTTTACCCTTTTTGCCTCATTTGGTGAATTATTGATAACAAAATTTAGCAAGATCTTGGCAAGCCACCCTAGTATAAGCTAGGGGCTAAAGGACACTAGCTATCAGCCATGACACATCCACAAACATTGCATACATGTTATACATATAGATTAAGAGAGATAAAAAGTCACATTCATGGTCATTTGCCACAACCCTCATCCTAGACTCTCTCTCTCTCTAAAAATGTCCGAATTTCCCTTGCTAGATCAGTCATAAATCAAGCCCCACTATCACACTTAACAAATCAGAAGCCTAGAATCAAAGATTTGTTCATAAAGGTAAAATCTGAATTTTGATCTTATGTTAAATGTTGTTTTTTTATGTTAAAACATGTTGTTTGCAGTCTATTTAAGTGATCTGGGTTGGTATATTGTAGATTCATAATATCTAAGTACTTGAAATTAAAGTTTTCAAAAATCTGGAAAAAGTTTTAAAATGAAGTCTGACAACGAATGTCAGGCCTTATATCTCTGTGATCTTTGATGATTCTTGTGTTTTGAAAGTTTGTACTTGTAGTCTGTTATGAGATCTTTAATATGGAACTTTAATTAGGTCCATATCTGTTGTAGATTAAACGTTATTCGTAGTCAAAGTGGGTTGACCGGCATTGACCGAGCATTTCTGGGTAACCCAGATTTACCTAGATCGTGTCTGACAAGATTTTGTTGGCCTCGGATATGTCAGTGTGTTGTGGTTTTAATTCTGTTTTTGTAACTAAGTTGTAGCATGTTAGTTATACTCCAGATCCATGCCTTTAAATCACTCAAACAATCAACAGATTGTAAGTAGTGGATAGTCAAAGTAGGTCTCTTGGCATTGACTTTCAAATTCTGGGTAACCCAGAATTGGTTTTCAGCGTCTGACAAGTTGTTTATGATCCCAGATCTTGCATGTGTTTGATGTTTTAATTGTGTTATTGTATTACGGCTATACTCTTGTATGTGCACTACATATTCACGCTCCTAAATTACATAAATAACAAACAGATTGAAAGTTATTTACGGTCAAACTAGGCCATTCGCTCACGGATGGAGTTTTTGGGGAAAAACCCAGAAACCATATGAACGTTATTTCTGACAACGTTTGACCAGCTGCTATCTAGTGATTTTGATGTTGTTTGACTGACCGGATGATTGATAATTGTACCTTGACATGTGGACTACAACCGTGAACCATTAGAACACATTAACCATAACTAGAACCTATAGAAATTTAAGCCTCAAAATGGACCTTGAAGGTGACTGGGTTTCTGGAAAACCCAGAAAGTCCTGACAATGACTTTGAATGGCCAGATCTTTGTGCTATGTCTGTATGACTGATTTGATGCTTGATTCATGTAGTATTACATAAAAACTACATAATCAATACTTAATATTGTCTGGAACTTGTGTAGATTGAAAATTAGAGATGGTCAAAGGAGGTACCCTTGAGCACTGACTGTCAGTGTTCTTGAGCATCAAGAACACCTATCGCGACAGAAATTGTCGCTAAAGCCTTTAGCGACGGATTTAATTATTTTTATTTTATAATTTCTGAAAAATACATTAAAAATAGAAATAAATTCCTAAAAAAAAATAAGTTTTAAAAATTATTTTAAGTTATAGAAATTAACTTTTAATGATTTGACATATTTTTCGTAAATATTAATATTTATTTGATATTATTGGTATTTAATTTATTTAATAAATACATTAAATAAATTAATTAAAAATGATTTTATTGTATTAAAAATCATTTTAAATGATAATAAGGTATTTAATAGTATTTTAAGTTATAAAACATAACTTTTAATATTTTAAGACAAATTACATTAATTATTTAATATGAATGATATTAGATTTATTTAATAATTATATTAAGTGAATTAATTTAAAAATAATTTTAATATTTAAAAAATTAATTTAAATGAAAATAAAGTGTTTAAAGATATTTTAAGTTATAAAATATAACTTTTAATATTTAAAGAATAATGTCATTAATAATTTAATATTAATGATATAAAATTTATTTAGTAATTATATTAAATAAATAGTTTTAAAATGGTTTTATTAACTTGAAAATCATTTAAAAGGGATATAAATGAATTAAAAATATTTTAAGTTATAATAAATGACTTTTAATATTTTGATAAATGATGTATTAATATTTAAATATTAATGGTAATTATTTGAAAATGATTTTTAATGTTTTAAAAATCATTTAAGGGTAATATTAATACTTTAAAAATATTTTGAATTATTATAAATAACTTTAATATTTTGGCAATGGTTCATTAATAATTTAATATTAATTAAAAATTAATGATAATAGAATTAGTTAATATTTAAATTATTTAATAATGATTCCGATGTTTGAAAAATCATGATAAATAATAATAATTATTTAAAAATTATTATAAGTCAATTAAAACATGATAGAGTTTTATCATGTCTAATATTTTCAGTTATTGAACTACATGATAGAGTTTTAGACTCGATAAATACCCGATAACGCCGTCGGTATACTGAAATATTTCAGAAATTGATCCGAACTTAGAGAATTGGACTAGATACGTGTTTGTTAGTGAATCAATAACTGTTAAAATATGTGACAATGTGCTTAGGTTATGTGCTGACTGTAAATAGCAGTACTATGTGTTATGATACATTATTCTAATCGAACGAATGATCTTATTAATGATAGGTTTTGATATAAAAGATTAATCTAAGTTGCGTTATTGTAAGCACCAGCTCAAGCAAGTATCTGAACTATTCTTTACATTGTGCAAGTATCCTAACTTTGCATTTACTTTATGCAATGGACATAAGTAAGAAAGTTTCATAATCATATTATTGTGCCATATTATTAACTCTATTGCTATTGATTATGTATCCAACTATTCATATTCATACCAGTTCTTAAATTATCCGATCATTGTTTATCAACACAGTATTAGTGCATAGTCCAGATATTTATTCGGTTCGTTAGTTTCTAAATATGGTTATACAAGTGTCCCCACTTAGATAATCATTGTATTTAATCACATGTTAATACATACTTATTGATTTCCACTATGTATATGTGGACTTAAAAGCCGTCTAAGCTATTTGATTTGGCTAGACACAAACTTAAAAATATTGTTGAACAAGATAGAACTTTATTGTATCCAACCAGATTATTTTGGTACGGATTTCCGACTAAGTATGAACATCCCGAACATGAGAAAACTTTTGTGCACCTAAGGTGGATAAGATGAACGATAATATCGTTCTTGCATGTAGTATTGATCAATATAGGGCATAACGGGCTGATCACCCCCGTGCATGTAAGTTATGACAGTCTGCAGATAAATTTCTGTATACTTTTTCAAAAATAGAAAATAATGTTCATAATCTGTCAACTGATCTCCAGTTATAGTCAGTACGTAGTTTCAAAAAAATTTATACAGAAGTGATATGTTGTTGTTATTGGTTCAGCTTACTTCATAACTATTGATTCGTTGTAGATGTGTCATTCATAGAAAATATTTAATTCTTTCAGTTAATATTTATTATTGTTATTACTTGATGGGCAATCAAATGCTCATTCTTACTTTAAATTTAAATGTTTTCAGCTAAGTATGATCAACCTGAAGGATCAGGCAAGAACAAAGGGAAAGGTAAGCTGTTCGAATGAGTTTTATAAAATTCGGTGTAATAGTTAAAGCTTATTATGAAAATGTTATGTATTATCTAAGATGTAATGAATGTTTAAAGGTCTTGTACCTGGGATTTAGATTTTGATATATGTAAATTAAGTTTGATATTTATATTATTGTTATTATTATTAGTATTATTTCGCTCATAGAAATGATATTGTGAAGCACTGAGTTTAGGTTTTAAGTACCTGAATTTGGGGGCGTCACACTTTTTGTAAGCTGATAACAGGATATTGTGGTCTGTACGGCAAAATAATTGGCTTTGGTGTAGCCACCTTCAAAGGATTCTCAGCTCATTTGAGTTGAATTGCTTGTATGGTGAGTGATTTGGTAGCGTTATCAGCCTCAACAGATATAACTGCTACTAATCCCTTCCATTTAGTAGGACATATATTCCCACTCTCAAGTAATAAAGTGTCATCATCTGCCATCTGCAGGACACCACTGTCAATTAAGTTCTGAATAAGGTGGCGGAGTGCCCAGCATTCTTCTGTGTTGTGACCGTGAGAATGGGAGTGGTACTGACATACTCCATCAGAATTAAACCGCCTTGAACGAGGATTTATTGAAGGTAGAAGGTAGGTACTTCTTCCATCATTGATTAGCATCTGAAATATCTCCTCTATAGGTTGGCCAAGGTATGTAAATTCCCTTTTGTTGGCAAAATCCCAACGGGCTTTGGCACTTGCTCTTTTTGCAACTTTATCCTCTAGTGTTTCAATTTCTTAAGGCGATGATGGAGTATTCATAACAAAAGGAAGGAGACTAGTATGCTCCTGGATGACTAATTGGCATGTGACTTGATGTTGATGGATCACCAGTTCTACCAATTGCCCAACTTACTTACAAAGAGCTTTCATTTTTTGTTCCATCATAAACTGGAACTAAGCGTAATCTCATTTGTC
Source organism: Panax notoginseng (assembly GCA_016801055.1). Lineage (NCBI taxonomy): Eukaryota > Viridiplantae > Streptophyta > Magnoliopsida > Apiales > Araliaceae > Panax > Panax notoginseng. The sequence goes on along the minus strand of CM029022.1, from coordinate 151,718,397 downwards.
AACACCATCCCTGCTGGTCTAGGAAGATTCATAAACAAAATTGGAACTCTATCCACTGCTCTAATTAATCATATTGACCTCTTCTTGTCTGTGTTGAGGAAGAGGGTTGTCTTGCACATGGGGTTTGTCGGGTTTGGTCACCACGGTCAATTAAATCTTGGATCTTGTGTTTTAAGGCCCAGCAATCCTGAGTATCATGTCCCAGTTCCCTGGCATGATAAGCACATTTTTGATTAGCATTGAAACCCTTCCCATTCAGGTTAGCTGGTGGAAGAAGATGAGTGATTTTCTTCTGAGTAGTCAGAAGATTGAGAATATTCTCGAGTGAGTCCCCTAAGGATGTGAACACTCAGTGGCGTCTGACTTCTCCACCTTTAGGCAATAGAGGGTCTGAAGATTGTGCTTGAAAGGGGGAGTAATTTCTCCTCTGGATAGGCATGTTCTGACTGCCTATTTGACCTTGTAGTATTAAGGAAACATCCTCCTCTTTTTTCTTATGGACCCTCCGGGGGTTGTTTCCATAAGTTCTATACTGGATGTGCTCAGCAACTACTTTGAGAGCGGCTATGTCTTGGATCTTTCCTGACTTCAATCCCATCTCAGCCATCTCTCCGTGTTTGATCATTTCAGAGAATGGTTTACCTATACCAGCTAAGACTCTCTCATAGAAAGGAGCTTCTTGTATGTCTATGAAGGTCATCACCATCTCTGACTCTTTAATATAGGGAATAACTTGAGCAGCAAGACGCCTCCACCTTTGAGCATATTCTTTGAAAGACTCATTGGCTAATTTCTTGACCTTGGTAATCTGGTACCGGTCTGGAGCCATCTGAGATTGAAAATTATACTTACTGAGAAAGGCATGAGCTAGCTCTTCCCAACTATGGATCTTGGACTTGTCTAATCTGATATACTACGATCGGGCTTCTCCAGCTAGACTCTTTTGAAACAGCTGCATTCTGAGCTTTTCATCTTCTGTAAAAGATCCAAGTTCTCCAATGAGCACCTTCAAATATATGTATGGATCCCCCAACCCATAATACTTTTCAAAGTCAGGAGTCTTGAACTTCTCTGGGTAATGAACACTAGGGAATATACACAGGTCAGCATATAAAACACTCTCGTGTGCTCTAATTCCTTTGATCAAACGAATGGTCTCTTCCATTTAAAGGATTTTCTTCCTGATATCACCACTATCTGGATCTTCTTTGAAGTGGGCAATTTTAGGGATTTTGTTAGGTATTGGAGCTTCCTTAACCGATCCCTGGGTTCCTCCATGTGCAGAGGATTCTGTATGCACGGACATTTTTGGATCCTGAGTAGACTGATGTAGTTCTTTAAGCAGAACAACCAATTCTGTAATTTGTTTACTTAATCTGTCAAATTCTCCATGAGAAACAGGATTAGGATTAGACTGATCAGATGAAGACATGATTAGTTGTAGGCTCGTGGCCTTTTTAGATTTTGAACGGGTAGTAGGCCCAATTGTTTCCCTACAAAAAGACTTATGTAGTTTAGTCTTAGGGAATGTATAAATGATTTACATGCTATTTATAACATGTCCGTTATAGGAGTGTTGTCCTACAAAGCAGGTGTTAGTTGTACATAGCATGTCAGGTTTTAATATGTATGTGCACATATTCCTTCATATTTTCCATTACAACGATTTTGACATGGAACGAAAATTACAAGTAATTACATTTACAAGAAATTGAAAATGGGAAAGTATGAAGAGACTTTCCTCCGCGTTTGGTTTATCAGAGACTGACATATCTTAGGTTTACTCTCACGGCTTTTTGTTATGAAGGTTCCCAGATCATCGCAATTTACTTGACGGGAAGTTAATCCGGTCTTTCAACTTGAGCGAATCTGGGTGGTACCTTTCTTGAGCCTCGTTGGAATTAGTCTCACCGTTTATGAAAATGATGACATGTGTGAAGCACTAATATCACAAGAAGATATAGTGTAAAGACTTAAGTGCAGTAAGTAAATGCATTCGTACACATTCATCATAAATATAAATCCAACATCCACACACAAGTATATAATAGTTTTGAAAAGTTTGTAGTAGCGACTTAAGCCCTCTTACTGGAGGTCCCCAGCAGAGTCGCCACCTGTCGACGTCGGGATTTTTACTGTCCCTTTTTTGTTCTTGTTCTTGGTGTTCTCATGTTAGGTTAGATTTATTTGAAAAAACAAGTTCTGGAAAGGTCCGACATTTATATGTCGACGATTGGATTGTAAGAGTCGTCAGTTGGTTTTTTTAAATGGTTATACCAACACAACCGTGAAAAGATTTGCATATTGAGCATGTGATGTAACACTGTATAACTGGTATGTGAAATCGAGATTCGTTAAGGTTCGGGAGCTTGATTACGCGGAGGGAAGGTGTTAGGTACCCCTCCGACATCCGTGTTACCACAGTTACTGCCACTTTTCAATTAAACTGTTATATGAATGTGTGTGTGTGTGTGTGGGTCAATATGCAATTATTTGGAAGTAGTGTGAGGCCTCATTTGCACCTATATACAAAGGGTTTGAATTTATAAAAATTCAGTTTTTTAACAAGATATAGCAGTGATGTTTTGTAAAGAGGTTTTTTTTAACAACCCGAAAATTCGGATCGTCTAGAATTTAAGTTTAAAGAATTAGTTATTAATAAAATGAATTTTTTATTAATACTATTTTGTGCTATGTGTTTATTAATCGTTCTCCAACCTAGGATGATTATAAGTCAGGAGGATTCTGGCTACGGGCTAGACTGAACGAGTAAGAATTTTCAAGATGAAAATAAAATTATTCTAGGAACAAAATATTTTCGGGGAAAAAGACGAAATAGGCACTATTCACTCGACGAAATCTCAAGGGTTAGGGTTTGAATAACCTAAGCCTTTTCGAGAGTTCGGTATGTCGAAATGTCATTCCGTCAAAAGATTTGACGATAATATATTGTGAAAAGTTAAGTAAGCTGATAAAAGTTTTTCTCAAAACATGTGCAAAAATTGGACGAAATAAAAACGACGAAAAGTACTCCTATGTACTTTTCACTCGTTTAGCTACGTTAGGGTAAAACGTGAAGGAAAACGCTTAATGTCAAAAAGTGTTTTTTAGTTTTTCGAAAATCCGAAGAATACGTAAAAGTTAATCGGTAAAGGAAAGACGAAATATCCAAAAATATTTGGATTCCGAGAATTTTAGTTTTTGAAACTGTCGGACGAAAACCAAAAGACGAAACCACGAAACTTATAGGCTAAGTTTTGTGAATAGTAAGGAGGTTAACTAAGGAGGTGGAAATATTAAACTTAATAGCTAAGTAAAGTGCTTATGCTTAAGGGCTAAGCAAACTTAAGGGCTAAGAAGACTTAATGGTTAAGTAAGTGTGGAGGCTAAGTTAACTTAGGGCTTAAGACTTGAATAGTAAGGAGGTTAAGGGGGGCGAAATAACCAAATTGCCCTAACCTTAGAAATTCTATAAATAGGAAGCTTATTTCATTGTTTTAGGATTTTTGAAAATCTTACACTTTGAGAGAGAGAGAGAGAGAGAGAGAGAGAGAGATAGAGAGAGTTCGGATGGGAGAAAGATGAGGAAGAGCTTGCCCGAGTGCACGCTCTGTCCAATGGAGGAAGATTAAAGAAGAGAGGTAATCCGAAAACCTAATTAATTAGGTTTTATTTTTAATTAATTAAACTACTTTAATTAATTAGGCTCCTAATCTTATTAGGATATATGAGAGTACTTTTATTAATTAATTCTCAAACTCCTTTAGGAATTAAATAATAATAATAATAATAATAATAATAATAATAATAATAATAATAATAATAATAATAATAATAATAATAATAATAATAATAATAATAAGACTCCTCTTATTAATTTATATTTAATATTTTCAAAAGATTAAATAATAAATATTAACCTATTTAATTTATTCTATAACCATAGATTAAATTAAATATATTTAACTTATTATTATAATTATGCCATTAACTTCTTAAATAGTTAATCTTTCTTTTATGGTGTGACCCTTTAGGTTCTCCATAGTAAACCGGTTGTGAATAAATCGATTAGAATAATTCTAATCTTATTTAAATAAATAAATTAAATTATTAATTTATTTAAATAAATAATATTTATTCTACAATAGGGATAAACATCCCTAGTGATTAACGACTTTGCAGATAATATAGATTTTAACATTAATTACAAAAGAACCTTTGAGTAAATAGTTACCATACAATTCAATCCTTCCAATATACAATGTCCCAATTAAATATAAGACATGAAATTACTGTCAAGTCTTATTTTATTTAATTATATGTATTTCGACTCTTAAATGCACAACCCCAAATAATGCAAATTAGAAACTCCTTTCTAATTTCATTCTGCCTTGGCCAAGGACTACTGGATTTTCATTTATCGAATCATATATGACATTTCTCTTCTTTTACTAGAAGTGGTAGATTCTTTATTGATCATATATTATCTCCACGTACAACTTATTATACCAAAGCATACCCTTTGATATACCCTAAGAGTCTTAAGGAATAAGTTAAAGTTTAACTCATCATACATAAGATACTATGATGATCTCAAGTTCAAGGATCACTTGTACTACTATCACTACAGGAATTTATATTGACAGGCAAGTAAAACTCAATTAGGTATTCTTTAGCGAGCCACGTTCAGTGAACTTATTCTCTAATAAGCACCTACATACTTGCTTTAGTGTCTCCACACAAATGATCATGATATCAGTCATTCTCATCCAATGAGCAAGCAACGTATGTACCAATCTATCCGGATTCACTAATCCCCAATTTAGTAATCCAACGATTGGGAATTATTTTAATTTTAAGCTTTCTAAGAATTTAGATCTCATTAGAATGATCATCATCATTATTCTAAAAGTATTGCTTAAAACTATGGGTTTATCACATATTTTAAAACAGCATCATGTAAATAATTAAAAGCCTTTAATTAATTAATACTTTTTATTAATAAATGAATAAGATTGTTACAAAGTATATTCTTTATCATCAAACATGATTGGCTTGTGTGCATATTACTTTCAATCTTCTACTTGCACTAAAGCCAATCGTCATGGTATCTTATACACTTCTTCTCTAAGTGACGATTATCCTGCTGTTGGATAAGCTTTAGTTAATGGATATGTAATGTTGTTCTTGAGAGTTCATTATCTCTATAGTGATTTTCCATCTTTCAATGATTCATATAATCAAATGAAAGTGCCACAACACATGTTTAGATCCAAGATGAGACTTAGGAACTATTCCTAATTTTTTAATGAATTTTTAATCCAAACAATCAACTTGCAGCTTCATTTATAGCTATATATTTTGTTTTTATCACTAAACCAGCAACTCTTTATTGTTTGGAACCTTTCCAATTACACTGCACCACCGTTTAAGATAACGTTTTACCTTAAAGTGGATTTTTATGTCGTCTTGGTCTGTCTAAAAAAAATTGAGTCTGTTAAGCCCTTTAGTTTTAATTTAGACCCACCATAAATTTTAATCACATCTTTACTGATTGTAGCATTAGTATGTTATTCCTTACCCATAATATATCAGCATATAATATTAGGAATGTCACAGCACTGCCACTGACCCTTTTGTACACATTAGGTTCATTCTTATTTGTGATAAAATCAAACTCTTTTGATTTGTTTCATCAAAATGAATGTTCTATTTTTGAGAAGCTTGCTTCAATCCATTTCTCTGAGTGTCTACAACTCTTACCTCATCGTATATAACTGGTTCATCATCATCTATGATATGTACCTCATCATCATCATCCATGATGAATCCATACCTCCCAGGTATCTTCGGTACTATTTCAGATTTATAATTCGGTTGTGGTACAATAGGTCTATCTACAGGTTTCTCTTATTTGATTTATAGTGATTTGTGGTTCTAGAACTCTTTAAGATCTATTATCCTCCCACTAGTTCCTTCAATGATAAACACCTTTATCTTAGAAGGCAGCATGTTTCGTAACAAAAACCTTTTGCTAAGTAGGATTATAGAATATATACTCTAAACTTACTTTAGGATCTCCCACAAATCTGTACTTGTCAAATCTTGTCCCAAGCCTATCCTTTGAAACATTTTCACATAAGCAGGACAACCCCTTATCTTAACTTACTTAAAATTAGGAATCCTTCATGTCCATAACTTTTATGGAGTCTTGTGATCGGATTTTGAGGTTACCTTTTTCATAGATATGCAGCGATTTCTAGGACATGACCCTACAAGGATACTAAAATGTCGGTAAAATCATTATGGACTATACCATATCCAACAAGGTATGATTTTTTCTTTCAGATATATCAATCAATTATTGCGTATCAGGAGGCGTCCATTACAAGAAAACCATTTGAGATGATCTAGAAACTTATTGTACAAGTATTTATTCCTTGATCTAATCAAATAATTTTAATATTTTGCCAATTTGTTTCACTTATGAATTCTTTGAACCTTTCAAATAATTCATACATATATTTTAATAAATACACATATTCATCTCTTTGAATGATCATCTCCTTTTCTTATACTAGTTTGTTCAATTTGCAAAATATATTTACACGCAAGTCAAGTAAACAAAATCTATTAAGTAATATTTCAGTTCTATACGAAACATTATTATTATAAATAGAACATCAATTGTTCTTAAATATAATACCAAAAATTTCATTGTCCAACAATAAAATAGAAATAATATTTCTAACAAGAACTGGAATACAATAACAACTTATTGACTTAATTGATTTGCCCGTAGGCATTGCTAAACTATAAGTTCCTATGGCTAATACAACAACCTTTTCTTTATTTACCAGACATAGGATTACTTATATTTGTTTAGCTTTCTACTTCTGCTTGGACCCTTCATAAATCTATATTTATGATAACCAAAGTCGATATCCAATACCCAAGTAGAAGCTTGACTTAAAGAAAAATATATTTTAAATCTTGAACAAAATTATATTTGTAACTGAAACTTCACTAAGCTTCTTTTGGTTAACCTCTGCAAGATGCTTCTCGCAGTTTCAATCAAGTGTTCAGGCTTATTGTAGTGGAAGCAAACTCATTTGCTATCCGTATCAGTTTTTGTTCTTATTATCCTTTATTTTTGCCTTTCTATTTACCTTCTTTGAATCGTTCTTCTTTTCAGAAGATCCTTTGGCCCTACCAGTAAGACATGGTCTTTCTTGGTTGGAAAGTGACTCTCAACATTTTTCAACATATTAAGAAAATCAGTGAAACTGATATCTAGCTTGTTCATATGAAAAATTCACAACAATTGTGAAAGGAGTCCGGGAGTGAGTACAAGATCAAATCTTGGCTCAACTCTCCATCCATGACAAAACCTGTTGTCCTAATTGATCAATCAAATTGATAATGTTAAGGACTTTTTTCTGTACCGTAGTGTCATCAGTCATTCTAGATCGGAAGAGCTCCTTAGATATCTGATATCTATCAGTCCTACTTTCCTCACCATCAACTACTTGACATGCAGGAGTATAGTAGGAGCATCCATAGTTTCATGCTAACGCTAAAGCTCGTTACTCATGGATACGAGAATGATACACTGAGCCAACTGTGCATCATCTTGTCACTTTCTAAAAGTAGCAATCCCTTCCTCAGAGGCATTGTCTGCAACCATTGCAGGGATAGGCGTATTAAGGACATAAGATAGCTTTTCAGCCGTGAGAACTTTTCTCAATTCATTAACTAATCCGAATAATTTGGTCTGGTTAATTAACATCTAATATGTTTCGCAGTGATAGTAATTTAGACATTGTAAAATTCTGTAAATGAATTTGTTCTTAACAATATTTTAGCATATATTCTTTTATTAATTACCAAAATAAATTAGGTCTTATTTTAAATTGGTATCTCCCATTATTTTTTTCAAACTATATTACCCTCAATATATATAGTTCGACAATATCTAATTAAAGATATGCTAGTGAGAATAAGGATCCCATTTCAAATGTATATAGCCTTGTGTGTGCACAACGAACTATATATAAATAAATAGGTAGACAACTCTTGTTAATTACATCAACTATGTAACTCCTTGTATTTTGCCTCTTAAATCATAATGGTCAAGTGTGTGTACATCCGAACTAAAATGATTTAAGTTAAGTCAGACCCAGCATTTCTATATAAGTGAAGAGAAAACTACAGCCCTTGTGTGTGCACAACAAAGCAGTAATGTTCAATTCTTTATAAACATCATATGTAATAAAAACAACATCTTAAATATTTAATACTTGCCTTGTGTGTGCACAACAAACTCATATTAAATATTCAATACTCTATTGTTTATATCATGCTAGAAGGCGACGTTCGATATTCCAAATATCTTTGAACGTTATAACTTAGTATAAAATATTTGAGGGGTTTGTTATTAATTTGTTTCATCTTGTTTAGCGCGCATGCACATATATATATATAAAATACGCGTCATATTAAATAACATGCTAAGAATGTTTGCACAATATATATATATATATATATATATATATATATATATATATATATAGTATAAGCATGCATATATAGAATACTATATTCTACCCGGATTGATTATGGACTTTTATTCTAGTTTGGTTCACTAGAGCCACCAAGTGAACCAAAAGGTCAAACCCTAGGGGTGCAAGAATTAATATTTAAATATAACTATTACATTTAAACTTGAACTCCGTTACAAACGAGTCTTCAAGCGTTCCTTGCTTCTTGATCTCCAATTCTTCAAAATTAATTCTAACTATTCCTATTACAAAACTATTTAAAATAAATAAAAACCTTGATCAGCAGTCAAGGGTAAGTACATAAAAGGGAGTTAGAATTTACATTAAGAAAAAATTAGAGAAGACGAGGTACGCAGACCCCATTTAATAAAACTCATACATTCATGCATCCGACTAAAATAAAATTCAATCACATTGGTCAATAATCCATAATCAATCTTATTTATTATCATACACATCACCATATGTATCAATAAATAACATTCATCTCATGAATAATAAACATTTAATATATATATATATATATATATATATATATATATATATATATATATATATATATTGATATTATTTAATGGGCAAATTTAGTTAACATAAAATCTAATTTTGAATTAAAATAAACTCCTTTATTTTAATCCAAATTTAAATCAAAATAAACCTCTTTTATTTTAATTTATCCTATTTTGAATAAAATAAACTATTTTATTTTAATCAAAATCTTTAATCAAAATAAACTCATTTATTTTAATTAATTATGGAATCCAATTCTAAGTAAAAAAAAAAATTAAAACTCCTTTATTTAAGGAAACACGGAATTTTGTTTCCTATTCACAAATAAACTCATTTATTTTGAATAATATGAAATCTTATTTCATATCTAAATAAACTCATTTATTTAAGGAAATTAGGATTCTCTTTCCTATCACAAATAAACTCCTTTATTTTGAATAATATGAAATCTTATTTCATATCTAAACAAACTCATTTATTTAAGAAAACATAGAATCTAATTTCAACTCCAATTAGTTATCATGGAATCCAATTCTAACTCTAATTAGTTAGCATGAAATTTCAATTTTAAAATTAAAATAAACTTTTTTATTTTAAAATTAAAATAAACTTTTTATTTAAAGATTAAAATAAACTTTTTATTTTAATTATAAAATAATTAAGAATAGTATATATTTTAAAAAAAACGTGAGGCACGAAATCCCTGTAACTTGCTCCACCGTGAATCCACGTGAATCCCTTGAATATTAAGCTATTTAATTTATTCTATCACCATATATTAAATTAAATATACTTAACTTATTATTACGATTATGCCATTAACTTCTTAAATAATTATTCTTCCTTTTATGGTGTGACCCTTTAGGTTCTCCATATTAAAATGGTTGTGAATAAATCAATTAGAACAATTCTAATCTTATTTAAATAAATAAATTAAATTATTAATTTATTTAAATAAATAATATTTATTCTACAATAGGGATAAGCCTCCTTAGCGATTAACGACTTTCCAGATAATATAGATTTCAACATTAATCATAAAAGAACCTTTGAGTAAATAGTTACTGTATAATTCAATCCTTTCACCATACAATGTTCCAATTAAATATAAGACATGAAATTACTGTTAAGTCTTATTTTATTTAATTATATGTATTTCGACTCTTAAATGCACAACCCCAAATAATGCAAATTAGAAACTCCTTTCTAATTTTATTCTGCCTTGGCCAAGGACTACTGGGTTGTCATTTATCGAATCACATAGGACATTTCTCTTCTTTTACTAGAAGTGGTAGATTTTTTATTGATCATGCATTATCTCCATGTACAACTTATTATACCCAAGCATACCCTTTGATATACCCTAAGGGTCTTCAGGAATAAGTCAAAGTATAACTCATCATACACAAGATACTATGATGATCTCAAGTCTAAGGATCACTTGTACTACTATCACTACAGGAATTCCTATTGACAGGCAAGTAAAACTCCATTAGGTAATCCTTAGCGAGCCACGTTCATTGAACTTATTCTCTAATAAGCACCTACATACTTGCTTTAGTGTTTCCACACAAATGATCATGAGATCAATCATCCTCATCCAATGAGCAAGCAACGTATGTACCAATCTATCCGGATTCACTAATCCCCAATTTAGTAATCCAACGATTGAGAACTATTTTAGTTTTAAGCTTTCTAAGAATTTAGATCTCATTAGAATGATCATCATCATTATTCTAAAAACATTACTTAAAACTATGGGTTTATCACATATTTTAAAACAACATCATGTAGATAATTAAAAGCCTTTAATTAATTAATACTTTTTATTAATAAATGAATAAGATTGTTACAAAGTATGCTTTATCATCAAATATGATTGGCTTGTGTGCATATTAGTTTCACATGTTACTTCACACATAATAGGCATAGAGATTTACTAACATTGGCATATCATTAAAGATCAACTTTCACATTTCATACATATCTCATATGCATTTCATATATATACATCAACATTTGCATAGCATAATATAGCTCAACTAACAGTTATCGAATGCATATAACAAATAGGAACTGAAAGACTTGCCTAATTCCTAGTTTATGAACTACGACTTAACTTCTTAAAGCTTATCTGCACTTCGTGTATTCCTACACAGTTATATAATCATGGATTCATATCCATCAGTAACATATTTCATGTATTCTCAATGTAATAACAACGTTACATTGTTTTCTAAATAGGTTCGTAAAACCAACACTTCACTTTTTATCACATTCTCGGAGTAGCTAGGTCCGTATAGGTATACCTTAACCATTCGGACACGACATCAACATCCGAATATCTCTATCGCACACTTGACTCACTACGTGATCGACATATTTAAAACTCGTATAGGTAAGTTCAAACGTACACATAACGTCTAACTTAGTCGTAACTTCATACAACATCGCCTATACTATATATTCATAGCACAATTCAGTTTGTGAGACATTATAAATCCAAACAACTTATCATTACTTAATATCTTGAAAGTATTCCTTTGCACTTACCTTTTGAAAATCATAATTAACATTCATCTCTAACACATAGCATGCTTCTTAACACCTTACATAGCATATTGGTCATATATTACAAGTTAAAGTAATCATATAAGCATGCTTCAAACATCATATCAAAAATAGATCACACAACTGACTGCAGCATGGCGCAGCTGCGCCCTGTCCAAGCTTAGGGACGGCGCAGCTACGCTGTCCCGTGGCCCGTCCAAGGTTGGGCTTTGCACTTCCTATTTTCAGTCCATACTTTAATACACTTAGACACTTATACTTAACATGCATACACGCTAGAGGTCTTTACCTACTTGTATGACCACCTCAAGTTCAACCTTATATGTTAGAGCCTTTAGTTTAGGATTTCCACGAATCAAAACCAAATATGGTTATGAAATCACTAGGTGTACTAATTAGCCTTATGTTCTCATAAAGAGGTCACATAATCTTTACTACACACGCTTGTACATATTCATATCTTTTACTCATAGCTATTGACTTTGTCATATTACATCATACCATAGTGGGCTGACGATCTTTCGATCACAACCAACACTAGGTTCGACTGCATTGATGACTCCATCGTTTACCATTTTTACACCATATCAAATAATGTAAATGGTCAGAAATACATTTTGAAAATTCTCAAATCATTTTTGTCTTAGCCGAAACAATTAGCATAGACATAAGAATAATGGTGTTGTTTTTAAAATTCATTGGTTCAGTCACATGACCCAATGTTTTTCTCAAGAAAACAGAGTGCAAACACTAGCACGAAGTTAATAAATTTTTGAAAATCTAGCAGAGCTAGAAGATTTAGAAAATCCACACTTCTCCATCAACTTCAATCTTTACTATACCAAAATCTCTTAATTCATAACATATATATACCCAATATAGTTCATCAAACTTACCACACTTTGGAAGTTCAGGAACTTGCTACAATCATATGAGTTTAAGAACTTATCCTAGTCAGACCATAGGCGTCCATTCGCTGAAGGGTTCAAAAATATTTCATATGATTATGAGTCCCGAACTTACCATGTGTATGAGTTTTAAGAACTCGTGCCTAATCTTAATATTCTCTATCCTAATCTTAATAGTCTCTATCTATCAAATATGATATGAGAAAAGAATCACCGCTTCACCATAAGCATATCGATAGCGCGACACCGACATTCCATTGATTATCATTGTGAGGAACCGAGCATAAGCACAAAGCCTCCGCCCACACAAAGGTTTGTACAACTCAGCTCCCATACGAGTCCTCAACTGAAATCCCCCTTAACTCTATCTTACACTTAACTTGCTCTTTGCTCAATACGAATTCTTCGTATCTCATCACATAAAACTCCTCATGAGTTCATATCGTACCATTCACAGTAAACTCTCTTATAGCATCAAGCTATAAGCACTTAGTCATTACAGACTATTTATCACTTCACAGCTCAATCTGATCACGTCGTGATCATCGATTTACCTTAAGGTTCTTTCCCTATTATCAACAAAACTCCACTCGAGTTCATTCTCATTATCTTTGTCATATAGACACCATCTTAACATTTTTATTACCGGAGTTAGGAAACTTTTGAATTCTCATTCTCTTAGATACTTCAAGATTCTTCTTTGAATCTTCACTTATATATTTTAATCCTTATCTTTCTCTTTCACTTAGGTTATAGCCTAAGGTACACTTACCTAAGTTTATAGCCTACAGCTTTGATACCAACCTGTGACGCCCCCAAATTAAGGTCCCTTCGAACCTCAAACTCGGTCCGCCACGATACTACTATCATCAAACTATTTATATTTTTCATTCATAACTTAATGAATATAACCTTGCTTATTACAATTTAGAGTATAAATTCTTTCCATTACCAGGATCTACACAATGACCCCAAACTTTTATAAGTTTCACAACTTGGTCATTTACTATTCCTGTATTACATCACATTCGATGTTATATAAATATGAGAAATACTTTAAAATTTTACAATCTCCTTTGAAATAAATCTTTAATTGATATCTTAACTCGAATCAAATACAAATCCCTGAATCAAATTATTCTGTGATTCACTTTATTCAATTTCTGTATAAATCTTTACATCTCGATTAGAATTTCTCTATGTACCGCCTAGTACAACTTTACAACTTAACATTTATTACACGTAGTAAACTACTATCAAGTATATCTACTAGAACCTAAACATGGTTACAGAGCATATATTTAATTAAACAATTCAATCTGCTTTGATGTGACTAAACTTTCTCAATCAAGTAGCACGTAACCTTTACCGGGTATCTTTAACCTACAAAAGTGGTTATTTGCAAGGGTGAGCTTGACAGCCCAGCAATTCTAACAGTTTTCATGCAACACATAGCATATAATAGCATATTCAGTTCATGCATTCATAATCAATTAATATTTACTAAGCATGTTACTTCACACATAACAGGCATAAAGATTTACTAACATAAGCATATCATCGAAGATTAACTTTCACATTTTATACATATCTCATATGCATTTTATATATATACATCAACATTTGCATAGCATAATATAGCTCATCAAACAGTTATCGAATTCATATAACAAATAGGAACTGAAAGACTTGCTTGATTCGTAGTTTATGAACTATGACTTAACTACTTAAAGCTTATCTACACTTTGTGTATTCCTACACAGTTATATAATCATGGATTCATATCCATCAGTAACATATTTCATGTATTCTCAATGCAATAACAATGTTACATTGTTTCCTAAAAAGGTTTGTAAAACCTACACTTCACTTTCTTATCACATTCTCGGAGTAGCTAGGTCCGTATAGGTATACCTTAACCATTCGGACACGACATCAACATCTATATATCTCTATCGCACACTTGACTTGTTACGTGATCGACATATTTAAAACTCGTATAGGTAAGTTCAAACGTACACATAACGTCTACCTTTGTCGTAACTTCATACAACATCGCCTATACTATATATTCATAGCACAATTCAGTTTGTAAGACATTACAAATCCAAACAATGTATCATTTCTAAATATCTTGAAAGTATTCCTTTGGACTTAACTTTTGAAAATCCTAATTAACATTCATCTCTAACACATAGCATGCTTCTTAACACCTTACATAGCATATTGGTCATATATTACAAGTTAAAGTAATCATATAAGCATGCTTCAAACATCATATCAAAAATAGATCACACAACTGACTGCAGCATGGCGCAGCTGCGCCCTGTCCAGGCTTAAGGACGACGCAGCTGCGCTGTCCCCTGGCCAGTCCAAGGTTGGGCTTTACACTTCCTATTTTCAGTCCATACTTTAATACACTTAGGCACTTACACTTATCATGAATACATGCTAGAGGTCTTTACATACTTGTATGACCACCTCAAGTTCAACCTTATATGTTAGAGACTTTAGTTTAGGATTTCCACGAATCAAAACCAAATAGGGTTATGAAATCACTAGGTGTACTAATTGGCCTTATGTTCTCATAAAGAGGTTATGTAATCTTTACTACACATGCTTGTACATATTCATATCTTTTACTCATAGCTAGCATTGTTTAACACTTTAAAACTTACTTTACCCTCATGCTTGGTTTACTTCCGTTATGTTTAACATATAAGACTTATGTTTAGTGACATAATAAAACATAACATGGCATCTCGAGCCTTTAAAATCTAAATACTCATATAATGCAACCTAAGTTCAAGAATATGCTCGAGGTTGCCCTTGAAATCATTTTCATGAATGATGTAATATAGCACATATAAATCATATCTAGGGATATTATAGACATAACATGACTTATAAATCAATTAGAATTTAGATATCCATGTGATACAACTAGATTTTGAAAATATGTTCAAGTTTGCTTTTGAAACCACTTTAAACTTGAATAATGCCACTCAACACATACAAGACAACTTTAAGGCTCTATTCATATGTAGTCAAGTCATGTTAACATGCTTGCAAGGTTAGAATGTATACTATGTAACAAGCATGCATATTAGCTCACTAGGCTAAGCTTTTCCTTGAAAAACTTCTCTAACACAAAGCCTAATAAGTTTGATCATGGCAAGACACTATAAACCTCATATCATGCTCATTTACATCTTAAATCCATCATGTATATAGACTACTAATATCAGAACTCGTAGAACATAAATCTCATCAAAATTCATATTTTCATTAAAAACTTACTACTAAGTTCAACATGTTAATGCTTCCTCACGAATCACATAAACACGAGTTAACAGGTTATTCATGCATCTCTAAACCATACTAGCGTATTTACCAAGACAGCATATAGATATGACATCCATACCTATCAAGTTCATATCTAAAGTTCTGAATCCATTTTAAACTTTACACTTTCATTAATCACGTATGCTAATTTAGTACAACATGCTCACATTATGGTAACATAGTTGTGTATACACATTACACATGCTTGCATGTTAGTTTATGTCATAATATTTGACTAACACTTGTCAGACCTTAAAACAGAAAATAAAACTAAACTCAGAGGCCGGCGCAGCTACGCTGCGCCTTAGTTCAATTATAGCGCAGCTGCGCCGTGTCTAGTTCAGACCAGTAGCAGTCTGCTTCAGTAGATTGCTAGCCCAACCACAAAATTCACTTATGAAATCATTCTTAAACACTCTTGTAACAGTTTAAACATGTTTATATGGTCATATAACAACTATATAGACATTACCCAACTTCATTAACATCCAATTCCACAAAATCACGAATTTAAAATTTCAAGAATTCAAGAACTCTGTTTGACAGAAACTGGAATGGAAAGCAAGGAAGAGGGGTTATACCTCTGCAAATGTGAATGAACTTGCTACTTATTGGGCTTCCAATGTCCTGGAATACTTGTATGCTCTCAACCTCCTACTTAGCAATTATCAGACAACTCCAAGCATCACCACTGAGAAATATTTCTGCTATTTAAAGAAAACGTTTTGACTGGACATTTGTGTTACTCAAGCTTGGAACCCATGGTGTAATGGAATAGAACAATGGTTCCTAAGGAGTTGCTTACCAACCCCATACCAGCCACCTTCCTAGCCATGAACACCTAGGATTAGCAGCTTGAATGATACGTAAAGAGAGTTTAGGCCACTATTCCTTGTGCCTATGTGCCACTCAATTTGGGACAAGTGAAAAAAATCTCAAAAATCTTGTTATCTAGGCTTGGTTTGGTTTATTTAATTCCCATAATGTAATCTTAATGTACAATTGTTACCATATTAGGAATTTAAGGATTAAATATATACTCACATCATATAGTCCATGTACATTAAATACACGCATTAAAACAACGCAGTTATGCATTACTGCCTGGGTATTCTCCATAACTATTTCTATTACTCATATAACCACATTATAACATTATTTGATATTAATGTTTATCTACACATTTATTTCATTCCCAATTTCTAGAATACACATATAATCTATTATTTCTGTATTAAAATGCAACACAGTACTTCATTGTACTACTTGACACCTTATATCATTAGTCTCAATTAAACGACACACTTCACGTATTCTTAAGCCGTAGGTATTATATGTTACTACTGCCCACATTTTCCATATTACCCATAGTAATATCATTTAATGATTATACCCCCATTAATATTTTAATTGGGCTAAATATCATTTAGTTGGGTGCTTTCAACCCACACAATAATTAATTAATATTAATCATTTCTTTTCAATAATTACTATGCATTCCTCTAATTAGTAGAATATAATATTCTATAATATCTCTTAATTAACCAATATTTAATCCGGGTTAATTAATTAACTATTATTCAAATCCATTCATGGACAACTTAACCATCACTTAAGATTTTTATTATCCTTATGAGTCCTTAATACCCATTTCTAAAACTTTAAATTCCAAAAACTGATTTTACAGACCGGCGCAGCTGCGCCATATCAAAATGAGAGGCAAACAAGTTCTGCACCAGCAAAAATAAAACCTATGCTTCTAAATGCTTTACACACTCTCTTAAGCGTTATCTCGTCTCACATTAATCACACCTTTTGTGACGAACGAAATTTTTTAAATTAATTTTAAATATTTATTGAATTAAATAAATATTTTTCGATGATTTAATTATTGGATTAAATAATTAATTGATGCAATTATGGTAGATTAATTTAATTATATGTGTTACATTTATTAAATTAATGTAGAGAAATTTTATTATTCAAGTATATGACTATGCGAGCTTATTGAATTAAATGAAATATTTAATTAAGCATGATGTTATTTAATTAATGTAATTATTAATTAGAGATTTAATAAATTGTCATTATTTATTAATGAGATATTTAATTATGTGACTATGTGAAATCATGAGAAATTATTATATTTTATTTATATTAAATTAAATAAGATATATGAATTATTGTACAAGTGGGTGTGACATGATTTAAACTATATGGTAAATGTTTTATTAAATTAAATGGTTTTGTAATTTATTTAACTAGCCAAACAAGGTCTTATTGGGAGTTGGGATCAGTTACCCATGACTGGGTTAACAGGCCACAATGCGCCAGTCTTTTATTACGACGTCTTCTTCTCATTCCTTATTATTTCTAAGTCTGCAAATTAGAGAGGGAGAGAATTAGAGAGTTTGAGAAGTCTGAGAGAAAGTTTGAGTGTATAATTATCAATTACTTGTGAAAGAATCACCACTGATCATCTCTTCCATTAGTTATACTCTGGGTAATTCTCCTTCCCAAATTTATAATTTACGTCTTTTAATTTTCATAGAAATATGACTTTCAAAACCTCTGTTATGTCTCTGTAATTGAGAAATTATGTTGTTATATGGATATATGTAATAATACGAGTTTCATAATATGTTTATATATATATATATATATATATATATATATATATATATATATATATATATATATATATATATATATATTGCATGATTCCATATCCTATGTTTCGTAATCTGATGACTTGCTATTCCAAAATAAATTACAGGGTTTTGGTTTGGCCTTAAGGCCTTATACGTGATTTTAGTATGTCAAACATAAATGTTTTCATAAATTTTACACCCTTATATTATTGAGCATGTCAATACGAAGAGACCGAAGTTTAAATGAACGGATTCGGTGTTATAACGAATCCGTAGGGACAATTTTCATGTTTTATTTTCTAAACCTTCATGAACATCAAAGTCAGTGAATTTTTATGTTTTAAATTTGTTATTAAGTGTTTAAAATTGTTAATGTCAGTATATAAATGTTGGGTTGTGTTTATACATGAACTATAACATGTGGGTATGTCTAATTTCAAGTAGAAAATAAGAAATTGGGAGAAATTGGCATGTTCTGCGATTTTTCGCGAACTGCCATTTCTGTGTCTGGTGCGCCGCGCCGTAGCGCCGGCTACCTGTACATTTCTCGCTCCGCAGCGCCGCAGCGCCAAGACTCGAGTTGCAGCGCCACGGCGTCATAACGCCAAGTGTTCGCCCGTAGCGCCACCGCGCCGCAGCGCGAAGATCACGTGTATCAGTGGCGCCGTAGCGCCACTCTCCAGAAAATTCAGAAATGAGATACTTTTTAAAAATATTAAAGTCTAACAAGTGTTAGTGGATTGATGTAATGAACATGTAAATATGTTAGAAGAATAATGTGATGATAAAAATAGTTATTTAAACATGTAAATAACATAATTACATGTGATTTAAATTATTGAATTCATAATTAGATTATTATTCATGAAGTACAAATTATGTGATAATGAGATAAATTGACTAAGTATAGTCGATAACTAAAGTAGACAACGAGAATGAGTTTATGTTGATTAGTTAATTTATAATTAACTTGTATTGTGTATATGAATGGTATGTAGGATTTAATTCAAAGAACGTGCTTAGTTAAAGTGTAATCTACGCACGAGGCAAGTTTCCTAAACTTAAACTCTTAAATTTGAGTAAGTTCCCTAACCCTACTTGTCATTATTGTTCAAATTTATTATTTACCTTGAATAAATTATCGTTACTATTATTCAAGTTCAAATGCTATATTAAAGATTGATTATCTTTTCAAAGTATGATTTAGTTATACAATAATTGTTCTATTGTATACTTCTTGAGATTATTATTCAAATTGAATATCATTATTGTTGAACCTTATTAGATTAGTGAAACCTTAATGATTCAACTAGTCCATAGTTGATGAGCGTTCTAAATTTCAGAACCCTTGATGAATTATCCAAACCAAACTTCCTTTGGTGCGGACTTAAATGTCAAACTGAGATGAACAACCCTGTATAGGGGATTATTTACGCTTTAGCGTTAAGATATTGTGCACAGTATGGTACTAAGGGCTGATCCCCCTAAGTACGAGAAGAAGGTCCATAGTCTTATGACTGTTAAAGGTTTCAAGTATAACCCTTGTTAACCTAGGACATAGTTCAAGGTCTTATGACTCTCAGAATTCTTTTGATTCTTGTTATTCACTCTTGATTCAAAAGTTGAGCGTTTATTCAGATGTCTTTAATTTATCCGCATGTTATTATACTGTTATTGAGCTCACTCTTGCTTAATAATAACATTGAAAATAAGAACGAAAGAGCTGACGAACCTTCCACTAATAAGGGCAAGGGCAAAGTTAGCAAATGATGGAGACTTGTTATTTGATATGACTTGCTATTTTATATGATGTATTTGTTTAAGACTTATATATTTATAATTCCGCACAGATGTTTAAGGTTAGTTTAACCTGGGATTGTATTATTATTCAGATGTTGTAACCCTATAAAGGGAGGATTTTAATTCTATTTATTGAATGGTTGCAATTATTATGGGTAGATAGATAGATGATATTTGTACAGTGAACACCAAATTCCGTGGAATCGAAGTTCCTAGATTTGGGGGTGTCACAAGTTGGTATCAAAACCTTAGGTGGGGGAACAACCTTAGGCAGTAGCCTTACAGAAAGAAGATAGTAAAGGAAAACTCTTATCGAGTTTTAAGAAATGAATTTTTGGTAATTCATTGAAGATAATAAAATACATTATGTGTTTATGAGTTAATTTATGTGCTCGTTAGTACAACTTAGTAACTAAAACTTAAAATTTTATTGTCAGGATGACGAATGTTGAAGAAGCTAGTCAAGCTGGGGAGAAAGAACCCCGATTACCTATAGTACCTACAAAGGAGGAGCTCCGAGACATACATGTTGTTAGGGAACAGTTAGTTCAGAGGGAGTCATCTCCATTGATCACTGTTGTTGGTCAGGAGCATGAGCCCGAGACTGATCCTGAGGAGGAGTTTGTTGAGGAAGAGGAAGAAGAACAGTTACCACGGTACACCGTTGATGCTGAGATGTATGACAAGTTATACGACCATAACGTGGAATTACAAGACAAGGTTCAGGAATTGACTGAGCGAGCGACTGTTCAACAGTCTACTTTAGAGGAGAAGAAGAGGGAGATTTCGACTCTTCACATACGATTGGGAAATGTACAATGGGATTTGGTCCATGAGAAGGGTCAAACCGAAGATAAGACCGAGGAGATAGAGAAGCTGAAAAAGGAACTGAAATAAATCTCCGAAAGACTGAAAATAGCATAGGAAGGATGGGTAAGAGAATCACGTCTAGCTGATCGTGCAGAAGATGATTGTCGTGCAAAGAAGGCAAAGCTTGAAGAGACATACACCACACTTAATCATGCAATAGATGAGGCTTAAGAACGAGTTTTGAGATACTCCATCCAGTTCGAAGGACTTCCGTCGTATATGCTGGATCGCAAGACGATGTCTCGTATCATGGATGAGGAGCGTGGCAAGGCTATTGAACTCCTTGATAGATAGGATTAGAATCCGTTTAATTATGTGAAAGACTTAATTAGTTTTTATATGTAAATTCCGATGTGTTTATGAACGAAGGAATATGTAAATATTTTAAATCATGTGGATTCTTTATTCCAGGATAATTGATGTAAATATCAGTTATGCTATAGTTTGATGTTAAAACTTTGAGTTGAATTAAATATATTAAGTTGTTTGAGATGATATGTTAGATTGTTAAGTAATGCCTTAACTATTTAGAGAAATAAATAAAGTTCTAATAAGCGTTTATTTTATCAGAAATATGCCGCCAAGGAGAAGACAACAACGTCAATCGGCTCAGGAAGAGTCAACCAATAATAACAATAATGTCAACGCTAATCCTATTCAGCAGTTGGTGAACTTACTGACGGGAGCAATGAACAATCAACCTCAAGCTCCACCAAACGCAACGTTTAAAGACTTCAAGGCGGTGAGACCGCCAGAGTTCAAAGGTTCCAGGAACCCAATCGAGGCTCAAACGTGGGTCATGAAAATGGAGAAAGTATTCGACGTTGCTAGGGTTAGAGAAGACCAGAAGACCGCTTTCGCAACGTTTATGTTGAAGTCTGAGGCTAACTACTGGTGGCAAGCAAACAAAGTGCGAGGAGGTGAAGGTGTAATTACGTAGGAGAGATTTAAAGAAATGTTTTTCGAAATGTACTTCCCAACTAGTTCGCCGAATCAGATGAAGATTCAATTTCTGGAACTGAAGTAGGGAAACATGAGCGTACCTGATTATGTGGCTAAATTCGATGAGTTGGCAAGGTTTGCCCTGTTCCAAGTACACACTGACGAAAGAAAGGCCAGAAGATTTGAACAAGGACTAAAGCCTTGGGTTTACAGTAAGGTGTCAATGTTTCAGATAAACACATTTGCCGGAGTACTGGAAAAGGCCATCCTCACTGAAGGTGGTAGCGATGCGGTGACCAAGTACAATTAAGAGCAGAAGAAGAAGAAGAGTGAAGGTGAAGAAAATAACAAGACTGGTGGGAGTAACACTGGGGTAGTCATAATCAGAAGAGGAAGTGGACGGATAACTCATCAGCTGGAAGTCAACAAGGAGGGAAGAAGAAGAGAATCGAAGCATGCCCGACTTGCGGGAAAGCCCATCTAGGAGTTTGTATGAAAGGAAAAAGAGTGTGCTACAATTGTGGTCAGGAAGGCCACATAGCACGAAATTATCCAAACCCAAAGAAGGGTGCTTGTTTTAACTGTGGTTCGAAGGATCATCTAGTAAGAGACTGCCCTAAGAAGGTATCAGGAGGAATAGTATCAGGAGGAAACCGGGGAAATACCAGTGAAAATACCTTAACCATCACCGGACCACCAGCAACAAACCGACCGACTTGCTATTCCAAAATAAATTACAGGGTTTTGGTTTGGCCTTAAGGCCTTATACGTGATTTTAGTATGTCAAACATAAATATTTTCATAAATTTTATACCCTTATATTATTGAGCATGTCAATACGAAGAGACCGAAGTTTAAATGAACGGATTCGGTGTTATAACGAATCCGTAGGGATAATTTTCATGTTTTATTTTCTAAACCTTCATGAACATCAAAGTCAGTGAATTTTTATGTTTTAAATTTGTTATTAAGTGTTTAAAATTGTTAATGTCAGTATATAAATGTTGGGTTGTGTTTATACATGAACTATAACATGTGGGTATGTCTAATTTCGAGTAGAAAATAAGAAATTGGGAGAAATTGGCATGTTCTGCGATTTTTCGCGATCTGCCATTTCTCTGTCTGGTGCGCCGCGCCGCAGCGCCGGCTACCTGCAAATTTCCCGCGCCGCAGCGCCAAGACTCGAGCTGCAGCACCACGGCGCCGCAGCGCCAAGTGTCCGGCCGTAGCGCCACCGCGCCGCAGCGCGAAGATCACGTGTATCAGTGGCGCCGTAGCGCCACTCTCCAAAAAATTCAGAAATGAGATTTTTTTAAAAAATATTAAAGTCTAACAAGTGTTAGTGGATTGATGTAATGAACATTTAAATATGTTAGAAGAATAATGTGATGATAAAAATAGTTGTTTAAACATGTAAATAACATAATTACATGTGATTTAAATTATTGAATTCATAATTAGATTATTATTCATGAAGTACAAATTATGTGATAATGAGATAAATTGACTAAGTATAGTCGATAACTAAAGTAGACAACGAGAATGAGTTTATGTTGATTAGTTAATTTATAATTAATTGGTATTATGTATATGAATGGTATGTAAGATTTAATTCAACGATCGTGCTTAGTTAAAGTGTAATCTACGCACGAGGCAAGTTTCCTAAACTTAAACTCTTAAATTTGAGTAAGTTCCCTAACCCTACTTGTCATTATTGTTCAAATTTATTATTTACCTTGAATAAATTATCGTTACTATTATTCAAGTTCAAATGTTATATTAAAGATTGATTATCTTTTCAAAGTATGATTTAGTTATACAATAATTGTTCTATTGTATACTTCTTGAGATTATTATTCAAATTGAATATCATTATTGTTGAACCTTGTTAGACTAGTGAAACCTTAATGATTCAACTAGTCCATAGTTGATGAGCGTTCTAAATTTCAGAACCCTTGATGAATTATCCAAACCAAACTTCCTTTGGTGCGGACTCGAATGTCAAACTGAGATGAACAACCCTGTATAGGGGATTATTTACGCTTTAGCGTTAAGATATTGTGCACAGTATGGTACTAAGGGCTGATCCCACTAAGTACGAGAAGAAGGTCCATAGTCTTATGACTGTTAAAGGTTTCAAGTATAATCCTTGTTAACCTAGGACATAGTTCAAGGTCTTATGACTTTCAGAATTCTTTTGATTCTTGTTATTCACTCTTGATTCAAAAGTTGAGCTTTTATTCATATGTCTTTAATTTATTCGCATGTTATTATACTGGTATTTCATTTTTATACTTGTGGGCATTTGTGCTCACTCTTGCTTAATAATAACATTGCAGTTAAGAACGAAAGAGCTGACGAACCTTCCACTAGTAAGAGCAAGGAAAAAGTTAGCAAATAATGGAGACTTATTATTTGATATGACTTGTTATTTTATATGATGTATTTGTTTAAGACTTATTTATTTATAATTCCGCATAGATGTTTAAGGTTAGTTTAACCTGGGATTGTATTATTATTCAGATGTTGTAACCCTATAAAGGGAGAATTTTAATTCTATTTATTGAATGGTTGCAATTATTATGGGTAAATAAATAGATGATATTTGTACAGTGAACACCAAATCCCGTGGAATCGAGGTACCTGGATTTGGGGGTGTCACACCTTTAGTTTCATACCATTGGTTACTATCATCCTTAACAATTTAAGAATCACACTTCGAGTTCTAAAACTCTATTCCTTTCACTATAAAATCTCATTTATAGTACCAATAACACAGAACTTGAATATAACACATACATACATACCTTTCATTTCATTCCTTGCCATGTATTGAATTACGTAATAATTCCCTAACCATCTTAAAGGTATAACGGTCATCTACTCTCGTCAACAACGTATATATATACCAGTCTAAACCTAGCACGCGTCGAGCCTTTAATAGTATTCAATATAGTACACTGAGTGGTTTTCCACAAACAACCAACAAATTAGTTTTCGTCTCGTCTGCACTGTTTTCACAATGAGTTAGATCGATTACTAATTCGTATATACCTTCGCTCTCTAAAGGAATTATTTAGCCCAGCTCCTATGCATTCACCATTAAAGAGTACGGTTGCAATACCTTGGACTTGATACATACTCATACAAATACTCAAGAAATTGGTGATTATCAAAGATATTTAATGTCACCATCTACTATTATAAAATAATTTCACATAAATTATTTGACATGAATAGATAAATTCTCATCCATCTTCTTACTAATTCATCTCTACAATTTATCACAAATATATCATAATGATATATATTCATTAAACACAATATTACATATTACATAGCTTATATTACCCTATGTAACACAATACCATATACCTCGTAACAAATATATATACTCATTCGAACCCATCTCATGCTTTAAGAATTTTATTCACTAAATTCTTATTTTAATATTTTCTAAAAATTCGGATTCTTACAATTAGGGGAGGTTGTGCAAGATTGATAATACTTGCATGACTAAATTAAAAATGGAGGTATAGATGAAGGTACTGTACTATAACTATTTTTTTCACATGTATAGAACTATTGATTCACATGACTATACTACTGATTCACATGATGTACTATTAGAGGAGGTGGTGCAAGTTTGATAATACTTGTAGTACTAAATTAAAAAATGGAGGAAAAGATGAAGGTGTTATATTGTAATATTTCGAGGCCCAAAACGTACAATTATCAAAACAATATTTTTCTATAAATAGAAGCTCATTCTTCTTTCATTCTCACCAATTCTTTAAGACTCACAAGAGCAATTATAGAGAGAGAAGCTATAGAAAGAAAGAAGAAGAGAAGTCTGCTACTTCACTATTTCAGTATCCAGATATTTTTTGAGGTAAGGGATATTATTTATTTTATATTCTGAAGAGATATTATTTTTAGAATTCGTATGAATATTATTTCCGTTCAATATTCGTAAGGAATATTATTTTCGTTCAATATTTGTAAGGGGTATTATTTATTTTATATTCAGAAGAGATATTATTTTTCGTATTCGTATGGATATTATCTTCATTCAATATTCGAATGAAATAATATTTTCTTTCATACTCTGTAGTATGTAAGTATTATTATTTTGTTTCGTATTCCTACTTCTACACTCAATTTGTTGAAGTATTTCTTCTATACTCTGTGAAATTAGTAGAATATCCTTAATATTTGTATTTCATCCTGTATCTTTTTATAAAAATATTATTCTGAGCTTTCTTGATAATTATTGATATTTTCATGTCGGAGTACTATTCATGAGTTACTATTTATAGGTTACTATTCACCTAATTACTATTCACTCGAATATTATTCACTTAGGTATTTAGGGACACTTTTCATGCCGAGGTACTATTCACAAAGTACTATTCACGGGATACTATTCACCCGAAAAATATATTTCTTTTCTGTCCAAATTATTTTTGATACATGAATATTATTCTTGAATTTTACTCCACAAAGAAGTATCATATTGATAATTTGGATATTTTTAAACTTTAGATAAATTTAAAGTCTTTAATATTTATCCGTGATTTCGTTTGATTAATGCTTATATCATTGTCATCATCCTCATGCTTATATTGTGATGAAAGTCATCTTTGGCTTACGTGCATAGATGAACTATTGATTGGTATGATTATGACTAAGGATCATTCGGCATAATCATGACCTATAATATTACAAATGATGTGGTAAAAGTCCTCATTGGACCGTAGTGCATTGATGGACAGTTGTTGGTATGATTATGATCAGGGATTATTCGATATAATCATTACCATTGATAATTACATGAATATCCTAGGCCCGTAGTGCAGAGATGATTCGATGATGTGGTTTATTTATTAAGCTGAGTCTCAGCGATAAAGTGGATAAAAACCTTTTTAAATCATAGAAGATAGTAGATATCATGCTCTACTTGACTCTTCTAATGTATTGCTCGTTCTGCTGCCACTGTGGTTGAAAAGTTTTATCATCTACCATATGTTCTAAATCTTTGATTTATTACTGATGAAGGCTATTGATAATTTAATTATCTTGAGTCATGATATTCTTTACTCGGCTAGTTGTGCTCACCCTTTTGTTTTACAATTTCTTTCAGGTAATAAGAGTGTAGCTGGGTCGAGCGGGGATAACAGGAGAATAGAACGATGGTTTATAGCTGTTGAGGTTTCCCTTAAAATAGTATGGAAATAATTTTATTGAGAATTTTAGATAAGTGTGCCATATTTTATACGTCATTTTAACCGTTCATTTTGGTGAACCGAATAGGATGAGGTGAACCCAACTTTGGAAGGGTGTTTTGCCACTATCATACGTGATGTCTAATGACAGACGACTTCGTGTTATCATAAGACAAGGTTATGCATATGCACTTGCTGATTATATCTATGAGCACTACCTATATAATCTCGGAGTTTGGTTGAAATATAATTCTTAATTGGAGATAATAGAGATAAGTATATGTCAAGAGAAGACTCACTATTGGAAAGAACATGATAGAAATCTTCTCATTTTTCTTTGGGGACTATTGGGTCAAACAAGGATAATTCTTGAGTCATATGATATCTATCATAACTTAGATGCATGGCCTCCCATGTACGAAGGTTTCCTTGAGCATTTTCCAAATATTTTAATTAATTTCTAAAACAGTTATTAACTGTACTTTTATGTAAAGTACCATTGTAAGGTGTTGTGCTCGAGACACCATGAGAGTTACATATATTTGTATTAAAACTCACAGCTTATGTGTTGTCGTACTCTGCACGATAGTTCAACAGTTGTATAAATGAAGTTTGTATTTGATTTCTGTAGTGTGATATCTGGCGACTCATAATGGGTTGTGTGGACCTATTTTAGGGGCGTCACAAATGGTATCAAAGCTTAGGGATATGGTCACTGGCGGATATATGAGTCTAAAACTAGGAGGGAAGAGACGAGTAATATACTTCGCTAGTGTGTACTTACCTAAGCTGAAATTTTTACTTGATAAGTTGACAAATTGTGATATGTCAATTAACCTTTATTTTGAAGATATATTCTAGAATGATATTTGAAATACAAGAGATGAGCAATGAGAAAATCATGATACAGAGAAAATAACCGGGAAGGTACAATTCGAAAAGAAAGCAAGGTATTCTCATCTCTTTGAACTACCAGGTACGTAAATTTTGAGGGCGAAATTTCATAAGGAGGGGAGATTGTAAGACCCCGAATTTTATGAAATGAAAGTATTCAATTTTCTGATAATTGTTATTCTATTTAGTAAATGGATAAATTGATAAAAGGTTAAAGTTAAGGGTGATATTTGAAAATTTTACAAAGTAAGAAAGTTGATATAAAATATTCGTTGTGTCGGGGAATATTCTTTTTAACAGAAAATATTTGTACGATGACACAATCATTGGTGAACCCCACAACGAAAGTATTGTCGTAGTTAGAAAATGACAGAAATATCTTTTTATGAAAATAACGGCGAAAGTTTTTACCGTTAAACTGTTAAACTACCCGGTGGTAAAAGTATAGTATTACGTGTGGTTGCATAGTAGCATACGGTATTAATTTTTGATGCTTACGTGAGAAGTCACTCAGTTATACTCAATTATTGCTACAGTAATTGCTGCATAATATCTCTTATAATATTGATTCAATTATTGTCACAGTATCATCTGCATAATATTTTATATTATTAAATCAATAATTATGATGACAAAGTTATTCATATTATTATTTGTAATATTGACGATGTCTGGAAAGTTCTGTCGAGGATAAGTTTGGTCACCTAATTGCACGTCAATTAGGAGAAATCCTTATCGGAAAGCCCCCTCTTTCTTAGGAATGATCTGGTTGTTAAATATTATGAGTTATAATATTAATGATGAATAAGTTTGTGTTGATTAAATATGAAATTGATATTTCTATTATGTTGGGATTATTATTGTTAGTGGAAATCGACATTTATTTCGATAAGGTTATATTGACCAATCGGGTAATTAATCGAATAAATGAGTAAGTAATTGCTATTAATTCACATGTTTATAACTATTTGTTCGCATGTATGTACTATTAATTCACATGCATGTACTATTATGGGAGGTGGTGCAAGATTGATAATACTTGCATGACTAAATTAAAAATGGAGGTATAGATGAAGGTACTATACTATAACTATTTTTTTTTCACTTGTATAGAACTATTGATTCACATGACTGAACTATTGATTCACATGATGTACTATTAGGAGAGGTGGTGCAAGTTTGATAACACTTGTAGAACTAAATTAAAAATAGAGGAAAAGATGAAGGTATTATACTGTAATATTTCGAGCCCCAAATTGTGCAATTGTCGAAACTATATTTTTTTATTAATAGAAGCTCATTCTTCTTTCATTCTCACCAATTCACTAAGACTCACAAGAGCAATTATAGACAGAGAAGCTATAGAAAGAAAGAAGAAGAGAAGTCTGCTACTTCACTATTCTAATATCCAGTCTTCTTCTGAGGTAAGGGATTTATTTATTTCATATTCTGAAGAGATATTATTTTTCGTGTTCATATGAATATTATTTCCGTTCAATATTCGTATAGAATATTATTTTCGTTCAGTATTCGTAAGGGTGTTATTTATTTCATATTCTGAAGAGATATTATTTTTCGTATTAGTATGAATATTATTTCCATTCAATATTCGTAAGTAATATTATTTTCGTTCAATATTTGTAAGGAGTATTATTTATTTCATATTCAGAAGAGATATTATTTTTCGTATTCGTATGGATATTTTCTTCGTTCAATATTCGAATGAAATAATATTTTCTTCCATACTTTGTAGTATGTAAGTAATATTATTTTGTTTCGTATTCCTACTTCTACACTCATTTTGTTGAAGTACTGCTTCTATATTCTGTGAAATTAGTAGAATATCTTTGATATTTGCGCTTTATCTAGTATCTTTTCGTGAAAATATTATTCTGAGCTTTCTTGATAATTATTGATCTTTTCATGCCGGAGTACTATTCATGAGTTACTATTTATGGGTTACTGTTCACCCAGTTACTATTCACTCAAATATTATTCACTCGGATATTTGGGGCACTTTTTATGTTGGGAGTACTATTCATGAGGTACTATTCCTGAAGTATTATTCATAGGGTACTATTCACGGAGTACTATTCGCCCGAAAAATATTTTTTTTTTCTATCCAAATCATTTTTGATACATGAATATTATTCTTGAATTTTACTCCACAAAGCAGTATCATGTTGACAATTTGGATATTTTTAAACTCAGGATAAATTTAAAGTCTTTAATATTTATCCTTGATTTCGTTTGATTAAGGCTTATATCATTGTCATCATCCTCATGCTTATATTGTGATGAAAGTCATCTTTGGCTTACGTGAATAGATGGACTGTTGATCGGTATGATTATGATCAGGGATCATTCGGTATAATAATGACCCGTAATGTTACAAATAATGTGGCAAAAATCCTCATTGGACCGTAGTGCATTGATAGATAGTTGTTGGTATAATTATGACCAGGGATTATTCGGTATAATCATGACAATTGATAATTACATGAATATCCTTAGCCCATAGTGTAGGGATGATTCGATGATGTGGTTTATTTATTAAGTTGAGTCTTAGCGATAAAGTGGATAAAAAAACTTTTTAAATTATAGAAGATAGTAGATATCATGCTCTACTTGACTCTTCTAATGGATTGCTCGTTCTGCTGCCACTGTGGTTGAAAAGTTTTATCATCTACCATATGTTCTAAATCTCTAATTTATTACTAGCGAAGGCTATTGATAATTTAATTATCTTTAGTAATGATATTCTTTACTGGGCTAGTTGTGCTCACCCTTTTTCTTCACAATTTTTTTCAGGTAATAAAAGTGTAGTTGGGTCGAGCGGGAGTAATAGGAGAATAGAACGATGGTCTATAGTTGTTGAGGTTTCCCTTAAAATAGTATGAAAATAATTTTATTGAGAATATTAGATAAGTGTGTCGTATTTTATACGTCATTTTAACAGTTAATTTTGGTGAACCGAATAAGGTGAGGTGAACCCAACTTTGGAAGAGTGTTTTGCCACTATCATAAAGATGTCTAATGACAGATGACTTCGTGTTATCATAAGACAAGGTTATGCACATGCACTTGCTGATTATATCTATGAGCACTACCTATATAATCTCGGAGTTTGGTTGAAATATAATTCTTAATTGGAGATAATGGAGATAAGTATAAGTCAAGAGAAGACTCACCATTTGAAAGAACATGAT
The DNA here is from genome assembly GCA_016801055.1 of Panax notoginseng. Taxonomy (NCBI): domain Eukaryota; kingdom Viridiplantae; phylum Streptophyta; class Magnoliopsida; order Apiales; family Araliaceae; genus Panax; species Panax notoginseng. The sequence goes on along the minus strand of CM029022.1, from coordinate 151,686,911 downwards.
AGTAATCTTCTCGTTTTTCTTTGGGGTTTATTGGGTCAACCAAGGATAATTCTCGAGTTATATGATATCTATCATAACTTAGATGCATGGCCTCCCATGTACGAAGGTTTCCTTGTCCAAAGATTTTCATTTCTAAAACAGTTATTGACTGTACTTTTATGTAAAGTACCATTGTAAGGTGTTGTGGTCGAGACACCATGAGAGTTACATATATTTATATTAAAACTCACAGCTTATGTGTTGTCGTACTCTGCACGACAGTTCAATAGTTGTATAAATAAAGTTTGTATTTAATTTCTGTAGTGTGATATTTGGCGACTTAGAATGGGTCATGTGGACCTATTTTAGGGGCATCAAATAAATTATATTTGATATTTATATTATTATTATTATTTTGCTCAAATAAAAATGGTATAGTGAAATACCGAGTTCGGGTTTCAAGTATCTAAATTTGGGGGCGTCACAAGTTAGTATCAGAACTTTAGGGTTAGAAACCTTAGGTGGGGGTAGACGTTAGGCTATAACCTTAGGATATAGGAAAACGTTGAAAATACAAATAACTTATATAGAGTTTAAAAGAAGATGAATTGAATAAATTCATCGTAAAATAAAATAAAAGATAACTTATATAAAACTATTATGTGATGTATGTATATATTATATGCTAATCAAAATAATTTATGTGTAGATGTCAGATGGAAAAGAATTAGGATACCCTCAGATCGTAAAGAAGGAGCCAATCTCCATAACCGAGCCAATATCAAAGCAAATAACTAAAATAGAGGCTCACTTTGAAAGCAACCTTGATGAGGTGATTATACTGGAAAATGTAGTATCGATCCCAGAAAAGGTAGTATAACAGATAGGTAGAGTATAATTAGAGAATATAAGGTTAAGCTCGAGTTCATAAAACTCATACTTATGGTAAGTTCATGACTCATAATTATATAAAATTTTTGAACCCCTCAGCGAATGGACGCCAAAGGTCTGACTAGGATAAGTTCTTAAACTCATATGATTGTGGTAAGTTTAACGAACTTGGTATAGTTATGTGTGAATGGATTATTGATGATAATTGGAATATATAGAATACTAACCAATTGGTCCTTAGTGAAGGCGTAAGAAATAAGTAGTATTAGTATTACTTGAATATGTGTGTTCTATGATGTGTATATGATAGGTATGTGGGTATAATGTAATATTCTTAACTTTTGTATAAGTTGTAGCAGTGAATCCCAACTTTTGTGTCACAAAGGGATATCGGATGTTTAAAGTAGTATGTGCTATAGTCTGTAAAGTGCTATGCATATGAATCTATGTTGGATTAATGAAATATGTTTTGTATAAAGATAGTAATTATTTATCTGACCACTGGTTAATACAGTAAACCAAGTTTTCAAAATCTAATATTTTGAATACATGATTATTTGTGTAGAAAATTTTGTGTTATGTGTATACTATAAGACATAGAAGGTAAGTCGATAAAAGATAATTTATGATTTTATTTAATCAGATAATGCCGCCAAGATGAAAAAAAAAAACCAAAGGACAGAAGAACCCGTCAACAAAGCTGGAGGAAAATCAGACCCGATACATAATTTTGCGAATATGGTCGCTCAAGCTATGCAGAATGGAATACCAGCCGCGGGAAATCAGTCAGATAATCGATTGGCGAACTTCAAAGACTTTAAGATAGTAGGACCGCCTGAATTTAGAGGAACAACTGACCCTATAGAAGCATTTGTGATAGCTAGGGTAACGGAGGTGCAAAAGACAGCTTTTACCACCTATATGATGAAAGGGGAGGCAATTTTTTGGTGGGAGACAAATCAAGCTAGAGACAGAGAAGGGAGTAGTGGTGGTAGGACTAGAAAAAGGAAAGGAGATAATTTCAGGAATGCCGAAAATAGGCCAGTAGGTGGAAAGAAACATGTTATGCAATGTGGGAATTGCGAAAAGAATCACTCGAGTGAGTGTTTAAAGGGAAAGTTTGTGTGCTACAAGTGTGGGCAGAAGGGACATATCTCTCCTAACTACCCCAATCCTAGGATGAATAGTGGGTGTTTAATTTGTAGATTAACAGAGCATAAGGTGAAAGACTTTCCAAAAGGGAGAAAGGAGGCAAGAAGTGCGAATACGGGGAAAAGCAGTGGGACATTGGCAATAACGGGACCAACTTCAACAAACAAACCAACAAAATCAACCGCAAGAGTCTTCAACATGACTGTTCAGGATTCGGTAGCAGCCGGGGATGGAATACCAGGTATTATTCAAATACATTTTATTTTCTTATATATAGTAAATTATTTTAATAAAAGAATTTTGAAGGAGGAATTTGAGTTCTTTTAGAAATCAAATTTCTGTTTAATCAGATAGACAAGCTTTATGCTGAGTAGTTAAAGATCAGTAGATTGAATCTGATCGAGATCTACTTGAAATGAATGTGTATGTTATTAACTGTAGTATGTATAAGTTTTGAAACGGTGATTCTGAGGACGGAATTCTTATAAGAGATGGTGAATGTAATAACTCAATATTTTTGATATAATTAAATAAGAAATTTTGCATATAATTATTTTTTTATTTTATTAAAATTAAAGGTGGGAATATGCGCTAGCCAAATTGTATGTATATATATGTGATAAAAAAATTTATTTATTACATGAATAATTACAAATATATTTTTTTTGAATTATTGATCATTATAAATTATATTCTTATAATAAATTAATTTTGTTGTAGAAATGATTTTATTATTTATTTTCCATGAAAATATGATTATAATATTATTTAAATAATATATGAAATGATTATTAGAATTATTATAATAACTACTTTATTATATGAATTTATTCATATTAGTTATTTTAACTTAATTAATAAGTCAGATATGAATTCAAAACCCTAATTACGAATTTTGAATAAGGCATGAGAATAATAATATAATAGTAATAATATTTTAGAACTATAAATATGTATTGTATGTGTGGACTGATAAAGGTTGGTCAATTATGTTGTATCATGACCAAACACCAACATTAATTTGTTTAACCATATTTTGAAACTCAAATGAGAGATTCAAGACTATATAGTGATTGTGTTATATGATTTATGTTGCGTATTATAGAATTTAATGTTATTTAGAGAAACCCTAATTAATATTTAAAAACCCTAATTACTAGAAACCATAACTTCTAAATTAGGAACCCTAACATCAAAATTATAAACCCTAATTTGCTAATTGTAAACCCTAATCGCCAATTAAGCAATCTTAAAGCTAATTAATAAATCTTTAATCCAATTTCCATGATATTTTGATTAGGAAACCTAATCCAATTAAGGAACCCTAATTTATATTTTTAGAAACTTTAGTTACCATTTTTAGATTAATTAGAAAATCTAAGAAAATATAATTTTTTTTAAACCTCAGGGTTAAACCCTAAGGGTCAAACCCTAAGGGTTTGTAAAGTTATATTTTTGCCATTAAAATCATGAGCAAAATGACCAAACTACCCTTCCTTGCATTATTGAAGCTAACTTGTAGATCTTGCCATATAATGTAGTTGGTGATCAAAATAGATTGACCATGTGCTGAAAATCAACACATATCAGCCATTTCACCATCCAAATACATTGCATCTAAGTTATATATATAGATTAAGAGATATAAAGTTCATTATTTAATCTCATTTGATCACAATACACATCCAATACTCTCTCTCTCTAAACCACCGAAATACATTTGCTAGACCAGTCCCAAAACAAGTCCCAAGTTCAACCAAAACAAATCAGGAACCTAGAAATCAAGAACTTGTTCACAGAATGTAAACCCTAAGCCAAAATTTTAATCATGTATGTTGTGTTAGATCTGGTATTTAAGTGTTTAAATGTGTTGTTTGTAGTGTTAATCAATGATCTGGGTTGGTATATGTTAGATCTATAACATCTAAATGCACGAACTTGAAGTTTTCAAAAATCTGGAAAACTGGGAAATGTTGTCTGAAAACCGAATGTCAGACCTCATAGATTATTACCTGTTATGTGTTTTAGTGTTTTAAAGGTTTGTAGTTGTAGCTTGTATTGTTGTTAGTATTCTGAAAGTGGAAACAAGATCATTGAATGTCTATATCAAAAATTATTCACGGTCAAAGTCTGTTGACCGAACACGAATTTAGTTTTCTGGGTAACCTAAAAAACTGAAGAACGTGTTCTGTCAGTGAGTTTGATCGGCTTTGATCTCATTGCTGTCAAGCTGTTAGGATGTATAATGGTATCTAGATTATAGTATGACATAAGGATTACAAGTCCAGCACACTCTCGAATCTTAGAAAACAATGGATCGGATGTAGTAATCGGTCAAAAGGCGTTGACCATTAAGTTTCTGTTTCTGGGTAACCCAAAAGTTACCCAGATGGGTCTGATAGCTTGTTCATGAGTCCCAATATCTATTGTATTATGTAATTTGTATATATTGTCGTATCAGTGTTCTAATATGTTATATGGACTACATATTCAAGCCTTTAGATCACCAAAATGACAAACAGGATCAAAGTAATGGACGGTCAAAGTAGGCAGTATGAACATGAAATGCGTTTTCTGGAATTTCCAGAAAATCATGAACACTGTCTCTGACAAGGTTTGACCGGCATGGATTTAGAGATTATTTTGTTGTTATGATGATTTTGTGTTATAGAATTGTTCATTTACATGTTAGCTACAACCTGGAATCATTAGATCACCAAAAGCTTACCTAGAAAACAAGTAGTAGAAGCCCAAAGTAGGCTAGTCGAACTATTCTTCATTTTTAGGTAACCTAGAAAATGAAGAACAGCTCTGACAGTCACTTTGAATGCTTAGATCTCCTTATTGTGATGCAGTATGACCTTGTTTGTTGTTGAATCATGTAGTATTACACTAGTACTACAAGATCATTGTATTACCTTGCCCAAAAACATCATGATTTGACATTTATGCTTGGTTAAACATGGCTACTCGATCACTGACATTGAATGTTATTGGTGCTCAAGAACACCTTAGGCGATGCTTTATGTTGCTAAAGGCTTTAACGACAGACTTATTGAAATTAATTAATTTAATTTTCAAAAATTATTTAAAAATAGAAATTAATTTCTGAAAATTACAAAAATAATTTTTAAAATTATTTAAAGTTATAAAAATTAACTTTTAATAATTTGACATATTTTTCATAAATATTAGTATTTATCGGAATATTATTGATATTTAATTTATTTAATAAATGCATTAAATAAATTAATTAAAAATAATTTTATTATATTAAAAATCATTTTAAATGATAATAATGTATTTAAAAATATTTTAATTTATAAAACATAACTTTTAATATTTTAAGATAAATTTTATTAATTATTTAATATTAATGATATTAGATTTATTTAACAATTATATTAAATAAATTAGTTTAAAAATGATTTTAATATTATAAAAAATATTTTAAATGAAAATAAAGTGTTTAAAAATATTTGAAGTTATAAAACATAACTTTTAATATTTTAAAATAATTTTATTAATAATTTAATATTAATGATATTTGATTTATTTAATAATTATATTATATAAATAGTTTAAAAATGATTTTTTTTTTATTTAAAAATCATTTAAATAGGATATAAATTGTTTTAAAATATTTTTAAGTTATAATAAATAACTTTGAATATTTTGATAAATAATACATTAATATTTAATATTAATGGTAATTATTTAAAAATGATTTTAAAGATCATTTAAGGGTAATATTAATACTTCAAAAATATTTTAAGTTATTACAAATAACTTTAATATTTTGGCAATGGTTTCATTAATAGTTTAATATTAATTAAATATTAATGATAATAAAATTATTTAATATTTAAATCATTTTATAATGATTTCGGTGTTTGAAAAATCATGATAAATTATAATAATTAATTAAAAAATTTATAAGTCATGAAAAAATAATATGACTAATATTTAAATTATCTAAACAAATATTGAACTACATAATAAAGCTTCAAACTCGATAATTACCCGATAAAGCCGTCGGTACACCGAAATATTTTAGAAATAGATCTGAACTTAGATAGTCTAACTAGATACGTGTTTGTTTGTGATCCAATGACTGATATAAGTATGTGACAATGTGATTAGGTTATGTGTTGACTACAAATAGCAGTACTATATGATACGATATATTATTCTAATCGAAAGAACAATCTTATGAATGATAGGTTTTAATATAAAAGATAAAACTAAGTTGCGTAACTGTAAGCAGTAGATCAGGCAAGTATCCTACCCTTTGGATTTACTTTATGCAATGGCCATGTGTAGGCCAGTTTCAGAACTATATTGTTATTGTTATTGTTCTTATATCTATACCTTTGTAGATATGTCAGTTCTTGAATTCTATCCGATCATTGTTTATCACTACAATATTACTATATAATCTAGATATATATTCTGTTCGTTAATTTCTAAATATGGTTATACAAGTGTCCTCACTTGGATAACTGTTGTACCGGTTGATATATACTTATTAAATTCTGGTATGTATACATTGACTAAAAGCTGTCTAAGCTATTTGACCCGGCTAGACATAGATTTAAAAATATCGTTGAACTTGATAGAACTTTATTGTATCCAACCAAATTGTTTTGGTTTAGATTCTCGACTAATTATGACCATCCCGAACATGAGAAATTTTTATGCGCTAAAGGCGGATAAGATGAACTAAAATATCGTTCTTGTATATAGTATTGATCAATACATGGCACATTGGGATGATCACCCTCGTGCCTGTAAGTTATGACGGTTTGCAGATGAAGTTCTGTTAAGCCTTATCAAAAATTGAAAACAAAGTTCATAGTATATCGACTGATCTCCATTTATAGTCAATACGTAGTTTCAAAATTTGGAATATAATTGATATGTTGTTTAGAATTATTTCAGCTCACTTCACAACTGTTGATTCGTTGTAGAAGTGCCCTCAAAGAAAACATTTAGTCCTTTCAGCTAATACTTATTGTTTGCTATTACTTGCTGGGCAATCAAATGCTCATTCTTGCTTAATTTAAATGTTTTTAGTTAAGTGTGATCAACTTGAAGACTCTGCCAAGAACAAAGGAAAAGGAAAGGTTGCAGAATAAGTTCTACGTTATCCTATGTAATATTAAACTTTATTAAGACAATGATATTTATTTATTATCAATCATGTAATGCAATGTATTAAAGGTCGCGTACCTGGGATTTAGACAACTCTGATATATGTAAATTATGTTTGATATTTATATTATTATTATTATTCCGCTTAAAAAATGGTATCGTCAAGCACAGAGTTCGAGTTTCAAGTACCTGAATTTGGGGGCGTCACACTTATTCTCAAATAAGCACCTACATACTTGTTTTAGTGTCTCTATACAAATTATTATGAGATGAATCATCTTCATCCAATGAACAAGCAACATATGTACCAATCCTTTTTAGTAATCTATTAATTGTGAATATTTTAGTTTTTAAGCTATCTAAGAATTTAGATCTCATCGTGATTGTAAAAGTATTACTTAAAACTATGGGTTTATCACATATTATTAAAACAACATCATGTAGATAATTAAATGCATTTAATAAATAACGCTTTTATTAATAAATGAATAAAATTATTTACAAAATATAAGATTTATCGTCATACACGATTGACTTGTATGCATACTACTTTCACGTTTAAGTTGAATCCACCGGGTTTGATTTCTTTCTTTGATCAACGTTAGTCACCCAGGTGTTTAGCCTTTAGAGGTGATCCGCCAAGGAAGAATTTTTTTTAAGAAAATGGGTGTTTGGAAAAACCCTAGTTCTATCTCTATAGAATTATGTGTACTCTCCCAACTCTTGGAATAAAGTGCGTAAACTTAATCCGTAATAAGACCTTCTTATTTATAGATATAGACAACCCTCCTAAACTAATTAGAATAGGGTTTTTATTTAATTAACTAAACTCCTTTAATTAATTAGGCTCTTAATCCAATTAGGAATAATTGAGAGTGCCTTTATTAATTAATTCTCAAACTCTTTTAGAAATTAAACTAATAATAATAATAGTAATAATAATAATAATAATAATAAGACTCCTCTTATTAATTTATATTTAATATTTTTAAAATATTAAGCTATTTAATTTATTTTATTACCATAGATTAGATTAAATACACTTAACTTATTACGATTATGCCATTTACTTCTTAAATAAATATATTCCTTTTATGGTGTGACCCTTTAGGTTCTCTATATTAAACCGGTTGTGAATATATCAATTAGTACAATTTTAATTTTATTTAAATAAATAAATTAAACTATTAATTTATTCAAATAAAAAATATTTATTCTACGATAAGGATAAGCCTCCTTAGCGACCAATGACTTTTCAGATAATATAGATTTCAACATTAATTATAAAAAAATATTTGAGTAAATAGTTAACGTATAATTCAATCCTTCCACCATACAATGTTCCAATTAAATATAAGACATGGAATTACTGTCAAGTCTTATTTTATTTAATTATATGTATTTCGATTCACAAATGAACAACTTCGAATAATGTAAATTAGAAACTCCTTTCTAATTTCATTCCACCTTGGCCAAGGATTCCTGAATTATCAATTATCGAATCACATAGGACATTTCTCTTCTTTTATTAGAAGCGGTAGACTCTTTATTCATCATTCATTATCTCCATATATAACTTATTATATTCAAGCATACCCTTTGATATATCCTAAGAATCTTAAGGTACATGTCAAAGTATAACTTATCATACATAAGATATTATGATGATCTCAAGTTTAAGGATCACTTGTACTACTATCACTACATGAATTCCTATTGACAAATAAGTAAAACTCCATTAGGTATTCTTAGCGAGCCAAATTCAGTGAAATTGTTCTCTAATAAGCACCTACATACTTGCTTTAGTATCTCCATACAAATGATCATGAGATCAATCATCCTCATCTAATGAGTAAGCAATGTATGTACCAATCTATCCGGATCCACTAATCTCCTTTTTAGCAATCCATCGATTGGGAACATTTTAGTTTTTAAGCTATCGAAGAATTTAGAACTCATTAGCATGTTCTCATCATGATTCTAAAAATATTATTTAAAACTATGGGTTTATCACATATTAAATAACAACACCATGTAGATAAATTAAATGCCTTTAATAAATAAATATTTTTATTAATAAATGAATAAGATTGTTTACGAATAATATGTTTTATCATCAATCATAGTTGGCTTGTATGCATACTACTTTCACGAACTTTATGTGTGATAGGACATTAGCGCTTACTTGATCATTGATTGAAACTGAGCATTTGCCAATACATAAGTTTGGGGGAATTTTGGTTTATATATATATATATATATATATATATATATATATATATATATATATATATGCAAAAAAATAGTACATAAGGAATAAAAGCTAACTTAGTTTAACTTCATGGCCTTTGTTACTCGGATAAGTATGCCATTAGGAGTGTCTCTACACTCAGTGCTCTAAAATCATCTGGCTTGGGAGTCATTGGTCGAAAGTCCACTACACGGATAACTTTGAAAAGTCTAAGGGGGTTGGATATTACATAAGTCAAACGGAAAATAATCGGTGGGATAGAGCATTAAAATGAACCCGCAAAGCATGAGAACTTAATGATTTACATTTATTTGCTTTAACACCTGATTACCTTATTTCATGTGTGGATGTCGTGCTCAATTTCATATCTATGAGAATAGTGAGTGTGTACATGAGTTTGATCATATGAATAACTTTGAATATCTTGATAAGAAATTAGACACACACACATACAAACACACAGAGAAAGAGGCTAGAGTTGTGTTAGTGAGGTGAGAATGTGAGAGGCTATAGCTGTAAATGTTCTGATGTTTACTGTGCGTTAGGTGTTTATCTCTGAGGCGTATGCATTGTATAACTACTGTGGTTATTACTCGATCTCATTAATTGCATTCATTGTGTTTAGTTTGTGTTAGATTAGTTGTGTTAGATTGCTTGAGGACAAGCTATTGTTCAAGTTTGGGGGTATTTGATGAATGAGTTGATAACCTACTCATTGGGTATTATTTCTCTTGAATTATTATTGGTACTTTATATTTTTCTATGTTACTTGTTTGGTTTTGTGTCACTTTGCAGGAATAAAGGTGAGGATGGGCTTAGGAGCTAAAAAAGGAAGAAAAGGATAAAGACATGAACATGTTAACAGACTGGCATAGAGCGCGCTACCATTGACCTAGATTGGCGTGGGGCGCGCTGAAGAGCTTGAAGATTTTGCATAGGCAATGTGGGCCATGCCAATGACTGAAAGGACCTAGCACGGGCCGTGTGACGCCCCCAAAATAGATATACATCACCCATTCTGAGTCGCCAAATACATAGTACAGAAATAACTACAACTTCATTAATATAATTGTCGTGCAAAATACGACAACTCATAAACTGTGAGTTTAAATACAAATATTGTCTTCTAGACAATATCCACACTCAAAAAAGTCTTCATTACAATTATTGATACACTATTTTATAAAATAGTGAGGACTACTATAACAACTGCCTTGGAACATCACTCCACACCCCGACTACTTTCTGCTATATTCTCGCTTCTTGAGAAGAAAAATGGAACAAAAAGAAAAAGGGTGAGCTCTACTAGCTCAGTAAAGAATATTATGACTAAGATAATATAGAACAAATTATTGTTAGCCTTCAATAACTAAGATAAAATATAATAGACAACTAGTTTTAGATCAATATTCGCAACGAAAATAATAATTTATTAGAAAAGTTAAGTAGAGAATGAAGTCTACTATCTTCTATGATTTAAAAGTTCATCATCAATATTTTATCCATATAACATCAATCAATATACATTTTGAATCAAATATTCATCTTTGCACTACAAGCCAAAGATATTCATCTGTATCACCAGTTGGTCATGTTCATCTCAACACCTGTTCATCTCAACACTACGGGCCAAAGAAATCATTAGGTAATCATTCGTCTTTGTACTTTAGGCCAAAGATATTCAGTTATATCATCATTTAGGACAGAAGATAATGAAAAATATTTTAAAGAAATGAATCCAGTGAGACAAAAGAACAAAGATTAGGGATTCATACTTCGGTTTATCCAAGTTCAAAAACACTCTATAATAAACCATAGTGGAGTAAAATTCAAGAATGAAGATCAAAACATGGATACAATCAAAGATAGTAACCATAGTAGACATCTTGTACAAAGAAGAGAAAATTTTATTTTTCTGTAAATAGTGCCGTATTCGTGAATAGTGTACATGAATAGTAATCTTGACACAAAAAGGTAGAATTTTTACAATAAAATTTATATCAATATTTCGGCATAATGATATTGAAAGAAATAATATCATTTGCGAAGAAAATAACATCCCTTACCTCAAAAGAATAGTACTTCTAACTAGAATATCGGATATATTGCTGAAAGAAACTTGCACTGAATAACAACTTTTAAAGTATCTAAATACTCACAAAAATACGCTCGATATTATAGAGAGAGAAAACTTATGATTCTGGTGTGATTTTCAATTCTAACTAAGCACCCTATTTATAGGAAACTGATAGAACGCCAAAGTAGACTAAATTAAAAAAATATTAATTTTTTTCTACGCACATTTATTTGACCAAATTATCAGCCATCACAAGTGGGGCCCACCAAAATTCAGAATTTCCACACCAACCAAAAGTGGGGCCCACCCATATTTTTAATAAAAATATTTATTTTCGAAACTTCAATAATTCATAATAAATAACCCTTTTATCAGAAAAATTCAAATCTCATATCTATTCTATAAGAAATTTAATTCTCTATAACTTTACAGGAGAAAATTTTTCCAAATTCTAAACAAAAAATACCCGAAATCTACATACGGATGATTTTTAATATCTCCATTTTGACAAAATACTGATAAAACACCCACATTCTGACAAAATACTGATAAAATACCTCATCATTAATTCGTTTATTTATATCCACATAAAATAAATATTCTCTTATCATATAAATCAATAATTAATTATTTACAAATAATAATACAGAATCAAAATTATGATAACCAGGTCGATCCTAGGAAAGATGGGGCTTTCCGAAAAGAATTTCTCCTTACTGGCGCACAATTAGATGGCCAAACCCCTTTTCTTAGACAGAATTTCCTTAGACATTGCCAATAGTATTATCTATCAATATTATTAAAATAATATGAATTATTGATCTGATAATTGAAATACTGTGCAGTGACAATTATTGAAACAACAATAATATAAAATAACAACGTAAAAATTATTGAATTAATAAAATAAAATATTGAACAATAATTACTGTAATAATTATTGAGTAGTGTCTTCTTACGTAATAATCAATAATCCAATAATATTGTGCAATATCGTGTGCTACTATGCAATCACGCGTATTACTGTACTTTAACCACCGAGTATTCCAACAGTATTAACGATAACAATTACGCTGCTATTTATAAAAACTCAAACTTGTTATTTTTTTCATCCGATCGTTTTTTGTTATGGGGCCCACAAATGGCTGTACCGTCGTACGAATATTCCCTAACAACAAGAATATTCCATGACCAAACGAATATTCCCCGACAAAAATGAATATTTTATAACCACTTGCTTATTTTGTAAAATTTGCACATTTCACCCATAACCAAAGTATTATATCAAAATAACACCTTATTAATTCAAAATAATGAATAGAGAAAATTTAATTTTATATATAAAAAGTTGGGGTCTTACAACCTCCCCTCCTTATGAAATTTCATCCTCGAAATTGACGTACGTACCTGGTGTTTCAAAAAGGTGAGGTTACCTCGTTTTCATTTACGATTCTAACTCCCAGGTCATTTCTTCAATAGCATTGTTCATCCACAAAATCTTAACTTTGGTATAACCTTGTGCGTAAGACATGCTCTTTCTTATCCAAGATCTTAACAGGTACCTCCTCGTACGTTAAATATTCGGCTATCCCGTCTGGTTCCAACTCAATAATATGGTTCGGGTCTTTCACTTATTTACGAAGCATAGATATATGAAAAATATTATGAACACGAGACATGCTTGGAGGTAATGCGAGTTTATAGGCCACATTTCCTATTCGGTCAAGAATCTCAAATGGACAAACAAATCTTGGATTGAGCTTTCCTCTCTTCTCAAATCTTATAACTCCATTCCATGGAGAAATACGTAACAATACATGATCCCCAATATTAAATTTAGCGTCCTTTCGATGAAGATTCGCATAACTCTTTTGTCGATCATGTGCTGTTTCTATACGTTATCAAATCATTTGGACCTTTTCTGTAGTCATGCGTACCAATTCTGGTCCCAAAAACGTTGCTTCACCCACCTCGTCCCAATATACTGGAGAACGACACTTTCGTCCATACAACACCTCGAATGGAGCCATGCCTATACTTGCTTGATAACTGTTGTTGTAGGAGAATTCCACTAATGGCAAGTACTTATCCCAACTTCCTTTGAAATCTAGGACACTTAGTCTTAATAGATCTTCAAGAGTTTGAATAGTCCTTTCTGATTGTCCGTCTGTTTGAGGATGGTATGCTGAAATGAATCGTAAATCTGTGCCCATAGCTTTCTGCAAGCTAACCAAAAATTGTGAAGTGAATCTTGGATCATGATCCGAAACTATGGATACTGGCATGCCATGCAATCTTACAATCTCATTTACGTAAATACGAGCAAGATGTTCAAGAGATTAAGTCTCCCGTATAGGCAAGAAATGAGCAGACTTGGTTAATCTATCAACCATAACCCAAATCGCATCTATGCCTTGAGAAACCTTGGGAAGACCCATAACGAAATCTATGGTAATGTGTTCCCACTTCCATTTCGAAATCTCAAGTAGTTGTAATGAACCCTTTGGCACTTGATGATCTCGAGATAAACTCTACGATCTCTCTCTTCATATTTCTCCACCAAAATGTATATCGAAGATCATGATACATTTTGGTACTCCCAAGATGGATTGTAAATGGTGTGTTGTATGCCTCCATCATGATTCTATGCTTCAAGTCAGAATCGTTAGGAATGCAAAGTTGGGAGTTGACTCGAAGTATTCCTTCTTCGTCGATTCTTGCTTCTGGAATAACACCTTCTTGTATTTTCTTCTTCATACGCATCAGCTCTGGGTCTGTGGCCTGAGCAGCTTTAACTTTATTGATTAAAGTCAGTTCTACTCGTATATTTGATGTCATTACATGGATACTTGGAGCCTTTAACTCTATCTTCATCCTTTATAAGTCGTACAAAATGGGTCTTTATGTTAACAACATCGTACTCGTACCCGAATACGATCTTTTACTCAATGTGTCAGCTGCAACGTTTGCTTTTCCAGGATGATATTGAATGTTATGGTCGTAATCTTTCAACAGCTCGAGCCAACGTTGTTGCCGCATGTTGAGTTCTTTTTGGGTGAAGAAATATTTGAGGCTTTTATGATCCGTATAAATCTCTACTTTCTCCCCATACAGGTAGTGCCTCCAGATTTTTAATGCGAAAACGACTGTTGCCAACTTCAGATCATGAGTAGGATAATTCCTCTCATATTCTTTGAATTTTCGCAAGGCATAGGCTATGACTTTCCCATATTACATGAGAACACATCCTAACCTTTTGCCTGAAGCATCGCTATAGATAACAAATCCATCTGAACCAGATGGTATTGTAAGAACATGTGCCAAAATGAGTCTCCTCTTGAGCTCTTGGAAACTCCTCTTGCATTCCTCACTCCATACGAATTTTTTATCTTTTCGAGTCAGCTGAGTTAATGGAGTAGCGATTCGAGAAAATCCTTCCACGAATCTCTGATAATTGTGACGAACGAGAATTTTGTAATTTAATTTTAATATTTATTGAATTAAATAAATATTTTTCGATGATTTAATTATTGAATTAAATAATTAATTGATGCAATTGTGATAGATTAATTTAATTATATGTGTTACATTTATTAAATTAATGTAGAGAATTTTTATTATCAAAGTATGTAATTATGTGAGCTTATTGTATTAAAAGAAATATTTAATAAGCATATTGGTATTTTAACTAATTTATTTATTAATTAGAGATTTAATAAATTGACATTATTTATTAATGAGATGTTTAATTATGTGACTATGTGAATTTATGAAAAATTATTATATTTTATTTATAATAAGTTAAATAAGATATGAGTTTATTTTATGAAGAAGTGTGACATTAATTAAACTATATGATAAAGCTTTATTAAATTAAATGATTATTTGGAAACCTATTCTAACTAGCCAAATAAGGCTCTAAGGGGAGTTGGTGTAGTTAACCCATGATTGGGCCAACTGACCACTCTGCGCTCAGTTATCTGATTATTATATCCTACGTCTTTTAATTCTTTCGTTTTCCTAAGACTAAGATACATAGCAGAGAGAGTTTCACAGAGAGAGATTGTGAGGTGTTGAGAGAAAATTGTTTGATTTAAGAAGAGTTGAGAAGAACCTCATTCCCTACTAATCTATACTCATTCTCAGGGTAATCTCCTCCTTCCCAATTTCTAAATTACGCCTTTTAGTTTTCATAAAATGGGTTGCATAGTTTTAGTTTAAACCTCTGTAATTGGGTTAGGAGTAATGATTATGAGTTATATATACGTTATGTTATATCAAATTGTGTTTAATTACATATATGTTGTAAACCATAACATCAAATTCATGAAAACATGTCGTATTATTGATGACTTGTTATTTCAAAATATACATAGTTTGGGTTTTGGCCTTATGGCCTTATACGTGAAATTTTATGTAGTGATCGTATATTATCTCTAAATTTTACACTCCTATATTATTAGGCATGTTGATACGAAGAGACCAAGCCTTAATCGAATGAATTCGGTGTTATAATGAATTCATAGTGTTAAATTTATGATTTTGTTCATTAACTTCAAGAACATCAAGAACAGAGGAAAATTTTATGTTTTAATTATGTGATTATGTGTTTTAATGGGTTAAAATTACTTTACAGATGTTGGGTAATGATTATATGTGAATATTAACATGTGGATATGTTAAATTAGTGAAATTAATGATTATTTAGTGTCCTTTTCGCTGAATTCTGTGTTCTTCGCGAACTGGGAATCAAATTCTGGAGTCTCGCGCCGCGGCGCCAACTGCAGAACTGAAGACCCGCGCCGTAGCGCCACCGCGCCAGGTCTCAGACCGCAGCGTCGTCGCGCCGCAGCGCGAAGGTCATGCATATCAGTGGCGCCGCAGCGCCATTCTCTAGAAAGTTCAAGAACGAGATTTTTGAAATGTTTAAGCCTAACAATGTGTTAGTGAATTAATGTAATGAACATGTAAACATTTTAGAAGTATAATGTGATGATAAAATAGTTGTTTAACATGTAAATAACATAATTACATGTGAATTGAATTATTGAATACATAATTAGCTTGATAATTCATGAAGTACAAATTATGTGACAAAGTGGTAAATTGATTAAGTATAGTCAATAATTAAAGTAGACAAAGAGAATGGGTTTATGTTGATTAGTTAAGTTATATTTAACTGGTATTATAAATGTTAATGGTATGTAGGATTTAAATCAAAGAACGTGCTTAGTTAAAGTGTAATCTACGCACGAGGCAAGTTTCCTAAACTTAAACTCTTAAATTTGAGCAAGTTTTCTAACCCTATTTATCATTATTGTTCAAGTTTATTATTTACCTCGAGTAAATTATCATTACTATCATTCAAGTTCAAATGTTATATTAAAGATTGATTATCTTTTCAAAGCATGATTCAGTTATACAATAATTGTCCTATTGTATACTTTTGAGATTATTATTCAAATCGAATATCAATTATTGTTGAACCTTATTAGACTAGTGAAACCTTAATGATTCAACTAGTCCTTGGTTAATGAGCATTCTAAAATTTAGAACCCTTGATGAATTATCCAAACCAAACTTCCTTTGGTGCGGACTCGAACGTCAAACTAAGATGAACAACCCTGTATAGGGGATTACTTACGCTTTAGCGTGAAGATATTGTGCATAGTATGGTACTAAGGGCTGATCCCCCTAAGTACGAGAAGAAGGTCCATAGTCTTATGACTGTTAAAGGTTTCAAGTATAACCCTTGTTAACCTAGGACATAGTTCAAGGTCATATGACCCTCAGAATTCTTTTGATTCTTGTTATTCACTCTTAATTCAAAAGTTGAGCTTTTATTCAGACGTCTTTGATTTATTCGCATGTTATTATACTGTTATTTCATTTTTATACTTGTGGGCATTTGTGCTCACTCTTGCTTAATAATAACATTACAGTTAAGAACGAAAGAACTGATGAACCTTCCACTAGTAAAGGCAAGGGCAAAGTTAGCAAGTGACGAAGACCTGTTGTTTTATATGATGATGTATTTGTTAAGACTTGAGTTAATGTTATTATTTAAGACTTATTTGTTTATGATTCTGCACAGATGTTTAAGGTTAGTTTAACTTGGGATTGTATTATTATTATTCAGATGTTGTAACCCTTATGGGGAAGATTTTATTTCTATTTATTGCATGGTTTGCATTTATTATGGGTAGATAGATAGATGATATTTATGTCGTGAATACCAAATCTTGTGGAAATGGAAGTACCGGATTTGGGGGTGTCACAGGTTGGTATAAGAGCTATAGGTTATGAACCTTAGGTGGGGGAACAAACTTAGGTAGTAGCCTTATAGAAAGAAGATAGTAAAGGAAAAATCTTATCGAGTTTTAAGAAATGAATTTTTGGTAATTCATTGAAGATAATAAAATACATTATGTGTTTATGTGTTAATTTGTGTGCTCGTTAGTACGACTTAGTAACTAAAACTTAAAATTTTGTTGTCAGGATGACGAATGTTGGAGAAGCTAGTCAAGCTGGGGAGGAAGAACCCCGATTACCTATAGTACCTACAGAGGAGGAGCCCCGAGCCATACATGTTGTTAGGAAACAGTTAGTTCAGAGGGAGTCATCTCCATTGATCACCGTTGTTGGTCAGGAGCATGAGCCCGAGACTGATCCTGAGGAGGAGTTTGATGAGGAAGAGGAAGAAGAGGAGTTACCACGGTACACCGTTGATGCTGAGATGTATGACACGTTATACGACCGTAACGTTGAGTTACAGGATGAGGTTCAGGAATTGACTGAGCGAGCGACTATTCATCAGTCTACTTTAGAGGAGAAGGAGAGGGAGATTTCGACTCTTCACACATGACTTGGAAATGTAGAATGGGATTTGCTCCATGAGAAGGGTCAAACTGAAGATAAGACTGAGGAGATAGAGAAGCTGAAGAAGGAACTGAAAGAAACCTCCGAAAGACTGAAAATAGCAGAGGAAGGATGGGTAAGAGAATCACGTTGAGCTGATCGTGCAGAAGATGATAGTCGTGCAAAGAAGGCAAAGCTTGAAGAGACATACTCCACACTTAATCATGCAATAGATGAGGCTCAAGAACGAGTTTTGAGATACCCCATCCAGTTCGAAGGACTCCGTCGTATATGCTGGATCGCAGGATGATGTCTCGTATCATGGATGAGGAGCGTGGAAAGGCTATTCAGCACCTTGATAGACAGGATTAGAATCTGTTTAATTATGTGAAAGACTTAATTAGTTTTTATATGTAAATTCCGATGTGTTTATGAATGAAGGAATATGTTAATATTTTAAATCCTGTGGATTCTTTATTCCAGGATAGTTGATGTAAATAGCAGTCATGCTATAGTTTGATGTTAAAACTTTGAGTTGAATTAAATATATTAAGTTGTTTGAGATGATGTGATAAATGAGTATGTCAAATTGTAGAGTAATGCTTTAACTATCTAGAGAAATAAATAAAGTCCTAATAAGCGTTTATTTTAACAGAAAATGCTGCAAAGGAGAAGACAACAACGTCAACCAGCTCAAAAAGAGTCAACAAATAATAACAATAACGCCAACGCTAATCCTGTTCAGCAGTTGGTGAACTTAATGACGGGAGCAATGAACAATCAACCTCAAGCTCCACCAAACACAACGTTTAAAGACTTCAAAGCGGTGGGACTGCTAGAATTCAAAGGTTCCAGGAACCCAATCGAGGCTCAAACATGGGTCATGGAAATGGAGAAAGTATTCGACGTTGCAAGGGTTAGAGAGGACCAGAAGACCGCTTTCGCAACGTTTATGCTAAAGTCTGAGGCTAGCTACTGGTGGCAAGCAAACAAAGTGCGAGGAGGTGAAGGTGTAATTATGTGGGAGAGATTTAAAGAAATGTTTTTTGAAATGTACTTCCCAACTAGTTCGCAGAATCAGATGGAAATTCAATTTCTGGAACTGAAGCAAGGAAACATGAGCGTACCTGAATACGCAGCTAAATTCGATGAGTTGGAAAGGTTTGCCCCGTACCAAGTACACACTGATGAAAGAAAGGCCAGAAGATTCGAACAAGGACTAAAGCCTTGGGTTTACAGTAAGGTGTCAATGTTTGAGATAAACACATTTGTCGGGGTACTGGAAAAGGCCATCCTCGCTGAAGGTGGGAGCGATGCGGTGACTAAGTACAATCAAGAGCATAAGAAGAAGAAGAGTGAAGGTGAAGGAAATAACAAGACTAGTGGGAGTAACACTGGGGGTAGTCATAATCAGAAGAGGAAGTGGACGGATAACTCGTCAGCGGGAAGTCAACAAGGAGGGCAGAAGAAGAAAATTAAAGCGTGCTCAAACTGTGGAAAAGCTCATCTGGGAGTTTGCATGAAAGGGAAGCAAGTGTGCTACAATTGTGGTCAGGAAGGCCACATAGCACCAAACTGTCCAAACCCAAATAAGGGTGCTTGTTTTAACTGTGGTTCTAAGGATCATCTAGCAAGAGACTGCCCTAAGAAGGGATCAGGAGGAGCAGTACCAGGAGGTAACCGTGGAAATAACAATGGAAATGCCTTAACCATCACCGGACCAACCGCAACAAACCGACCGACCGCCAGAACTTTCAATATGACAGTACAGGACGCAATCTAGTCTCGTGAGGTGGTGTCAGGTATCATTCTGATTAATTAAATTAATGTTTATGTTTTATTTGATTCGGTTGCTACTTGTTCCTTTATATCCGAAGACTTTGCTAATAGTTTAGATTTTCTTATGGATGAGTTGGAATATCCCATGAATATAGAAATTGCGAATAGAGAGACAATTCATGTTAAGTACGTGCTTAAGAATTGTAGGATGGATATTAAGGATAATATCATGAATGTAGATCTTATCCTTATTCGGCTTGGGGAATTTGACGTTATTTTGGGTATGGATTGGTTATCCAAATGTGGGGCGGTAATTGACTGCCAGAAGAAGCGTATTAACCTTATGACTCCGTCAAAGGTTGTGTTTTATGGTAGCAAGTCGCCTAGACAAGCGAGTTGTCTGACGATGATGCAGGCCAGGAGGTTGTTAAGACAAGGCTGTGTAGGATACTTAGCTTACATAGTCGACAGTCGAAAAGAAAATCCGAAGGTAGAAGAAATACCGATTGTGAGGGACTTCGTCGACGTATTTCCAGATGATTTGCCAGGACTTCCACCAGATAAAGAGGTAGAGTTCGTGATCGATTTGGCACCGGGAACTGCTCCAATATCGAAGGCACCATACCGAATGGCTCCAGTAAAGATGAAAGAACTGATGGTCTAACTCAAGAATTGCTGGATAAAAAGTATATTCAACCGAGCGTATAGCCATGGGGAGCGCCGGTGTTGTTTGTGAAAAAGAAGGGCAGATCGATGCGGCTCTGCATTGACTACAGAGAATTGAACAAGGTCACGATTAAGAATAGATATCCATTACCAAGAATCGACGATCTGTTTGATCAATTAAAGGGACTAAGATACTTTTCCAAGATAGACCTGAGGAGTGGTTATCACCAACTGAAGGTGAGACCAGAGGATGTACCGAAGACAGCGTTCAGAACGCGATACGGTCACTACGAATTTTTAGTAATGTCGTTTGGTCTAACGAATGCTCCTGCAGCATTTATGGGACTAATGAATGGTGTGTTCAAGCCGTTTTTGGACAAATTCATGGTGGTATTTATAGACGACATTCTGGTATATTCCAAAACTAAAGAAGAACACGAAGAACATTTGAGGTTAACGTTGGAAGTATTGAGAAGGGAGAAGTTGTACGCTAAATTTTTGAAATGCGAATTCTAGATCGAGCGAGTACAATTTCTTAGTCACGTGATCGATAAAAACGAATTTTCGGTAGATCCATCCAAAGTAGAAGCCGTGATTAACTGGGAATAGCAGAGAATGCCGTCAGAAGTAAGAAGTTTTCTTGGATTGGCGGGATATTATAGAAGATTCATTCAAGATTTTTCCAAGATCGCAACTCCGTTAACGAATTTAACTCGAAAAGCTGTGAAATTTGTTTGGACGGAGAAGTGTGAGGAGAGCTTTCAAGAATTAAAGAAGAGGTTGAGTACGGCACCTGTGTTATCTCTTCGGATGATACAGGCAACTTTGTTATTTTTAGTGATGCGTTGCATAAAGGACTTGGCTGTGTGCTAATGCAAAACGGTAAAGTCATCGCGTATGCATCACGACAGTTGAAGGATTACGAGAAGGGATACCCGACTCATGATTTGGAGTTAGCTGCAGTGGTTTTTACTTTAAAAATTTGGAGGCACTATCTCTACGGGGAGAAGTGTGAGATATATACGGACAACAAGAGTCTGAAATATATTTTCACACAGAAGGATTTGAATATGCGTCAAAGAAGATGGTTAGAATTAATTAAGGATTACGACTGTGAGATTTTATACCATCCGAGTAAAGCGAATGTAGTTGCCGACGCCTTAAGTAGAAAGGGTCGTGAGAAATTGATGATGTTAACTACTTAAGAAGAGCTAATTGTGGAAAAGGAGAAACTGGAATTGGAAGTGAAGTATCCAATGGAGATTGATGAGAAGCTATATCATATGCAATCTGGTACAACTCTACTAGATAAAGTGAAGGAGGCTCAACTTCAGGATGATGAATGCAAAAAGGTGACAAAGAAGATATCTGAAGGAACCGAACCGAGATTTAGGATGGATAAGGAAGGAATACTGAGATTTGAGAGTAGAATTTGGGTACCGTCAGTACAAGAGATTAAGGAGGATATTTTAAGCGATGCTCATAGTTCACGATATTCGATTCACCCTGGTAGTACCAAAATGTACCAAGATCTTCGACAACATTTCTGGTGGCCGAATTTGAAGCGTGATGTTGCAGAATGTGTTGCCAAGTGTCTGACCTGTAAGAAAGTAAAAGCGGAACATCAGAGACCGAGTGGATTGCTACAACCGTTAGAAATTCCATAGTGGAAATGGGAACATATTACAATGGATTTCGTGGTTGGCCTTCCGACGACTCAGAAAGGCTACGACGCAGTATGGGTTATCGTTGACTGACTGACGAAATCTGCACACTTCCTTCCAATCAAAATAAGATTCAACTTAGACCAGTTGCCAAGCTATATGTAAAAGAGATTGTTTCGAGGCACGGAGTTCCGGTATCAATTGTTTCAGATTGGGATCCGCGCTTCACATCAAATTTTTGGAAATGTCTTCAGGAATGCATGGGTACGCAATTGCGAATGAGTACAGCTTACCACCCTCAAACAGACGGACAGAGTGAGAGAACGATTCAGACATTAGAAGATATGCTAAGAGCCTGTGTGATGAACTTTAAAGGAAATTGGGATGATCACCTACCATTAGTAGAGTTCGGCTACAACAACAGTTACCACGCTAGTATTGGCATGCCGCCTTATGAAGCTTTATACGGCAGAAAGTACAGAACCCCGCTTTACTGGGATGAAGTTGGTGAAAGACAATTGCTAGGGCCAGAATTGGTACAGCAGACAACTGAAATAGTCAAAGTAATCCGAGCACGACTGGTAGCGGCTCAAAACCGACAGAAGAATTACGCTGATCCACATCATAAAACTATCGAGTTTGAATCAGTTAGTTATGTTTTCTTGAAGGTCTCTCCTTGGAAAGGGAAGATCAGGTTCGAAAAGAAAGGGAAATTGAGCCCAAGATTCATTGGACCCTTTGAAGTACTGAAAATAATCGGAGAAGTTGCGTATGAGGTAGCCTTACCTCCAGCACTCGAGAATATTCATAACGTCTTCCATGTTTCTATGTTGCGACCCTACAAGCCTGATTACAAGCATGTAATTGAATATGAACCCCTGTATTTTGAGAAAGACTTATCTTACGAAGAAATTCCTGTCCAAATTATCGACCGAAAAGAACAAGTTCTCAGAAATAAAGTTATACCTTCTGTTAAGGTAATTTGGAGGAACCACAACGCTGAAGAAGCTACGTGGGAACTCGAAGAGAATATGATGAAGAATTGCCCTCATTTATTTACTTAAATATGTGTATGCGATTCTGGGGACAGAATCTTTGTAGGGGGAGAATGTAAAGGGTCGAAAGTTTTGGAGTCGTGATTCTGGGGACAGAATCCTTTTAAGGGGGAAAGATGTGACGAACGAGAATTTTATAATTTAATTTTAATATTTATTGAATTAAATAAATATTTTTCGATGATTTAATTATTGAATTAAATAATTAATTGA
This sequence comes from Panax notoginseng, assembly GCA_016801055.1. Classification (NCBI taxonomy): domain Eukaryota; kingdom Viridiplantae; phylum Streptophyta; class Magnoliopsida; order Apiales; family Araliaceae; genus Panax; species Panax notoginseng. The sequence continues at coordinate 151,663,172 of CM029022.1, read as the reverse complement.
TGCAATTGTGATAGATTAATTTAATTATATGTGTTATATTTATTAAATTAATGTAAAGAATTTTTATTATCAAAGTATGTAATTATGTGAGCTTATTGTATTAAAAAATATATTTAATAAGCATATTGGTATTTTAACTAATTTAATTATTAATTAGAGATTTAATAAATTGACATTATTTATTAATGAGATGTTTAATTATGTGACTATGTGAATTTATGAGAAATTATTATATTTTATTTATAATAAGTTAAATAAGATATGAGTTTATTTTATGAAGAAGTGTGACATTAATTAAACTATATGATAAAGTTTTATTAAATTAAATGATTTTTTGGAAACCTATTCTAGCTAGCCAAATAAGGCTATAAGGGAAGTTGGTGCAGTTAACCCATGATTGGGCCAACTGACCACTCTGCGCTCAGTTATCTGATTATTATATCCTACGTCTTTTAATTCTTTCGTTTTCCTAAGACTAAGATACAAAGCAGAGAGAGTTTCAGAGAGAGAGATTGTGAGGTGTTGAGAGAAAATTATTTGATTTAAGAAGAGTCGAGAAGAACCTCATTCCCTACTAATCTATACTCATTCTCAGGGTAATCTCCTCCTTCTCAATTTCTAAATTACGACTTTTAGTTTTCATAAAATGGGTTGCATAGTTTTGGTTTAAGCCTCTGTAATTGGGTTAGGAGTAATGATTATGAGTTATATATATGTTATGTTATATCAAATTGTGTTTAATTACATATATGTTGTAAACCATAACATCAAATTCATGAAAATATGTCGTATTATTGATGACTTGTTATTTCAAAATTTACAGAGTTTGGGTTTTGGCCTTATGGCCTTATACGTGAAATTTTATGTAGTGATCGTATATTATCCCTAAATTTTACACTCCTGTATTATTAGGCATGTTGATACGAAGAGACCAAGCCTTAATCGAACGAATTAGGTGTTATAATGAATTCATAGTGTTAAATTTATGATTTTGTTCATTAACTTCAAGAACATCAAGAACAGAGGAAAATTTTATGTTTTAATTCTGTGATTATGTGTTCTAATGGGTTAAAATTACTTTACAGATGTTGGATAATGATTATATGTGAATATTAACATGTGGTTATGTTAAATTAGTGAAATTAATGATTATTTAGTGTCCTTTTCGCTGAACTCTGTGTTCTTCGCGAATTGGGAATAAAATTATGGAGTCTCGCGCCGCGGCGCCAACTGCAGAACTGAAGACCCGCGCCGTAGCGCCACCGCGCCACAGCGCCAGATCTCAGACCGCAGCGCCGTCGCGCCGCAGCGCCGCAGCGCGAAGGTCATGCATATCAGTGGCGTTGCAGCGCCACTCTCTAGAAAGTTCAAGAACGAGATTTTTAAAATGTTTAAGCCTAACAATGTGTTAGTGAATTAATGTAATGAACATGTAAACATGTTAGAAGTATAATGTGATGATAAAATAGTTGTTTAACATGTAAATAACATAATTACATGTGAATTGAATTATTAAATACATAATTAGCTTGATAATTCATGAAGTACAAATTATGCGACAAAGTGGTAAATTGATTAAGTATAGCCAATAATCAAAGTAGACAAAGAAAATGGGTTTATGTTGATTAGTTAAGTTATAATTAACTGCTATTGTAAATGTGAATGGTACGTAGGATTTAAATCAAAGAACGTGCTTAGTTAAAGTGTAATCTACGCACGAGACAAGTTTCCTAAACTTGAACTCTTAAATTTGAGCAAGTTTCCTAACCCTATTTATCATTATTGTTCAAGTTTATTATTTACCTCGAGTAAATTATCATTACTATCATTCAAGTTCAAATGTTATATTAAAGATTGATTATCTTTTCAAAGCATGATTCAGTTATACAATAATTATCCTATTGTATACTTTTGAGATTATTATTCAAATCGAATATCAATTATTGTTGAACCTTATTAGATTAGTGAAACCTTAATGATTCAACTAGTCCTTAGTTGATGAGCGTTCTAAAATTTAGAACCCTTGATGAATTATCCAAACGAAACTTCCTTTGGTGCGAACTCGAACGTCAAACTGAGATGAACAACCCTGTATAGGGGATTATTTACGCTTTAGCGTTAAGATATTGTGCACAGTATGGTACTAAGGGCTGATCCCCCTAAGTACGAGAAGAAGGTCCATAGTCTTATGACTGTTAAAGGTTTTAAGTATAACCCTTGTTAACCTAGGACATAGTTCAAGGTCATATGACCCTCAGAATTCTTTTGATTCTTGTTATTCACTCTTGATTCAAAAGTTGAGCTTTTATTCAGATGTCTTTGATTTATTCGCATGTTATTATACTGTTATTTCATTTTTATACTTGTGGGCATTTGTGCTCACTCTTGCTTAATAATAACATTGCAGTTAAGAACGAAAGAACTGATGAACCTTCCACTAGTAAAGGTAAGGGCAAAGTTAGCAAGTGACGAAGACCCGTTGTTTTGTATGATGATGTATTTGTTAAGACTTGAGTTAATGTTATTGTTTAAGACTTATTTGTTTATGATTCCGCACAGATGTTTAAGGTTAGTTTAACCTGGGATTGTATTATTATTATTCAGATGTTGCAACCCTTATGGGGAAGATTTTTATTTCTATTTATTGCATGGTTTGCATTTATTATGGGTAGATAGATAGATGATATTTGTGTCGTGAATACCAAATCTTGTGGAAATGGAAGTACCGAATTTGGGGGTGTCACAATAATAACCAGCTAAGCCCAAAAAGCTACGTACTTCGATCACTGACTTCGGTTGCTCCCAACTTTGTATTACTTTAATCTTCACCGGGTCAACAGATACTCCATGTTTTGACACCACATGCCCAAGGAATGCTACTTCTTTAAGCTAGAACTTGCATTTCTTTAGCTAGGCATATAGCTTGTTGTCACGAAGCCTTTGAAGTACCAACCTCAAATGGTGCTCATGATCTTCACGGCTTTTGGAATAGATGAGGATGTCATCAATAAAGACAATGACGAACTGATCTAAATATTCCTTGAACACACGGTTTATCATATCTATGAAAGTAGCAGGAGCATTAGTCAATTCAAAAGACATGACTAAGAATTTATAATGCTCATACCGAGTTCTGAAGGCAGTCTTCGGAATATCCTCAGTTTTAATCTTTAACTAATGATATCTAGAACAAAGATCGATCTTGGAAAAGAATTGTGCTCCTTGCAACTGGTCAAACAGGTCATCAATGCGAGGTAGTGGATACCTATTCTTGATGGTGACATAGTTTAATTCCTGGTAGTCAATACAAAGTCGCATACTCTCGTCTTTCTTCTTTACGAATAAAATAGGAGCACCCCAAGGAGATGTACTAGGACGAATGAAACTGATGTCCAACAACTTCTGTAGTTGGATCTTTAGCTCTTGAAGTTCAATATGAGCCATTCGATATGGGATTTTAGAAATGGGCTTTGTGCCAGGTTTAAGGTCAATAAAGAATTCAACTTCACGTTCTGGGGGTAGACCAGAAAGTTCTTTAGGAAATACGTCAGGAAATTCTCTAACAACAGAAATATTATTCAAATCTGACGTGTTTTTGTTCAAGTCCATAACATGGGCTAAGAAAGCTTGGCATCCATTTTTTAATAAACAAATGGTTTTATGGCTTGATATGACAGTGATTGATTTTAGTGGTTTAGTTGCTTGAATTCGCATAACAGGTTGGTTAGGAATATGAAAACTAATAACCTTACGAAAACAATCAATTTTTGCATGATGAGTGGTTAACTAATCAATCCCTAAAATCACATCAAATGCAAGTATCTTTAAAGAGATAAGATCAACAGGTAATGTGATGGTGCCAACTTGGATCAAGAAAGATTTATAAACAGTGGATGTAATGAAAGTTTTTCCTAACGGAGTCTCAACAGATAAGTCAAAGTTAAATTTCTCCGGAGTCAAGTTCAAACGTTGAGCACAAGCAGGAGAAATAAAAGAATGGGTAGAACCAGTATCTAGTAAGGTATAAACTTCACAAGAGTTTATGATTAGCTTACCTGTGATCACCTCGTTCGGGTTTCTCACGTTTTGGCCAGTCACGACAAACGCTCTTCCAGGAACCGCTGACTTTGACTTGTCTAAGACAGCCTTTGGGGTCACCATCCCCACAGGACTTGGTTTCGCTACAAAACAATCTCGAGCTATATGACCTCCTTTCCACAGTTATAACATACCTTTAATTGTTGTGGGCAGTTTGGGCTGATATGTCTCTCTTTCCCGCATTTATAACATACGACTGGTGGTCGTTCTCCTCCCCTAGAAACAATTAATGGTGCTAACGTCTTCACGTTGTCATTATTGTACCTTCTCTATTTGAAATCTCCACCCGACTCAATTCTTCTATTATCAGGGCCATGATTACCACCAGAGTGGTTAGTGCTTTTGTCTATATTCTTTCCTCCCCACTGGTATATCATTGCTCCGATGGCTGTTGCCACCGGTATGACCCTGGTTGTGGTCCCTCGGTTGAACATACTCATTATCTTGCTCTAATAATTGAGCCCTTTTGACAAGATATGAATATAGAAAAAAATTGTGAGAAATAAGATATTGTCGAATCTCGGGTTTCAGACCACTCAGAAACATCCGCGTCATACGTTCCTCATTCTCTACCAAATGAGGTACAAACCTGGATAACTCCGTGAACTTCGCCTCGTACTGGGACACCGTCATGTTGTTTTGTTCCAGTCTAATAAACTCTACCTCCTTTATATGACGAATACTTTCAGAAAAGTACTTGTCATTGAACAGTTTCTGAAACATTTCTCAAGACATATTGAGTGAGGCTGGCTGGGTATGCTTCACAGATTCCCACCAGTAATCTGCCTCACCGCGAAACATAAAAGTGGCGAATGTTACCTTCTCTTCCTCCGTGCATCCTAAGACATCAAATATTTTGGTAATTTGCTTGACCCACGTTTTTGCCTTAATCGGATCTGGCTTTCCAAAGAACTCTGGTGGTCCCAACTCTTTGAACTGTTTGGCTGTGACAAGCCGTGCGTTGCTATCATTCCCACCCGTATTTTTCACACGAGTCTCCCTCGTCTGATTTTGCATGAACTAAAAAAAGCTTCTAAACATCCCATCATTCATCGTGTGTTCGGTAGTGTTGTTTACAGGAGGAATATTGTCTTCCTATTGCACGTTCTCCTTTTTGGTGATTAAAGGTGTCTCCACGGTCTCATACACTCCATTGTTAACGTTCTCATCTGTCATTCTCAAATACTACCACAAAACAAGGGTTAATTAAAGAAAATGGCACACCACATAATACCCCTATATTCTGACTGGCCAGCTTATAAGCTTAGGTAGGACACACTAGCGAAGGATTTACTCGTCTCTTCCCTCCTAGTTCTATTCCTCGATCTCTGCCAGAGACCATATCCCCAAGCTCTGATACCAACTGTGACGCCCCCAAAATAGGTATACATCAACCATTCTGAGTCGCCAAATACATGGTACAGAAACAACTACAACTTCATTACTATAATTATCGTGCAAAATACGACAACTCATAAACTGTGAGTTTAAATACAAATATTGTCTTCCAGACAATATCCATACTTAAATAAGTCCTCATTATAATTATTAATATACTATTTTACAAAATAGTGAGGACTACTATAACAACTGTCTTGGAGCATCACTCCACACCCCGACTACTTCCCGCTATATTCTCGCTTCCTGAGAAAAAAATAGAACAAAAAGGAAAAGGGTGAGCTCAACTAGCCCAATAAAGAATATTATGACTAAGATAATATAGAATAAATTATCGTTAGCCTTTAATAAATCAGATAAAATATAATGGACAACCAGTTTTAGATCAATATTTGCAGCGAAAATAACAATTCATTAGAAGAGCTAAGTAGAGAATGAAGTCTACTATCTTCTATGATTTAAAAGTCCATCATTAAAATTTTATCCCTATAATATCAATCAATATACATCTTGAATCAAATATTCATCTTTGCACTACAGGCCAAAGATATTCATCTGTATCACCAGTTGATTATGTTCATCTCAACACTTGTTCATATTTGTACTAAGGGCCAAAGATATTCATTAGGTAATCATTCATCTTTTCACTACAGGCCAAAGATATTCAGTTATATCATCATTTAGGACTGAGGATAATGAAAAATATTTTAAAGAAACGAATCCAGTGAGACAAAAGAACAAAGATTAGGGATTCGTACTTCGGTTTATCCAAGTTTAGAAACACTCCATAATAAATCATAGTGGAGTAAAATTCAAGAATGAAAATCGAAACATGGATACAATCAAAGATAGTAACCATAGTAGACATCTAGGACAAAGAAGAGAAAATTTCATTTTTCTTTGAATAATGTCGTATTCGTGAATAGTATCGTACACGTGAATAGTAACCCCAACACAAAAAGGTAGAAATTCCACAATAAAAATCATATCAATATTTCGACATAATGATATTGAAAGAAATAATATCATTTACGAAAAAAATAACATCCCTTACCTCAAAAGAACAGTACTTCAGACTGGAATATCGGATATGTTATTGAAAGAAACTTGTATTGAATAGCAACTCTCAAAGTATCTAATTACTCACAAAAATATGCTCGATAATATAGAAAGAAAAAACTGATTATTCTTGTGTGATTTTCAATTCTAACTAAGCACCCTATTTATAGAAAAATTCTAGAATGCAAAAGCAGACTAACTTAATAAAATATTAATTTTTTTTCTACACATATTTATTTGACCAAATTATCAATCATCACAAGTGGGGCCCACCAAAATTTAAAATTTCCACACCAATCAAAAGTGGGGCCCGCCCATATTTTTAATAAAAATATTTATTTTCGAAACTTTAATAATTCATAATAAATAGCCCTTTTATAAGAAAAATTCGAATCCCATGTCTATTCCATAGAAAATTTAATTATCTACAACTTTGCAGAAGAAAGTGTTTCCAAATTCCAAACAGAAAATGGTCGTAATCTACATACGGATGATTTTTAATACCTCTATCTTGACAAAATACTGATACACCTCAGCATTAATTCCTTCATTTATATCCACATAAAATAAATATTTTCTTATCATAAAAATCAATAATTAATTATTCACAAATAATATTATAGAATCACAATTATGACAACCAGGTCGTTCCTAGTAAAGAGGGAGCTTTCCGATAAGGATTTCTCTTTACTGGCGCGCAATTAGATGACCAAACCCCTTTCCTTAGACAGGACTTCCTTAGACATTGTTAATAATGCTATCTAACAATATTATTTAAATAATACGAATTATTGATCTTATAATTGAAATATTGTGCAGTGACAATTATTGAAACAACAATAATATAAAATATCAACACAACAATTATTGAATCAATAAAATAAAATATTGAACAATAATTATTGTAACAATTATTGAGTAGTGCCTTCTTACGTAAGAATCAATAATCTAACAATACTGTGCAATACCGTGTGCTACTGTGCTACCACGCGTATTACTGTACTTTAACCACTGGGTATTCCAACAATGTTAACGACAACAATTACGCTTTCATTTATAAAAACTCAAACTTGTCGTTTTTTTCATCCGACCGTTTTCTTTTATGGGGCCCACAAATGGATGCGCCGTCATACGAATATTCCCTGACAGCAAGAATATTCCACGACCAAACGAATATTCCCTGACAAAAATGAATATTTTCTAACCACTTGCTTATTTTGTAAAATATGAACATTTCACCCATAACCAAAGCATTATATCAAATTAACACCTTATTAATTCAAAATAATGAATAGAGAAAATTCAATTTTATTTATAAAAAGTTAGGGTCTTACAGGCCGCACCACTCTGACGGATTCTGCTGATTTGTTTCCTTAAATTCCCAAAGTTGACTCAATTAAGAATTTTTATTTACCTTATGTAATAGGGTTTTGTTAGGACTATAAACACTTTTTTTCATTAAGGTATAAAACAACTTTTGACTAACAATTCATTGGGAACCACCGTCTTGGAATTAGAGATTGCATAGAAGAACATTGAAGGCAGAGATTAAAACTTAGAGATTAGAGATTCTTTGACGGAGTTTTTCTTCTTCTCTTAATTCCATTATTTGTACTTTTGATGCTATTTAATTTTAATCTGTTAGTTTCAATTATGATGATAAATTAATTTCCTAATTAAGAATATAACGGAACCTTTTGCAAAGCTTTAATTCAATTATTATTTCCACTTAATGATTCTTTGGAATTCATTATTATATTTGGTGCTTAATTTAATAATTGTTTGGCCAACAGTTAACTTCATATCTTTGATTGAATTGAAAGAGGAAATTTTAGATTAGATCTGAATATAATAACGCATGAATTTGTTGATTCTTTCTAAGATAACATAATAGTGTATGAGACGAAATTACTTGTATGTCATGTGTAACTGTGATAGGAGTTTGAGCTTAATGAATTTATTTTAAGTGTCTTGCATGAAAATAGCAAAATAACTGGAATAGATCTTTTTATTAATCATTGAAAGATGTTAATAAATTAAAAAGCAATCCTAGTTATCAAATCATTTGACAAATCAAGTGGGAATAAGGTAAGGGAATTATTGCAAAGCAATTGAGGAGATTGTATTCCTATGTCTTAATCATCTACTAATCAATATTTTTCAATTTAATTAGTTCTTAATTACTTTATTTTAATTAATTTTCACAAATCAACTGGATTGACTGTTTAAGTGGGTTAAATTAGTAGAAATTGATAATTAGAATAATTGTTAGTAGATGTTCTCTGTGGGTTCGACAACCTTTCTTATCACTTTATTACTTAATTGACCGTGTACACCTGTGTGTATTTGTCATTAAATAAATCGAATAACAAATAAACTAAGTAACATTTTCTTCGTTTGCCACAATTGAACTAAACTGAATAAGTACTATATGTATATATACATATATGTACTATACTATGGAACTTAGAAACTCGTTTGACAAGTAGGAGTGAATATCGAATAATAGTCCCCATATTTAAATAACAGTTCTCATAAATGAAGTAACATTTACTTAGTTTTTCATTAGTAAAATAAACTAAGTAGCATTTGCTTAGCTTGCCACAATCTTCAATAAATTAATAATAATCTCTCTTAATCTTCAATACACTCAATAGACCGTTTAATTTGCTTAGTTTGACATTATCCTTCCATTAACCTTCAAATATGTTGATTAGAATAATTCAAAATCTCCGAGATATATTAAAATAGGAATTTAGTAATTAAATTTTTATTTTAATATTGCATATATGATATTGAGTACGTGAATATGTGCAGTGCAATATGTATGTGAATCTGTGATAAATATGTGAATATGTATTTATTAAATAAATTGTTAAGAAATAATTTTTATTTTGGAAAAGAAAATATTAGGTTGATTATACATAAATTATGGTATGCTTTAAATAAAGGATATTAAAATAATTTTTAACTTATTTTAATTTTAATATCTTATTTAAATAAATAAGAAAATGTTATGTAATGCGAATATTATATTGAATACACATATAATGTATAAAAATATTACATTTATGTGTATGTATACTAAATATTATGTTTTTATAAGTAAATGGGTAATACATAATATGTATAATAAATACTATATACCATAAATATTATTAGGAAGATAAATTGGTTAAGTAAATAACCAAGCCAAGCTCGGTTAAATAAAAATCAAGGGGGGAAAGCATGAGCTGGCATCAAGCCTAACTCAGTAGTTCCATAAGAGTAGTAACCAAGAAAAAGTGTGGGGTGTGACACCCCCAAATCTAGGTACTCAAACTTCCCACAGATTTGGTGTTCACTCAACAAAATAATTAACATCTAACTACCCATAAATAAAATAAACCCATAAATGAAGTAGAAATCTTCCCAATAAAGGGTTACAATAACTTAAACAAATTAATCTCAGGTCTTCTAAGCTTAATACATCAATGCAGAAACTTCATAAACAAATAAATCTTAACATAACATTATCAAATATAATAAACAAGTCTTCATCACTTGCATGCTTTACGTTTGCCCTTGCTAGTGGATGTCTCATCAACTCTTTCAACCTTGGCTGCAATGTTATTATGCAAAAGTGAGCAACAATTGCCCATAAGTTTAACAATAACAATAATAATAATATGCGAGTAAATAATGGATATTGAACAAAAGAAAGCTCGGCTTTTGAATCAAGACTAGAACAAGAATCAAAAGTACGTAATAAGGTTAGTAGACCATGAACTATGTCCCAGATTATCAAGTATTTTTACTTTAAACCTTTAGCAGTCATAAGACTATATGGACCTTACTTCTTGTAATTAGGGGGATCAGCCCTTAGTACTATGTATGTGCACAACATCTGAAAACTATTGCGTAATATAATCCCCTGTAGCAGGGTTGTTCATCTCAGCTATAACATTAGAGTCCGCACCAAAGGAAGTTTGGTTTGGATGGATCTCAAGGGTAATTTAGAGTTCAATAATCATCAACTAAGGATTAGTTAAATTAATAAAGAATTAATAATCATTCACGAGTTTGTTAACAACGTAACATTATAAAGGGATACAATAGCAATGATAGAATATTATTGAATCATAAGTGGATAAGCATCATATATCAAAGTCATGCTTACGTAGAGGAATAGTAGGCTTAACCAAAAACATAGGCATTGAATAGTATAAGTAAGAAACCTTGCTGGAATAATAATAAGCAAATGTTAAACTTACTCAATAAAGTAGAGTTTGAAAATCATGTACAACTATAGTCAGAGATAAAGAACTTGATCAAACAAAGTTGAGGGATTAGAAACTTGCCTCGTGCGTTGACTAAATGATTACCACTCACGTTCACCACAAGTCCTACACACATACCATATGTATTCACAACATTCATTAATTTCATTAATATTAACTTTTTAGGTTTAGTTCTTTCTTTTAATACGACTTGTTAACTTGGTTTAAGTTCTGCTCATTACCATCATTCACATATACAGGTTTGATGTCTCAAATCTTAAGTTTAAACAACATTACCTCTTCTCATGAACATCACATTTTAGCCCTTATACATTTATCAAATTATCATGCAATTTCACTATATGGACATTAATAACCTAGTGTACACCTTATTATATGTCCAACACATTATCAGGTTCTTTAGATTAGGTTAAACTAATCATACAATGGATTGTACACAACAAAACTAAAACTGTCTAGTTGTGCTACCCATCGACTTCCGAAGTCTTAACTTTCAAAGTCATGACATTATCCAGAGTCAAACTTCGACCGAAACCGAACTCTGACCTCGAAGACACAGTTGTGATGCCATCCGAAGTTGAATTCTGACCGAAGCCGAACTCTGACCCCGAAGGCATAGACATGATGTCATCTAAAGTAAAATTCTGACCGATGTCAAACTCTAACTCCGAAGGCATATACATGACGTCATCGGAAGTCGAATTTTGACCGAAGTCGAACTCTAACTCCAAAGACATAGCTGTGACGCTATCCCAAGTCAAACTCCGACCGAAGCCGAACCTTGACTTCGAAGACATATGACACGACTACCCAGTATCCAAGTCTACAATCCGCGAATGAACACAACAGAAAACCAAATTAGGACAAAACTTCACATAAACAAAGAATTCAATATTACCCATGTGTTCTGAACTTAAAAAAAATATTTAATGACATTCTTAGCATGCTTTTAGCAACTTAAATCACATAAACAACTGAATTAGAACACATAAATTTCATGTTCTTGCCATTTTTCAAAGTTTCGTCAAATTTCATGAAATCACAAATTAAAGATTCATTATAACACCAAATCAGTCTGTTTAAGTTTCATTCTTTTCATTTTTACATGTATAAACATAATCAGTTATCAATTCTCCGATTAATATGCAATTGAAGCATGAATTTTTGTACTTTAAGCTATATTCATATGTTTTTACTCTGAAAACTATAAAATTACAATTTAAACATAATTGCATGGATTTGATTACTCTAAAACACATATAAATCATACATAATTGAACTATACATGTTAATAAACATATACAACATCATATATTCAACAATTGACCATAATATTAATTTGTAGAGAGTTAAAAATTTGATTTACATGAAAACTTTTAAGAACGTAAATTAAAAGTTGAGATCAAGTTATTACCCTTGATTTCTCTGTTCAGATACACAATGATGAAAGGAAATTTCTTCACTTCTCCAACTCCTTCTTTAATATAACTATTCTCTCAAATCTCTCTCTTTTCTCCCTGTATTCTCCAACTGATATGATATAATGAAGTCTGATGATAATATATATTATGTATACAAATAACTGATGGAATCATGGGCAGCAGTTAAGCGCAACAGGGCCTTAATTGCTCCCATGTTCCTTAGGTTGTGTTTGGTTTATTTAAAAGGGCTTATTTCCCATTATTTTAATTAATTCATTTATTATATAGTTTATTTGTCACACAATAATTAATCAATTAATATTATTTCACTCAATTAAATAAAAGGTAATATTACCCATTAAATCGCATCATCACATAATTAAAATTCTCATTTATTATTTATAACAAATCAATAAATCTCTAATTAATTATTTAATTAATTATAAGAACATTAAAATTATTTAACAACTCATTAATTTAATTATCCCAATTAAATTCACACTTTTAACTATAAAATTATTTCACATTAATTTAATCAATGTAACACATTTAATTAAATTAATCTACCACGATTCCACCAGATCTATTTATCTCAATAAATAAATTAACAAAATATTTATTTAATTCAATAAAAATTTAAAAATTAATTACAAAAGTCTCGTTCGTCACATTTTTTCTCCCTTAAAAGGATTCTGCCCCCAGAATCACGATTCACTTAATTCATCCCGTTACATTCTCCCCCCCCCCTAACAAAGATTCTTTCCCCAGAATCGCTACACAAATATTAAGCAAATAGATGATGATAGTTTTTCATCATTTGTTCTTCAAGATCCCACGTTGCTTCTTCAGCATTATGGTTCCTCCAGATTACCTTAACAGAAGGTGTTACTTTGTTTATGAGTATTTGTTCTTTCCTGTCGACTATCTGAACAGGAACTTCTTCATAAGATAAATCTTTCTCAAATTGCAGGGGTTTATATTCTATAGCGTGCTTGTAATCGGGCTTATATGGTCGTAACACAGGAACATGGAAAACATTATGGACATGTTCTAAGGCCGGAGGTAAGGTTACCTCATATACGAGTTCACCAATTCTCCTCAATACTTCAAAGGGTTCAATGAACCTCAGGGTCAATTTTTCTTTCTTACCAAATCGGATTGTTATTTCCCATTAGGCACACAATAGATCTAGAAGGGGGGTTGAATAGATCCTTTTTATCTTCAAATACTTTTCCTATTTATTTTGGATTGCTAATAACTTAGCATATGACAAACATAAGAATCTTTTCAAGCACATTGGAATAAGTAAAAGATCTCCTTCATTGATATATTCATGAATATACATACATTGTTCGTAGAGTTAGTTTAGTTGTAAGTAGTTAATACATACAGAGCAATTATAACAGTTAGGTAAATAATGTAAATGATAAAAAGTAAATGACTGAATGTAAAAGACACAAGGGATTTTAAGTGGTTCAGAGACTCAAGCTCCTAATCCACTCTTCTGCTTCAAAGAGCAGGAATTCCACTAAGGAAGGGCAGCACACTGAATCACTAAGATTCCTTCAAGGCCAGCAGCCTTGGAACTTCAGTTCACTAAGAACTCTTTAAGCTCAGCTGGCTTGGAACTCCTTTAGTTTCCTAGGAACTTTTCAAGCCTAGCAAGCTTGGAACTTCGTTTAGTCCCTCCGGACAAGGAACCCTCAGGCCCTGACTACTTATTGTTATTGGTGTTGTTGTTGTTGGTGCTGAACTGCTAAGATGTCTTTAAGCTTGAACATCTTTTGTACTTAGCAGCTTGTTGTGGTCCTCTTTGCATTCTGCGTAGAGTCTGGACCAATTCATCTTTGGTGCAACTGATCTTCATTCTATTCTGCTCATCTTCATTCGATGTTAGTTGTGCACCACCATCATTTAGGTTTGCTAAGTGTTTAAGCTTTTGGTTGACTTCATCTGGCACTTAGCATTCCCTGAACCCTTCTTGAATAGTTTGCAGACATGGTTCTGCACCTGTTCTATTTTAGCTTTGGTTCACGGTGATTCATAGAGTGGCTCTCTAGATCTTCTTTGTGCTCTGCCACTTTTTTGAATGCTATCTTTTTTGCCTTCTCGGCTCTCAGCTTAGCTTCCATCTTCAATGACATTCTCATTCTTATTAAGTGAAGCTTTAGTCTGCTCAAGTCTTTATTCAAATCTGCTTCACTTCCACCTTTGTAGTCTTACTCTCACTAAGACTTGTTCTGTTCAGCTCCGGTGGAACTCGTAGAGTCAACACTATACCATTCCAACAACTCAACGATCCTTCAACTCAGCAACTCTTGATCTTTGAAGCTCTGGCTGATATATACTCCTTCCCAATCTTCCTGTTGGAATATAGTTGTTGAAAGCTATTTGAAATACTTCGTAGATCTCGATTTATTTGGTTTAGACTGCTTAATGTGACATGACAGCTCCTTTAAGACTTACTGACACAACATTCTGCAACCTTACCTACTGCCTTAGAGTTGTCACCTTTCCATGTCAGGCAGGTAGTCATCTTTATTTCTTCTTTCTTATTTCTTGATTAGAACATCAAAAATTGTCCTTTTGCATCGATGCTCTCAAATAGAAATGTTCAAATATCAGTCTGTAGATTGAACCATTGCCAATGCTTCAATATTCAGATGACCGAACTCTACGTTTCTGATGCATATGTTCTTGGACCTTATCGTAGTGTGTCTTGTTAAATGTTGCTCATTGACTGATTGAGACAACACTACGATCCTGAAGAGTGTTAATTGGATCTTCAATGTAGAACACCTCTTCCTTCACTTGTGTAGTGTAATGCCCCGAAATCCGGTCTATCTTTATACCCAGATTCCGCGCATCACTGGTACATCATTCATCCAATGTACATCATTATATACTGAAATATAACAACATACATTCTCAAATCCCAGGTTCTAAAAATCCTATAACCTCTTTCATTACAAATAATGATAAATACATTATTCATTTCATCTTACAAGAGTGACTTTTATCCGCCACCAAGGATACATATTATTAAACTAGTCTATACTTCAATTTCATCTTTCTACATTACAAGTCTTCACTTGATCTTCTCGCTCATGCATATTCTGAATGACACCTAGAAACCTAGAAAAATTTCTAAGTCTTTTTTACAAGCTTGAATCGCTTACTTTGAAATTTTGTAACTGATTCATTATAACTCGGAACGAGGTCATTCCAAAGTCATTCACTTTTTGGTGTCAAGTGTTTTCCTTCACGTTTTCCCCTAACGTAGTTAAACGAGTGAAAAGTACATAGCAGTACTTTTTGTCATTTTTATTTCGTCCGATTTCTGCACGTTTTTCAAGAAAAACTTTTATCGGCTTACTTAACTTTTCACGACATATTATCGCCAAATCTTTTGACAGAATGTCATTTCGACATACCGAACTCTCAAAAAGTCTAAGGTTATTCAAACCCTAACCCTTAGGGTTTCGTCAGGTGAATAGTGCATATTTCATCTTTTTTTCGGAAATATTTTTGTTCCCAAAAAATTTTTATTTTTGTTTTAAAAAGTCTTACTCGTTAAGTCTAGCTCGTAGCCAGAATCCTCCTGATTTATAATCATCCTAGATTATAGAATGATTAATAAACACATAGCACATAATATTATTAATAAAAATTCATTTTATTAATAACTAATTCTTTAAACTTAAATTCTGGACAATCCGAATTTTCGGGTTGTTACATTCTTCCCTCTTTATAAAAATTTCGTCCTCAAAATTTCTAAAACCACACCCATTCCTGGGTCATCACATTCACCCCCTTCTTCACAGAATTTCATCCTTGAAATTTTAGCCTACCCTTCTTCTCAACTTCTCTTCGAAGAAGTTCTTATCTTTCAAACATTCTCTCACCTTCATAACTTATCAAGAATTATGAAGTATAATGAACAACGAGGAATATATGAATTCCTTTAAAACATTTCATACTTTTGCTGAGGGGTCAAATTGACCATGAACGCTTACTAGGTTTAACAGCATAACGTCGTAACCCTCCTTCCACGGTCAGTCTATAATCACCAAGAAGGTAAACTATATCTTTCATACATAGGCGATCAACCCATTGAATAACCCCATTTCGGGGTATGTTCACCTCAGACTTAATCATTAGATTCCGCAACCAAATTAATTTTGTTTAGCACAACTCTTCAAAGAAAGCTCGATTTTCCTTTAAATATGACATTCCATTTGTCTAGCCAAATCATGTAGCTTAGACCATATCAATAAATTGGATATCAACTTGAAGCGTTTGTCTAGTCAAATCAAATGACGTCGACTACTTCTTTAAATTCTTTTCGCAATACATCAAAACGTTTTATGACGTCATGATACCGTACTTTTCACAGTATGTAGAGGACTTTATCAGTTTATGACTTCGTCATTATACATTATACCGTAGTGGGTTGTTGATCCTAAGATCACGTCCAACACTAGGTTCAATTGCATTAATAACTCTATCCTTTTACCATCCTTGCATTAAATGCACGGATGATATAAAATTTACTTTGACATTTTAAATCAATTTATGTCTAGCCGAAACAATTAGCATAGACATACTAAGAATAGTTCTTTTAAAAATCTATTGGTTCCAAAAGTTGAACCAATTCTTTCCTTTTTCAAATGCACACATAAGCACGATTTCAATAAACTTCAAAATCTAGCATAACTAGATAACTTAGAACTATTCATCATCTTCCTTCATTGTCTTACTTGTGACAATACTTAAATCTTCTCTAACACCTTCAATGCTAAGCCTATTGAAAATAACTTCACTTTCAGTCTAAACATTCATATACCTTAGTATAATCCATTAACTTACCACACTTTATGTGTTTAGGAACTTTTCACAACCATATGTGTTTAGGAACTTATCTTCGCAATATGTAATACAAGAACAAATTAAGGACTATCCATATGCTTAGGGCTCAGAAACATAGCATATAACTATGAGTCACAAACTTTTCATAAGTAT
Source organism: Panax notoginseng (assembly GCA_016801055.1). Taxonomy (NCBI): domain Eukaryota; kingdom Viridiplantae; phylum Streptophyta; class Magnoliopsida; order Apiales; family Araliaceae; genus Panax; species Panax notoginseng. The sequence goes on along the minus strand of CM029022.1, from coordinate 151,645,894 downwards.
GAGTTTCAAGAACTCGCACCTATCTTATCATTATCTACCTATCAAGTATATACATGAGAAATGATTCACCTTCTCTTCATATACATATTGATAGCGTGACATACTATTCCAATGATTATCACTGTAATAACTAAGTAATCACAAACCCCCTCCCATTCGAAGGTTCGTACCACTCAGCTATCACATGAGTCCTCAATCGAAATCTTAGAACTTCTAACTTTTTATTTAGGTAATACAAATTTTCTGTAATTCGTATGCTATCCTTCACAACTCAATCTGAGTTCTTCTTCTCGTACTACTTCGTAGTACCATTTGTGTCGCCCCCAAATCTGGGTCCCTTCGAACCTCGGATCCGGTCCGCCACGATACTACTATCGTCAAACTATTTATATCTTTTATTCATAACTTAATGAATATAACTTTACTTATTACAATTTAGAATATAAATTATTTCCATTTCCAGGATCTACACAATGACCCTAATCTTTTATAAGTTTCACAACATGGTCATTTACTATTCCTGTTTTACATCACATTCAAAGTTATAAAAATATGCGGAATAATTTAAACTTTTTCAATCTCCTATGAAAAATAATACTCTTATTGATTTCTTAACTTGAATCAATTACAAATCCCTGAATCAAATTATTCTATGATTCACTTCATCCTATTCTCGTATAAACCTTTACATCTCGATTCGAAATCCTCTATGTACCGCCTAGTACAACTTTACAAGCTAACATATATTACACATCGTAAATTACTATCAAGTATATCTATTAGAACCTAAACATTATGACACCCCTAAATCCTGATACTTCATTTCCTCAATATTTGGTACTCACGCAATCAAAACATTCATTGCTAACTACCCATTCATAATAGAATTGAATAATAAAAGAAAACATGCCCGTACAGGATTAAACTTGAATAAAATTCTCCCAGGTTATCTAACCTTTAACAACGATCATTCAAATGCGGAAATTAAATAAACTTTATTACAATCTTTAAACCAAAGTCTGAAAAAAAATAAAACTATCAAACTATTACAAGTCTTCAGTATTTGATCATCTTTCCTTCTCCCTTACTGGTACTAGTTACGTCACCAGTTTCAACTTTAGCTGTAAGAAATTTTACAGGCAAGAGTGAGCAAACAAGACCCACTTGAAATAACAATAAGTAAATCATTAAACTTTTACATCAATTGCCAATATTAGGCTAAACAGAACTGGACAATATATTCTATTAACTTTCTGAAAATTTTAACATTTACTGAGGGTCTAATGACCACGAATCATATCCACAGTTATAAGTAATCTTTCAACTTTAACTTTAACAGTCATAAGACTATAAGGACTCCACGTACTTAGGGGGATCAACCCTTCGTACAATGTATTGTTCACAACCATTTCAACGCTAAGCGTAAACCTCTATTAAAAGAGTTGTTCATCTCAGTATTTAGAATACAAGTCCGCACCAAAGTAAGATTGGTTTGGATAAGATTTCAAGGTAATTTGGAATTAAACGAATATCAACTACGGAGTAGTTGAATAAAATCCATGATATTATACTTATAGAATAATCGTAATTGAATTAATCATAGCAACTAAAATCATGCTTTAGGAATAATCTAATAGCATACAATTTGAATACCATAGCATACCTTGCTTGAACAATACTAAGCCAAGGTTAATTAGAATTGAATAATAAACATGCATAGAAATATAGTTATGCATGTTAACCAATAATTGAATTACAAGAATAACTTGTTCCACATCAAATAGTTCAATAAAACAAAGGATTAGAAAACTTGCTCAATTATAAAAATAGAGTTAGAAAACTTGCATTTAGCACAAGCTACATCCTTATCACTTGAATTTCAATACCCTAAACATATGTCATCGTGACATAGTTAGTCATTATCATATAACTAATACATTCATCATGTGGGTTTGATTATTCAATCACATAATCAAATTATAACACAAGTTAATCCTTAATAACATATTTATTCACAGTATAGAAACACTAAAATCAATATTTTACAGTCATACTATTATCATATAGTGTTTCTTAAAATTTCGTGTACAAAAAGTACACTGTCAGACCATTCTGCTAAATCGCGCTGCGGCGCCACAGTTTACACTGTGGGTCGCGCTGCGGCATGGTGATGGCGTTGCGGCGCGGTTCACAGACCATTAATTGGCACTACGGCGTGGCGCCGGCGTTGCGGCGTAGCGCCGGCGCTGCGGCGTGGTGCCGGCGCTGCGGCGCGAGATTTGTACTGCTGGGCCGCGCTGCGGCGCCAGAGTCCAGAATTCGGCGACCAAACTCGGCAACAGCATGAACAAAAGCCAAATTGGCCTAAAAGCTCGAATTTAATAGACTGATTATCATGAAATTTACATATAAACTTCATGTAAACATATTGTGAAGACTTCTAACATGTTTTTACTGATAAAATAATTTAAACATCAAATATACAACACCCAATTTCAATGTTTTTTGGTAAAAACTCCATTTTTGATATTTTCAATGAAAATCATCACTGTGATTTTGTTTTTCAATCAAAACAGAAATTTCAAAACATCATAGTTAAGATTATACATACTCTATCAATTTCCATAATCAATTTATCAATTAAACAACTAATTAAACTCTAAATTTCTATTTTAAACTAAACCATGTTCATATATATATTTTCATGTAAACACTATAATATATTTTCTTCCACAAAACATATATATATATATATATATATATATATATATATATATATATATATATATATATATATATATATATATATATGTATACATACATGAATTACTTTATCTATAATCATATATAAACTCATGGAATAACCTTATAATCAATAACCATACAAAACTATATACATAACAACAATTTATCCTTTATAAAAATTTCACAGAGAACTTTTTGGAAGAAGAAAAACTACACTTTTAAAAAGAAAGATTAAGCTCCTACCTTTGATTAAGAAGATGATGGCTACTTTTGATTATCAAACTTCCTTTCTTTCTCAAAACCTTCAAGGATTTCTCTCAAGTTTTCTCTCCCTTTCCTCTTTCTTCTTCTTCTTCTCTTTTTCTTCTTCTGAGCTTTCTTTCTTCCTAACTCTGACATATGTAAAATAATATAACGTATAATAATAATAATATAGATATTAAATATAGGATTTTAACTGACATCAGTTATAAATTTTTGAAAATCAAAAATCATAAGGCTTGTTTGGCTAACCACTATAATATAACTCATTAATCCTTATGCCTTGTTTGGTAAAACACAATTAGATAAAAGACTTGATAGGCATTAGGCCTTGTTTGGCAAAACTGAATTAAACTCCCTTAATTTATTTTAGTAACTCCTTTATAGCAAGGTTATTAGTCACCTTAATAAATCAATTAAAACATTAATCTATTAAATTACTTTAGCACATAATTTAATATCACATAACTATAATTTCTTTTATAATTATAATTTTATTTATTCCAACTAATATTTTAAATTACAATTTTCTATTTAAAATATTATAATTTATTTAAATCACTATAAGCTCTCTAACTTACTTATTAAATTAAATTATTATATAATCTCATAATAATTAATTTTCTTAGCTCCTTAACTATTTATCCAACAAATAATTAACTAAACCACATCAACTCAAATTGCCATTAAATACTTATATAATTCATTAAATATTTAATATTACAAATAAATATTTAATATTTAATATTTAATTATTTATTCAACAAATAAATAACTACACCACATAAACTCAAATTGAACAATTGTTTATTCAACAATAAACATATCCATTAAATACTTATATAAATCAATAAATATTTAATATTACACTTTAAAATTTTGGAATGTTACATCATTCCCTCCTTACAAGGATTCCGTCCTCAAAATCACAACTCAAACAAATCATTCGTTACATTCTTCCCTACTTACAAAGATTCTGTCCCCAGAATCGAAGACACAGATTAAACAAATAACTCAGGGTACGCTTTTAATATTTTCTCTTCGAGTTCCCACGTAGCTTCCTCAGCATTGTGGTTCCTCCATATCACCTTCACAGAAGGTAACACTTTATTCCTGAGCACTTGTTCTTTCCTTTCAACTATCTGGATAAGAACTTCTTCATAAGACAAATCTTTCTCGAACTGCAACGGTTCGTACTCGATGACATGTTTGTAGTCGGGTTTATATGGTCGTAACACCGAAATATGAAAAACATTATGAATGTTTTCCAACTCTGGAGGTAGAGCTATCTCGTAAGCCACTTCTCCCACTCTTCGCACCACTTCAAAGGGTCCAATAAACCTCGGGCTTAGCTTTCCCTTTTTACCGAAACGAATTTTTTCCTTCCAAGGAGAAACTTTTAGGAATACAAAACTTCCTACGTCAAATGCACAATCTTAGCTATGTTGATCAGCATACTTTTTCTGTCAGTCTTGAGCTGCTACCAATCTTGTCCTGATGAGTTTGACAACGTCAGCAGTTTGTTGCACTAGTTCTGGTCCTAGCAGTTGACGTTCACCGACTTCATCCCAGCATAGTGGAGTTCTACACTTTCTGTCGTACAATGCCTCGTAAGGTGGCATGCCAATTCTCGCGTGATAATTGTTGTTGTAAGCAAATTCCACCAACGATAATTGTTCTTCCCAGCTTCCTTTAAAGTCCATGACACATGCTCTCAGCATATCTTCCAATGTTTGAATTGTTCTTTCGCTTTGGCCATCTGTTTATGGATGATAAGTCGTACCCATTTGCAACTGTGTTCCCATGCATTCTTGTAGTCTCTTCCAAAAATTCGATGTGAACCGCGGATCTCTATGGGACACAATTGATACTGGCACTCCGTGCCTCGAAACGATCTCCTTAATGTACAATCTTGCCAACTGATCAAGATTGAATCTAATCTTTATTGGTAGAAAGTGCGCTGATTTCGTCAGTCTGTCCACTATTACCCAAATCGCATCACATCCTCTCTAAGTATTTGGAAGACCCACCACAAAATCCATCGTGATGTGTTCCCAGTTCCATTCTGGTATTTCCAACGGTTGAAGTAATTCGCTGGGTCTTTGATGTTCGACTTTTACTCTTTGACATGTCAAGCATTTCGCTATGCATTCTGCAACGTCCCTTTTCATATTCGGCCACCAAAAATGCCGGCGCAAATCTTGATACATTTTCGTGCTTCCTGGATGAATTGAATATTTTGAGCTATGAGCTTCGGTCAAAATTTCTTCTTTCAGCTCTGGTGTTACTAGAACCCAGATTCTTCCCTCAAACCGTAGTAGTCCTTCGGTGTTGATCTTGTATTTTGCATCACTACTCTCAATCAGATTCTCTTTGATTTTCCCACACTCTTCATCTTGTAGTTGAGCATTCTTTAATTTGTCCACTAACGTTGGACCAGCTTCTATCTGGAATAGTTGTTCGTCAGATTCTTTTGGAAATTTGATTTCCAACTCCAGTTTTGTCATTGCTGAAATGAGCTCCTCCTGAGTGTTATTAGCATCAACTTCTCCCGACTTTTTCTGCTTAAAGCATCTGCCACTACATTTGCTTTGCCCGGATGATAAAAGATTTCACAATCATAATCTTTTATCAATTCCATCCACCTTCTTTGACACATGTTCAAATCCTTCTGAGTGAAGATATACTTTAGACTTTTGTGGTCTGTGTAGATCTCACATTTCTCTCCATAAAGATAGTGCCTCCATATCTTCAGAGCAAATACAACTGCAGCCAATTCCAAATCATGAGTCGGATACCCTTTCTCATAATCTTTCAGTTGTCTTGATGCATACGCAATAACTTTTCCGCTCTGCATAAGAACACAATCCAACCCTTTATGTGAGGCATCACTATACACCACAAAATTTCCTGTATTGTCTAGTAATGTCAACACAGGTGCTACACTTAGCTTCTTCTTCAAATCTTGAAAACTTTCTTCACATTTCTCCGTCCACACGAATTTTACATCCTTCCTTGTCAAATTTGTTAACGGAGTGGCTATCCTAGAAAAATCTTGAATAAATCTTCTATAATACCCGGCCAGTCCCAAGAAACTCCTCACTTCTGACAGTGTTCTTGGTTGTTCCCAATTGATCACAGCTTCCACTTTTGACGGATCCACTGAAATCTCATCTTTGTCAATCACATGCCCCCAATATTGTACATGGTCGAGCCAAAATTCGCACTTAGAGAATTTCGCGTACAGCTTTTCCTTCCTTAGTGTTTCCAATGTCAAACGTAAATGTTCCACGTGTTCTTCTTGAATCTTGGAAAACACTAGAATTTCGTCGATGAATACCACTACAAACTTGTCTAGGAATGGTTTAAACACCATGTTCATCAAATCCATGAACGCAGCATGTGCATTGGTTAAACCAAAAGACATCACCAGAAACTCATAATGTCCATACCGAGTTCTGAATGTCATTCGTGGTATATCCTCCTTCCTCACTTTCAACTGGTGATACCCACTTCTCAAATCTATTTTCAAAAAATATTTAGCTCCCTTCAATTGATCAAACAAGTCATCTATTCTAGGCAACGGATACCTATTCTTAATAGTGACTTTATTTAACTCCCTGTAATTAATGCAAAGACGCATTGATCCGTCCTTCTTCTTCACGAATAACTGGCCCTCCCCACGGCAATACGCTTGGTTGAATATATTTCTTGTCCAGCAGTTCTTGCAACTGTACCATCAGTTCCTTCATTTCTACCAGAGCCATTCTGTACGGGGCCTTCGATATTGGTTCTGTTCCCGGCGCTAAGTCGATCATGAACTCAATTTCTCTGTCAGGCGGAAGTCCTGGCAAATCCTCTGGAATCACGTCTTTGAATTCCCTCACTATTGATATTTCTTCTATTTTCACACCCTTCTTCTGAGTATCGACTATGTAAGCTAAATAGCCCACACAACCTTGACTCAACAATTTCTTGGCCTACATAGTCATCAGAAATTTCATTTGTCTAGGTGACTTGCTACCATAAAATACTACCTTTGACGGAGTCATAAGGTTTACACACTTCTTTTGGCAGTCAATCACCGCTCCGTATTTGAACAGCCAATCCATTCCTAAAATTACATCAAATTCCCCGAGTCTAATCGGAATCAAATCTACCAACAAGATATTGTCCTTAATGTTCACCCTACAGTTCTTGAATACGAATCTAACAGGGATTATTTCCTTATTCGCAATTTCTATGTTCAAAGGAAAATTCAGTTCTTCTCTAGGCAATTCTAACCTCTTAGCAAATTCATCAGATATAAACAAGCAAGTAGCACCCGAATCAAATAATACATATGCACTAATATCATTGACTGGGATAATACCTGACACCACATCTTTTGATTGCACAACATCTTGCAAAGTCATGTTAAAGGTTCTGGTTGTGGGTTTGTTTGATGCTGCAGGTCCTGTAATGGCCGATGTACTTCCATTGTTACCTCCATTGCTTCTGGTTGTCACTCCCTCCTTCTTCTTAGGGCATTCACGAGCAAAATGATCCTTGGATCCGCACGTGAAGCATGCATACTTCTTCAGTTGAGTGTAATTTGGGGCGATGTGACCCTCCTGGCCACAATTGTAGCAAACTCGTTTCCCCATCAAGCACACACCCTTGTGAAATTTCCCACATGTCGTACATGCTTTAAACTTTTTGTTTTGCTGGTTACCCTGCTGGTTTCCAGCACTCATGTTTCCATTCCACTTCCTCTTCAAGCTGTTGTTGCTGATGTTGTTGTTGTTGTTGTTTCCACTGCTACCACCTCCATTCTTAGTCTCATTCTCATTCTGCTTCTTCTTTTGTTCCTGATTGAACTTTGATACTGCCTCGCCTCCACCTTCAGCGAGTACTGCTTTCTCCATCACCGCTGCAAATGTCTTCAACTGGAACAGGGAAACCCTACTGTACAGCCAGGGCTTCAGTCCCTGTTCAAATCTCTTCGCCTTACGCTCGTCTGTACTGACCTGATATAGCGTAAACCTCGCCAATTTGTTGAATTTCGCAGCATACTCAGATACCAACATCGTTCCTTGTTTTAGTTCCAGAAACTGCACTTTTAACTGACTCTTCAAACTTTTCGGGAAATAGGTTTCGAAGAACAACTCCTTGAACCTATCCCAAGTCATCACTCCTAGTCTTTCACGAGTTTTATTGGTCTGCCACCAATAACTAGCTTCTGCTTTCAACATGAATGTTGCGAAAGCAGTCTTCTGATCATCCCCTACCCTAGCAACATCGAACACCTTTTCTATCTCCATAATCCAGGTCTGTGCTTCGACTGGATTCATGGACCCACGGAATTCCAGTGGTCCAACCGCCTTAAACTCCTTAAACGTTGTGCCTTGGTTTTGAGGTTGATTCTGTAACGCTCCTATCAGTAGTGTCACTAGTTGTTGAACGGGGTTACCGTCAACATTGTCGTTATTATTGGTTCCTTCAGTGGCTCTTTGTCGTGTTGGTTGACGTCTGGGAGGCATTTTCTGTTAAAACAAAACATCTATTAGACTATTACTCAGCTTCTTTAAGTATTTTCTAGTTAACTAGCCTCCATAACAGAAATAACCACATAACACATAACACATTGAATAAAGTAACAACTTTTATTTATTCATAACCTTTTTGAAAACATAAAACAATAGCATCTCTGCTATCTACATTACTTTCCTGAACTACAAAAGTTTCAGGAAAACATCATAGTCATATCCCATAGGTTGCAGAACACTTGGGACTTATAATTTCTTTAACCTTTCACTCATCATACAACAGCTACGATATTCTATTAAGATAATCTTTAGCCCTATCACGTTCCTCCTCCATGACTCGAAACATTGTTCTGCGATCTAACACGTTTGATGGTAGCGTCTCGAACTGAATTGGATAACCCATGACTCGATCTTGAGCTCGATTAATTGCGGTGTTAAATACTTTATCCATCTCTTCCATCTTCATTCTCTTTGCCTGCGCGTCTCTCGCTGCTCTTCCAGTTCGTTGATAAGCTTCCTCGTATGCATCTTCAGCTCTTGCCCTCTTAGCAACTTCTTCTCTCAGCTTGCTCTTCAGTTCAGCAACCATCTCGATCAATTGTTCTTTCTCTCCTTCAGTCCGTATTAGTTTCTCCTCGGCATTTGTCAGTCGTTCCTCACGATCCTAGATCTCGCCATCTTTTTGTGTCATTGCATTCTATTGTTCAACTACTATCTCCTGCAATTCCTCGACGGTATCCTGAAGTTCCACGTTGCGGTCGTAGACTTCATCGTACGTACGAACGGCTATCGAGGTTAGTGGATCTCTTCCTCCTATGGCAACTCAACGGGATCCTCCTCATCTGTCTCCACATCATCATCCTCAACCTCAACTACTGTGACCAACGGGGCTGACTCCCGTGGTAGTAGTTATTCCCAAACTACCTGAATGTCGCGAGGCTCCTTCTCTATAGACATTTGAGGTCCCTCCTCCCTAGACTAATTGGATTTTCCGACATTATTCATCCTGACAAAAAAGTTTTAAAGTTTTAATTATTAATCATAACTACTCGACACTCACGAGCACATAAGTTATAAACACATGAACACATAACTGTTTTATTACTTCTTTCTTAAAACTCGTTAAGAGTTATCTCCACTATCTTTTCGAATGTTACTTCCTAAGGCTTTTCCCCCCACCTAAGGTTCATAACCTAAAGCTTTGATACCAACTTGTGACACCCCCAAATCCTAGTACTTCATTTCCTCAAGATTTGGTGCTCACGCAATCAAAACATTCATTGCTAACTACCCATTCATAATAGAATTGAATAATAAAAGAAAATCTGTCCATACAAGATTAAACTTGAATAAAATTCTCCCAGGTTATCTAACCTTTAACAACAATCATTCAAATGCGAAAATTAAATAAACTTTATTACAATCTTTAAACCAAAGTCTGAAAAAAATAAAACTATCAAACTATTACAAGTCTTCAGTATTTGATCATCTTTCGTTCTCCCTTACTGGTACTAGGTACGTCACCAGTTTCAACTTTAGTTGTAAGAAATTTTACAGGCAAGAGTGAACAAACAAGGCCCACTTGAAATAACAATAAGTAAATCATTAAACTTTTACATCAATTGACAATATTAGGCTCAGTAGAACTGGACAATATATTCTATTAACTTTCTGAAAATTTTAACATTTACTGAGGGTCTAATGACCATGAATCATGTCCACAGTTATAAGTAATCTTTCAACTTTAACTTTAACAGTCTTAAGACTATAAGGACTCCACGTACTTAGGGGGATCAACCCTTCGTACAATGTATTGTGCACAATCATTTCAACGCTAAGCGTAAACCTCTATTAAAAGAGTTGTTCATCTCAGTATTTAGAATACAAGTCCGCACCAAAGTAAGTTTGGTTTGGATAAGATTTCAAGGTAATTTGGAATTCAACGAACATCAACTACGGAGTAGTTGAATAAAATCCATGACATTATACTTATAGAATAATCGTAATTGAATTAATCATAGCAACTAAAATCATGCTTTAGGAATAATCTAATAGCACACAATTTGAATACCATAGCATACCTTGCTTGAACAATACTAAGTCAAGGTTAATTAGAATTGAATATTAAACATGCATAGAAATCTAGTTATGCATGCTAACCAATAATTGAATTACAAGAATAACTTGTTCCACATCAAATAGTTCAATAAAACAAAGGATTAGAAAACTTGCTCAATTATAAAAATAGAGTTAGAAAACTTGCCTTTAGCACAAGCTACACCCTTACCACTTGAATTTCAATACCATAAACATATGTCATCGTGACATAGTTAGTCATTATCATATAACTAATACATTCATCACGTAGGTTTGATTATTCAATCACATAATCAAATTATAACACAAGTTAATCCTTAATAACTTATTTATTCACAGTATAGAAACACTAAAATCAATATTTTACAGTCCTACTATTATAATATAGTGTTTCTTAAAATTTCGTGTACAAAAAGTACACTGTCAGACCATTCTGCTAACTCGCGCTGCGGCGCCACAGTTTACACTATGGGTCGCGCTGCGGCGTGGTGATGGCGCTGCGGCGCGGTTCACAGGTCATTAATTGGCGTTGCGGCGTGGCGCCGGCGCTGCGGCGCGAGATTTATACTGCTAGCCCGCGCTGCGGCGCCAGAGTTCAGAATCCGGCGACCAAACTCGGCAACAGCATGAACAAAAGCCAAATTGGCCTCAAAGCTCGAATCTAATAGACTGATTATCATCAAATTTACATATAAACTTCATGTAAACATATTGTGAAGACTTCTAACATGTTTCTACTCTTAAAATAATTTAAACATCAAATATACAACACCCAATTTTAATATTTTTTGGCAAAGACTCCATTTTTGATATTTTCAATGAAAATCATCACTGTGATTTTGTTTTTCAATCAAAACAGAAATTTCAAAACATCATAGTTACGATTATACATACTCTATCAATTTCCATAATCAATTTATCAATTAAACAACTAATTAAACTCTAAATTTCTATTTTAAACTAAGCCATGTTCATATATATATTTTCATGTAAACATTGTAATATATTTTCTTCCACAAAACATATATATACATGAATTACTTTATCTATAATCATATATAAACTCATGGAATAATCTTATAATCAATAACCATACAAAACTATATACATGACAACAATTTATCATTTATAAAAATTTCACAGAGAACTTTTTGGAAGTAGAAAAACTACACTTTTAAAAGGAAAGATTAAGCTCCTACCTTTGATTAAGAAGATGATGACTACTTTTGATTATCATACTTCCTTTCTTTCTCAAAACCTTCAAGGATTTCTCTCCCTTTCTTCTTTCTTCTTCTTCTTCTCTTTTTCTTCTTCTGAGCTTTCTTTCTTCCTAACTCTGACATATGTAAAATAATATAACGTATAATAATAATAATATAGATATTAAATATAGGATTTTAACTAACATCAGTTATAAATTTTTGAAAATCAAAAATCATAAGGCTTGTTTGGCTAACCACTAAAATATAACTCATTAATCCTTATGCCTTGTTTGGTAAAACACAATTAGATAAAAGACTTGATAGGCATTAGGCCTTGTTTGGCAAAACTGAACTAAACTCCCTTAATTTATTTTAGTAACTCCTATATAGCAAGGTTATTAGTCACCTTAATAAATCAATTAAAAAATTAATCTATTAAATTACTTTAGCACATAATTTAATATCACATAACTATAATTTCTTTTATAATTATAATTTTATTTAACCAACTAATATTTTAAATTACAATTTCCCATTTAAAATATTATAATTTATTTAAATCACTATAAGCTCTCTAGCTTACTTATTAAATTAAATTATTATATAATCTCATAATAATTAATTTTCTTAGCTCCTTAACTATTTATCCAACAAATAATTAACTAAACCACATCAACTCAAATTGCCATTAAATACTTATATAATTCATTAAATATTTAATATTGCAAATAAATATTTAATATTTAATATTTAATTATTTATTCAACAAATAAATAACTACACCACATAAACTCAAATTGAATAATTATTTATTCAACAATAAACATATCCATTAAATACTTATATAAATTAATAAATATTTAATATTACACTTTAAAATTCTGGAATGTTACAAACATGGTTCAAGAGCATATATTTAAATAAACTAAACAATCTCCTTTGATATGATTGAACTTTATCAATCAAGTAACACGTAACTTTATCGTGAGTCCTTAACCTGCAAAAGTGGTTATTTACAAGGGTGAGCTCGATAGTCCAGTAATTCTAATAGTTTTCATACAGCACATAGCATATAATAGCATATTCAGTTCATGCATTCATAATCAATTAATATTTACTACGCATGTTACTTCTCACATAACAGGCATAGAGATTTACTTCGCAAGCATATCATCAAATATCTACTTTCAAATTTCATACATATCTCATATGCATTTCATATATGTACATCAACATTTGCATAGCATAATATAGCTCAACTAACAGTTATCAAATTTATATATCAAATAGGAACTGAAAGACTTGCCTGATTCGTTGTTTAACAACTACGACTCAACTGCTTATAGATATCTGCACTTCGTGTAATCCTACACAGTTATATAATCATGGATTCACATCCATTAGTAACATATTTCATGCACTTTTAATATAAGAACAATGTTACATTTTTTCCTAACTAGGTTTGTAAAATCTACATTTCACTTTCTCATCATACTCTTAGAATAGCTAGGTATGTCTAGGTATACCTTAACCACTTGTATATGACATCAACATTCATATATAGCTACCACACACTTGACTCACTAGGTGTTCAACACCTTTAAAACTCATATAGGTAAGTTCAAACGTATACATAAACGTTTAACTTAGTTGTAATTCCATGCCACATCACCTATCCTATATTTTTATACACAAATCAGATCACGAATTCAAACAACGTACCATTGCTTTATATCTTGAAAACATTCCTTTGGACTTTAACAATTGAATGTCCTAATTATCATTCATCTCTATCACCTAGAATGCTTCCTACATATTACATAGCATGTTGGTCATATATTGCAAATTAAAGTAATCATTGAAGCATGCCTTGAACTTTAGATTAAAAATAGAACTTATTCATAACTGCAGGATGGCGCAGTCGCGCCTGATTTGTAGTAAGGAGACGCACGGCCGTGCGGCTCCCAGTTTCAAACCAGGATTGAGCAAACACTTACTTGGCCTAGCTTGCCCATCCTTATATACATAACATAATGTTAAGGGTCCTTTTGCATCTTTCGAGTTTAATCTAGGTCCCGTCTTGCATAATATGGTTCTAAGTTGGGCATCTCAACAAATTAAGGCCATTTAAGGTTATGAAACCACAAAGTCCAACATGCTTGATTCTTAAACATATAAGGTAGTCATATAACTCATATTAGACATGTTTGTGAGTGTTCATATGACTAGCATGATTTATCACTTGAAAACTTACCTTAAGACATGCATAGTTCATATTACGTCTATCTAGTTGTGTGCACGTATCATTCATGTTCAAAGGCATACACATCCTATCATGTTTGCACATATAGGCCATTTTTAAATACCTAAAAAATACTAGTATGTTATCCTAGAAGTTTAGAAGTTTAGACAACACAATGCTCATGAATATTTGTTTCAAAACGTCTAAGTTTTCTTTTCTTCAAATCCATGTCTTGCCAACCTAATCATGCAAGGCAACTTCAAATTATATGTCATATTCATTTGTGCATATTTCTACACATACTTACAAGGTCAAAATGTAGGCAACACCATGCTCATGATTATTAGTTTTCAAAACTTGAATTTCTCTTTGAAAACACATATTATCCAAGCTATACAAGTTTTCTTATACGAGGTAACTTAAGATCACATTTTATGCTCACATGACTCCACCATATGCTCACTATAAAGTCAGAACTCAAATGACTTAAAGTTCGCCAAGGTTTGTTTTCAAAATCTTCAAGTTTCTTTTTAAAACACATAATAAGTCATGCTAAAACTCCATTATGAGTAAAGTAATCTTAGCCATATGACATATCTATTATCATGCATATTTATGTTTTATCACTTATAATAACATATTCTATCTTCGGGAGCACTATACTTGCGTATGTTCTCATTCGACGCCCTCCGATCGCATCTGAATACGTAATAGTCACAAAGATGATTATTTTGACCCCTTCCAACGACCTCAAATTGAAAAACATAAAGAACAAAAGTTGTAGGTCTATTCGTCCTCATTCCGGATCATCTTGAATCGCCTCAATTGGAGTTCGTATAAAAATGTTATGACCGTTTTACAAAAATAGGTCAAAGTAGTCACAATCATCACACATGGGGCGCGGCTGCACCCCTTTTCCTCACCATTATAGCGCGCCCACGCCATTGCCCAGCCTCAACTGCGCGCCCGCGTGCGCGGGCGGCGTGCCCGCTCGTGGCTTCGTATAGATCACAATTTTTGACATAACTTTCTCATTTTAAGTCCGAATTAGTTGGTTTTCGATTCGTTGGACTCGTTAAACTCTTAGCTAACCATCTACAGAGTAATTATAACACTTCAAAATCATTAAATAACCCAAATATTAATCCAAAACTCATATTCATACTAAATTTTCATGTTTTTGAAAAGTTTAGCGAATTCATTCACTATGAATTCGTTTTTCAACCAATTGGTTCGTTTAACTTTTGTTATTTTCGCATTTGACTATATTAACAACATCTAGCAACAATTCATGGATTACAACAACCTTTAGCCATCAAATTTATGACTCAAAAGTGACTATTTCTTGACATTTCTAAGGAATGCAAAACTTAGGAATCAAAGGCATGTAAGTTAGAATTTTTACCTCATGATTACTCCAATTTGCTAATCATAGCATTCCTAACCTCTAATTGCTCTCCAATTTTGTTGACTCTCCATAGCCACTTCTCAAACATCTCAACAAAAGAGAAATAAGATGAAGGAGTCTCTATTTATAGAGAATTCAATACTCAGACAATTCATTTACACAATGTTTTGAACTGGTAGGGAGAAGGAGAAGCCAAAGGGCAATGAAGAGTTGGTAACCCACTCCCTCCTCCTCCATTCCTTTAGACATCATCAGCTCTCAACTTTCATTATTAACAGTAGACTAGGCCAATGGCCTAACTCAAGGCTGATACATATTAGGGGCAATGAGTATGGGACAAAGCTTATAACTCTCTAATTTATCAATAAAATGGGTCTAATTTTACTAAGGCAAATTCCTTTTGGACTTGTTAAATCAATTATAATGACTTAACATTACTACATTAAATTAAGTTATGGGCCATATATACACATATATATGTACCTACCTACATATAGGAAGTATACTTATGTTTTAAATATACACCAATATAATCTTATTATATTAATAACTTACATATTTGTTTTTTGTCAAATAAATAAATTATTCATCTTATTGATTAATTAACACTAATATTAATTAATACATTCCTCATTGATTAATGTAATTATTGATCTCTATAACGATTAATTATCTATTACGTATAGTAAATAAATAAAAATCTTATTATATTTATAGACACGTTGCTTATTATTATTATATGTCTAACAATAATAATCATATATCATTAATTAATCATCATTAACAATTAATTAATATTCTACAATAACAATTAACAATTAATATTAATTAATTGTTCACTTGATAATTCCTTCGTCGATTAATATCATTATTAATATTTTCCATCACTGTGTCACACAAGGCTTATCTCACAAGCTTACATTAAGCTTACTCTCATTACTTATTCATTTTCCACCACATTACTATTTATAACATGTTCACTTTACATCGAACTATTATATCACAAGGTTCACATATTTAAATATATCGTGAATGGAATACAGAAATAATTAAATATCTGTGTACTTTAGAAACTAAGAAAGGAGATTAAATGTTTAAGCAAACATTAATAATAGATAATGTTATAATGTGGTTATACGAATAGAAATGGAACTACTCAGACAATAATGCCTGACTGTGATATTTTATTACATATATTTAATGTACATGGATTATATGATGTGAGTATAAAATTTATCTTTAAATTCCTAATATGGTAACAATTGTACCTTAATATTACATTATGGGAATTAAAAGAACCAAACCAAGCCAGATGATCAAATGCTGAAGATTTTTGCTATGTCCCAAAATCAGTGACCGTAAGCAGTACATGAATAGTAGCCTATTTCTTCTTTACGTAACTTTCAAGTTGTGATTAAAGGCTATGAAGTTAGGTGATCATTTGCTAGGAAAAATGTTGGTAAAGGAGGTTGAATCACTCTCTTGTATCCTTTGTTTTCTCCTTCTACACCATGGATTTCAACTTCCATGTAAACCCAAAATCTAGTCCACTAATTATCTATATAAGGACAAATGCATTCTCAATTCCCGTTGGCTGAATTTCTGAGAAAAGTGAGCTATAAAGAGTTGGGAGAATTGAGAGCAATGGGAGGATTGAAGAGCTAGAATTAGCAACTACAAGCAATCAAGAGGTAATAACCTTAACGTATATGTTCTTGATTCTTGTGTTTTACAATTCCTTAGAAATATCATGAAAAAGTAGCTTTCGAGTCACAAAATTGATGGCTAAGGGTTGTTATAATCCATGAATTGTTGTTAGATATTGTTAATATAGTCAAATGCAAAAACAACGAAAGTTAAACGAACCAATTTGGTTTAGAAACGAATTCGTAGTGAATGAATTCGGTAAACTTTTTAAAACATGATAATTAGTATGAACATGAGTTGTAAATTCATATTTGGGTTAGTTAATGTTTATGTTAGTTGATGGGTATCTAGTATGTTGTAGTTATATGAAGTACAAATCTATAGAATCAAAAATGAACTAATTTGGACATGTATAACTCAAATTATGACGGTTAGAAGGAAAGTTAGGCATTATGGTTCATAACAGGGAACAAAATTTTGGTTTACAACAGCTAGGCCCGCCTCGGTGGACTATTTTTAAGGAAAAACCCCCGCCCCGGCGGGGGGGGATGTGTTCTGCAATAACTAATTTTATATGTTTTACTAAAAAAACCATAACGTTTTCATACGAACATCGATTGAGGTGATTCAAGATGATCCGGAACGAGGACGAATAGACCTACAACTTTTGTTCTTTAAGTGTTTCAATTTGAGGTCTTTAGGAAAGTTCAAAAGAGTCATCTATATGACTGTTACGTATTCAGAGGCGATCAGAGGGCGTCGAGCGAGCACATACGCAAGTATAGTGCTCCCGACGATGGAATATGTAACGCCGCGAAATCCGGTCTACCTTCAGACCCGGACTCTGTGACACCCACAAATCCGGTACTTCTATTTCCACAGGATTTGGTGTTCACTGTACAAACATCATCCATTTATCTACCCATAAATAAAATGCAAACCATGCCATAGATAGAAATAAATAATAAATCTCTCCCCTTATGGGGTTACATCAACTTCATAATAAATAAATCCCACGTTACTTTAACCTTAAATCATCTGTGAGGAAACATAAACAAATAAGTCTTAAGTAACATCAATTCTAATTATTATTACATAACCACGTAAATAATCAATCTTCATTACTTGCTAAACTTGCCCTTGCCTTTACTAGTGGAAGGTTAGTCTGCTCTTTGGTTCTTAACTGCAATGTTATTATTACGCAAGAGTGAGCACAATTGCCCATAAGTATAACAATATAACAATGAATAATAACATGCGAGAGAAAATAATAACTTCGAATATAAAAGCTCAACTTTTGAATCAAGAATGAATAACAAGAATCAAAAGAAATTTTGAGGGTCATAAGACCATGAACTATGTCCTAGGTTGTCAAGTGTTTATTCTTGAAACCTTTAACAGTCATAAGACTATGGACTCTTCTTCTCGTACTTAGGGGGATCAGCCCTTAGTACCATACTGTGCACAATATCTTCACGCTAAAGCGTACAAAATCCCCTATTAAAGGGTTGTTCATCTCAGTTTGACATCGGAGTCCGCACCAAAGGAAGTTTGGTTTGGATAATTCATCAAGGGTTCTGAAATTTAGAACGCTCGTCAACTATGGACTAGTCGAATCAATAAGGATTCGCTAGTCTAATAAGGTTCAACAATAATTGATAACTTAACTTCAATAACAATCTCAAGAGGTATACAATAGAACAAATATTGTATAACAGAATCATACTTTGAAAAGATAGATAATCTTTAATATAACAATGAACTTGATTTATAAACTTGAATAATGGTAACAGGTAGGGTTAGAAAACTTGCCTCGTGTGTAGATTACACTTTAACTAAATTCGTTCTTTGAATTTAATCCTACATTTCATTTACATTCACAATACCCGTCAATTATAACGTTACAAATCATAGTAACTTCATTCTTTTTGTCTAACTTTGGTTATGACTATACTTAGTCAATTTACCACATTCATTGTCACATAATTTACACTTCACAAATAACAACTAATTATGTATTCAATAATTCAATCCACATGAAATTATGTTATTTACATGTTAAACATTTATTTTATCACCTCATTATACTTTTAACATTTTTACATGTTCATTAATTAAATTACTAACGCATTGCTAGACTTAATTATTTTAAAAAATTTCCATTCTTGCACATTCTGGAGAGTGGCGCTGCGGCGCCACTTTTATACTAGGTCTTGGCGCTGCGGCCGGATACATGGTGCTGCGGCGCGGTGGTGCTGCAGCACGGGAAATAGGCAGGTACCCGGCGCTGCGGCGCGGCGTACCAGACACAGAAATGGTAGTTCGTGAAAAATCGCAGAACATGCCAATTTCTACCAATTTCTTAAATTTTTACTCGAATTTAGACATACCCACAAGATATAATTCACACATAATCATTACCCAACATTTATATAATGACTTTAACCAAATTAAACACTTAATTACAGAATTAAAGCATGCAACTTCCACTGTTCTTGATGTTCTTGAAGGTTTGAAAACAAAACATAAAAATTGACACTACGGATTCGTTATAACACCGAATCCGTTCATTTAAACTTTGGTCTCTTCGTATCGACATGCATAATAATATACGAGTGTAAATTTTACGAAAACATTTATGTTTGACACACTAAAATTACGTATAAGGGCCATAAGGCTAAAACCCAAACTCTGAAATTTTGAAATAACAAGTCATCGTATTATGAAAGTTATGATATGCAATCATGCAATATACATATATAAAACATGTTATATTACTCGTATTGTTACATATATCCATATAATAACACAATTTCCCAATTATAGAGACTTTACAGGAGGAATGAAAAGCCATTTTCATAAAACTCAAACAACGTAAAATAGAATTTAGTTTGAAGAATTTACCCAGAGTATAATTTAGAAGAGATGATCACAGATGACTCTTTCACAACAACTTGTTGATTACACACTCCCAATTTCTCTAAATCTCATAATTTTATCTAACAATTTCTCAAACTCTTTCTCCCTCTCTGTTTTCAGACTTAGAAAATGAATAGAAAAAGAGTACGTATAATAAAGGAAAAGAGAACTGACGCGCATAATGGTCAGTTAACCCAATCATGGGTAATTGCTAGTAACTCCCACTAAGGCCATGTTTGGCTAGGCTTAACAGATTTCAAAACCATTTAATTTAGTAATGCTTTATCATATAGTTTAATTAATGTCACACTCCTTTATAAAATAAATCAATATTTTATTTAATGTACTTTAAATAAAATATAATAAATTCTCATAAATTCACATAATTAAATTTCTCATTAATAAATAATGTCAAATTATTAACTCTCTAATTAATAATTAATTTAATTAAAATACCAATAGGCTTATTAAATATTTCTTTTAATACAATAAGCTCCCATAATGACATACTTTGAATCACAAAAATTCTCCGCATTAATTTAATAAATATAACACATATAATTAAATTAATCTACCAAAATTTCATCAATTAATTATTTAATCTAATAATTAATTCATCGAAAAATTTTTTTTATTCAATCCAATAAATATTAAAATTAATTTACAAAATCTCGGTTGTCACATCTTTCCCCTCTTAAAAGGATTCTGTCCTCAGAATCACAACTCAAACAATTCGTCCCGTTACATTCTCCCCCCCCCCCCCGCTTACAAAGATTATGTCTCCAGAATCGCTTACACATAAATTAAGTAAATAAATGAGTGTAATTCTTCATCATAATCTCTTCGAGTTCCCACGTAGCTTCTTCAGCGTTGTGGTTCCTCCAAATTACCTTAACAGAAGGTATTACTTTATTTCTCAGAACTTGTTCTTTTCGATCAACAATTTGAACAGGAATTTCTTCGTAAGATAAGTCTTTGTCGAAATGTAGGGGTTCATATTCAATGACGTGCTTGTAATCGGGTTTGTATGGTCGTAGGACTGAAACATGGAAAACGTTGTGGACATTCTCTAGTGCTGGAGGTAAGGCTACCTCATAAATGAATCTTGGGCTTAATTTCCCTTTCTTTCCCTTCCAGGGAGAGACATTTAAGAATAAATTACTACCTAGCTCAAACTCAACATTTTTACGATGTGGATCGGCGTATTTCATCTATCTATCTTGAGCTACTGTCAATCTTGTTCGGATCACTTTGACTATTTTTGCTGTCTGTGTACCAATTTCGGGCCTAGTAATTGTCTTTCGTCAACTTCATCCCAGTATAGCGGAGTTCTGCACTTTCTGCCGTATAACGCTTTATAAGGCGGCATACCAATACTAGCGTGGTAACTGTTATTGTAGCCGAACTCTACGAGCGGTAGATGATCATCCCAATTTCCTTTAAAGTCCATTATACAAGCTCTTAACATATCTTCCAATGTTTGAATTGTTCTTTTACTCTGTCCATCTGTCTAAGGGTGATATGCTGTACTCATTCGCAATTGCGTACCCATGCATTCCTGTAAACATTTCCAGAAGTTCGATGTAAAGCGCAGATCTCTATCATAAACAATTGGCACCGGAACTTCGTGTCTTGAAATAATCTCTTTCACATATAACCTTGCCAACTGATCTAAGTTGAATTTAATTTTGATCGGAAGGAAGTGTGCGGATTTCGTCAATCGGTCAACAATAACCCATACTGCGTCGTAGCCTTTCTGAGTCGTCGGAAGGCCAACCACGAAGTCCATTGTAATATGTTCCCATTTCCATTCTAGGATCTCTAACGGTTATAGAAATCCACTTGGTCTCTGATGTTATGCTTTTACTTTCTGACAGGTCAGACACTTGGCAACACACTCTGCAACATCACGTTTCAAATTCGGCCACCAGAAATGTTGTCGAAGATCTTGATACATCTTGGTACTACCAGGGTGAATCGAATATCGTGAACTATGAGCCTCGCTCAAAATGTCTTCCTTAATCTCTGGTACTGGCGGTACCCAAATTATGTTCTCAAATATCAGTATTCCTTCCTTATCCATCTTAAATCTTTGTTCGGTTCCTTCAAATATCTTCCTTATCACCTTTTTGCATTCCTAGTCCTGAAGTTGAGCCTCCTTAACTTTATCCAGTAGGGTTGTTCCAGATTGCATCTGAAATGGCTTCTCATCAATCTCCATAGGATACTTCACTTCCAATTCCAATTTCTCCATTTCTGCAATTAACTCCTCCTGAGCAGTCAACATCATCAACTTCTCACGACCCTTTCTACTTAAGGCGTCGGCAGCCACATTTGCCTTACCCGGATGGTATAAAATCTCATAGTCGTAGTCCTTAATTAATTCTAACCACCTTCTTTGGCACATATTCAATTCTTTCTGTGTAAAAATATATTTCAGACTCTTATGGTCTGTATATATTTCACACTTCTCCCTGTAGAGATAGTGCCTCTAGATTTTCAAAGCAAAAATCACTGCAGCTAACTCCAAGTCGTGGGTTGGATACCTCTTCTCATAATCTTTCAGTTATCGTGACGCATACGCAATGACTCTACCGTTCTGCATAAGCACTAAGCCAAGTCCCTTATGCGACGCATCACTATAAACCACAAAATTTCTTGTATAGTCCATAAGAGACAACACAGGTGCTGTACTCAACCTCTTTTTCAATTCTTGAAAACTTTCCTCACACTTTTCTGTCCAAACAAATTTCAAAGCTTTTCGAGTCAAATTCGTTAACGGAGTTGCGATCTTGGAAAAGTCTTGAATGAATCTTCTGTAATAACCTGCTAATCCAAGAAAACTTCTTACTTCCAACGCCGTCTTCGGCTGATCCCTATTAATCACAGCTTCGACTTTGGAGGGATCCACCGAAATTCCGTCCCTATCGATCACATGTCCAAGAAATTGTACTCTTTCAATCCAGAATTCATATTTCGAAAACTTAGCATACAACTTCTCTTTTCTCAACACTTTCAACGTTAATCTCAAATGCTCTTCATGTTCTTTCTTGGTTTTTGAATATACCAAAATATCTTCTGTAAATACCACTACAAACTTGTCCAAAAATGGTTTGAACACACCATTCATTAGTCCCATAAATGCTGCAGGAGCATTCGTTAAATCAAACGACATTACTAAAAATTCGTAGTGACCATATCATGTTTTGAACGCTATCTTCGGTACATCCTCTGGTCTCACCTTCAGTTGATGATAACCACTCCTCAAATCTATCTTAGAAAAGTATTTTGCTCCACTCAATTGATCAAACAGATCATCGATTCTCGGTAATGGATATCTATTCTTAATTGTAACTTTATTCAGTTCTCTGTAATCAATACAGAGTTGCATCGATTCATCCTTCTTTTTCACAAACAACACCGGCGCTCCCCACGGCGATACGCTCGGTTGAATGTACTTCTTGTCCAGTAATTCTTGTAGTTGTACCATCAATTCTTTCATTTCTACTAGCGCCATTCGGTATGGTGCCTTCGATATTGGAGCCTTTCCTGGAGCCAAATCGATCACAAATTCGACCTCTCTATCTGCCGAAAGTCCTGGTAAATCGTCCAAAAATACGTCTGCGAAATCTCTCACTACTGGTATCTCATCTATTTTTGGATTCTCTTTACAACTATCGACTATGTAAGCTAGATATCCTACACAGCCTTGTCTTAACAACCTCCTGGCCTGCATCATCGTCAGACAACTCGCTTGTCTAGGCGACTTGCTACCATAAAACACAACCTTTGACGGAGTCATAAGGTTAATACGCTTCTTCTGGCAGTCAATTACCGCCCCATAATTGGATAACCAGTCCATTCCCAAGATAACGTCAAATTCCCCAAGTCGAATAGGGATAAGATCTACGTTCATGATATTACCCTTAATATCCACTCTTATGCACGTACTTAACAGGGATTATTTCTCTATTCGCGATTTCTATGTTCATGGGGTATTCTAACTCATCCTTAGGCAATTCTAAATTCTTAGCAAAGCCATCGGATATAAATGAACAAGTAGCCCCCGAATCAAATAATATGTAAGCATTAACTCTATTGATCGGAGTGATACCTTACACCACATCCCACGACCGTACTGCATCCTGCACCGTCATATTGAAAGTCCTGGCAGTCGGTCGATTGGTTGTGGTTGGTCATGTGATGGTCAAAGCGCTTCCACTGTTATTTCCCCGGTTTCCTCCTGATCCTGCCCCTCCAGATCCTTTCTTAGGACAGTCTCTTGCCAAATGATCCTTTGAACCACAAGTGAAGTAGGCACCTTTCTTTGGGTTAGGACAGTTAGGTGCTATGTGGCCTTCCTGACCACAATTGTAGCACACACGTTTACCCTTCATACACACTCCCAAATGAGCTTTTCCACAAGGCGGGCATGCTTCAATCCTTTTCTTCTGACCTCCTTGTTGGTTTCCGGTTGAAGTGTTGTCAGACCACCTTCTCTTCTGATTATTATTACCTCCTCCCGTATTACTTCCACTAGCCTTGTTATTCCCTTCACTTTCATTCTTCTTATTCTTCTGATCCTGATTGTATTTGGTTACCGCATCACTTCCACCTTCAGCGAGTATGGCTTTCTCTAGTACCCCGACAAATGTCTTCAACTGAAACATCGATACCTTATAATATAACCACGGCTTCAGTCCTTGTTCGAACCTTCTTGCTTTTCTCTCGTCCGTGTGCACTTGATATGTGGCGAACCTTGCCAACACGTTGAATCTAGATGCACAATCTGGTACGGACATATTCCCCTGCTTCAATTCCAGAAACTGAACCTCCAATTGGTTCTGTGAGGTAGTCGGTAAATACATCTCGAAAAACATCTCCTTGAATCTCTCCCAGGTAATCATACCTTCTTCTCCATGAACTTTGTTTGCTTGCCACCAAAAACTGGCTTCAGATTTCAGCATAAACGTTGCAAAAGCGGTCTTCTGGTCCTCTCTGACTCTTACGACCTCAAAAACCTTCTCCATCTCCATAACCCAAGTCTGAGCTTCGATCGGGTTCATGGAACCTTTAAACTCTGGCGGTCCCACCGCCTTGAAATCTTTGAACGTTGTATTCGGTGGAGCTTGAGGTTGATTATTCATTGCTCCAGCTAGTAAGTTCACTAATTGTTGGACGGGATTAGCATTGGCGTTATTGTTATTATTCGTTAACTCTTCTTGAGCTGGTTGACGGTTTTGTCTTCTTCTCGGCGGCATATTTCTGTTTAGAATTTATGCTTATTAGGTCTTTATTCAATCCCTCAAACAATTAAGGCTTAGCTAGAACAGTTAATCATAATTCACTTAACACGTCAATTCAAATAAACTTTGACATTTTCATTCAATTCAAAAGTTTTAACATTAAACGATAGCATCACTACTATTTACATCAATTGTCCCGAGATAAAGAATCTACAGGATTTAAAACATTAAAATATTTCTTTATTTATAACCACATCGGAATTTACATCTAAATACCAGATAAATTTTTCACATAATTGAACAAATACTATCACTGCATGTTAAGGCGCCGAATAGCCTTGATACGTTCCTCTTCCATGATGCGAGACATCGTCCTGCGATCCAGCATGTATGATGGTAGACCTTCAAACTAAATTGGGTACCTCAAAACTCGATTTTGGACCTCATCCATTGCATTTTGTAGTGTAGAGTACGTCTCCTCAAGTTTATCCTTCTTCGCACGGCGATCGTCTTCTGCAAGATCAGCACGACGTGACTCCCGTACCCAGCCCTCCTCTACTATGGCAAGCCTCTCTGAGCTCTCTTTCAGATCCTTCTTCAACTTTTCTATCTCTGCGGACTTATCCTCAGTTTGACCCTTCTCGTGAACCAGATCCCACTCCACGTTTCCTAAACGTGTGTGAAGAGTCATAATCTCCCTATCCTTCTGCTCAATAGTAATCTGTTAACTAACCGCCCGTTCAGTCAGATCCTGCACCTCATCTCGTAACTCCACGTTACGGTCGTAAAGTGCATCATACATCTCAGCATCGATGGAGTTCGGTGGAAACTCCTCTTCTTCCTCTTCCTCTTCCTCTTCCTCCTCAGGATCCTCCTCTGGATCAGTCTCAGGCTCATGCTCCTGACCAACAACAGTGATCAACGGAGATGGCTCCCTCTGTATCAACTGCTCCCTGACAACATGAATGTCTCGGGGCTCCTCCTCAGCTCGACTAGTTCCTCCAACACCCGACATCCTGACAACCAAATTTTATGTTTTAGTTACTAAGTCGTACTAGTGAGCACATAATTTAACACATAAACACATAAAGTCTTTTATTATCTTCAATGAATTTAGAAATTCATTTCTTAGAACTCGATAAGAGTTTTCCTTCACTATATTCTTCCTACAAAGCTATTACCTAAGGTTGTTCCCCCACCTAAGGTTCATAACCTACAGCTCTGATACCAACCTGTGACACCCCCAAATCCGGTACTTCCATTTCTACAGGATTTGGTGTTCACTATACAAACATCATCCATCTATCTACCTATAAATAAAATGCAAACCACGCCATAGATAGAAATAAATAATAAATCTCTCCCCTTATAGGGTTACATCAACTTCATAATAAATAAATCCAAGGTTACTCTAACCTTAAATCATCTATGCGGAAACATAAACAAAAAAGTCTTAAGTAACATCAATTCTAATTATTATTACATAACCACGTAAATAATCAATATTCATTACTTGCTAAGCTTACCCTTGCCTTTACTAGTAGAAGGTTCGTCTGCGTTTTCGTTCTTAACTGCAATGTTATTATTACGCAAGAGTGAGCACAATTGCCCACAAGTATAACAATATAACAATGAATAATAACATGCGAGAGAAAATAATAACTTCGAATATAAAAGCTTAACTTTTGAATCAAGAATGAATAACAAGAATCAAAAGAAATTCTGAGGGTCATAAGACCTTGAACTATGTCCTAGGTTATCAAGTGTTTATTCTTAAAACCTTTAATAATCATAAGACTATGGACTCTTCTTCTCGTACTTAGGGGGATCAGCCTTTAGTACCATACTGTGCACAATATCTTAATGCTAAAGCGTACAAAATCCCCTATTAAAGGGTTGTTCATCTCAGTTTGACATCGGAGTCCGCACCAAAGGAAGTTTGGTTTGGATAATTCATCAAGGGTTCTGAAATTTAGAACGCTCGTCAACTATGGACTAGTCGAATCAATAAGGGTTCGCTAGTCTAATAAGGTTCAACAATAATTGATAACTTAACTTGAATAACAATCTCAAGAGGTATACAATAGAACATATATTGTATAACAGAATCATACTTTGAAAAGATAGATAATCTTTAATATAACAATGAACTTGATTTATAAACTTGAATAATGGTAACAAGTAGGGTTAGGAAACTTGCCTCGTGCGTAGATTACACTTTAAATAATGTAACTAATCATAGTAACTTCATTCTTTTTGTCTAACTTTGGTTATGACTATACTTTGTCAATTTATTACATTCATTGTCACATAATTTACACTTCACAGATAACAATTAATTATGTATTCAATAATTTAATCCACATGAAATTATGTTATTTACATGTTAAACATTTATTTTATCACCTCATTATACTTTTAACAGTTTTACATGTTCATTAATTAAGTTACTAATACATTACTAGATTTAATTATTTTAAAAAAATTCCATTCCTGCACATTCTGGAGAGTGGCGCTGCGGCGCCACTTTTATACTAGGTCTTGGAGCTGCGGCCGGATACATGGCGTTGCGGCACGGTGGTGCAGCGGCACTGCGGCGCGGGAAATAGGCAGGTAGCAGGTACTGTGGCGCGGCGTACCAGACACAGAAATGGCAGTTCGTGAAAAATCGCAGAACAAGCCAATTTCTACCAATTTCTTAAATTTCTACTCGAATTTAAACATACCCACAAGATATAATTCACACATAATCATTACCCAACATTTATATAATGAGTTTAACCAATTTAAACACTTAATTATAGAATTAAAGCATGCAACTTCCACTGTTCTTGATGTTCTTGAAGGTTTGAAAACAAAACATAAAAATTGAAACTACGGATTCGTTATAACACCGAATCCGTTCATTTAAACTTTGGTCTCTTCGTATCAACATGCATAATAATATACGAGTGTAAATTTTATGAAAACATTTATGTTTGACACACTAAAATTACATATAAGGGCCATAAGGCCAAAACCCAAATTCTGAAATTTTGAAATAACAAGTCATCGTATTATGAAAGTTATGATATGGAATCATGCAATATACATATATAAAACATGTTATGTTACTCGTATTATTACATATATCCATATAATAACACAATTTCCCAATTACAGAGACTTTACAATTGAATGAAAGCCATTTTCATAAAACTCAAACAACGTAAAATAGAATTTGGTTTGAAGAATTTACCCGGAGTATAATTTAGAAGAGATGATCACAGATGAATCTTTCACAACAACTTGTTGATTACACACTCCCAATTTCTCTAAATCTCACAATTTTATCTGACAATTTCTCAAACTCTTTCTCCCTCTTTGTTTTCAGACTTCGAAAATGAATAGAAAGAGAGTACGTATAATAAAGGAAAAGAGAACTGACGCGCATAATGGTCAGTTAACCCAGTCATGGGTAACTACTAGTAACTCCCACTAAGGCCATGTTTGGCTAGGCTTAATAGATTTCAAAACCATTTAATTTAGTAAAGTTTTATCATATAGTTTAATTAATGTCACACTCCTTCATAAAATAAATCAATATTTTATTTAATTTACTTTAAATAAAATATAATAAATTCTCATAAATTCACATAATTAAATTTCTCATTAATAAATAATGTCAAATTATTAACTCTCTAATTAATAATTAATTTAATTAAAATACCAATAGGCTTATTAAATATTTCTTTTAATACAATAAGCTCCCATAATGACATACTTCGAATCACAAAAATTATCCACATTAATTTAATAAATATAACACATATAATTAAATTAATCTGCCATAATTTTATCAATTAATTATTTAATCTAATAATTAATTCATCGAAAAAAAATATTTATTTAATCCCATAAATATTAAAATTAATTTACAAAATCTCGGTTGTCACAGACTTCGTGCGTCACGGTCCCACTTCTTACCAATCATACATCATTATATAGTTAAATATAACAATATATATTCTCAAATCCCAGGTTCTCGAAACCTTAAGACCTCTTTCATTACAAATAATGATATTTACATTATTCTTTACATCTTGCACAAGTGACTTTCATCCGCCTCCAAGGATACATAAACGTTCATTAAACTAGTCTATAGTTTAATTCTATCACTCTATATTACAAGTCTTCACTTGCTCTTCACGCACATTCATATACTGAATGACACTTCGTCTGGATACCGATCAGCTTGATCTTTACGGAATTCTTAAGTTCTTTCTAACGTCGTTCGCTAAAAATATTTTTTATTTAAGCAAGTGTGAGCATTCAATTGCCCAGCAAGTCATAGCAGTTGAACAAACAACTTCAAGAGTTTAAACATTCTTTAGAACTTCGATAACCGAACAAAGGTTATGAAGCAGCTTGAATAATAGGATTAGTCTCGATTCCTATCATTTTACAACATTCATCACATACTCTTTACACTACTTTCATTCTTCTACCTTTTTCCATACATATCCTGTTTGGCTAGAATCATTAGCACAGACTTAACAATAACGGTTCATGTATAAACAGAACATACTTGTATTGAACAATTCAATCACAGAACAGTTCATCTCAAAGAAACACCAAAGTGTTCACATTGTGGCATAAGGCCTCATACGTTCTACCACCTTGTACATATCTCGCACATATGCACATAGACACGACATCTCAAGTTCAACATCTGAGAAGTCTAAGAAACTAGCATTCATATATTATGAATGAAGTTAGGAAAAATTTGCCTTACGCACAGCTACAGCTTATAGTTTACGCCGAACTGCTCATTCCAATTCCTATGTAGCACATAAGAACATAGCACGTACCCAATTAGTCATATACTTGACTTACGCATTGGTTTACTTAACTTTACTTCTTAAGGTTCGCGTTCTTGCAATTTAAGCTTACGCTACTAACTTTCATTACCAGTTTACGACTTTATGACATACGGAGATGTCTTATTCATACATTCATCATCTTTTATGATTTACATTCTTATCTTCTTCTTATAACTCTCCTAGGACTCAGAACACATCGTGTCTCTGCTAGTAGTCCATATGGTACTCTGAGTAGTTTCCCATAAATAACTAACAAACAAGTTCTCGTCTCATCTACACTGCCCACACAGTGAGTTAGATTGGTTGCCAGTTTTGTATATACCTTCGCTCTCTGAAGGAATTGTTCAGCCCAGCTCCCATATGTCAACCATCAAAGGTTAGGATTGTACCACAACCTAACTTCTCTTAACTTATCCGAACCATTAAACTATAATATTCCTTACGGCTTTCTGGCAACTAAATGTCATACCTCAGGATTCATTTTTTATCGTCTAAGTCATATCATCCTTCTCATACTCAAAGCGATCATTCCATGTCAATACTATGAGGTCATAGCCTTTATTCTTATCTTACCACGTCCGGTTCACTCGACTCGGAATGCTGTCCAAGTTAAAACTACTAACTCGGCTTCTTAATGTTATACATTATTGTCTTCCATTCATTTTCTTCTCTGTTCACAATTAAACAACTTCTTCATTACCTTACGGTCAAACTATACACGGAGTGTAGGTTCTGCCCGTTTAATATTCACTTACACTCAACCTTTACGTTGATTAAAGTGTTTAATGCTTACTTCATTCCAACATTCTTTATCCGACTCACCCTCGGACTTTCATTAATCTCATTACCGTTCGCTACGGCTTTCTTACGATAATTCATATCTTACTTACTACTTTCGTCAACATCCAAGTTATACAACCATTGTACACTTAGAACGTTAGTCCGACGCTAATACAATTCACGAGGATTGTTTACGTATTCGACGTTTACATTGCTCGTCTCTTAATCTCTCATTCAACCTTTGCTCAAGGTTTTAATCGCTTTCATTCGTTATCCAACCCATGAATCCCCATGTTCATTATTCTTTCTTAATGTCGAAGCCATACCGTTAGTTGTATGCTAAGACCGATCGTTCATCGCAACAACGTTGCGTTTATAGCGTCTTTACGCTTTACACTTATCTCCCATTACCATGACATAACATCGGAATGTTATTCATTACCTTCATCACTCAACGTCTAAGGAGTCGCAATCATAGCAATCCCTTAAGTTTGTTCATTACGACTACGGTCCCCGGATATCGGTTACGTAATCTAGCACTTAAATTCTTCATCTTTTAATCTCGTTTAATCTTTCCGTTCAACATTCACTAAAGGTTTAACACACTTACTTAAGTGTTACATTATGTGAACTATGTGTTCATAATTCTTTCTTGCACATCCCCCAGTAATTGAGAAATAAAAATCTCATTTCTGGGCCTTGCCCCTTCCTTTCCCTCGCGCTGCGGCGCAACCTACGTCTCTCTCTTCCCTTTTTGGTCTGGCGCTGCGGCGCTAAGTCCTTTGTTACCACCTGCGCTACGGCGCCACTCTCCAGAAGTTTATGGCCGAGCTCGTGCTGTGGCGCCACTTTTTAAAGCTCAGCCGGCGCTGCGGCTCCGAGCCAAAACCCTAGAAACTTTTCTAAGTCTTGCACCAAGTTTGAGACGCGTACTTCCTGATCTCATAACTTCTTCGCTATAACTCAGAACGAGGCCGTTCCAAATCTATTCTCGTCCTTATCCTACGTACTTTAATACCCCTCAGACAGAACTTCATTTTGAATCCATTAACATGCCATTCGATTGGCTTAATCTTCACCCTTCGGTCATTTTTATGCTTTTAACGTTCTTCGCTCGTTCGTCCGTAATTCGGTCATCCGAACTCGGAACTCGTTCGTTCTTGAGTCTACGACTCATGTTTTCTACGTTCTCTTACTTCCTTATGATACCCTACATGTTCGGGTTCATTTACTAACTTTCTAATTCTCATTCGTCTTTTATAAAATTTCGCCATAACTTCGTTATAGCTACGTTTTAATCCGTTCTTCATGAACGTTTCTATCGTTCTTAACCAAGCAATATGCAACTAACTTATACGCGATGGTTTTAAGCTTGTCCATCAACAACAATTATCCTAAGATGGTTTTAAACTTGTCCATCAACAACAATTATCCTACGATGGTTTTAAATTTGTCCATCAACAACGTTCTTCGTGTTCTTCGTTCGTTCTTCGTTTTAATCAATATTTTGGATTATGATTCTACTTTTTATAGGAATTTGATGTTATAGAACACCATTCCTTACTTAATTCATCTACTCGTTCATAATATTTGTTCGGATCGCTGAAAATCCTCACGAATCTTATACTTCCTTAAAAAATTTATAAACTAAATTTCTAAGTTCTTATTTCTTCTTTTCTCATGATTTCAACTATATGAAATCATTTCTAACATTATCTTCTCTCTATTCTCGTTAAGCTATGCTTTAAACATAGAAAACTTAAAGAAAAATATTAGAAGAACTAGGGTTCGGATTACCGTTTTTCTTTAATCTTCTTCCGTCGGACAAAGCGTGCACTCGGGTAAGCTTTTCCTCTTCCTCTACCACTTCTTCTCCCATCCGAACTCTCTCTCTCTATCTCTCAAAGTGTAGGATTTTCAAAATCCTTAAAAAATGAAATCTAGCTTCCTATTTATAGAAAACCAAAGCTTAGGGCAAATTGGTCATTTCTCCCCCTAACCTCCTTACTATTCCCACCTCCTCCAACCCTTAGCCACCAAGTTTACTTGGCCACCACCCTTACTTGGTGGCCAAGTGGCCGGCCCACATGCACATGGGTTGCCCCATTGGTTATTATCCATCCGTTTACCCATCGGTTCGATCCGCGATTTCTTTTCTTTGTTTGGGCCTTAACCCTAATTCTTATTGGGCTTAACTTCACAAATCATTGGGCTTGATATAATCCAAGTCCACTTGGATTCAATAAAGTCTATGAACTCAAAGTCCATTTAGAGTAATCGTATTCTACGCATTCCATTCTCATATTCTCGTAATCTCTTCGTATATCGTTCGTACGATATTCGTATTATACGTCGTACTAATCTTTGTACTATACTCATATAATAACTAGTATTATACTCGTATCTCTCACGCATAATAACCCTAGTTATTATACATACTCATAATATTCTCGGAAATCACTTTTTCTAACCCTTAGGTTTTACGTCCGCAGGCGAAAACTTCATTTTTGTCATAACTAAAATATTATTGAATATTCCATCACGTCTCAACATTTTACGTAATCAATAACTTCTCGGAATTTCAAAATAAAACTCCAAGCAGAAATGGATGAATAGTGTCTATTTCGTCTTTTTTCCCAAAAATATTTTTGTTCCCAGAATTATTCTATTTTCGTCTTGAAAATTCTTACTCGTTCAATCTAGCTCGTAGCCAGAATACTCCCGACTTATAATCATTCTAGGTTATAGAACGATTAATAAACACTTAGCACAGAATAGTATTAATAAAAATTTATTTTATTAATAACTAATTCTAAAAACTTAAATTCTGACAAACTGAATTTCCGGGTTGTCACAGAATATGTTATTCTAAGTGATATAACATAAAAATACATGATATTAGACATGACATATAAAGATTTCCTAGCTCATAATAGAATGCATTAGCATTACTTAGTATGTATTTTGAAAAGAAACTTAAAGATTTTTGAAAACAAACTTTGACAAACTTGTGTACCTCTAATTCTGACCTTGATAACATATATATGAGGTCTAAGTACGCATGATGTAAGATTCAAAGTTGTATCATAGGTGTGTTAGATTACATTGATTTGGTTAAAATGATTTCAAAGGCAAGCTCATATATCATTTGCAAACAAAGTTTTATGAACATGGAGTGATTATATTTTGCCCTTGGAAACGTACGCTGAAACATGTACACACAAGTATGATGTGTGAGTTGAAGCTGCCTTGCATGATTAGTTTAGTGTGACATTGACTTTGAGAATAAAGTTTTGAAGTTTTGAAACTAAGAGGGGCGAACTTAAAGTAATTTGTGTACTTAAAGTTCTAGACATGATAACATATATTCATGGATTAATTAGCTATGAAATGAGATTTAAAGTTGCACCTAGTTGATTTACCTTGGCCTAGAATAACTTTTAAAAGTAAACTTGAACGCCTTATGCCCCTAGACATGACGATTATGTTCATCTTTAAGCTAAGCATGAATTGTACGTTTCAAGTGTGGTTTAAAATACGTTTTCAAATAATGAACTATGCTATGTCTATAAGAAGCATACTAGTAGAGGCTTATTAGTACCAATATATGGTTTAAAAGCTTATAATATCGAATCTAGTTAAAGAAAGTTGTTAAGCCTTATTGATTGAAATAAATCATTATGAAACTAAGTAGTTTGAATATGAACGACGTAGATCACGTATCTATAAACTTTAAATATGTGTCGAACACATAGCGAGTCAAGTGTGTGATAAAGGTATATGAATGTGGATATCAAGTACGAATGGTTAGGTGTACTATACATACCTAGCTATTCTAAGCGTATGATGAGAAAGTGAAGTGTAGGTTTTTCAAACCTAGTTAGAAAATAATGTTACATTGTTATTACATTGAGAGTGTATGAATATATGACTAATAGATGTGAATCCATAATTATATAACTGTGTAGGAATACACAAAGTGCAGATAAGCTTTAAGCAGTTAAGTCGTAGTTTATAAACTACGAATCAGGCAAGTCTTTCAGTTCCTATTTCATATATGAATTTGATAACTGTTAGTTGAGCTATATTATGCTATGCAAATGTTGATGTATATATATGAAATGCATATAAGATATGTATGAAATGTGAAAGTTGATATTTGATGATATGTTTGTGATATAAATCTTTATGCATGTTATATGTGAAGTAACATGCGTAGTAAATAGTAATTTATTATGAATGCATGAACTGAATATGCTATTATAAGCAATGTGCTGCATGAAAACTATTAGAATTGCTGGGCTGCCAAGCTCACCCTTGCAAATAACCACTTTTGCAGGTTAAGGATACACGGTAAAGGTTACGTGCTACTTGATTGATAAAGTTCAATCACATCAAAGGAGATTAATATGTTTAATTAAATATATGCTCTAGAACCATGTTTAGGTTCTGGTAGATATACTTGATAGTAATTTACTATATGCAGTACATAATAAGTTGTAAAGTTGTACTATGTGATACATAGAGAAATTCAGATCAAGATGTAAAGGTTTATACAGAAATTGAATAGAGTGAATCGCAGCATAATTTGATTCAGAGATTTGTAATTGATTCAAGTTAAAACATCAATAAAAGATTTATTTCAAAGGAGATTGAAAAAGTTTAAATTATTCCACATATTTACATAACATCGAATGTGATGTGTTACAGGAATAGTAAATGACCAAGATTAGAAACTTATAAAAGTTTGGAGTCATTGTACAGATCCTGGAAATGGAATGAATTTATATTCTAAATTGTAATAAGTAGAGTTATATTCATTAAGTTATGAATGAAAAATATAAATAGTTTGACGATAGTAGTATCGTGGCGGACCAAATTCGTGGTTTGAAGGAACCCAGATTTGGGGGCGTCACAGGTTGGTATCAATGCTGTAGGTTATAAACTTAGTTAAGTGTACCTTAGGCTATAACCTAAGAGAGAGAAAGATAAGGATTAAAATTTATAAGCAAAGATTCAAAGAAGAATCTTGAAGTATCTAAGAGAATGAGAATTCAGGAGTTTCCTAACTCCGGTAATAAAAATGTTAAGATGGTGTCTATATGACAAAGATAATCAAAATGAACTCGAATGTAGTTTTGTTGATAATAGGGAAAGAACCCTAAGGTAAATTGATGATCACGACGTGATCGGATTGAGCTATGAAGTGATATATAGTCTGTAACGACTAAGTGTGTATAGCTTGATGCTATAAGAGATTGTTCTACGAAATGGTACGATGTGAACTCAAGAGGAATTGTATGTGATGAGATACGAAGAATTCATATCGAGCAAAAAGTAAGTAAAGTGTAAGAGAGAGTTAAGTGGGATTTTAATTGAGGACTCATGTCAGCAGCTAATTTGTATGATTCTTTGTTATGGGCGGGGGATTGTACTTGGTGTAAAAACCACTTAGTTTATGGCACTTGTAACGCCCCGAAATCCGATCTATCTTCACACCCGGATTACGTACGTCACGAGTACATCATTCATCCAATATACATCATTATATACTTAAATATAACAACATACACTCTCATATCCCAGGTTCTGGAAACCTTATAACCTTTTTCATTACAAATAATAATAAATACATTATTCATTTCATCTTACAAGAGTGACTTTTATCCGCCACCAAGGATACATAATAGTTCATTAACTAGTCTATAGTTCAGTTTTATCTTTCTACATTACAAGTCTTCATTTGATCTTCTTGCTCATTCACCTTCTGAATGGTCCTTCATCTGGATACCGTCAGCTTGATCTTTACGGGATCCTTAAGTTCTTCTAACCTCGTTTGCTGAAAAAAAATTCATTTAAAAGCAAGTGTGAGCATTCAATTGCCCAGCAAGTTATAACAGTTGAACACACAACTTCAAGAGTTTAAACAGTTCTTCAGAACTTCGATAACCGAACAAAGGTTATGAAGCAGCTTGAATAATAGGAATAGTCCCTATTCCTATCATCTTAAAACATCTGTCATTTTCACTTTATAATACTTTCATTCCTCTACCTTTTTCATACACATCCTGTCTGGCTAGAATCATTAGCACAAACTTAACAATAACGGTTCATGTATAAGCAGAGCATACTTGTATTGAACAGTCAATCATAGAGCAGTTCATATCATAGAAACACCAAAGTGTTCAAATTATGGACAAGGCCTCATACATACTACCACCTCGTACATACATCACACATATGCACATAGACAAGACTTCTCAAGTTCGACATCTAAGAAGTTTAAGAAACTAGCATTCATTTAAAATATGAATGAAATTAGGAAACTTGCCTTACACCCAGCTATAGCTTACGCTAAACTACTCATTCCAATTCCTATATATCACATAAGGAGAAAACATAAACACCAATTAGTCATATACTTAATTTACGCATTGGTTTAGTTAACTTTACTTCTTAGGGTTCGCGTTCTTGCAAATCTCAGTTTACGTGACCTACTTTCTGTATCGATTTATGGCTTTTTTGATAATTCATATCTTATTTAATATTAATACTTTCGTTATCCATTACATGAATCTCATGTTCATTACTCGTTCTTAGTGTCGAAGCCATACCGATCATTGTATACTAAGATCGATCGTTCATCGTAACAATATTACGTTCACAGCGTCTATACGCTTCACACTTAGCTCTCATTTTCATGACATAACATTGAAATGTTATTCATTACCCTCGTCACTCAACGTCTAAGGAAACACAACCATAGCAATCACTCACGTTCGTTTATCTCGACTATGGTCCCCAGATATCGGTTTCGTAACTCGCACTTACAATCATTGTCTTTTAATCTCATTTAATCTTTACGTTCAACCTTTACTATGGGTTTAATTCACTAGATTAAGTGTTACATTAGTTAGACATTATGTTCTTTATCTTCCCTTACGTTTCCCCCAAGAGTTGAGCAATTAAAAGCTCTTCTCTGACTTTTCCTTTACACCGGCACTGCGACGCCACTCTCTTCTTTATCTCTCGCGCCGTGGCGTGAGACTTTAGTTCACGGCTCCCCGGTCTGGCGCTACAGCGCCACATAACAAAGCATGGTTGGCGCCGCGGCGCCAAGCCCTAACCTTAGAAAATATCTCTAAGTGTTAAATCAATTTGAGACGCTTACTTCCCGATCTCATAACTCCTTCGTTATAACTCGGAACGAGGTCGTTCCAAAGCCATTCTCTTCCTTATCTTACGTAATTCAATACCCCTTGAATAGAACTTCATTCTGAATCCGTTAACATGCCATTCGATTGGCTTGATCTTCACCCTTCGTTCATTTTTATGCTTTTAATGTTCTTCTCTCGCTCGTCCATAATTTGGTCTTCTGAACTCGGAACTTGTTCGTTCTTGAGTCCACGACTCACGTTTTCTATGTTCCCTTACTTCCTTATGAAACCCTACACGTTCGGGTTCATTTACTAACTTTCTAATTCTCGTTCGTCTTTTACGAAAATTTTTCCATAACTTCGTTATAGCTACGTTTTAATCCGTTCTTGATGAACGTTTCTACCGTTCCTAACCAAGCAATGAGCATCTAACTTATACGTGATGGTTTTAAACTTGTCCATCAACAACAATTAAACTACGATGGTTTTAAATTTGTCCATCAACAATGTTCTTCATGTTCTTCATGTGTTCTTCGTTCGTTCTTCATTTTAATCAATATTTTGGATTACGATTTCACTTTTTATTGGAATTTGATGTTATAGAACTCTATTCCTTACTTATTTCACCTACTCGTTCATATAATCCACTCGGATCGCTCAAAATCCTCACGAATCTTATACTTCCTTAAGAAATTTACAAACTAAACTTCTAATTCTTATTTCTTCTTTTCTGAATGATTTCAACCATATGAAATCATTCCTATCATTATTTACTTCTTATTCTCATTAAGATATGTTTTTTAAAAAAAAAACTTAAAGAAAATTTAAAAGAGACTAGGTTCCGGATTACCGTTCTTCTTTAATCTTCTCCCGTCGGACAAAGTTTGTACGCGGCCTAGCCTTTCCTCTTCCTTCTCCTTCCCATCCGACCTCTCTCTCCCTATGTCAAGTGTGGGATTTTCAAAATCCAACCAAATGAGCTTAAGCCTCCTATTTATAGAAAATTAAGGCTAAGGGCATTTTAGTCATTTTTCCCCCACCTCCTTACTATTCCCACCTCCTCCAACAACTTAGCCACCAAGTCTACTTAGCCACCAAGTTTACTTAGCTATTACATAACTTATCACTTACTTAGCATTTAAGACTAAATCGTATTCTATGCATCTCATTCTCGTATTCTCTTCGTATATAGTTCGTACGATAT
This sequence comes from Panax notoginseng, assembly GCA_016801055.1. Taxonomy (NCBI): domain Eukaryota; kingdom Viridiplantae; phylum Streptophyta; class Magnoliopsida; order Apiales; family Araliaceae; genus Panax; species Panax notoginseng. The sequence continues at coordinate 151,606,596 of CM029022.1, read as the reverse complement.
TCGTATTATACGTCGTAATAATCTTCGTACTATAGTCGTATAATAACTAGTATTACACTCGTATTCCTTACGCATAATAACCCTAATTATTATACGAAATCATTAAATTCTCGGAACTTACTTTTCCTAACCCTTAAGTTTTACGTCCGCAGGCGAAAACTTAATTTTTGCCATAACTGAAATATTATTGAATATTCCATCACATCTAAACATTTTACGTAATCAATAACTTCTCGGAATTTCAAAATAAATCTCCGAGCAGAAACGGATGAATAGTGTCTATTTCGTCTTTTTCCCCGGAAATATTTTTGTTCCCGAAAAATTTTTATTTTCGTCTTGAAAATTCTTATTCGATCAATCTAGCTCGTAGCCAAAAAACTCCCAACTTATAATCATCCTAGGTTATAGAACGATTAATAAACACATAGCACATAATATTATTAATAAAAATTAGTTTTATTAATAACTCATTCTTTAAACCTAAATTCTGGACGATCCGAATTTCTGGGTCGTCACATTCTTCCCTCCTTATAAAAATTCCGTCCTCAGAATTTCTTAAAACCACACCCTTACCCGGGTTCTAACATTCTCCCCTTCTTCACAGAATTTCCTCCTCTAAATTTTAGCTTACCCTTCTTCTCAACTTCTCTTCAATGGAGTTCTTATCTTTCACTCATTCCTAACCCCCATAACCTATCAAGAATCATAAAGTAGAAGGAATAACGAGGAATATAAAATTTCCTTTGAAAACATTTTATACTTTTGATGAGGGGTCATATCGACCATGAACTCTTACTAGGTTAAACAGCATTTCGCCGTAATCCCTTCTTTAACGGTCAGTTTACAATCGCAAAGAAAGTAAACTACCTCTTCCATGTTCTCCTCTGACTTAATCATTAGATTCTGCACCAAAACAATTTAGTTTGGCACAAGTTCTCAAAGGCACAAGTTCTCAAAGAAAGCTCGATGACATACCATTTGTCTATCCAAATCAAGTAACTTAGACCATAGTCAACTCAATTGACGTTGACTACTTCTTTAAATTCTTTTTGCAATACATCAAAACTGTTTATGACGTCATGATACCGTACTTTTTACAGTACGTTGAGGACTTCGTGAGTTTGTGACTTCGTCATTATACATCATACCATAGCGGGTTGTTGATCCTAAGATCACATCCAACACCAGGTTCAATTGCATTAATAACTCCATCCTTTTACCATCCTTGCATCAAATGCACGGATGATACAAAATTCTTTTTGATTGTTTAAATCAATTTTTGTCTAGCCGAAGCAATTAGCATAGACATATCAAGAATAGCTCTTTTAAAATCCGTTGGTTCCAAAAGTTAAACCAATTCTTTCATTTTTAAAATGTACAGATCAGCACGAATTCAATAAACTTCAAAATCTAGCATAGCTAGATGACTTGGAATATCCTATTCTCCATCTTCCTTCATTGTCTTACTGCGACAATACTTAATCTTCTCTATCACCTTCATTGCTAAGTCTACTGAAAATACTTACTTTTAGCCTAAACATTCCTATACCTTAGTACAGCCCATCAACTTACGACACATTATGAGTTCAGGAACTTTCCACAATAATGAGTTTAAGAACATCCAGACAGACTATAGGCGTCCATTCGCTAAGACATTCGAAAACATACCATATAATTATGAGTCATGAACTACCATAAGTATGAGTTTCAGGAACTCGCACCTACCTTATCGCTCTCTACCTATCAAGTATATACATGAGAAAAGATTCACCTTCTCATCATATACATCGTGATAGCGCGACTTATTATTCCAATGATTATCACAACCAGAAGCTAAGTGATTGTAGAACCAAACACAATTCCCTGCCCATACAGAAAATTGGTCAACTCAACTACCGATCGATATAGGAAGCTAAGCGATTGTTACACCAAGGACAATTCTCCGCCCATACAAAGAATTGTTCAACTTAACAACTATATCGAATAAGAAGCTAAGTGGTTCTAAAACCACGTACAATTTCCTCGTCCATACAAGGAATCATACAACTCAGCTACTGATATGAGTCCTCAATTGAAATTTTACAACTTCTAAATCTCTCTTTTACTTAATACGAAATTTCTTTAATTCGTATACTATCCTTCATAACTCAATCTAAGTTCTTCTTCCCGTACTACTTCATAGTACCCTTCATTCATAGCATTAGCTATAAATCATTTATCGTTTAACAGCTTATCTGTTACTACGATTCACTATGATCACGTGGTGATCTTCTTATCGTTCTCTCTACGATTATAGTCTTAGGTACTCCTACCTAAGGTTTTTAACCTATCAGCTCTGATACCAACTTGTAACGCCCTGAAATTTGGTCTATGTTCACACCCGGATTACGTATGTCATGAGTACATCATTTATCCAATATACATCATTATATACTGAAATATAACAACATACACTCTCATAACCCAGGTTCTGGAAACCTTATAATCTCTTTCATTACAAATAATAATAAATACATTATTCATTTCATATTACAAGAGTGACTTTTATCCGCCACCAAGGATACATAATAGTTCATTAACTAGTCTATAGTTCAATTTTATCTTTCTATATTACAAGCCTTCATTTGATCTTCTCGCTCATTCACCTTCTGAATGGTCCTTCATCTGGATACCGTCAGCTTGATCTTTACGGGATCCTTAAGTTCTTCTAACCTCGATTGCTGAAAATGTTTTTCATTTAAAAGCAAGTGTGAGCATTCAATTGCCCAACAAGTTATAACAGTTGAACACACAACTTCAAGAGTTTAAACATTTCTTCAGAACTTCGATAACCGAACAAAGGTTATGAAGCAACTAGAATAATTGGAATAGTCTCGATTCCTATCATCTTAAAACATCTGTCATTTTCACTTTAAAATACTTTCATTCCTCTACCTTTTTCATACACATCCTGCCTGGCTAGAGTCATTAGCACAGACTTAACAATAACGGTTCATGTATAAACAGATCATACTTGTATTGAACAGTCAATCATAGAACAGTTCATATCATAGAAACACCGAAGTATTCAAATTGTGGCACAAGGCCTCATACATACTACCACCTCGTACATACATCGCACATATGCACACAGACAAGACTTCTCAAGTTCGACATCTAAGAAGTTTAAGAAACTAGCATTCATTTAAAATATGAATGAAGTTAGGAAACTTGCCTTACGTCCAACTACAGCTTACGCTGAACTGCTCATTCCAATTCCTATATAACACATAAGGAGAAAACATAAACACCAATTAGTCATATACTTGATTTACGCATTGGTTTAGTTAACTTTACTTCTTAGGGTTCTCGTTCTTGCAAATCTCAGTTTACGTGACCTACTTTCTTTACCGATTTACGGCTTTCTTGATAATTCATATCTTATTTAATATTAATACTTTCATTATCCATTATATGAATCCCATGTTCATTACTCGTTCTTAGTGTCGAAGCCATACCGATCATTGTATGCTAAGACTGATCGTTCATCGAAATAACGTTGAATTCACAGTGTCTATACACTTCACACTTATCTCTCATTATCATGACATAACATTGAAATGTTATTCATTACCCTCGTCACTCAACGTCTAAGGAATCACAACCATAGCAATCCCTCACGTTCGTTTATCACGACTACGGTCCCCGGATATCGATTTCGTAACTCGCACTTACAATCGTTGTCTTTTAATCTCATTTAATCTTTCCGTTAAACCTTTACTACGGGTTTAACTCACTAGATTAAGTGTTACACTAGTTAGACATTATGTTCTTTATCTTCCCTTACGTTTCCCCCAAGAGTTGAGCAATTAAAAGCTCTTCTCTGACTTTTCCTTCACACCGGCGCTGCAGCGCCACTCTCTTCTTTATCTCTCGCGCTGTGGTGCGAGACTTCAGTACCCGGGTCCTCGGTCTGGTGCTACAGCGCCACATAACAAAGCATGGCTAGCGCCGCGGCGCCAAGCCCTTACCTTAGAAAATTTCTCTAAGTGTTAAATCAATTTGAGACGCTTACTTCCCGATCTCATAACTCCTTCGTTATAACTCAGAACGAGGTCGTTCCAAAGCCATTCTCTTCCTTATCTTATGTACTTCAATATCCCTCAGATAGAAATTCATTCTGAATCTGTTAACATGCCATTCAATTGGCTTGATCTTCACCCTTCATTCATTTTTACGCTTTTAATGTTCTTCGCTCGCTCGTCCGTAATTCAGTTTTTCGAACTCAGAACTCAATCATTCTTGAGCCCATGACTCATGTTTTCTATGATCCCTTACTTCCTTATGAAACCCTATACGTTCGGGTTCATTTACTAACTTTCTAATTCTCGTTCGTCTTTTACGAAAACTTCGCCATAACTTCGTTATAGCTACGTTTTAATCCGTTCTTTATGAATATTTCTACAGTTCCTAACCAAGCAATAAGAATCTAACTTATACGCGATGGTTTTAAACTTGTCCATCAACAACAATTAAACTACGATGGTTTTAAATTTGTCCATCAACAACGTTCGTCGTGTTCTTCGCGTGCTCTTTGTGTTCTTCGTTCTTTCTTCATTTTAATCAATATTTTGGATTACAATTTCATTTTTTATTGAAATTTGATGTTATAGAACTCCATTTCTTACTTATTTCACCTACTCGTTCTTATATTCCACTCGGATCGCTCAAAATCCTCACGAATCTTATACTTCCTTAAGAAATTTACAAACTAAATTTCTAATTATTATTTCTTCTTTTCTGAATGTTTTCAACCATTTGAAATCATTCCTATCATTATTTACTTCTTATTCACATTAAGATATGTTTTTAAACATAAAAACTTAAAGAAAATTTAAAAGAGACTAAGTTCCGGATTACCGTTCTTCTTTAATCTTCTCCTGTCGAACAAAGTTTGTACGCGGCCTAGCCTTTCCTCTTCCTTATCCTTCCCATCCGACCTCTCTCTCTCTCTATTAAGTGTGGGATTTTCAAAATCCAACCAAATGAGCGTAAGCCTCCTATTTATAGAAAATCAAGGCTAAGGGAATTTTAGTCATTTCGCCCCCACCTCCTTACTATTCCCACCTCCTCCAACAACTTAGCCACCACGTTTACTTAGCCATCAAGTCTACTTAGCCACCATGTTTACTTAGCTACTACTTAACTTATCCCTTACTTAGCCTTTAAGACTAAATCGTATTCTACGCATCTCATTCTCGTATTCTCTGCGTATATAGTTCGTACGATATTCGTATTATACGTCGTAATAATCTTCATACTATACTCGTATAATAACTAGTATTACACTCGAATTCCTTACGCATAATAACCTTAATTATTATACGAAATCATTAAATTCTCGGAACTTACTTTTCATAACCCTTAGATTTTAAGTCCGCAGGCGAAAACTTAATTTTTGTCATAACTGAAATATTATTGAATATTCCATCATGTCTAAACATTTTACGTAATCAATAACTTCTCGAAATTTCAAAGTAAATCTCCGAGCAGAAACGGATGAATAGTCCCTATTTCGTCTTTTTCCCCGGAAATATTTTTGTTCCCGAAAATTTTTTATTTTCGTCTTGAAAATTCTTATTCGATCAATCTAGCTCGCAGCCAGAATACTCCCAACTTATAATAATCCTAGGTTATAGAACGATTAATAAACACATAGCACATAATATTATTAATAAAAATTAGTTTTATTAATAACTAATTCTTTAAACCTAAATTCTGGACGATCCGAATTTCTGGGTCGTCACAGCACTAGTAATCATTGAAATGTCCGTGTCGCACTATTTGATATATACCTGTTGAGAAGGTAATTCTTTTCTCATGTGTATAATAGATAGATAGGTTATAGTTAAAGAATATAAGGTTAAGTAGCGAGTTCTTAAAACTCATACTTATGGTACGTTCGTGACTCATAATTATATGAAATGCTTTTGAACCCCTCAGCGAATGGACGCCTATGGTCTGACTAGGATAAGTTCTTAAACTCAAATAATTATGGCATGTTCCTGAATTTTAAAAGTGTGGTAAGTTTGATGAACTGTATCGGTTATATATATGTTATGAAGTTAGAAATTTTCGTGTAGTAAAGATTGAAGTTGATGGAGAAACGTGGATTTTCTAAATCTTCTAGCTCTGCTGGATTTTCAAAATTTATTGACTTCGTGCTGATGTTTGCACTTCTATATTCCTAAAAAACATTGGCTCTTGTGATTGAACCAATAATTTTTAAAAAATAATACCGTTATTCTTATGTCTATGCTAATTGTTTCGGCTAAGACAAAAATGATTTCAAAACTTTCAAAATGTATTTCTAACCATGTGCATCATTTGATATGATGTATGGTAAACGATGGAGTCATCAATGTAGTTAAACCTAGTGTTGGTTGTGATTGACAGATCGTCAGCCAATTTTGGTATGATGTAGTATGACAAAGTCACATAATGGCAGAATCCTCAACGTACTACTAATCTAGTACGGTATCATGATGTAATAAAAGAATTTTTGGTTTTCTTTTAATTTATGAAGAAGGTCAATTAAGTTGGCCAAATAATTTCGATTGATGTCCGAATTGTTGATAAAAGTCTAAGTTATTTGATTCGGCTAGACGACTGTCGAAAAATAATTGTGAAATTCATGCATTCTTAAATATTTGTGCCAAACCAGATTGCTCTGGTGCTGATTCAGTTGTTGAAAAGCTGAGGTGAACAACCCTATAAGGGGACATATTTTCGAGGACAATGGTTCCGAACGTAACGCATATAGTCGTTACAAAACACTATGTTGCGGCCCAACGTAGTGGTACAATAGGCTGGCCACCTAGTGTACGTGTGGAGGGTGTTTTCAGTCTTTGTGATTGATAAATACTCTGGTTTGCAGTGTGAAGGATTTTGTTGAAGCATTTGCAGACCTGGAAAAGAGTTCATGGTCTTGTGACCCCTCAGCATAATTTGGAATCTTAGTTATTCATACTATTTCCCGATTATTGAAAAATCGTGGATGATTCTTATTCTTTTGAAGGATGAATGTAGTAAGTAGAATGTTCCTTAGAAAGAAGAATGTAGTAGAATGCAAGTGAGTAAGTTATAATAAAATTTCTGAAAAGAGAATGAATAAAGTTATTCAAAAGAATATGTAATATTCGAAATAGCATCGAGTAGAGGAGGTTTCGGTGATTCCGAGGACGGAATCCTTATAAGGGGGAGAGGATGTAAGAACCCGAATTTTTAGAAAATATTAAAATAAGAATTTAGTAAATAAAATTCTTAAAGCATGAGATGGGTTCGAACGAGTATATATATATGTGTTACGAGGCATGTGGTATTGTGTTAGATAGGGTAATATGAGCTATGTAATAGGTAATGTTGTGTTTAATAAATATATATTATTATTATACATTTGTTATAAATTGTAGAGATGAATTAGTAAAGAAGATGGATAAGATTTATCTATCGACATTAAATAATTTATAGAATTATTTTATCATAGTTAGTAGGTGACATTAAATATCTTTGATAATCACTAATTTCTTGAGTATTTGAACGAGTAAGTATCAAGTCTAAGGTAGTGCAACCGTACTCTTTAATGGTGGATGTATAGGAGCTGAGCTAAACGATTCATTCAGAGAGCGGAGGTATATACGAATTAGTAACCGATCTAACTCACTATGAAAATAGTGTAGACGAGACGAAAACTAATTGGTTGGTTGTTTGTGGGAAACTACTCAGTGTACTATATTGAATACTATTAAAGGCTCGACGCGTGCTAGGTTTAGACTGGTAGATATGTACGTTGTCGACGAGAGTAGAAGACCGGTATACCTTTAAGGTGGTTAGAGAATTATTACGTAATTCAATACATAGCAAAAAGTGAAACTAAAAGGAATGTATGTATGTGTTACATTCGAGTTTTGTGTTATTGATGGTAAGAAACCGTAAAGGAAATGTATAGTCGGTTAAACTCATAAGGGAAATAGAGTTTTAAAACTTAAAGTGTGATTCTTAAATTATTAAGGAAGATAGTAGTCGATGATGTGGAATCAAAGAGGGGATTGATGTTATACGAGTTAACACTTAAGGAGGACGTGTAAAAGTATTTAGAAGCGTAAGGTTTCATTTCTGCTAGTGCAGAACTTGTCTGCCTCTGATTTTGGTATGGCGCAGCTGCGCCGGTCTATAGAAAATTTTCAGTTAGTCTCTGGAATTTAAATTCAAGGAATAAAGGCTAGAGACTCATATAAAGGTCATAAATGATGGCTAAGTGTGCATTTGGTTAGCAAAACATGACTTGAATAAAGATTTAATTAATTAACCCGGATTAAATATTGGTTAATTGAGCGATATTATAGAATATTATATTCTATTAATTAGAGGAAAGCATAATAATTATTGAAAAGAAATAATTAATATTAATTAATTATTGTGTGAGTTGAAAGTACCCAACTAAATGATATTTAGCCCAATTAAAATATTAATGTGGGTATAGTCATTAAATAATATTACTATGGGTAATATGAAAAATGTGAGCAGTAGTAATATATAAAACCTACGGCTTAAGAATACGTGAAGTGTGGCATTTAATTGGGACTAATGATATAATGTACCAAGTGGTACAGTGAAATCATATGTAGTGGTAATACAGAAATAATTAAATATATGTGTACTTTAGAAACTGAGAAAGGAGATTAAATGTTTAAGCAAACATTAATAATAGATAATGTTATAATGTGGTTATACAAATAGAAATGGAACTACTAGGACAATAATACATGGCTGTGATATTTTATTACATGTATTTAATGTACATGGATTATATGATGTGAGTATAAAATTTATCTTTAAATTCCTAATAAGGTAATAATTATACCTTAATATTACATTATGGGAATTAAAAGAACCAAACCAAGCCTTAGATGATCAAATGCTGAAGATTTTTGCTATGTCCCAAAATCAGTGACCATAAGCAGTACATGAATAGTAGCCTATTTCTTCTTTATGTAACTTTTAAGTTGTGATTAAAGGCTATGAAGTTAGGTGATCATTTGCTAGGAAGATAGCTGGTAAGAGAGGTTGAACCACTCTCTTGTATCCTTTGATTTCTCCTTCTACACCATGGATTTCAACTTCCATGTAAACCCAAAATCTAGTCCACCAATTATATATATAAGGACAATTGCATTCTCAATTCCCGTTGGTTGAATTTTTGAAAAAAGTGAGCTATAGAGAGTTGGGAGAATTGAGAGCAATGTGAGGATTGAAGAGCTAGAATTAGCAACTTCAAGCAATCAAGAGGTAATAACATTAACCTATATGTTCTTGATTCCTATGTTTTACAATTCCTTAGAAATATCATGAAAAAGTAACTTTTGAGTCACAAAATTGATGGCTAAGGGTTGTTATAATCCATGAATTATTGTTAGATATTGTTAATATAGTCAAATGCGAAAACAACGGAAGTTAAACGAACCAATTTCGTTTAGAAACGAATTCGTAGTGAATGAATTCGCTAAACTTTTCAAAACATGAAAATTAGTATGAACATGAGTTGTAAATTCATATTTGGGGTTAGATAATGTTTATGTTAGTTGATGGGTATCTAGTATGTTGTAGTTCTATGAATTACAAATCTATAGAATCGAAAACGGACTAATTTGGACATGTATAACTCAAATTATGACGGTTAGAAGGAAAGTTTGGCATTACGGTTCGTAACAGAGAACAAAATTTTGGTTTGTAGCAGCTAGGCCCGCCCCGGTGGGCTATTTTTAAGGCAAGCTCATATATCATTTGCAAACAATATTTTATAAACATGGAGTGATTATATTTTTCCCTTGGAAACGTACGTAGAAATATGTACACACAAGTATGATGTGTGAGTTGAAGTTTCCTTGCATGATTAGTTTAGTATGACATTGACTTTGAGAATAAAGTTTTGAAGTTTTGAAACTAAGAGGGGCAAACTTAAAGTAATTTGCGTACTTAAAGTTCTAGACATGATAACATATATTCATAGATTAGTTAGCTATGAAATGAGATTTAAAGTTGCACCTAGTTGCTTTACCTTGGCCTAGAATAACTTTTAAAAGTAAACTTGAACGCCTTATGCCCCTAGACATGACGATTATGTTCATCTTTTAGCTAAGCATGAACTGGACGTTTTAAGTGTGGTTTAAAATACGTTTTCAAATAATGAACTATGCTGTGTCTATGAGAAGCATACTAGTAGAGGCTTATTAGTACCAATATATGGTTTAAAAGCTTATAACATCAAATCTTGTTGAAGAAAGTTGTTAAGCCTTATTGATTGAAATAAATCATTATGAAACTAAGTAGTTTGAGTATGAACGACGTAGATCACGTATCTATAAACTTTAAATATGTGTCGAACACATAGCGAGTCAAGTGTGTGATAAAGGTATATGAATGTGGATGTCAAGTACGGATGGTTAGGTGTACTATACATACCTAGCTACTCTAAGCGTATGATGAGAAAGTGAAGTGTAGGTTTTTCAAACCTAATTAGAAAATAATGTAACATTGTTATTACATTGAGAGTGTATGAATATGTGACTAATGGATGTGAATCCATGATTATATAACTGTGTAGGAATACACGAAGTGCAGATAAGCTTTAAGCAGTTAAGTCGTAGTTTATAAACTACGAATCAGGCAAGTCTTTCAGTTCCTATTTCATATATGAATTTGATAACTGTTAGTTGAGCTATATTATGCTATGCAAATGTTGATGTATATATATGAAATGCATATGAGATATGTATGAAATGTGAAAGTTGATATTTGATGATATGTTTGTGATATAAATCTTTATGCATGTTATATGTGAAGTAACATACATAGTAAATAGTAATTTATTATGAATACATGAACTGAATATGCTATTATATGCAATGTGCTGCATGAAAACTGTTAGAATTGATGGGCTGCCAAGCTCACCCTTGCAAATAACCACTTTTGTAGGTTAAGGACACACGGTAAAGGTTACGTGCTACTTGATTGATAAAGTTCAATCACATCAAAGGAGATTAATATGTTTAATTAAATATATGCTCTAGAACCATGTTTAGGTTCTAGTAGATATACTTGATAGTAATTTACTATATGTAGTACATAATAAGTTGTAAAGTTGTACTATGTGATACATAGAGAAATTCAGATCGAGATATAAAGGTTTATACAGAAATTGAATAGAGTGAATCATAGCATAATTTGATTCAGAGATTTGTAATTGATTCAAGTTAAAACATCAATAAAAGATTTATTTCAAAGGAGATTGAAAAAGTTTAAATTATTCTGCATATTTATATAACATCAAATGTGATGTGTTACAGGAATAGTAAATGACCAAGATTAGAAACTTATAAAAGCTTGGAGTCATTGTGCAGATCTTGGAAATGGAATGAATTTATATTCTACATTGTTATAAGTAGAGCTATATTCATTACGTTATGAATGAAAAATATAAATAGTTTGACGATAGTAGTATCGTGGCGGACTGGATCCGTGGTTTGAAGAAACCCGAATTTGGGGGCGTCACATAATAACTCAAGTTATTTAGTAAATTAAAATAACTTAGTTTTCTATAATCAAAGTTATGTATTCCGCCATAACATAACATAAAATATTTTTATCATATTTTCTCTAATTATAGGAACTAATCATAATAAAACGATTTACTCAATTTCTCAAGATATTATTCTTAATATAATATCTATGTATTATTAAAATATTTACATGCACGACACACGTACACACTATATATAGAAAATAAGTTTATTTCCTATTATGATAAATCGTTTCCATCAACTTATATAGCAAATATATTTTAATATATTTACCTTATTACTTATTTACACACATTACCTCGTACAAAGCTATATAAGGTAATACCAAAATAATATTCCCCCTTTTTATTAAAATAATCAAATGCTAGAATTTATTTTAATATCCTTTATTAGAAATATACTATAATTATTTCTCTTTCTTTTCTATAGATTGTCTCAACACAATTTCTTTAATCTATACATTTAACCATATCTCAATATTAATCAATAAATCTCTAAGCAATATTTATCTAAAGATTTATCGATTTTCTTCTCTCGTCAACAACGTACATAAATATAAGTCTAAACCTAGCACACATCGAGTCTCTAATAGTATTCAATATAGTACACTGAGTGGTTTCCCACAAACAACCAACATATTAGTTTCCGTCTCATCTACACTGTTTTCACAGTGAGTTAGATCGGTTACTAATTCGTATATACCTCCGCTCTCTGAAAGAATCGTTTAGCCCAGCTCCTATACATCCACCATTAAAGAGTACGGTTACAATGCCTTAGAATTGATACATACTCGTACATACACTCAAAAAATTGGCGACAATCAAAGATATTTAATGTCACCAACCTACTATGACAAAATAATTTCACATAAATTATTTAATAACAAAAGATATTTTTTATCCATCTTCTTTACTAATTCATCTCTACAATTTATAACAAATATATAATAATGATATATATGTATTAAACACAATATCACTTATTACATAGCTCATATTACCCTATGTAACACATTTATTTTCTTATTTGAACCCTTCTCATGCCTTAAGAATTTTATTTACTAAATTCTTATTTTAGTATTTTCTAAAAATTCGGGTTCTTACATCCTCTCCCCCTTATAAGGATTCCGTCCTCGGAATCACTGAAACCTCCTCTACTCGGTGCTATTCAGAATATTACATATTCTTTTTGAATAATTTTATCCATTCTCTTTTCGGAAGTATTTATTACTATAACTTTCTCAAATGCATTCTACCACTTTTTCCTTTCTAAGGAACATTCTACTCACTACATTCATCCTTCAGAAGAATAAGAATCTTCCACGATTTTTCAATAATCGGGAAATAGTATGAATAACTCATATTCCAAATTATGTTGAGGGGTCACACAAGACCGTGAACTAGTGCTTCAACAAAATCATCCACACTACAAACCAGAGTGTTTATCTATCACAAAGACTGAAAAAACCCTCCATACGTATACTAGGTGGCCAGCCTATTGTACCACTATGTTGGATCGCAACGTAGTGTTTTGTAATGACTATATGCGTTACGCTCGGAACCATTGTCCCCAAAAATATGTCCCCTTATAGGGTTGTTCAGCTCAGCTTTTCCACATCTGAATCCGCACCAGAGCAATCTGGTTTGGCATAAATACTTAAGAACGCTTGAATTCCATAAATATTTTTCAACAGCCTTCTAGCTGAATCAAATAGCTTAGACTTGTATCAACAATTCGGACATCAATCGAAATAATTTAGCCAACGTAATTGACCTTCTTCATAATCTAAAAGAAAACCAAAAAATTCTTTTATGACGTCATGATACCGTACTAGATTAGTAGTACGTTGAGGATTTCGCCATTATGTGACTTTATCATACTACATCATACCAAAATTGGTTGACGATCTTTCAATCACAACCAACACTAGGTTCAACTGCATTGATGTCTTCATCGTTTACCATACATCATATCAAATGATGCACATGGTTAGAAATATATTTTGAAAATTTTCAAATCATTTTTGTCTTAGCCGAAACAATTAGCATAGACATAAGAATAAAGGTATTGTTTTTAAACATCATTGGTTCAATGACAAGATCTAATGTTTTTCAAGAAAACAAAAATGCAAACATCAGCACGAAGTCAATAAATTTTGAAAATCTAGCAGAGCTAGATGATCTAGAAATTCCGTGTTTCTCCATCAACTTCAATCTTTACTATACCAAAATTTCTAACTTCATAACATATATAAACCCGATATAGTTCATCAAACTTACCACACTTTGGAAATTCAAGAACTTGCCATAATCATACGAGTTTAAGAACTTATCCTAGTCAGACCATAGACGTCCATTCGCTGAGGGGTTCAAAAATATTTCATATAATTATGAGTCACGAACGTACCATGTTCATGAGTTTTAAGAACTCACGCCTAATGTTAATATTATCTATCTTAATCTTAATAGTCTCTATCTATCAAATATGATATGAGAAAAGAATCACCTTCTCACCATAAGCATATCGATAGCACGACACCGATATTCCATTAATTATCATTGTGAGGAACCGAGAGTGAGCACAAAGCCTCTGCCAACACAAAGGTTTGTACAACTCAGCTCCCACATGAGTCCTCAACTGAAATCCCACTTAACTCTATCTTACACTTAACTTGCTCTTTGCTCGATACGACTTCTTCATATCTCATCACATACAACTCCTCATGAGTTCACATCGTACCATTTTATAGTACATTCTCTTATAGCATCAAGCTATACACACTTAGTCGTTACAGACTATTTATCACTTCACAGCTCAATCTGATCACGTCGTGATCATCAATTTACCTTAGGGTTCTTTCCCTATCAACAACTAAACTCCACTCGAGTTCATTCTTATTATCTTTGTAATATTCATCTTATAGACATCATCATAACATTTTTATTACCGGAGTTAGGAAACCCCTGAATTCTCATTCTCTTAGATACTTCAAGATTCTTCTTTGAACCTTCACTTATATATATTTTAATCTTTATCTTTCTCTCTCTCTCTCAGGTTATAGCCTAAGGTACACTTACCTAAGTTTATAACCTACAGCTTTGATACCAACATGTGACGCCCCCAAATCCAGGTTCCTTCGAACCTCGGATCCGGTCCGCCACGATACTACTATCGTCAAACTATTTATATCTTTTATTCATAACTTAATGAATATAACTTTACTTATTACAATTTAGAATATAAATTCTTTCCATTTCCAGGATCTACATAATGACCCCCAATCTTTTATAAGTTTCACAACTTGGTCATTTACTATTCCTGTTTTACATCACATTCGATGTTATAAAAATATGCAGAATAATTTAAACTTTTTCAATCTCCTATGAAAAATAAAACTCTTATTGATTTCTTAACTTGAATCAATTATAAATCCCTGAATCAAATTATTCTATGATTCACGTCATCCTATTCTCGTATAAACCTTTACATCTCGATTCGAATTCCTCTATGTACCGCCTAGTACAACTTTACAAACTAACATATATTACACATCATAAATTACTATCAAGTATATCTACTAGAACCTAAACATAGTTCAAGAGCATATATTTAATTAAACAAAACAATCTCCTTTGATGTGATTGAACTTTATCAATCAAGTAACACGTAACATTACCGTGAGTCCTTAACCTGCAAAAGTGGTTATTTGCATGGGTGAGCTCGACAGCCCAGCAATTCTAACAGTTTTCATACAGCACATAGCATATAATAGCATATTCAGTTCATGCATTCATAATCAATTAATATTTACTACGCATATTACTTCTCACATAACATGCATAAAGATTTACTTCGCAAGCATATCATCAAATATCAACTTTCAAATTTCATACATATCTCATATGCATTTCATATATATACATCAATATTTGCATAGCATAATATAGCTCAACTAACAGTTATCAAATTCATATATCAAATAGGAACTGAAAGACT
Source organism: Panax notoginseng (assembly GCA_016801055.1). Classification (NCBI taxonomy): domain Eukaryota; kingdom Viridiplantae; phylum Streptophyta; class Magnoliopsida; order Apiales; family Araliaceae; genus Panax; species Panax notoginseng. The sequence continues at coordinate 151,590,982 of CM029022.1, read as the reverse complement.
TGCCTGATTCGTAGTTTAACAACTACGACTTAACTGTTTATAGATATCTGCACTTTGTGTAATCCTACACAGTTATATAATCATGGATTCACATCCATTAGTAACATATTTCATGCACTTTTAATATAAGAACAATGTTATATTATTTCCTAACTAGGTTTGTAAAACCTACATTTCACTTTCTCATCATACTCTTAGAATAGCTTGGTATGTCTAGGTATACCTTAACCACTCGTATATGACATCAACATACATATATAGCTGCCACACACTTGACTCACTAGGTGTTCAACACCTTTAAAACTCATATAGGTAAGTTCAAACGTACACATAAACGTTTAACTTAGTTGTAATTCCATACCTGTGACAACCATAAAATTCGGTTTGTCCAGAATTTAAGTTTAAAGAATTAGTTATTAATAAAATGAATTTTTATTAATACTATTCTGTGCTATGTGTTTACTAATCGTTCTATAACCTAGGATGATTATAAGTCGGGAGTATTTTGGCTATGAGCTAGATTGAACGAGTAAGAATTTTCAAGACGAAAATGAAAGTTTTCCAGGAATAAAAATATTTTCGGGGAGAAAGACGAAATAGGCACTATTCATCAGTTTCTGCTCGGAGTTTTATTTTGAAATTTCGAAAAGTTAACGATTACGTAAAATGTTGAGACGTGATGAAATATTCAATAATATTTTAGTTATGGCAAAATTGAAGTTTTCGCCTGCGGGCGTAAAACCTAAGGGTTAGGAAAAGTAATTTTTGAGAATTTTAATGAGTACGTGTAATAACTAGGGTTATTATGCGTGAGAGATACGAGTATAATACTAGTTATTATATGAGCATAGTACGAAGATTAGTACGACGTATAATACGAATATCGTACAAATGATATATGAACAGAATACGAGAATACGAGAATGGAATGCGTAGAATACGACTAGTCTTAATGGACTTTGAGTTCATGGATTTTGTGGAATCCAATTGGACTTGGATTATGTCAAGCCCAATGATTTGTGAAATCAAGCACAAGTTAGGCCCAATAAGAATTAGGGTTAAGGCCCAAACCAAGAAAAGAAACCGCGGATCGAACCGATGGGTAAACGGATGGGTAATAACCAATGGAGCAACCCATGGGGTGACCCATAGGCATGTGGGCCGGCCACTTGGTCACCAAGCAAGGGTGGAGGCCAAGTTAACTTGGTGGCTAAGTTGTGGAGGAGGTGGGAATAGTAAGGAGGTTAGGGGGTGAAATGACCAAATTGCCCTAAGCCTTGGTTTTCTATAAATAGAAAGCTTAAGTTCATTATTTTGAGCTTTTGAAAATCCTACACTTTGAGAGATAGAGAGAGAGAGAGAGTTCAGATGGGAGAAGAAGAGGTAAAGGAAGAGAAAAAGTTTGCTCGAGTGCACGCTTTGTCCGACGGAAGAAGAATAAAGAAGAACGGTAATCCGAACCCTAGTTCTTCTAATATTTTTCTTTAAGTTTTTATGTTCAAAAACATAGCTTAACGATAATAGAGAGAAGATAATGTTAGAAATGATTTCATATGGTTGAAATAATGAGAAAATGAAGAAATAAGAACTTAGATATTTAGTTTATAAATTTCTTAAGGAAGTATAAGATTCGTAAGGATTTTGAGCGATCCGAATGAATCTTATGAACGAGTAGGTGAAATAAGTGAGGAATGATGTTTTATAACATCAAATTCCAAGAAAAAGTAGAATCGTAATCCAAAATATCGATTAAAATGAAGAACGAACGAAGAACACGAAGAACGTTGTTGATGGACAAATTTAAAACCGTCGTAGGATAATTGTTGTTGATGGATAAGTTTAAAACCATCGTAGGATAATTGTTGTTGATGGACAAGCTTAAAACCATCGCGTATAAGTTAGTTACATATTTCTTGGTTAGGAATGGTAGAAACGTTCATGAAGAATGGATTAAAACGTACCTATAACGAAGTTATTACGAAATTTTGTAAAAGACGAACGAGAATTAGAATTTAGTAAATGAACCCGAACGTGTAGGGTTTCATAAGGAAGTAAGAGAACATAGAAAACATGAGTCGTAGACTCAAGAACGAACGAGTTCCGTGTTCAGATAACCGAATTACGGACGAACAAGTGAAGAACGTTAAAAGCGTAAAAATGACCAAAGGGTGAGGATTAAGCCAATCGAATGGCACATTAACAGATTCAGAATGAAGTTCTATCTGAGGGGTATTAAAGTACATAAGATATGGAAGAGAATGGATTTAGAACGGCCTCGTTCCGAGTTATAGCGAAGAAGTTATGAGATCAGGAAGTACGCGTCTCAAACTTGATGAAAGACTCAGAAATTTTTCTAGGGTTTTGGCTCGGCGCCGCAGCGCCGGCTAAGCTGTGAGAAGTGGTGCCACAGCATGAACTCATATCTCAGGTTCTGTTAGTTGGTGTCATAGTGCTAGTGTTAAAAAAGGAGTTGGCGCCGCAGCGCCAGGCCAAAAGAGAAGAGGGAGAAGTAGGCCGCGCCACAGCGCGAGAGAAAGGAAGGGGCACGGTACCGCAACGCCGGTGCCGAGCAAGGCCCAGAAATGAGACTTTATGTCCTCAATTACTGGGGGATGTGCAAGAAAGAAGTATGAACATCTAGTTCACGTAACATAACACTTAATCAAGTGTTCTAAACCTTTATTAAAGGTTGAACGAAAATATTAAAAGAGATTAAAAGATAGAGAATGTAAGCGCTAGATTACGTAACCGATATTCGGGGACCGTAGTCGTAATGAACGAACGTGAGGTATTGCTATGATTACGACTCCTTAGACGTTGAGTGATGAAGGTAATGAATAACATTCTGATGTTATGTCATGGTAAGGGGAGATAAGTGTAAAGTGTTTAGACGCTATGAACGCAACGTTGTTGCGATGAACGATCGGTCTTAGCATGCAAAGAACGGTATAGCTTCGACATTAAGAAAGAATAATGAACATGGGGTTCATGGGTTGGATAACGATTGAATGCAATTAAAACCTTGAGTGAAGATTGAATGAGAGATTAAGAGATGAGCAACATAAACGTGGAATCCGTAAGCGATCCTCGTGAATTGTAATCGTGTCAGACGAACGTTCTAATTATACAATGGTTGTATGACTTAGACGTTGATGAAGGTAGTAAAGAAGATATGATTTATCAAAGAAAGCCATACCGAACGGTAATGAGATTAATGAAAGTCCGAGGGTGAGTCGGATAAAGAATGTTGGAATGAAGTAAGCGTTAAGGACTTTAACCAACATAAGGGTTGAGTGTATGTGAATATTGAACAAGCAGAACCTACATTCCGTGTATGGTTTGACTGTAAGGTAATGAAGACTAAGATTTAACCGTGAACGGTGAAGAAACTGAGTTAAAGATAATGATGTATAGCGTAAAGAAGCCGAGTTAGTAGTTTTAACTTGGATAATGTTTCGAGTCGAGTGAACTGGACGTGGTAAGATAAGAATAAGGGCTTGTAAAATGTTTCACGCTATTACCTCATAGTGTTGACATTGAATGATCACTCTGAGTTTACGAAGGACTGTATGACTTAGACGATAAAGAATGAATCCTGAGGTATTGCATTTAGTTGCCAGAAAGCCATAAGGAATATGAATTTGACTTAACAAACATTATAGTTTAATGGTTCGGATAAGTTAAGAGAAGTTAGGTTGTGGTACAATCGTAACCTTTGATGGTTGACATATGGGAGCTGGGATAAACAATTCCTTCGGAGAGCGAAGGTATATACAAAACTGGCAACCGATTTAACTCACTGTTATGGGCAGTGTAGATGAGACGGGAACTTGTTTGTTAGTTATTTGTGGAAAACCACTCAGAGTACCATATGGACTACTAGCAGAGATACGATGTGTGCTGAGTCCTAGGAGAGTTATAAGAAGAAGATAAGAATGTAAATTATCAATGATGATGAACGTTTTGAGTAAGACATCTCCGTATGTTATGAAGTCGTAAACTGGTATTAAAGGAAGTCAGTCGCGTAAGCTTATATTGCAAGAACGCGAACCTTAAGAAGTAAAGTTAAGTAAACCAATGCGTAAGTCAAGTATATGACTAATTGGTATACGTGCTATTTTCTTATGTACTACATAGGAATTGGAATGAGCAGTTCAGCGTAAACTATAAGTTGTAGCTGTGCGTAAGGCAAGTTTCCTAACTTCATTCATAATATATGAATGCTAGTTTCTTAGACTTCTCAGATGTTGAACTTGAGATGTCGTGTCTATGTGCATATGTGCAAGATTTGTACAAGGTGGTACAACGTATGAGGCCTTGAGCCACAATGTGAACACTTCGGTGTTTCTTTGAGATGAACTGTTTTGTGATTGAACTGTTCAATACAAGTATGTTCTGTTTATACATGAACTGTTATTGTTAAGTCTGTGCTAATGATTCTAGCCAGACAGGATATGTATGGAAAAAAGTAGAAGAATGAAAGTAGTGTAAAGAGTATGTGATGATTGTTGTAAAATAATAGGAATCGAAACTATTCCTATTATTCAAGCTGCTTCATAACCTTTGTTCGGTTATCGAAGTTCTGAAGAATGTTTAAACTCTTGAAGTTGTTTGTTCAACTGTTATGACTTACTGGGCAATTGAATGCTCACACTTGCTTTAAATGAAAAATATTTTCAGCGAATGATGTTAGAAAGAACTTAAGGATCCTGTAAAGATCAAGTTGGGCGGTATCCAGAAGAAGTGCCATTGAGTATGTGAATGTGTGTGAAGATCAAGTGATGACTTGTAATGTAGAAAGATGAATTGAACTATAGAATAGTTTAATGAACGTTTATGTATCCTTGGTGGCTGATGAAAGTCACTTGTGCAAGATGTAAAGAATAATATAATTATCATTATTTGTAATGAAAGAGGTTTTAAGGTTTCGAGAACCTGGGATTTGAGAATGTATGTTATTATATTTAACTATATAATGCGTATGATTGGTAAGAAGTGGGGCCGTGACGCACGGAGTCCGGGTCTGAATGTAGATCGGATTTCGGGGTGTTACAATACCACATCACCTATCCTATATTTTCATAGCACAAATCAGATCACGAATTCAAACAACGTATCGTTGCTTTATATCTTGAAAACATTCTTTTGGACTATAATAATTGAATGTCCTAATTATCATTCATCTCTATCACCTAACATGCTTCCTACATATTACATAACATGTTGGTCATATATTGAAATTAAAGTAATCATTGAAGCATCCCTTGAACTTCATATTAAAAATAGAACTTATTCATAACTGCAGGATGGCACGGCCACGCCTGATTTATACTAAGGAGACGCGCGGTCGCGCAGCTCCCAGTTCAAACCAGGGCTGAGCAAACACTTGCTTGGCCTAGCTTGCCCATCCTTATATACATAACATATATTAACATGTTAAGTGTCCTTTTGCATCTTTCAAGTTTAATCTAGGTCCTGTCTTGTATAATATGGTTCTAAGTTGGACATCTCAATAAATTAAGGCCATTTAAGGTTATGAAACCACAAAGTCCAACATGCTTGATTCTTAAACATATAAGGTAGTCATATAACTCATATTAGACATGTTTGTGAGTATTCATATGACTAGCATGTTTTATCACTTAAAAACTTACCTTAAGACATGCATAGTTCATATTACGTCTATCTAGTTATGTGCACGTATCATTCATGTTCAAAGGCATACACATCCTATCATGTTTACACATATAGCCCATGTTTAAAGACCCAAAAATTACTAGTATGTCATCCTACAAGTTTAGAAGTTTAGACAACACAATGCTCATGAATATTGGTTTCAAAACGTCTAAGTTTTCTTTTCTTCAAATCCATGTCATGCCAACCTAATCATGCAAGGAAACTTCGAATCATATGTCATATTCATTTGTGCATATTTCTACACATACTTACAAGGTTGAAATGTAGGCGACACCATGCTCATGATTATTAGTTTTCAAAACTTGAATTTCTCTTTGAAAACACATATTATCCAAGCTATACAAGTTATCTTATACGAGGTAACTTAAGATCACAGTTTATGCTCACATAACTCCACCATATGCTCACTACAAAGTCAGAACTCAAATTACTTAAAGTTCGTCAAGGTTTGTTTTCGAAATCTTCAAGTGTCTTTTTAAAACACATACTAAGTTATGCTAAAGCATTCCATTGTGAGTAAAGTAATCTTAGCCATATGACATATCCATTATCATGCATATTCATGTTTTATCACTTTGAATAACATATTCTATCGTCGGGAGCACTATACTTGCGTATGTTCTTGTTTAACGCCCTTTGATCGCCTCTGAATGCGTAACAGTCACAAAGATGACTATTTTGACCCATTCTAACGACCTCAAATTGAAAATCTTAAAGCACAAAACTTGTAGGTCAATTTGTCCTCGTTCCGGATCATCTTTAATTTCCTCAATCGGAGTTCGTATAAAAATGTTATGACTATTTTACCAAAATAGGTCAAAGTAGTCACAGTTAGCACACATGGGGCACGGACGCGCCCCTTTTCCTCACCATTACAGCGCACCCATGCCATTCCCAGCCCCAGCTGCATGCCCGCATGCACGGCCGGTGCACCCACACGCACGGGCAGTGCGCCCGCTTGCACGGGTGGCGCGCCCGCATGTGGCCTCACACAGATCACAGTTTTTGACATAACTTTCTCATTTTAAGTCTAATTAGTTGGTTTTCGATTCGTTGGACTCATCAAACTCCTAGCTACCCATCTACAGAGTAATTATAACACTTCAAAATCATTAACTAACCCAAAGATTAATCCAAAACTCATATTCATACTAAATTTTCATATTTTTGAAAAGTTTAGCGAATTCATTCACTATGAATTCGTTTTTCAACCAAATTGGTTCGTTTAACTTTCGTAGTTTTCGCATTTGACTATATTAACAACATCTAGCAACAATTCATGGATTACAACAACCTTTAGCCATCAAATTTGTGACTCAAAAGTGACTATTTCTTGACATTTCTAAGGAATGCAAAACTTAGGAATCAAAGGCATGTAAGTTAGAATTTTTACCTCATGATTGCTCCAATTTGGTAATCATAGAATTCTTAACCTCTGATTGCTCTCCAATTTTATTGACTCCATAGCCAATTCTCAGACATCTCAACAAAAGAGTAATAAGATGCATGAGTCTCTATTTATAGAGAATTCAATACTCAGACAATTCATTTACACAATATTTTGAACTGGTAGGGAGAAGGAGAAGCCAAAGGAAAATGAAGAGTTGGTAACCCACTGTGACGCCCCCAAAATTAGGTATACATCACCCATCTTGGGTCGTCAGATACATAGTACAGAATACAAATACAACTTACTAATACAATTATCGTGTACAATACGACAAAACATAAACTGTGAGTTTGAATACAAATATTATCTTCTAGAGAGTATTCATACTCAAAAGGAGTCCTCATTACATTTATTAACACACTATTACATAGAATAGTGAGCACTACTAACTAATACTATCATTCGGACCATCACTCCGTTCCCCGACTTGCCCCAGCTACGTTCTCATTTCCTGAAGAGAACAGTGAAAGAAAGGGTTAGCTCAACTAGCCCAGTAAGAAATATTATGACTAAGATAATGCAGAATAAATTATCATTAGCCTTCAACAATGTTAAACTGATAAAATATAATAGACATCAAATTTAACTGTAGCGGAACAAGCAATCCATTAAAAGAGTCAAGTAGAAAATAAAATCTACTATCTTTTATGATTTAAAAGGTTTTTCAACACTGTTATCGCTGGGACTCAACTTAATAAAATAATCCACATCATCGAATCACCCCTGCACTACGGCCAAGGATATTCGTGTATTCATTAATGGTCATGATCATGCTAACAACTGTCCATCAATGCACTACAGGCCAATGAGGACTTTTGCCACATCATTTGTAATATTACGGTCATGATTATACCGAATAATCCCTGGTCATAATCATACCAAGTCCATCTATGCACTACAGACCACAGATGACTTTCAACATTTTATAAACACGAGGATGATGACAATGATATAAGAATTCAATAAAACAAGTTCAAGAATTAATTTATCCAAGAATTAACAACGTCCAAATTGTCAACATGATACTGCTTTGTGGAGTAAAATTCAAGAATGCTTAGAAGAATATTTTCATGAAAAGATACTGGATGAACCGCAATTATCAAGGATATTCCACTAATTTCATGGAGTATAGAAGTTAAAACTTAACCAACTGAGTATAGTAAAGAATGGAATAACAAAAGAAATCACCCGGCATGCGATAGACCGCACAGACAGGTTATTCTAACAGAATAATAAATAATGGAACCAGGTCCGGCATAAACGCACAGATAGGATATTCCGACAGAATAATAAATAATGGAACTAGGTCCGGTGTAAAACACACAGACAGGATGTTCCAACAGAATAATAACAAGACGGAACTAGGTCCAGTGTAAAACACACAGACAGGACGTTCCAACAGAATAATAATAAAAACGGAACCAGGTCCGGTGTAAAACACACAGACAGGATGTTCCAACAGAATAATAATAAAAACGGAACCAGGTCCGGTGTAAAACACACAGACAGGATGTTCCAACAGAATAACAGAAGAATGTTACCAAGTATAGGGTAGACCGCGTATATAGGTTATTCCAACAGAATAATAATAAATGGAATAACAACAGTTCTCTTCATGAATAAGAAAGAATAACAGCCCTTACCGTTTTAAAGAAGAGCTGAAATAAGAAAGTAGTTAAGTAGCAGAATACTCTTCTTCTCTCTCTATAGTTTCTCTCAATAGTTTCTCTCTCTAGAGTTAAGTGAATTCGTAAGAAATAATGAAGGAATGAGCTGCTATTTATAGAAAAATAGAATGCATAGAAACTAATCCATTAACGGTCCAGATTGATTACTTTAATCTTACGGTCCATATTTAAATAAAAATCTTTTAAATAAAATATAATATATTCTATTTATAGAATAACTTTAATAAAGTATTTTGTTTTATATAAAAAGATGTTTCTGTTTTATTACGTTAATAATACGAATAAAACAAAACGTCATTATCGCTAAATAATTCATATTATTAACTGACAATAATTGAATCAAAGTGAGTGACTTCTCACATAAGCATTAATAATCAGTACCGTGTGCTACTATGCAACCACACGTATTACTGTACTTTTACTACCGAGTAGTTCAACAGTATCAATGGTAAAACTTCCGCCGTTATTTTTAATAAAATATTTTTATCGTTTTCTCAATGCGACAATAATTCCGTTGTGGGGTCCACCAATGATTGTGACGTTGTACGAATATTCCCTGTTAAAACGAATATTCCCCGACCAATCGAATATTATATAACAACTTGCGTACTTTGCAAAATTTATAAATATTATCCACAACTATAACATTATATCAAATTAACTCCATAATATTCAAAAATGATATTTATAGAAAATTTATCTTTATTTATAAAAGTTGGGGTCTTACAACCTCCCCTTCTTATGAAATTTCGCCCTCGAAATTAGGGTACGTACCTGGTATGTCGAAGAGGTAAGGATACCTTGATTTCATTTCAAATTCTAACTCCCAAGTCATTTCCTCAACATCGTGATTTCTCCACAAAATTTTGACTTGAGGTATAACATTGGAGCGTAGAATATGTTCATTCTTATCCAAGATTTGAACAGGAACTTCTTCATACGTTAAATCCTCCGCTATTTCGTCCGGTTCTAACTCAATAATGTGGTTCGGGTCTTCCACATATTTGCGTAACATGGATATGTGAAAAAGGTTATGAACACGAGACATACTTGGCGGTAAAGCGAGTCTATAAGTCACAGTTCCTACTCGATCGAGGATTAAAAATGGACCGATGAATCGAGGATTGAGCTTTCCTCTCTTTCTAAATCTCGTAACTCCTTTCCATGGAGCAACACGTAAGAACACATGATCTCCTACATCAAATTTCACATCCTTTCGATGAAGATCAGCATAACTCTTTTGTCGATCTTGTGAGGTTTTTATACGTTGTCGGATCGTTTGAATCTTTTCTGTAGTCATACGTACCAACTCCGGTCCCAACAATGTTGCTTCACCCACCTCATCCCAGCATACTGGAGAATGACATTTTCTTCCATACAATACTTCGAATGGAGTCATGCCAATACTTGCTTGATAACTGTTGTTGTAGGAAAACTCCACTAATGGTAAGAACTTGTCCCAACTTCCCTTGAAGTCAATGACACAGAGTCTTAATAAATCTTCTAGAGTTTGAATAGTCCTCTCTGATTGTCCGTCCGTCTGAGGATGATATGTTGAACTAAATCGTAAATCTGTGCCCATAGCTTTTTGTAAACTAGCCCAAAATCGTGAAGTGAATCTTGGGTCTCGGTCAGAAACTATGGATACTGGTATACCATCCAGTCTTACAATCTCGTTTATGTACATACGAGTAAGACGTTCAAGTGTATAAGTTTCTCGTATCGGTAAGAAATGAGCAGACTTGGTCAATCTATCAACAATGACCCAAATCGCATCAATACCTTGAGAAACCCTAGGAAGACCGGTAACGAAATCCATGGTAATGTGCTCCCACTTCCATTTTGGAATTTCAAGTTGTTGCAATTGACCTTTTGGTACTTGATGCTCCGCTTTGACTCGTTGACAAGTTAAACACCTTGAGATAAACAGCGCTATCTCTCTCTTCATATTGCTCCACCAAAATGTATGACGAAGATCATGATACATTTTGGTACCTCCAGGATGGATTGCAAACGGTGTGTTGTGCGCCTTCATCATGATTTCATACTTTAAATCAGGGTTGTTAGGAACACAAAGTCTAGAGTTGACTCGAAGTATTCCTTCTTCATCGATTCTTTCTTCCGGCATAGCACCTTCTTGCACTTTCTTCCTCATACGCATCAGCTCCAGGTCTGTAGCTTGAGCAACTTTAACTCTATCGATTAAAGTTGGTTCTACTCGTATATTCGCCATCATCACATGGGTCCCTGGAGTCTTTAACTCTATCTCTATCCTTTGCAAGTCACACAAAATGGGTCTTTGTGTTGACAATATCGCACTCGTACTTGCATATGATCTTCTACTCAATGCGTCAGCTACCACGTTCGCTTTTCCAGGATGGTATTGAATGGTATGATCATAATCTTTCAACAGTTCAAGCCAACGTCGTTGTCGCATGTTGAGTTCCTTTTGAGTGAAAAAATATTTGAGGCTTTTATGATCCGTAAAGATCTCCACCTTCTCCCCATACAAGTAATGCCTCCAAATTTTAAGTGCAAAGACAACAGCTGCCAACTCTAGATCATGAATAGGATAATTCCTCTCATTTTCCTTGAGTTGCCTTGATGCATAGGCTATGACTTTTCCATGTTGCATGAGAACGCATCCCAACCCTTTGCTCAAAGCATCACTATAGATGACAAATCCCTCCGAGCCAGATGGTATTGTTAGAACAGGTGCTGAAATGAGTCTCCTCTTGAGTTCTTGAAAACTCTTCTCACATTCTTCACTCCAACCGAACTTTGTATCTTTCCGAGTCAGCTGAGTTAATGGAGTAGCGATTCGAGAAAATCCTTCCACGAATCTCCGATAATAACCAGCTAAACCAAGAAAGCTACGTACTTCGGTCACTGATTTAGGTTGCTCCCAGCTTTGAATAGCTTCAATCTTTGACGGGTTAACAGATATTCCACGACTTGATACTACGTGCCCAAGGAATGCTACCTCCTCCAGCCAGAACTCGCACTTCTTCAACTTGGCATAAAGCTTGTATTCACGAAGTTTTTGGAGTACCAGCCTCAAGTGTTACTCATGATCTTCACGGCTTTTGGAATAAATAAGGATGTCATCAATAAAGACGACCACAAAGTGATCCAAATATTCCTTGAATACCCGGTTCATCATATCCATGAAGGCAGCAGGAGCATTAGTCAATCCAAAGGACATGACTAGGAATTTATAATGCCCGTACCGAGTTCTGAAAGTCGTCTTTGGAATATCCTCAGTTCTAACCTTCAGCTGATGATATCCAGAACGAAGATCGATCTTTGAAAAGAATTGTGCTCCTTGCAACTGGTCAAACAGGTCATCAATACGTGGCAATGGGTACCTGTTTTTTATGGTGACATGATTCAAATCCCGATAATCAATACAAAGTTGCATACTTCCATCTTTCTTCTTCACGAATAGTAAAGAAGCACCCCAAGGAGAAGTACTAGGACGAATAAAGCCAATGTCTAATAATTCCTGCAGTTGGATCTTTAACTCTTGAAGTTTAATAGGAGTCATTCGATATGGGACTTTGGAAATGGGTTTTGTACTGGGTTCAAGATCAATACAAAATTTAATTTCACGCTCTGGGAGTAGGCCAGGAAGTTCTTCAGGGAATACGTCAGGGAATTTATTAACAATAGAAATATCATTCAAAACTGACGTATTTTTGTTTAAATCCGTGACTTGAGCTAAGAAAGCTTGACATCCGTTTTTCAATAAATGAATAGCTTTATGGCTTGAGATGACAGCGGTTGATTTTAATGGTTTGGTTGCTTGAATTCGCAATATAGGTCGATTAGGAATATCAAAGCTAACAACCTTACAAAAACAATCAATTTTTGCATGATGAGTAGTTAACCAATCAATCCCTAGAATCACGTCAAATGCAAGTATTTTTAATGAAATCAGATCGACAGGTAATGTGTGGGTACCAACTTGAACCAAACAAGACTTATAAACCGTGGATGTAATGAAGGTTTCTCCCAATAGAGTTTCAACAGATAAATCAAAGTCTAATTTCTCCGGAGTCAAATTTAATTGATATGCGCAAGTAGGAGAAATAAAAGAATGGGTAGAACCGGTATCAAATAAAGTATAGACTTCGTTAGAGTTTATGATAAGCTTACCCGTGATGACCTCATTCGGGTTCTTTGCTTTCTGGGAGGTCACAACAAACACTCTCCCTTGCACTACCGATTTTGACTTTTCTGGGACGGCCTTTGGTGTCTCCATCTTGGCTGAACTTATTTTTGGTAAACGACATAATCGAGCTAAATGACCTTTTCTTCCACAATTATAACATGCTTTAGACGGCATCGCACAGTTTGGACTGATGTTCCCCTCCCCTCCGCATTTGAAACATATGATAGGTGGTCGTTCTCCTTCCTTAACAACGGGTGTTGATGCTGACGTCTTTCCATCATTGTTGAATCTCCTCTTCTTGAAATGACCATTCTTATTGTTTTGGCCCTGATTACCACCGAAGTGGTTACCATTTCTGGCATGTTGATTCCCTCCACGCTTGTTGTCACCGCTTCGAGCACTGCTCTCACTGGTATTATCATTTTGTCGACTACTCTCTTTTGGTTGCGTTGACTCGTTATCGCGCTCCACTAACTGAGCCCTATTCACAACATTTGAATACAAACACAGTTTATGAGAAATAAGATGTTGACGTATCTCAGGTTTCAAATCTCGCAAAAACATTCGCGTCATTTGCTCTTCATTATCCACCAAGTGGGACGCAAACCGGGACAACTCAGCAAATTTAGCCTCATACTGCGACACGATTATATTATTCTGCTCCAATTTGATGAACTCCACCTCCTTCATGTGACGAACACTTTCGGAAAAGTATTTGTCATTGAACAGCTCTTGGAACTTCTCCCAAGACATCTTCAGTGCGGCAGGTTGAGTACGCTTAATCGATTCCCACCAGTAATCTGCCTCTCCTCGTAATATAAAGGCGGCAAAGGGAACCTTTTGCTCCTCAGAGTATCCCAAGACATCAAATATCTTGGTAATCTGCTTTATCCATGTTTCCGCTATAAGTGGTTTTGGCTCTCCCTTAAACTCTGGTGGTCCCAGCTCCTTGAACTGTTTAGCGGTGACCGTCCGAGAGTTTTCAGTTTTTCCACCTACATTTTGAACAGGAGCCGCTCTCGCCTGCTGTTGCATGAACTGTATAAAGTTTCTGAACATTTCATCATTCATCATCTGGTCAGTGTTGTTGTTTGCATGAGGATTGTCACCTTCCTGATGCACATTATCCTGATTGTTGATATGTGGTGAATCCACAGTCGCCTGTGATCCATTGCTATTCTCAACATTCTCGGATGCCATTTTCAGATACTGCCACAAAATAAAAGTTAATTGATATGTCATATATTATCCTTATATTATGACCGACCAATTAAATACCATGCAAATAAACTTAGGTAGGTCATACTAGCGAAGGAATTCCCCGTCTCTCCCCTCCTAGTTCTATTCTCACATCTTAGCCAGGGATCATATCCCTAGGCTCTGATACCAACTGTGACGCCCCCAAAATTAGGTATACATCACCCATCTTGGGTCGTCAGATACATAGTACAGAATACAAATACAACTTACTAATATAACTGTCATGTACAATACGACAAAACATAAACTGTGAGTTTGAATACAAATATTATCTTTTAGAGAGTATTCATACTCAAAAGGAGTCCTCATTATATTTATTAACACACTATTACATAGAATAGTGAGGACTACTAACTAATACTATCATTCGGACCATCACTCCATTCCCCGACTTGTCCCAGCTACGTTCTCATTTCCTGAAGAGAACAATGAAAGAAAGGGTGAGCTCAACTAGCCCAGTAACAAATATTATGACTAAGATAATGCAGAATAAATTATCATTAGCTTTCAACAATGTTAAACTGATAAAATATAATAGACATCAAATTTAACTGTAGCGGAACAAGCAATCCATTAAAAGAGACAAGTAGAAAATAAAATCTACTATCTTTTATGATTTAAAAGGTTTTTCAACACTGTTATCGCTGGGACTCAACTTAATAAAATAATCCACATCATCGAATCACCCCTGCACTACGGCCAAGGATATTCGTGTATTCATTAATGGTCATGATCATGCCAACAACTGTCCATCAATGCACTACAGGCCAATGAGGACTTTTGCCACATCATTTGTAACATTACGGTCATGATTATACCGAATAATCCCTGGTCATAATCATACCAAGTCCATCTATGCACTACAGGCCACAGATGACTTTCAACATTTTATAAACATGAGGATGATGACAATGATATAAGAATTCAATAAAAACAAGTTCAAGAATTAATTTATCCAAGAATTAACAACGTCCAAATTGTCAACATGATACTGCTTTGTGGAGTAAAATTCAAGAATGCTTAGAAAAATATTTTCATGAAAAGATACTGGATGAACCGTAATTATCAAGGATATTCCACTAATTTCATGGAGTATAGAAGTTAAAACTTAACCAACTGAGTATAGTAAAGAATGGAATAACAAAAGAAATCACCCGGCATGCGATAGACCGCACAGACAGGTTATTCCAACAGAATAATAAATAATGGAACCAGGTCCGGCGTAAACACACAGACAGGATATTCTGACAGAATAATAAATAATGGAACCAGGTCCAGTGTAAAACACACAGACAGAATACTCTTCTTCTCTCTCTCTATAGTTTCTCTCTATAGTTTCTCTCTCTAGAGTTCAGTGAATTCGTAAGAAATAATGAAGGAATGAGCTGCTATTTATAGAAAAATAGAATGCATAGTAACTAATCCATGAACGGTCCAGATTGATTACTTTAATCTGACGGTCCATATTTAAAGAAAAATCTTTTAAATAAAATATAATATATTCTATTTATAGAATAACTTTAATAAAGTATTCTGTTTTATATAAAAAGATGTTTCTGTTTTATTACGTTAATAATACGAATAAAACAAAACGTCATTATCGCTAAATAATTCATATTATTAACTGACAATAATTGAATCAAACTGAGTGACTTCTCACATAAGCATTAATAATCAATACTGTGTGCTACTATGCAACCACACGTATTACTGTACTTTTACTACCAAGTAGTTCAACAGTATCAATGGTAAAACTTCCGCCATTATTTTTAATAAAATATTGTTGTCGTTTTCTCAATCCGACAATAATTCCGTTGTGGGGTCCACCAATGATTGTGTCGTTGTACGAATATTCTCTGTTAAAACGAATATTTCCCGACTAATCGAATATTATATAACAACTTGCGTACTTTGCAAAATTTATAAATATTACCCACAACTATAACATTATATCAAATTAACTCCATAATATTTAAAATTAATATTTATAGAAAATTCATCTTTATTTATAAAAGTTAGGGTCTTACACCCACTCCCTCCTCCTCCTTTCCTATAGCCATCATCAGCTCTCAACTTTCATTATTAACAATAGACTAGGCCAATGGCCTAACTCAAGGCTGATACATATTAGGGGCAATGAATATGGGACAAAGCTTATAACTCTCTAATTTATCAGTAAAATGGGTCTAATTTTACTAAGGCAAATTCCTTTTGGGCTTGTTAAATTAATTATAATGACTTAACATTAGTACATTAAATTAAGTTATGGGCACATATATACACATATATATGTAACTACCTACATATAGGAAGTATACTTATGTTTTAAATATACAACAATATAATCTTATTATATTAATAACTTATTTTTTTTATGTCAAATAAATAAATTATTCATCTTATTGATTAATTAACATTAATATTAATTAATTCATTCCTCATTGATTAATGTAATTATTGATCTCTATAGCGATTAATTATCTATTACGTATAGTAAATAAATAAAAATCTTATTATATTTATAGACACGTTGCTTATCATTATTATATCTCTAACAATAATAATCACATATCATTAATTAATCATCATTAACAATTAATTAATATTCTACACTAACAATTAACAATTAATATTAATTAATTGTTCACTTGATAATTTCTTCGTCGATTAATATTTCTCATCACTGTGCCACACAAGCCTATCTCACAAGCTTACATTAAGCTTATTCTCATCACTTATTCATTTCCCACCACATTACTATTTATAACATGTTCACATTACATCGAAATATTATATCACAAGGTTCACATATATAAATATATCGTGAATGAAAATTTTAAATATTCTTTATAACATTCGCGGTAATATAATAACTCAAGTTATTTAGTAAATTAAAATAACTTAGTTTTCTTTTATAACTTTAACCCTCTTGGAAATACATTACTATAATCAAAATTGTGTATTCCGCCACAACATAACATAAGATGTTTTTATCATATTTTCTCTAATTATAGGAACTAATCATAATAAAACGATTTACTCAATTTCTCAAGATATTATTCTTAATATAATATATATGTATTATTAAAATATTTACATGCACGACACACGTACACACTATATATAGAAAATAAATTTATTTCCTATTATGATAAATTGTTTCCATCAACTTATATAGCAAATATATTTTAATATATTTACCTTATTACTTACTTACACACATTACCTCGTATAAAGCTATATAAGGCAATATCAAAATAATATTCTCCCTTTTTATTAAAATAATCAAATGCTAAAATTTATTTTAATATCCTTTATTAGAAATATACTATAATTATTTCTCTTTCCTTTCTATAGATTGTCTCAACACAATTTCTTTAATCTATACATTTAACAATATCTCAATATTAATCAATAAATCTCTAATCAATATTTATCTAAAGATATATCGATTTTCTTCTCTCGTCAACAATGTACATATATACAAGTCTAAACCTAGCACACATCGAGTCTTTAATTGTATTCAATATAGTACACTGAGTGATTTCCCACAAACAACCAATAAATTAGTTTTCGTCTCGTCTACACTGTTTTCACAGTGAGTTAGATCGGTTACTAATTCGTATATACCTCCGCTCTCTGAAGGAATCGTTTAGCCCAGCTCCTATACATCCACCATTAAAGAGTACGGTTGCAATGCCTTAGAATTGATACATACTCATACATACACTCAAGAAATTGGCGATTATAAAAGATATTTAATGTCACCAACCTACTATGACAAAATAATTTTACATAAATTATTTAATAACAAAAGATAATTTCTATCCATCTTCTTTACTAATTCATCTCTACAATTTATAACAAATATATAATAATGATATATATGTATGAAATATAATATCACTTATTACATAACTCATATTACCCTATGTAACACATTTATATTCTTATTCGAACCCTTCTCATGCCTTAAGAATTTTATTTACTAAATTTTTATTTTAGTATTTTTTGAAAATTCGGGTTCTTACACCATTCATTCATAGCATTAGCTATAAATCATTTATCGTTTAACATCTCATCTGTTACTATGATTCACTATGATCACGTGGTGATCTTTTTATTCTTCTATCTACGATTATAGTCTTAGGTACTCGTACTTAAGGCTTATAACCTATCAGCTCTGATACCAACTTGTAACGCCCCAAAATTCGGTCTATCTTTACACCCGAATTTCATGCGTCACTAATACATCATTCATCCAACATACATCATTATATACTGAAATATAACAACATACATTCTCAAATTCCAGGTTCTAAAAACTCTATAACCTCTTTCATTACAAATAATGATAAATACATTATTTATTTCATCTTACAAGAGTGACTTTTATCCGCCACCAAGGATACATAACAGTTCATTAAACTAGTATATAGTTCAATTTCATCTTTCCACATTACAAGTCTTCACTTGATCTTCTCGCTCATTCACATTCTGAATGACACTTCATCTGGATACCGTCAGCCTGATCTTTACGGGATCCTTAAATTCTTCTAACATCGTTCGCTGAAAATGTTTTTTATTTAAAGCAAGTGTGAGCATTCAATTGCCCAGTATGTCATAGCAGTTGAACAAATAACTTCAAGAATTCAAATATTCTTTTAAGACTTCAATAACCGAACAAAGGTTACGAAGTAGCTTGAATAATAAGAATAATCTTGATTCCTATCATTTTAAAATATTAGTCACATATACTTTGAAATACTTTCATTCTTCTAACTTTTTTCATACACGTCCTATCTGGCTAGAATCATTAGCACAGACTTAACAATAACAGTTCATGTATAAACAGAACATACTCATATTGAACAGTATAATCACAAAACAGTTCATCTCAAATAAACACCGAAGTGATCAAATTATGGCACAAGGCCTCATATATACTACCATCTTGCACATATCTTGCACATATGTACACAGATAAGACTTCTCAAGTTCAACATCTGAGAAGTTTAAGAAACTAGTATTCATTTAAAATATGAAGGAATTTAGAAAACTTACCTTACACACAGCTACAGCTTACGCTGAACTGCTCATCCCAATTCCTATATAACAAATAAGGAAAAACATAAGCACCAATTAGTCATATATTTAACTTACGCATTAGTTTACTTAACTTTACTTCTAAAAGTTTGTGTTCTTACAACCTAAGTTTACGCGACCAACTTTCCTTACCGGTTTACGGCTTCATGACATACGAAGATGTCTTACTCAAAACGTTCATCATCTTTGATGATTTACATTCTTATCTTCTTCTTATAACTTCTATAGGATTCAGCACACATCGCTTCTCTGCTAGTAGTCCATATTGTACTCTGAGTGGTTTCGCACAAACAACCAACAAACAAGTTCCCGTCTCATCTACACTGCCATCACAATGAGTTAGATCGGTTACTAGTTTCGTATATACCTTTGCTCTCTGAAGGAATTGTTTAGCCCAGCTCCCATATGCCAACCATCAACGGTTACGATTGTACCACAACCTAACTTATCGTAACTTATCCGAACCATTAACTATAACGTTTGTTAAGTAAATTTCTTATTTCTTACGGCTTTTTGGCAACTAAATGCCATACCTCAGGATTCATTCTTTATCGTCTAAGTCATACAATCTTTTGTATATTCAGAGCGATCATTCAAGTTAATCATTAAATCGACTTCGTTACGTTAACGTCATTATCTTAATTCAGTTCTTTACCATTCATGGTTTAATCATTGATCTTCATTATCTTACGGTCAAACCATACACGGGGTGTAGGTTCTATCCGTTTAGTATTTGCGTACACTCAACCTTCACGTCGGTTAAAGTGTTTAACGCTTACATTTCATTCTATCATTCTCTATCTGAATCACGATCGGCTTTCATTAATCTTATTACTGTTCGCTACGGCTTTCTTGATAATAATCGTTATTCTTTCTTAATGTCGAAGCCATACGGTTCGCCGTATGCTAAGACCGGTCATTTAACATAACTGTGTTGCGTTCACAGCGTCTATACACTTTACACTTATCTCTCATTACCACAACATAACATCGAAATTTTATTCATTATCTTCGTTGTAACGACCCCAAAATAGGTCCATTCCATCCAACCTATTCTGAGTCGCTAAATACATGGAACAGAAAACAACTACAACTTTATTACAACAATTGTCGTGCAAAATACAACAACACATATGCTGTGAGTTTGGATACAAATATATACCAAATGTGACTCATGTCCCAACCGTGGACAACACCTCACAATGACACCTTACATAAAGGTATAGTAAAAAATTATTTTAGAAATTAGAATCTTTGGAAAGTGCTCAAGGAAACCTTTGTACATGGGAGGCCATGCATCTAGGTTATGATAGATATCATATGGCCACAGAATTATCCTTGGTTGACCCAATAGACCCCAAAGAAAAACGAGAAGATTACTATCATATTCTTCCCAATGGTGAGTCTTCTCTTGACATATCATTATCTCTACTGTCTCTAATTGAGAATTATACTTCAAACAAACACCAAGATTATATAGGTAGTGCTCGTATATATACTCAGCAAGTGGATGAGCACATCCCTGTCTTATGATGACACGAGGTTGTATGTCGTTAGACATCTTGTGTGATAGTGGCAAAACACCCTTCCAACGTTGGGTACACCTTACCCTATTGGATTCACCAAATAAAACTACTAAATGAACTTTTCTATACTGCTTCGGAAGAACCTCCACAGCTAGAGACCACCGTTCTATTTTCCCGTTACTCTCGCTCGACCCAGCTACACTCTTATTACCTGAAAGGAATTGTGAAACAAAAGGGTGAGCACAACTAGCTCAGTAAAGAATATCATGACTAAAGATAATTAAATTATCAATAGCCTTCATCAATAATAAATCAGAGATTTAGAACATATGGTAAATGATAAAAATTTCAACCATGGTTACAGCGGAACGAGCAATCCATTAGAAGAGTCAAATAGACAATAAAGTCTATTATCTTCTCCATGTTAAAAGTCCACCAACAATGTTTTATCCCTGTAACATCAATCAACAATTCCTGTCCACAATCACATGTATAACTCATAATCGTAATTGTTGTTCTAAATTCCTTTTCTCATCCAGGACAAAGATAATTTTCATCACCTGAAACATCAAAGATCATGGTTATACCAAATCACAATTCTTGTTTATAATCATACAAACAATTTCATCTTTGCACTACGGGCCAACGATATTCGTCAACAATTCATCTTTGCACTACTGGCCAAATATATTCAACAATAGGTCATCTTTGCACTACGGGCCAAAGATATTCATCAATAATTCATCTTTGCACTACAGGCCAAAGATAGTCCTCAACAGTTCATATTTGCACTACAGACCAAATATATTAATATCTCAAAGAAATATATAATCATTTCAGAATTATATAAGCAATAATTATAACCATGTTGATCAATTCACCTTTACACTTAAGCTAAAGATATTCAGTTATAAATTCAATGGTCATGATCATACCAGTCAACAATTCAACTTTGCACTACTGGCCAAAGAGAACCCATAGTCATGATCATACAAACAATCTACCCATCTTTACACTCAAGTGAAAGAGAATTTCAACATCAGGGTTATAAAAATGTTATATATGATAATAAAATCAATATAATCAATGTATAGATTTAATCTTAAGAGTAATATTCATAAATCAACTATAATTTGGTCAAAAAAAGAAACCAATTTTGTCGTGAATAGTAACTCGTGAATAGTAACTCATGAATAGTAACTCGTGAATAATAAACTCAACACAAAAAGGTAAAAATTCTACAATAAAATTCATATAAATATTTCGGTATAATGATATTGAAATAACATTTCTTAAACTTATAAATAATTTATTTTAATTATTTACACTTTACTAAATAATGTATTTAATCATCATAAAATGTCAAACTCATAAGATTTTATTACCAATAACCAAAACCCTCATAAACAATCTGCATATACCTCATATAGGATTCTCAAGCCATAAAATCCTATTTTCTAATTTTTTTACTTCACATAACATATTTAATTCATTTACTCATAACTAGTCTATTTTTATGAAAAATAACAAATCAGTTCCAAAAATATTTTTTTTCTGAGATTTAGCAAAATATAGTCCCATATTGAACATATATTTTTCTCAGAATTTTTAAAACTCATTTACTATTTTTCATATGGCCAAAACCACCGAATATTTAGACATTTATCATAAATTATACTTTTATCCAAAACTGATATTATATAGATATACTTTCAACAAAAATTTTTATCAATTTCGGAGTTAACCACAAAGAGTTATAAGCGGTTACTTTTAAAATAGTTTTTTCCCGTAAAATTCATAACTCTTAATCTATACATCCAAAAATTACCATTTTTGGACACAATCAATAAAACTCATCAAAATATCATTTCAAATTTTTTTAGAATTTTCTGAAGGTCAGAAAAATTACGAAACTGAAAAACATAACAACCCTTAAAATCCCTTACTATCCCTTACCTCAAAAGAGCAGCACTTCTGACTGGATATCGGATATAACGCTGAAGAAAACTTGCACTGATGAATAACAACTCACCAAGTATCTAAATACTCACAAAATACACTCGATAATCTAGAGAGAAAAATAGAGAAAGCTTATGTTTCTGGTGTGATTTTCAATTCTAATTTAGCCCTCTATTTATAGGAAAATATTAGCACGCCGAAGCAGACTTAACCTGCAACCTAATGGCTTTACCTGCTACTATTGCCACCCACCACATTTGAAATAAAATTCAGCACATTTTTTTACCAACCACAAGTGGGGCCCACCAATTCTAGAATTTTCTACCAAAATGATTAACTCCGAAAATTTAACAATTTTTGAACCAGTCATCTCGTAAAATTCATAACAAATCATACGTTCATTTTTAACGGTTCAAAATTTGTGGACATAAACTCAACTTATATATGTATAACATATCCAAATATTACCACGATCCAACGGTCGGATTAAAAATTATAACCCTCGCTAAATATCTCAAAAACCCTGATTTTTAATACCTCCATTCCGACAAAAATACTGATAAAAACCTCAACATTAACTCCTTCATTTTTAATCACAAAAATATATCCCTCATTTATATCCACATAAAATAAATATTTCCTTATCATATGAATCAATAATTAATTATTCACAAATAATATTACAGAATCACATTTATGACAATTAGGCCGTTCCCAGAAAATAGGGGACTTTTCAATAAGAATTTCTCATTACTGGCGCGTAATTAGGTGACCAAACCTCTCCTTAGACAGAACTTTCTAGACATTGCCAATAATGTTATCTAATAATATTATTCAAATAATATGAATTATTGATCTGATAATGGAAAATACTGTGCAGTGACAATTATTGAACAACAATAATATAAAATTTCAACGTAGCAATTATTGAATCAATAAAATAAAATATTGAACAGTAATTACTGTAACAATTATTGAGTAGTGCCTTATTACGTAAGAATCAATAATTTCAAAAATACTGTGCAATACCGTGTGCTACTGTGCAATAACGCGTATTACTGTATTTTAACCACCGGGTATTCCAACAGTGTTAACGGTAACAACTATGCCGTTATTTGTAAAAACTCAAATTTGTCATTTTCTTCATTCGACAGTTATTCTGTTATGGAGCCCACAAATGGTTGCGCTGTCGTACGAATATTCCCCGACAGAAAGAATATTCCACGACCAAACGAATATTCCCCGACAACAATGAATATTTTATAACCACTTGCGTATTTTTGAAAAAAATTCATATATCACCCTTAACTTTAACTTTTTATCAATTTAACCATTTACTGAATTGTAATTATAAGAAAAATTGAATACTTTTATTTCATAAAATTCGGGGTCTTACATTCGTCACTCAACGTCTAAGGAATCACAATCAAAGCAATCCCAACGTTCGTTTATCATGACTTCGGTCCCCAGACATCGGATCCGTAACCCGTATTTACATTTTTTGTCTTTTAATCTCGTTTAATCTTTCTGTTCAACCTTTATTAAAGGTTTAACTCACTTGCTTAAGTGTTATTTTAGGTGAACTATATGTTCATACTTCTTTCTTGCACATCCCCTAATAATTGAGCACTTAAAATGTGAAAGCCTCAAATCTGGGTCCTAAATCACCACGAATCTGGTACAATCAACTCTACAACTATTACTATTTGCGAAAGATATAAACATAAATTGTTTATACAATAAATATTACACGCTATTTCCCCAAGGTCGAGTAACCTTAACTTAATTACACAATTCAAAACTTATCTTACATATAACATTATTACCATACATTACTATTACATATAAGCTGCACATATCATCCCAAGCTGAACTTGGCTTTGTCCTTTCCTGTATCCTACGTATTCGTCTTAATATACAATGTTAATCGTGATATAGCAAGGGTGAGCAATAGGTTTGCCCAGCAAGTTTAAAGTTTATTTAAGGATATATCATGATTGAAAGAATTTGAATAATAAGCTGGCTATAATTCAACAATATGGTTGTGAATTAGTAGGAAAAAATTTTACATAGCTGAACAACATTGAACATGAACATATATATATATATATATATATATATATATATATATATATATATATATATATATATATATATCTGGACCGAATGGTAATGAATGTGATCAGCCTTTCATACCTGATGAATACATGCAATGTACATATAGTACGATTCAACAAATCATAGACGTGATAATCATGAATGATTATTCACAAGCATATAAGCAAAATTATAACTTAGAGTTGAGTTAAAGAAAACTTGCATGTACCGTTGATTACTACTACGCAAAATAATAAGCTTTGTTTGACGACCTAATATATAAATAATATCGATATACAATTAGAATAATATTATCACAGTATTTAAAATAACCTAAACACATTATCACATAATCCTATCTGTCTATAACACATATACGACCTATCCTAAAGTCAAACTTTTACAGTATGACTCGAGTTCGGTACAATTCTGACATCCCGACGGTCTAGTCGAAAAATTATCGAGTTTAAGTTCAATTAAACTCTGCCTAAACACTTCACCATTATCTAAGATAATTATATTATCAGTTAAAAATATTTTTCATAAGCTCATAATAATTTTCAGATAATTATTATCATTTATCATGAATTTTAAATTATTAAACTCGTATTTAAATGAATTAAATATCACATAATTCATTTATCATTAATATTTATTTAACACTAAATATTAATGAAAATCATAACATAATATTATAATAAATTTATAGTATATCAAAGTATTTTTAATACCTTAAAATCATATTTATATGATTTTTAAATCTTTAAATCCATTATCTGATAATTGCTTTTAATATTAAAATATTATTATTTTCATGATAAAATATCAAAAGTTATATTTTATAATTTAAAATATTTTTATAACACTTAAATCATTTTTATATGATTTTTAAATCATTAATTCTATTTTTCCATAATTTATTTAATATATTTATTAAATAAATTAATTATCATTAATATTAATTAATTAATAAAATTCATCATAAAATATTAAAAGTCATTAAAAATAACTTAAATATTTTTTTATACCATAATATAATTTTTCATGATTTTTCAAGTATAAAAATCTTTTTTAAATAATTTATTTAATATTATAATTAAATAAATTAAATACCATTTATATTCCAAAAATATTAAATATTTATGAAATATACTCAAAATAATTAAAAACTAATTTTCAGACTTTAAAATAATTTTTAGAAATTTATTTTGTATTTTTAATAATTAAAAACTATTTTTATCTATTTATTAATTAAAATAATTAATTTCCCGAAATTATCTGTCGCTAAAGGTACCAATGGTGACACAAGCGTCACTAATGGTGTTCTTGGTCCTGCCCAGATCTTCATCGCCAGAGAGTTAGGTAGCTAGTTTGACTAGCGTTTGATCTTAGTTCAGAATGTTTTCTTGGAAGTCTAGTGCATTAATATTATAGTACTTTTGTAATACTATAAGAATTAACAAGTTTCAGGCCAATCAGTACTACAAAACAGTAAATAGACAACACTTAAACCACAATATTTTTATAAAAAAACGTTGTGGTATTTTTTCTCACAACGTTTTTTAACGAAACGTTGTAGATACATATGAAAAAACGTTATCTATTTTATAAGGGCAATTTTTGATTTTAAATAGATAACATTTTTTTAGAAAAAATGTTATCTATTTAATAAAACACGGAGCAAAAAAAAACTTACATTTAAAAAACGGAGCGGCTATATTCTTTCTCTACTCTTTTACGCTCACAAAACCAAAACCCTATTATCGTTCTCTCTCTCTCTCTGTATTCAGTCTGCCATGGATCCCGTCAATACATGGGGCAACACCTGTGACGATCCAGAAATTCGGATCGTCCAGAATTTAGGTTTAAAGAATTAGTTATTAATAAAAGGAATTTTTATTAATATTATTATGTGCTATGTGTTTATTAATCGTTCTATAACCTAGGATGATTATAAATCGGGAGGATTCTAGCTAAGAGCTAGATTGAACGAATAGGAATTTTCAAGACGAAAATGAGATTTTTTCGGGAACAAAATATTTTTCGGGGAAAAAGACGAAATAGGCACTATTTATCAGTTTCTGCTCGGAGATTTATTTTGAAATTCCGAGAAGTTAATGATTACGTATAATTTTGAGATGTGATGGAATATTCAATAATATTTCAGTTATGGCAAAAACGAAGTTTTCACCTGCGGACTCAAAATCTAAGGGTTAGGGAAAGTGAGTTCCGAGAATACGAGAATGAGATGCGTAGAATACGATTTAGTCTTAAAGGCTTAGTAAGGGATAAGTTAAGTAATAGCTAGGTAAACTTAATAATTAAGTAAAGTGCTTATGCTTAATGGCTAAGTAAAGTGCTTATAAGTAATGAGTAAACAAACTTAAGGGCTAAGTAAACTTAATGAGTAAGTAAACTTAAGAGTTAAGCAAACTTAAAGGCTAAGTAGACTTAAGTGTTAAGTAAACTTAAGGAGTAAGTTAACTTAGTCCTTAAGTAATGAATAGTAAGGAGGTTAAGGGGGTGAAATGACTATTTTGCCCTAGCTTTGGAAAATCTATAAATAGGAAACTAGATTTCATTTAAATGAGATTTTGAAAATCCTACACTACAGAGAGAGAGAGGATTCAGATGGAGAGGGAGGAGGAAGAGCTTGAGCATGAATGATCAGATCGAAAGTGATCGTGAAATAGAAAAGCTTGCGAATCGTTGGTTTTGTCTAGCGGAAGAAAAATAAAGAAGAGATGTAACTTAAAACCTAGTCGAATTTAATTTCTCTTTAAGTCCTATATGTTAATAACATAACTTAATGAGAATAAGAAGTAAATAATGTTAGGAATAATTTCATATGGTTGAAATCATTCAGAAAAGAAGAAATAAGAATTTGAAGTTTAGTAAATAAATTTCTTAAGGAAGTATAAGATTCGTAATGAATTAGAACGATCCGAGTGGATTATTTGAATAAGTAGGTGAAATAAGTAAGGAATGGTGTTCTATAACATCAAATTTCAATAAAAAGTGAAATCGTAATCTAAAATATCGATTAAAACGAAGAACACGAAGAACACGCGAAGAACACGAAGAACGTTGTTGATGGACAAATTTAAAACCATCGTAGTTTAATTGTTGTTGATGGACAAGTTTAAAACCATCGCGTATAAGTTAGTTGATTATTGTTTGGTTAGGAACGATAGAAACGTTCATGATGAACGGATTAAAAAGTAACTATAACGAAGTTATGGCGAAATTTTTGTAAAAGATGAACGAGAATTAGAAGGTTAGTAAATGGACCCGAACGTGTAGGGTTTCATAAGAATGTAAGAGAATGTAGAAAACATGAGTCGTGGACTCAAGAACGAACGAGTTCCGAGTTCAGATGACCGAATTACGGACGAGCGAGCGAAGAACGTTAAAAGCGTAAAAATGACCGAAGGGTGAAGATTAAGCTAATCGAATGGCATGTTAACGGATTCAGAACGAAGTTTTGTCCGAGGAGTATTGAAGTACGTAAGATAAGGAAGAGAATGGCTTTGGAATGACCTCGCTCTAAGTTATAACGAAGAAGTTATGAAATCGGGAAGTAAGCGTCTTGAATCGAATTTAACACTTAAAAAATTTTCTAGGGTTTAGCATAGGCGCCGCAGCGCCGGTTGTGCCTTGAGAAGTGGTGCCGCAGCACGAGCTCAGCCATAATCTTCTGGAGAGTGGCGCCGCAGCGCGAGTGATAACAAAGGACTTGGCGCCGAAGCGCCAGGCCAAAAGAGAAGAGAGAGAAGTAGGTTGCACCGCAGCGCGAGAAGAAAGGAAGGGCACGGCGCCGCAGCGCCGGTGCAGGGCAATGCCCAGGGTTGAGATTTTTATTGCTTAATTACTGGGGGATGTGCAAGAAAGAAGTATGAACACGTAGTTCACATAATGTAACACTTAAGTAAGTGTGTTAAACCTTTAGTGAAGGTTGAACGGAAAGATTTAAACGAGATTAAAAGACAAAGAATATAATCGCGGGTTACGTAACCGATGTCCGGGGACCGTAGTCGGGATGAACAAATGTGAGGGATTGCTATGGTTATGATTCCTTAGACATTGAGTGATGAGGGTAATAAATAACATTTCGATGTTATGTCATGATAATGAGAGATAAGTGTGTAGCGTATAGATGATGTGAACGCAACGTTGTTGCAATGGACGAGTGGTCTTAGCATACAACGATCAGTATGGCTTCGACACTAAGAATGAGTAATGAACATGGGGTTCATGTAATGGATAACAAAAGTATTAAATAAGTTATGAATTATCAAGAAAGCCGTAATGAACGGTAATAAGATTAATGAAAGCCGAATTTGAGTCAGATAAGAATGTAAATCATCAAAAATGATGAATGTATGAATAAGACATCTCCATATGTCATTACGCCATAAACTAGTAAAGGAAGTTAGTCGTGTAAACTTATATTACAAAGAACGCAAACCTTAAGAAGTAAAGTTAAGTAAACCAATGCGTAAGTTCAATATATGACTAATTGGTGTTTATGTTTTCTCCTTATGTGCTACATAGGAATTGGATTGAGCAGTTCAGCGTAAGCTGTAGCTGGGCGTAAGGCAAGTTTCCTAACTTCATTCATATTTTAATTGAATGCTAGTTTCTTAAACTTCTCAAATGTCAAACTTGAGAAGTCTTGTCTATGTGCATAATTGCGATGTATGTACGAGGTGGTAGTATGTATGAGGCCTTGTGCCATAATTTGAACACTTCGGTGTTTCTATGATATGAACTATTCTATGATTGACTGTTCAATATAAGTATGCTCTGTTTATACATGAACCGTTATTGTTATGTCTGTGCTAATGATTCTAGCCAGACAGGATGTGTATGAAAAAGGTAGAGGAATGAAAGTATTTTAAAGTGAAAATGACAGATATTTTAAGATGATAGGAATCGGGACTATTCCTATTATTCAAGCTGCTTCATAACCTTTGTTCAGTTATTGAAGTTCTGAAGAAATGTTTAAACTCTTGAAGTTGTTTGTTCAACTGTTATGACTTGCTGGGCAATTGAATGCTCACACTTGCTTTTAAATAAAAAATATTTTCAGCGAACGAGGTTAGAAGAACTTAAGGATCCCGTAAAGATCAAGCTGACGGTATCCAGATGAAGTGCCATTTAGAATGTGAATGAGCGAGAAGATCAAGTGAATACTTGTAATATAGAAAGATGAAATTGAATTATAGACTAGCTTAATGAACTGTTATGTATCCTTGGTGGCGGATAAAAGTCACTCTTGTAAGATGAAATAAATAATATATTTATCATTATTTGTAATGAAAGAGGTTATAAGATTTCCAGAACCTGGGATTTGAGAGTTTATGTCGTTATATTTCAATATATAATGATGTATGTTGGATGAATGATGTACTCGTGATGTACAGAATTCGGGTGTGAAGGAAGATAGACCGGATTTCGGGGCATTACAACACCCCCTCATAATAATGGACCCCGAAATCCATGATCTCATCGAAAAGGAAAAACGCCGCCAATGCAAAGGAATCGAAATGTAATTCAACGACTGTGAAGAAATCATCGAGTCAATCGGAGAATAGAACTTCCGCTGCCGCTACCAATGGAAGCCTCGCCAAGTCCACATCGCCCGTTCACTCATCGTGAGTTCATTTCTATCAATTGATTTTTTTATTGTTTATTTTTGCAATTTGTGTATTTTTGATGAGATTTGATTGTTGAATCATTTTGGGATTTTGGGTATGTTAGTGGGGAAAGGACGGTGAAGAAGCTGAGGTTGTCGAAAGCCCTAACAATGGTTTTCTCTAGTGTAGCTGGAGCATTGTAATGATATATTTTATCATTCTACTTAAAAAATAAATATAGAAACCCCATGGGTTACAAACCTGTTACAAACCCCATGGGCTTTCTCTATCATGAATCAAAGTGCTTAATTTGATTTCATGGTAATTTCTTGGTTTATTTAATCATCATGGACTCCAAACAGTACAAATCTTTTATGAATCAAAATATGACACATGGTGTATTTTGTTTCTTGATTGGCTATCATTATTGAAATTTGGCTATGCTTTGTATCTGGTTAAGCAGACTCCGGATTCAACTTGGAGTAAATATGTCAGCAAGAGCAGAGCTAATCTCAGGAGAAGAGAAAACACAGATGTTCCATGAGGTTTATGATGTTGTTTTATACCTGGGTATCATCGGCATTTTGCAAGAGTACAACATACATAAGAAGATTGAACATGCATATAAATCTGTTCAATTTGATTCCCTGTCCATCTCTGCTGTAGATAGTTTGGATAGTTTGGTATATTTATTGCAAAATATCTCTGCTGTGGATAGTTTGGTATATTTAAATGAAAAATTGATTTCATGGTTTTGTTAGTTGCAACTTGTGGGTAAAATTGTAGGGTTTCGGCACAGAAACGCACAGCGGAAATTAAAATTTTAAAGCAATTTCCGAAACCCTAAAACAGGATCCATGCGAAAAATCAATTAATTAAGAGGTTTAGAGATTATACCGATTATGAAAACGAGAGTCTGAAATCGACTGCGCCTCGAATCTCCAACGCAATACAAACCGACTGCGTCTCTACGGTATCCACACGAACGCTCCGCGAATCGTCTTACGATCTGCAGAAGAAGGAATCGCGGTACTAGCCACCAAGGATGAGGATTTTCGGAACTATTTTCTCTAGTCTCTCTCTAAGAGCGGCTAGGGTTTTGTTTTGACGTAAAAACCTAAAGTCTGATATACATCATATATATAGCAGTCAGGAGGAATTAATCAAAACCTAATATTATTAAAATCCGAATTTATATATATCTTAATTAAGTCTTACTTAATTAATATGCATATATATAAATTATCCTATTAATTTAAATTCGTAATTTAAAATTATATCAATCATATTGACATATTTAAATCTTTACAATTTAAATTAATTTCCTTTTAATTACGTTCTTTGTGTGTGACCCTATAGGTTATTATTACGTTGGCAATAACCTTAAAATCATATTATAAAGTTATAAACAGTGAGCGGCATCTAGTAATGCATCACTGCTACCCAAGTAATAATAAGATCGATGATTCGATGCAACCTTTTCGTGACCAATGTTTCAATGTAATTTAATCCTTTTAACCTTAATATCCTAGATTAAACTCGAGTCATGGAATGTGTCATACTCTTCATAATTTAATCTGAGTTTTCTTGATCAATGAGTAGACTATATGAAACAAATCACTATTTGAGCATGGCCATGCATTTCATAGTCCTACTCAATCAAGAGGCCCATGGATATCACCTATAAAATATAGGATGGTTAAATTCCATCTAGATCACCCATATTACTCACACGATTCATAATGAACCCAATAATCACCTTTATAGTCCACCCTATTAAAGGTGACATTTGATGATATCAAAGTACATAAATTCTCGTGTAGTAATATAGCGGTTTCAGGTCGGAGGACCATTACATCATTGTCACTATGAGAATTACTAATGACACTTCGCATAATGCTCCATATAGAATTCTCATGGTGGGTCTGTCCAGTACATTGTTCTCTAACATGTACCTATGCATTGACTTAATATCTCATATATTTATGACCAATGAGATTTGGTCATCAGTCAATCCACATACTAGTCTCAATGCATCATTGTTGTCCCATCAACAATGATACTCGACTAGGGACATTTAAGAACAATGATACTAATTATAATTATATAATCTCATGTTCAAGTCACATACTTGAAACTATATAATTTGTATCATTATTCTAAGGAATTTTATTATGTTAACAATTATATTACGCAGTAATTAAAACCATAATAAAATCATTTATTTATTCAATCAACAATAATATCAAATGTTAAGCAATTACATCAAATAATTGGCCTCTAGGGCATAAACTCTAACAGTCTCCCACTTGCACTAGAGCCAATCACTCATGTATCTAATACCCATGGAACTAATGTGACCGTCGTGCTTCTGCTGCGACAAAGCCTTGGTCAGTGGATCTGCAACATTATCATCTGTTGGCACTCTTCCTATATGTACATCTCCTCTGTCAATGATTTCACGGATGAGATGGTACCGCCTAAGTATATGCTTGGATCGTTGGTGAGATCTGGGTTCCTTAGCCTGTGCAATGGCTCCATTATTATCACAGTATAGAGCAACCGGATCAACAATGGTTGGAACAACACCAAGTTCAGTGATGAACTTTTTAATCCATACAGCCTCCTTGGCTGCACTAGAAGCAGCAATATACTCAGCCTCTGTTGTAGAATCAGCGACTGTCTCTTGCTTTGAACTTTTCCAGCTAACAGCACCACCATTAAGGCAAAACACAAAACCTGACTGAGACTTATAGTCATCATTGTCAGTTTGGAAACTAGCATCTGTGTAACCCTTTACTGCCAGTTCGTCTTCACATCCATATACCAAGAATGAATCCTTAGTCCTTTTCAGGTACTTGAGGATATTCTTGACTGCTGTCCAGTGACCTTCACCTGGATTCGACTGGTATCTGCTCGTCATGCTCAAAGCATACGAGACATCCGGACGAGTACATATCATTGCATACATGATAGATCCAATTGCCGAAGCATAAGGGATCTTTCTCATACGCTCCTCATCATCTTGTGATTTAGGACATTGGGCCTTAGAGATCTTTATACCATGAGTCACGGGTAAATTTCCTCTTTTCGCCTCTTGCATGTTGAACCGTTTCAACACTTTATCAATATATGTACTTTGACTTAGGCCGAGCATTTTTCTCGATCTATCTCTATAGATTTTGATACCTAAAATATAGGCAACATCGCCCAAATCTTTCATGGAGAAACATTTTCCTAACCATGTTTTTACAGCCTGTAAGGAAGGAATGTCATTCCCAATAATTAATATGTCATCAACATATAATACTAGGAATACAATGTGACTCCCACTAACCTTCTTATATACACAAGGTTCATCTTCATTTTTAATAAAGCCAAATTCTTTGACTGCTTCATCAAATCGAAGATTCCAACTCCGAGAGGCTTGCTTTAATCCATAAATGGATCGCTGCAGCTTACATACCTTTCCAGCATCCTTTGGAATGACAAAACCCTCAGGTTGTGTCATATACACATCCTCAAGTAGATTTCCGTTAAGGAAAGCAGTTTTGACATCCATCTGCCAGATTTCGTAATCATAAAAAGCTGCAATAGCAAGTAAGATCCTGATGGATTTAACCATTGCCACTGGAGAAAATGTTTCATCATAGTCAACACCTTGAATTTGTTTGAAACCTTTTGCTACCAGTCGGCCTTTATAGGTTTGTACATTACCATCCATGTCGGTTTTCTTCTTGAAAACCCACTTGCACCCGATTGGTTTTACCCCTTCGGGTGGATCAACCAAGGTCCATACTTGGTTAGTATACATGGAATCCATTTCAGATCTCATGGCTTCAAGCCATCTCTCAGAATCTGGTCCATTCATAGCTTCTTGGTAGGAAGTAGGCTCATCCTGATCTATGAGCATCACATCACCGTTTTGAGTCACAAGATATCCATAATATCTCTCAGGCTCTTGGCGTGTCCTACCAGATCTACGAATTCCTTGTGTAATTTGAGCAGGTTCACTTTCCACAATTTCTTGTGGTTCCTGCTCACGTTCCAACTCAGGTTCAATGATATTTTGTGGTTCTCGAATTTCTTCGAGTTCTACTTTCCTCCCACTGTTTCCTTTAGAGACAAATTCTCTTTCTAGAAAAATACCAGTTCGAGCAACAAACACTTTATTCTCAGAAGGTTTGTAGAAATAATACCCTTTTGTTTCTTTTGGGTATCCCACAAAATTACATTTGTCAGATTTGGGTCCGAGCTTATCAGAATCTAGACGTTTTACAAACGCCTCGCATCCCCAAATCTTCATGAACGACATACTATGACGTTTCCCAGTCCACATCTCATATGGTGTCTTCTGAACCGTCTTTGTAGGAACACGGTTAAGTGTGAATGCAGCTGTCTCTAGGGCATGACCCCAGAAGCTTATTGGAAGATCTGCATGACTCATCATTGATCGTACCATGTCCAACAAGGTTCGATTCCTCCTCTCAGACACACCATTCCATTGTGGTGTTCCAGGTGGAGTGAGCTGTGATATAATACCACACTCCTTTAGAAGGTCATCAAAGTCTTGGCTTAAGTATTCACCTCCTCGATCGGATCGAAGGGCTTTTATGCTTTTGCCAAATTGGTTTTGAACTTCATTCTTGAATTCCTTAAACTTTTCAAAGGATTCGGATTTGTGTCTCATTAGATACACATATCCATATCTACTGAAGTCGTCAGTAAATGTAATGAAGTAATAAAACCTACCTCTTGCTAACGAACTCATGGGTCCACATACATCACTATGTATAAGTCCCAATATATCGCTAGCCCGTTCACTGTGTCCAGTGAAAGGGGCTTTAGTCATCTTGCCTAATAAACAAGATTCGCATTTTTCATATGATTCAAAATCAAATGAATCCAAAAATCCATCTTTATGGAGTTTTGATATGCGTTTCTCATTTATGTGGCCCAAACGACAGTGCCAGAGATATGTCGGATTTGAATCATTTGATTTAAATCGTTTTGTGTTTATGTTATAGATAGGCATTTCTAAATCAAGAATATAAAGACCGTTAAATAATTGTGCAACACCATAGCAAATATCATTTAAGTAAAACGAACAACCATTGTTCTTAATTATAAATGAAAACCCTTTCTTGTCCAAACAAGAAACAGAAATAATATTTTTGTTTATAGCAGGCACAAAATAACAATCTTCTAATTCTAAAACTAGCCCAGTGGGCAAAGATAAATGATAAGTTCCTACGGCCAGTGCAGCAACTTTTGCTCCATTCCCAACTCGTAGGTCAACCTCTCCTTTCGCCAAAGTCCTACTCCTTCGGAGTCCCTGCACATTAACACAAATGTGAGAACCACATCCAGTATCCAATACCCATGATGTAGAAGTAGACAAATTGACTTCTATAACATATATACCTGAATCAGAAGTCGTACTTCCTTTTCTTTTCTTCACTTCTTCCAAATAAGCATGACAGTTCCTTTTCCAGTGTCCAGGTTTTCCACAGAAGTGACATTCACCTTCTTTAGCCACCCCACCTTTAGGTTTTAAAGCCTGTTTGGTTTTGGAATTGGGTTTGGCAACAGACTTAGATCCTATCTTCTTTTTGCCTTTCCAATTTCCCTTAGCATTCCCCTTTTGCACCATCATTATGGGAGCGGGTCCTGCCTTTTTCATGTTGTTCTCGGCAGTTCTTAACATGCTCAACAACTCAGTAAGGGGTTTCTCAATTTCATTCATAAGATAGTTCATAACAAATTGAGAGTAGCTGCTGTTCAAAGATTGTAAAACAAGATCAGTTTGGGCTTCCGGAGTGATTGGAAAACCCAACCTATCCAGGTACTCAATATACCCAATCATTTTCAGCACATGTGGACCAACTGGATCACGTTCACCCATCTTGCAGTGATACAACGCTTTGCTTGTATCATACCTCTCCTGTCGAGCATGCCCTTCGAACAATTTCTTGAGATGCTCGATCATCTCATAAGCATCCATTAACTCATGTTGCTTCTGAAGCTCAGCGTTCATGGTTGCTAGCATGAGACAACTCACGTCCAGAGCATCATCTTGATGCTTCTTGTAAGCATTATGCTCCGCACGTGGTGCAGTGACAGCCGGTGCTGCAGGAATGGGCCCATCAAGGACATATAGCTTACGCTCTTGTTTAAGGACAATCCTCAAGTTCCTGTGCCAGTCAAGGAAATTAATCCCACTCAGCTTGTCCTTCTCAAGGACTGATCGTAGTGAAAGACTACTTGTGTTGTTGTTGTTGTTTGCCATTGATATCTACAATTTATAAGTGCCAAAATAATAAGTCAAATTGCAGAGTTGATATTATGTAATTGATAATAGTACATTCAAAATATACCTCCCACTATTTTATTCAAATTAATAGCCCTCACCATTAATTCGGAAAGCATTTTCTATTAAATCTTTCTAGTGAGCCAAGATCCATATTTCATTATGACTTAAGTTAGCTTTGGCTAATCTCTTAAAACATAATTATTTAGGTAGACAACCCTTTGTCAATTATATCATATATAACTCCTGGATAGTTTGGTAAACAACAATTGTTTTAGTCCATCTAATGGTACCTACCAAACTCTATGCCTCTAAGTCCACAATCCTATTGAGATAACTTAGTTAAGTCGGCCCCAATGATTTTAACAGTTTGGATATCACAATTATCCTATCGCATCTTACCTAGATAAATAGGGTACTTTGCTTTGGCAAACCTACATCTATTGATCAAGGTCTTGATGAGTGTTATTCATTGGAAGGCATCTGATTTAGACTTAATAATTTAATGAGGGATTAATTTAGATCTCACCAATTTTAATCTTATTAAGCATGCACATTATTTATCATATCATATCGCATACAAGCATAAATAAAGTGCAAAATTAAATGTGTCACAGTTATGGCCCAATCCACTGTCAATCTTTTCAAGCTAATGAAAGATTGAAGGTCAATCTAAGGTGGTAAAAGATCTTAAAATAAATAGCCTCCTTGGATCTTCCTCAAGCATGTGCCTCCTCTCCATCTTGACATCTTCATCAATTACAGATTATTACATGACATAAAGAAACCTCGAGTTACATTCGAGGGGATTTAGATGAGAAGAGAATATTACATCAGAATTTATAGAAAGGCACGACATGCAAGCCGTATTTCAAAACCAAAAACCACTAACCTATGGGTCAAAAGGCCATAACTGTGCACCATGCATATCACAATAAGCACATAACAATTTATATATAATTAAAGAAAACAATATATAACATATAGGGGACACGACCATCGTGCGCTACGACGGGGGGGTCCAAGGGGGGGTCTCCCCCCCTGGCGGTGGTCCGGCTGACCGATCAGCCGGCGGGTGGTCTCGCTGACCGGTCAGCGAGCGGGGTCGGGGGCAGCGCCCCTGGAAAAATTTTTCGAACTACAATCTGTATTGCAGAATTTTTCCATAAAATCTCTGAAACAGTTTCAGAATCATACATTTTAATCCACCAAAACACCCATAATAACAAATCATATAATACCAGTTTCGATTTAATCATATTAAAACGAATAACAGTACACCCAGAATTTATCATATATTTCCAGTTTCGATTAATCATATTAAAACGATTCTTCATGTTTCTAATCCGATTAGAACAGTTATATTGTTATTCCATCGATTAAAGATACGATTAACATTATCATCATATATATTACCAGAATATACATACAACGGAATATCATATATTCAATTTCATATCGGTAAACATGCATCATCATATATCATATATATCGAATACAAGTAAAACACGTAATCTAAATTAATCGTTTCGCAAGTAGCTCTGATACCACTGTAGGGTTTCGGCACAGAAACGCACAGCGGAAATTAAAATTTTAAAGCAATTTCCGAAACCCTAAAACAGGATCCATGCGAAAAATCAATTAATTAAGAGGTTTAGAGATTATACCGATTATGAAAACGAGAGTCTGAAATCGACTGCGCCTCGAATCTCCAACGCAATACAAACCGACTGCGTCTCTACGGTATCCACACGAACGCTCCGCGAATCGTCTTACGATCTGCAGAAGAAGGAATCGCGGTACTAGCCACCAAGGATGAGGATTTTCGGAACTATTTTCTCTAGTCTCTCTCTAAGAGCGGCTAGGGTTTTGTTTTGACGTAAAAACCTAAAGTCTGATATACATCATATATATAGCAGTCAGGAGGAATTAATCAAAACCTAATATTATTAAAATCCGAATTTATATATATCTTAATTAAGTCTTACTTAATTAATATGCATATATATAAATTATCCTATTAATTTAAATTCGTAATTTAAAATTATATCAATCATATTGACATATTTAAATCTTTACAATTTAAATTAATTTCCTTTTAATTACGTTCTTTGTGTGTGACCCTATAGGTTATTATTACGTTGGCAATAACCTTAAAATCATATTATAAAGTTATAAACAGTGAGCGGCATCTAGTAATGCATCACTGCTACCCAAGTAATAATAAGATCGATGATTCGATGCAACCTTTTCGTGACCAATGTTTCAATGTAATTTAATCCTTTTAACCTTAATATCCTAGATTAAACTCGAGTCATGGAATGTGTCATACTCTTCATAATTTAATCTGAGTTTTCTTGATCAATGAGTAGACTATATGAAACAAATCACTATTTGAGCATGGCCATGCATTTCATAGTCCTACTCAATCAAGAGGCCCATGGATATCACCTATAAAATATAGGATGGTTAAATTCCATCTAGATCACCCATATTACTCACACGATTCATAATGAACCCAATAATCACCTTTATAGTCCACCCTATTAAAGGTGACATTTGATGATATCAAAGTACATAAATTCTCGTGTAGTAATATAGCGGTTTCAGGTCGGAGGACCATTACATCATTGTCACTATGAGAATTACTAATGACACTTCGCATAATGCTCCATATAGAATTCTCATGGTGGGTCTGTCCAGTACATTGTTCTCTAACATGTACCTATGCATTGACTTAATATCTCATATATTTATGACCAATGAGATTTGGTCATCAGTCAATCCACATACTAGTCTCAATGCATCATTGTTGTCCCATCAACAATGATACTCGACTAGGGACATTTAAGAACAATGATACTAATTATAATTATATAATCTCATGTTCAAGTCACATACTTGAAACTATATAATTTGTATCATTATTCTAAGGAATTTTATTATGTTAACAATTATATTACGCAGTAATTAAAACCATAATAAAATCATTTATTTATTCAATCAACAATAATATCAAATGTTAAGCAATTACATCAAATAATTGGCCTCTAGGGCATAAACTCTAACAAAAATCATGTTTCTAGTTATCATTAAAAAGCTAGTAATATGTTTTAATAGCAGCTTTTTCCTATAATAATACCGTTGGAGTTTAAGTAACTAGTTCACTAATGTAATTACTACTTAAAGTGGTTTAGAAAAAAATTAAAGAATTTTATCAGTTGCACGATATTATCAAATAGCTAGTAATTGAAGTGTATTAACAATTATGGAGGCTATTAACTTTCTTGTCTCTATTTGCATTTGAAGAATAGCTTGTTCTCTCCTAAAATTTGGTTTCTATGGTTTTGTTGAATTCTGATTGTGTGTTGGTTGATTTTTTAGCAGGCTGAAATCCTTTTGGGCTATCTGAGGGAACCAAGGCAACAAGAAGCTTCCAGTTCAAGTCCTTAGAAAGGTATTTTATTAGACTTATACTAGAGGTGGTTGGTTCTTGCATGTATATAGGTAGTGTTTTGTACAAAATGGTTGAGAGAATTTTACCATGAGAGTGAGCAAATTAGTACTAGAAAAAGATGCTGACTATTTAGATTGTATGGTTATTGACTAGTTTTCTTAATTTTGTGGCAGTTTTGTCCCACTCTTGGCCTGTTTTTTTTATAGAAGAACTTGTATACCTTATCACGTACTATTTGGTGGAAGAGTATATGGGTTTTGGATCCTTGTGTTTTGTTGGGATGATCCAAATTTTGTCAAAGATATATCTATTAGTTAGTTATCTGGTGTTTAGCATGATCAAACATGAACTATTTTCTCTACTTTGAATTCAATACTTGTTAATTATTGCTATTTTTTACATATGAAGTAAAATGATTGCAAAGGTCTACACTTCCAAATTTTCATTTTTGAAATTTGGATTTACCTGTTTCGATTTCATATCAAACCCACATGGAATTCTTGTTTTCACCTGGGAATTTACCCATACATAAATCACTATGCATTGTGAGGGCCCCGAATCCAAGTCCCAAATCACCTCGGATCCGGTTCGATTATTCTATACAACTATTACTATTTGCGGAAGATATAAACATAAATTGTTTATACATTAAACTTACACACTTTTTCCCAAGGTCGAGTAACCTTAACTTAATACACATTTCATAACTTTTCTAACATATAACATTATTAACATACAATACTTATACAATTTAGCTGCACACATATCCTAACGCTGGAACTGTCTTTAACCTTTCCTTGTATCTGACGCATTCGCCTTAATCTGCAATGTTTTATCATGATATAGCAAGGGTGAGCATAAGAATTGCCCAGCAAGTTTAAGTTCAACAATATAACGATATATCATGATTGAAAAAGTCTGAATAATAGGCTGGCTATAATTCAGCAATATAATTATGAACTAGCAGGAACAAATTTATGACTGAACAAGTATTATACATGAACAAATATATCTGAACCAACTGGTAATGAAGGTGATCAGCCTTTCATACGTGACTTATACATGCAATATGTACAGAGTACAAATTATACATGGCAATCAGCAATGATTAACCATAAGCATATCCGAATGAAACACTCTTAGTAGAGTTAAGTAAAAACAAACTTGCCTGAACCGTTGATTACCGCAACGCAATTTATAACGCTTTATCCGAAGACCTAATATTAGTAATATAGATCTCCAATATTAAAATAATACCATCACAATATAATACTATTATATATATATACATATATATATATATATATATATATATATACATAGAATAACTTAAACACATAACTCTATCAGTCTACAACACACATAGGACTCGGTATCAAGTCAAACTATTACAGTCTGAGTTGAACCCGACACAATTCTAACATCCCGACGGTCTAATCGGACTTTTATCGAGTCTAAGTTCAATTAAACTCTGCCTAAACACTTAACAATTAACTCAGATAATTTTAATATCAGTCAAAATATTTTTCTAAGTCTCATACTAATTTTCAGATAATTATTATCATTTTTCATGATTTTTCAATCATTAAACTCGTATTTAAATGAATTTAATACCACATAATTCTTTTATCATTAATATTTATTTATTATCAAATATTAATGAAATACATCACATAATATTATAATATATTTATAATATCACAAAGTATTTTTAATACATCAAAATCATATTTATATGATTTTTAAACAGTTAAATTCATTATCCGATAATTGATTTTAATATTAAAATATTAATATTTTCATGACAAAATATCAAAAGTTATATTTTATAACTTAAAACATTTTTATAACACTTACATCATTTTTATATGATTTATAAAGTATTAAATCTATTTTTCCTTAATTTATTTAATATATTCATTAAATAAACTAATTTCCATTAATAATAATTTATTAATGAATTTCATCACAAAATATCAAAAGTCACTTAAAATATTTTCTAATATCATAATATAATTTTTCATGATTTTTCATGAATTAAAACTATTTTTAAATAATTTATTTAATTTTGTAATTAAATAAATTAAATACCATTTATATTCCAAAAATATTAAATATTTATGAAATATACTTAAAATAATTAAAAACTATTTTTCAGAATTTAAAATAATTTTTCAGAATTTATTTTATATTTTTAATAATTAAAAACCATTTTTATCTATTTTTAAATAATTTAATTACTTTTCAAAATAAACTGTCGCTAAAAGAGGCTTAGGCGACAAATCTGTCGCTAAAAATGTTCTTGAGGTGTTCTTGAGCTTCATGTCAGTGGACAAGGAGATAGGTTTGACCAACGGTAATTCATAGGTCCCGAGTTATCTTGGTTTGATTAAGTGCTCATATTATAGTATTGATGTAATACTACAATCCTAAACAAACAACATAGCTATATTATATCTAATCAGAGAGATCTAGGCTCTCAAACATCTTGTCAGATCATGCCTGGGTTTTCTGGGTAACCCAGAAACCCAAGGCAGTTCAAGTGTCTCCTTTTGAGCTCAATTATATAAGGGTTCTGGTAATTAGTTTAGTGGTTTTATGGTTTTGGTATATAGTCCTTATGTCCGTGTACTACTATATCACATAATATAAACTTAACAACATCACACATGAAACATATGAGCCGGTCAAAGTAGTAGTCCGGACTGTTCTTGAACATTTCTGGGTTTTCCAGAAATGTTCTTGAGCAGTTTAGTCAACGATAGTTTGACCATTAATTTCTACGATTAGGCTGCGGCTCTGAGTGATATAAAGGCATATATGTATAGCCTGCATATCAGTCTACAAGATACAACCAACAACATCACATAACAACTTAAAAATAGTAAGATCTAGCGACTGCAAAACCTTGTCAGGCGTTCTGGAAATTCTGGGTTTGCCCAGAAACTCTATTTCGTGATTGGTCAACGCTGTTTGACCGCTTGTATCTCTTAATATACTAAGGCTCTGATCTTGCTTCTTGTTTTAGATCATAGTCCTTACAACATAGAACGGACTAAAAACACTAAACACATAAAAACATCAAGCACATAAAGATTTAGAGGGCCTGACATTCGGCTGTCAGGCCATTTTTTTCTATTTTTCCAGATTTTTAAAAAATGATATTTCGTGCACTTTGATGTTATGGATCTATGATCCAACAACCCAGATCTCTAATTGACACCTTATAACATATATCTAGCCAACAAATTACAACATATAACATCAGATCATATAATTTCTAAAATTTAGGGTTTATTCCACTTTTAAGGCTTGATCTTGATTCTGACCTTGTGATCTGATCTAAGCTTGCTATGAAATGGTCATGGCTTTAGCTTCTCACTCTTTCTCACTCTATCTCCCAAATTTTAGAGAGAGAAGGGCTTGGTAGAAAATAAAAAATGTAAGTAGCTTTCTCTCTCTTTAATCTTATAATTTGATATGATTCAATGTATTGGATTGCAATAGATGGCTGATAGATGACACATATCTAGGGCTAGGGCTATTGGTTAGATCACCAACCCAATATCTTGCTTGCAAGTTACCTTACTAAAAAAATCCAAGAAGGGCATTATAGTCTTTTTGATTTCTAAATTAATGGCATAATGGTCATTGTCCCAAACCCTTAGGGTTTAGGATTTGGTTAGGGTTTAGGGTTTAGAAAAATTTAGGGTTTAAGGCTTAAAACCCTTAGGGTTTACAAATTTAATTTTCAAAAATTTC
Organism: Panax notoginseng; assembly: GCA_016801055.1. Classification (NCBI taxonomy): domain Eukaryota; kingdom Viridiplantae; phylum Streptophyta; class Magnoliopsida; order Apiales; family Araliaceae; genus Panax; species Panax notoginseng. The sequence goes on along the minus strand of CM029022.1, from coordinate 151,546,857 downwards.
CAATTTCGGTTATAACAATAGAAAATTAATATTTCTAACTTATAATTAGGATTTTCTAATTATATAAAAAAATTCTTAATCACTAATTAAATCTTGCTAATTAGGATTAGTATTTCCTAATTATAATCGCTAACTACGCAATTAGGGTCAATATCACGGATTAGGGTTTACAACCCAAAATTAGGGTTCCTAATAGAAAAATTAATTTTTTTAAAATAGAAATTAAATTTTCGTAATTAGATTAGGGTTTTCTAATTACTTACAACTATAAAATTAGGATTAATATTTCATAATTAACATTAAATCACTAAATTAACACTTAGTTTTTTCCGAATTATAAAATTAGTGTTTCTAACCCAGAAATTAGGGTTTTCAAAAATGTGAAATTAGGGTTTGCTAATAATTAAGCTTTTCCATAATTAATATTATAATAAATAACACTTATGCAATATAATAATCATTTAAATTCCCAAATTAGGGTTTCATGTACCGAATTAGGGTTTTGAATTCCCGGAACTGAAATTAGAGTTTCCAAAACCGGTTTCTAGGGTTTCTTATCAGACGTTAGGGTTTTCTAACTGAACGTTGATGTTCTTAATATATACTTAGAGTTTGTTACAGATATCGTTTATCTGGTCAACCCTTGACCCTTAATCACATACTGAATACATACATAACCATATTCACAGAACAAATTCACACAAGTCCTTAATCCTGAATAATTCACCTAAATCCTTCACGAAATTTTGAAATCCTCAAAATTCCATCTTAAAAACATCAAACGCATACACTTATTTTCTGTCTAGGTTCTAATTTTGAACCTTAAAGCAATTAATAAAAATTTTAAAAATATTCAAAATTCTCGGGTTGTCACATTCACCCCTTCTTCTAAAAATTTCGTCCCCGAAATTTACCTTACACCCTACACCATACACAGCATCACATGCTATCTAATACATCTCTCACAAGAGTAAAAATTTTCAAATTGTGCTGAGGGGTCATATAGACCATGAACTACTAAGGTTTATAGGTATTACTACCTGCTACCTATTTCAATTAAGAAAAAGGTATTCTACCCCGTACAAAGGTTAACAGTATGTTTACAATCACAAAGAAGGTAAACTACCAATGCGGGTACTTTTGATGATCAATCTATTGTACTTTAGTAATCGGAACGACTATATGCGTTCTTAGATTGGAATATTTTATCCAATTAGTATATCCCTATTTTCAGGGTTGTTCACCTCAGACTTATCATAGGATTCTGCACCAAAGCAATTTGGTTCGGGAAACTTCTTTCAATGAACACTTTAGAGTTTTCATAACATTAGTCTAGCTGAATCGAATAGCATAGACTCATATCAATAATTCAATTCAATCGAATTATTTAAGTGTAGCCAAACCCCGTTGGCAAATTTAAATTTTTTTTGAAAATATTTTAGAGAATGACGTCATGATGTCGTACTGTATTAACAGCCCGTTTGAGGATGCCGTCATTGTATGACTTTGTCATAACACATCATACAATAGTGGAAGAATGATTTTAAATCAAATTCACACTAAGTATTCCTGTATTTACAGCTCTATCAAATTTTTATCATCTCTGCACCAGGTTACATGGTACATGAGTGATAATTAAAATATATTTTGATATTTCAAATCGTTTGCGTCTAGCTGAAATAAGTAGCATAGACTATACTTTAAACCGTTTCAAAAATGATTACGAGTCTACATATTTTATTTTAAAGGCACATAGTGTATATTTAGCTTGATGTCAAAATTTCAAAGTCTAGCATAGCTAGGAGTTTTGGAAAACTTATTAATTCACTAGTAATCATTTGCTTAACAATCTATCTGTTCCTATTATCCTCAATATTCTGTTTACACACAACTATACCCAGTCCGTCACACCACACTTATGAGTTCATTTACTTGCCACAATCATATGAGTTTAAGAACTTGTCCTAGTCTGACCTTTGGCGTCCATCGCTGAGGGGTTCATAAATATTTCATATAATTATGAATCAAGAATGTCACATAAGTATGAGTTTTAAGAACTCGTACTTAACCTTATATCCTCTACCTATGACCTATTTATCTGTTATACACATGAGAAAGGAATCACCCTCTTAACATGCATATAGCAAATAGCGCGACACAACATTTCAATGATTATCATTGTCAGAAACTAAGTAGTTATTACACCAAGTACAATTCAGCTCCCATACGAAGAATCATACAACTCAGCTGCTGACACGAGTCCTCAATTGAATTCCCCACCTAACACTAACACCCTTCTTAATACGAATTTCATTTAATCTGTATTCATAATCCATAACTCTTTTATGAGTTTTCATAGTACAATTTCATAGTACAACTGCCACACAGCAAACTTTGCTATAACTTTTCAATCATTAGATTGACTCTTCTTCCTGTTATCACCTTATCAGATCACGGGGTGATCACATCGTATATATTACGATTCATTTCTATGTCTTGATCGTTTTATTTTACGATCTTCTATCACTGCACTTTTAGTCTTTTAGACTCTATCTATTCACCACTACTGTTCAACTTTATTATCAGAGTTAGGGAACTCTGTATCTTATAACTCGCCGAGATTCTTTTTTGAATCTTACCGACTAACTAACTCTATTTGAGTTAGATCTTATTCTAATCACTGCGGTTATTAATCTCATGTATTCCTACCTAAGGTTCATAACCTACAGCTCTGATACCAACTGTGAGGGCCCCGAATCCAGGTCCAAATCACCTCGGATCCGGTTCAATCATTCTATACAACTATTACTATTTACGAAAAATATAAACATAAATTGTTTATACATTAAACTTACACACTTTTCCCTAAGGTCGAGTAACCTTAACTTAATACATATTTTCATAACTTTTCTAACATATAACATTATTAACATACAATACTTATACAATTTAGCTGCACACATATCCTAACGCTGGAACTGTCTTTAACATTTCCTTGTATCTGACGCATTCGCCTTAATCTGCAATGTTTTATCATGATATAGTAAAGGTGAGCATAAGGATTGCCCAGCAAGTTTAAGTTCAACAATATAACGATATATCATGATTGAAAAAGTCTGAATAATAGGATGGCTATAATTCAACAATATAATTGTGAACTAGCAGGAACAAATTTATGACTGAACAAGTATTATACATGAACAAATATATCTGAACCAACTGGTAATGAAGGTGATCAGCCTTTCATACGTGACTTATACATGCAATATGTACAGAGTACAAATTATACATGGCAATCAGCAATGATTAACCATAAGCATATCCGAATAAAACACTCTTAGTAGAGTTAAGTAAAAACAAACTTGCCTGAACCGTTGATTACCGCAACGCAATTTATAACGCTTTATCCGAAGACCTAATATTAGTAATATAGATCTCTAATATTAGAATAATACCATCACAATATAATACTATTATATATATATATATATATATATATATATACATAGAATAACCTAAACACATAACCCTATCAGTCTACAACACACATAGGACTCGGTATCAAGTCAAACTATTACAGTCTGAGTTGAACCCGACACAATTCTTACATCCTGACGGTCTAGTCGGATTTTTATCGAGTCTAAGTTCAATTAAACTCTGCCTAAACACTTAACAATTAACTCAGATAATTTTAATATCAGTCAAAATATTTTTCTAAGTCTCATACTAATTTTTAGATAATTATTATCATTTTTCTTGATTTTTCAATCATTAAACTCGTATTTAAATGAATTAAATACCACATAATTCTTTTATCATTAATATTTATTTATTATCAAATATTAATGAAATACATTACATAATATTATAATATATTTATAATATCACAAAGTATTTTTAATACATCAAAATCATATTTATATGATTTTTAAACAGTTAAATTCATTATCCGATAATTGCTTTTAATATTAAAATATTAATATTTTCATGACAAAATATCAAAAGTTATATTTTATAACTTAAAACATTTTTATAACACTTAAATCATTTTTATATGATTTATAAATCATTAAATCTATTTTTTCTTAATTTATTTAATATATTCATTAAATAAACTAATTACCATTAATAATAATTTATTAATGAATTTCATCACAAAATATCAAAAGTCACTTAAAATATTTTCTAATACCATAATATAATTTTTCATGATTTTTCATGAATTAAAACTATTTTTAAATAATTTATTTAATTTTGTAATTAAATAAATTAAATACCATTTATATTCCAAAAATATTAAATATTTATGAAATATACTTAAAATAATTAAAAACTATTTTTCAGAATTTAAAATAATTTTTCAGAATAAATTTTATATTTTTAATAATTAAAAACTATTTTTATCTATTTTAAATAATTTAATTACTTTTCTAAATAAACTGCCGCTAAAAGAGGCTTAGGCGACAAATCTGTCGATAAAAGTGTTCTTAAGGTGTTCTTGAGCTTCATGTCTGTGGACAAGGTGATAGGTTTAACCAACGGTAATTCATAGGTCCCGAATTATCTTGGTTTGATTAAGTGCTCATATTATAGTATTGATGTAATACTACAATCCTAAACAAACAACATAGCTATATTATATCTAATCAGAGAGATCTAGGCTCTCAAACATCTTGTCAGATCATGCCTGGGTTTTCTGGGTAACCCAGAAACCCAAGGCAGTTCGAGTGTCTCCTTTTGAGCTCAATTATATAAGGGTTCTGGTAATTAGTTTAGTGGTTTTATGGTTTTGGTATATAGTCCTTATGTCCGTGTACTACTATATCACATAATATAAACTTAACAACATCACACATGAAACATATGAGCCGGTCAAAGTAGTAGTCCGGACTGTTCTTGAACATTTCTGGGTTTTCCAGAAATGTTCTTGAGCAGTTTAGTCAACGATAGTTTGACCATTAATTTCTACGATTAGGCTGCGGTTCTGAGTGACATAAAGGCATATATGTATAGCATGCGTGTCAGTCTACAAGATACAACCAACAACATCACATAACAACTTAAACATAGTAAGATCTAGCGACTGCAAAACCTTGTCAGGCGTTCTGGAAATTCTGGGTTTGCCCAGAAACTCTATTTCGTGATTGGTCAACGCTATTTGACCGCTTGTATCTCTTAATATACTAAGGCTCTGGTCTTGCTTCTTGTTTTAGATCATAGTCCTTACAACATAAAACGGATTAAAAACACTAAACACATAAAAACATCAAGCACATAAAGATCTAGAGGGCCTGACATTCGGCTGTCAGGCCATTTTTTTCTATTTTTCCTGATTTTTGAAAAATGTTATTTCGTGCACTTTGATGTTATGGATCTATGATCCAACAACCCAGATCTCTAATTGACACCTTATAACATATATCTAGCCAACAAATTACAACATATAACATTAGATCATATAATTTCTAAAATTTAGGGTTTATTCCACTTTTAAGGCTTGATCTTGATTCTGACCTTGTGATCTGATCTAAGCTTGCTATGAAATGGTCATGGCTTTAGCTTCTCACTCTTTCTCACTCTATCTCCCGAATTTTAGAGAGAGAAGGGCTTGGTAGAAAATAAAAAATGTAAGTAGCTTTCTCTCTCTTTAATCTTATAATTTGATATGATTCAATGTATTGGATTGCAATAGATGGCTGATAGATGACACATATCTAGGGCTAGGGCTATTGGTTAGATCACCAACCCAATATCTTGCCAAGATTTACAAGTTACCTTACTAAAAAAATCCAAGAAGGGCATTATAGTCTTTTTGATTTCTAAATTAATGGCATAATGGTCATTGTCCCAAACCCTTAGGGTTTAGGGTTTGGTTAGGGTTTAGAAAAATTTAGGGTTTAAGACTTAAAACCCTTAGGGTTTACAAATTTAATTTTCTAAAATTTCCAATTTCGGTTATAACAATAGAAAATTAATATTTCTAACTTATAATTAAGATTTTCTAATTATATAAAAAATTTCTTAATCACTAATTAAATCTTGCTAATTAGGATTAGTATTTCCTAATTATAATCGCTAACTACGCAATTAGGGTCAATATCACGGATTAGGGTTTACAACCCAAAATTAGGGTTCCTAATAGAAAAATTAATTTTTTTAAAATAGAAATTAAATTTTCGTAATTAGATTAGGGTTTTCTAATTACTTACAACTATAAAATTAGGATTAATATTTCTTAATTAATATTAAATCGCTAAATTAACACTTAGTTTTTCCCGAATTATAAAATTAGGGTTTCTAACCCAGAAATTAGGGTTTTCAAAAATGTGAAATTAGAGTTTGCTAATAATTAAGCTTTTTCGTAATTATTATTATAATAAATAACACTTATGCAATATAATAATCATTTAAATTCCCAAATTAGGGTTTCATGTACCGAATTAGGGTTTTGGATTCCCGGAACTGAAATTAAGGTTTCTAAAACCGGTTTCTAGGGTTTCTTATCAGACGTTAGGGTTTTCTAAATGAACATTGATGTTCTTAATATATACTTAGAGTTTGTTACAGATATCGTTTATCTGGTCAACCCTTGACCCTTAATCACATACTGAACACATACATAACCATATTCACAGAACATATTCACACAAGTCCTTAATCCTGAATAATTCACCTAAATCATTCATGAAATTTTGAAATCCTCAAAATTCCATCTTAAAAACATCAAACGCATACACTTATTTTCTGTCTAGGTTCTAATTTTGAACCTTAAATTAATTAATAAAACTTTTTAAAATATTCAAAATTCTCGGGTTGTCACATTCACCCCTTCTTCTAAAAATTTTGTCCCCGAAATTTACCTTACACCCTACACCATATATAGCATCACATGCTATCTAATACATCTCTCACAAGAGTAAAAATTTTTAAATTGTGCTGAGGAGTCATATAGACCATGAACTACTGAGCTTTATAGGTATTACTACTTGCTACCTATTTCAATTAAGAAAAAGGTATTCTACCCCGTACAAAGGTTAACAGTATGTTTACATTCACATAGAAGGTAAACTACCAATGCGGGTACTTTTGATGATCAATCTATTGTACTTTAGTAATCGGAACGACTATATGCGTTCTTAGATTGGAATATTTTATCCAATTAGTATATCCCCATTTTCAGGGTTGTTCACCTCAGACTTATCATAGGATTCCGCACCAAAGTAATTTATTTCGGAAAACTTCTTTCAATGAACACTTTAGAGTTTTCATAACATTAGTCCAGCTGAATCGAATAGCATAGACTCATATCAATAATTCAATTCAATCGAATTATTTAAGTGTAGCCAAACCCCGTTGGCAAATTTAAATTTTTTTTGAAAATATTTTCGAGAATGACGTCATGATGCCGTACTGTATTAACAGTCCGTTTGAGGATGCCGTCATTGTATGACTTTGTCATAACACATCATACAATTGTGGAACAATGATTTTAAATCAAATTCACACTAAGTATTCCTGTATTTACAACTCCATCAAATTTTTGTCATCTCTGCACCAGGTTACATGGTAGATAAGTGATAATTAAAACATATTTTGATATTTCAAATCGTTTGCGTCTAGCTGAAATAAGTAGCATAGACTATACTTTAAACCGTTTCAAAAATGATTACGAGTCTACATATTTTATTTTAAAGGCACATAGTGTATATTTAGCTTGATGTCAAAATTTCAAAGTCTAGCATAGCTAGGAGTTTTGGAAAACTTATTTCTTCACTAGTAATCATTTGCTTAACAATCTATCTGTTCCTATTATCCTCAATATTCTGTTTACACACAACTATACCCAGTTCGTCACACCACACTTATGAGTTCATTTACTTGCCACAATCATATGAGTTTAAGAACTTGTCCTAGTCTGACCTTTGGCGTCCATCGCTGAGGGGTTCATAAATATTTCATATAACTATGAATCAAGAATGTCACATAAGTATGAGTTTTAAGAACTCGTACTTAACCTTATATCCTCTACCTATGACCTATTTATCTGTTATACACATGAGAAAGGAATCACCCTCTTAACATGCATATAGAAAATAGTGCGATACAACATTTCAATGATTATCATTGTCAGAAACTAAGTAGTTATTACACCAAGTACAATTCAGCTCCCATACGAAGAATCATACAACTCAGCTGCTGACACGAGTCCTCAATTGAATTCCCCACCTAACACTAACACCCTTCTCAATACGAATTTCATTTAATCCGTATTCATAATCCATAACTCTTTTATGAGTTTTCATAGTACAATTTCATAGTACAACTGCCACACAACAAACTTTGTTGTAACTTTTCAATCATTAGATTGACTCTTCTTCCTGTTATCACCTTATCAGATCATGGGGTGATCGCATCGTATATATTACGATTCATTTCTATGTCTTGATCGTTTTGTTTTACGATCTTCTATCACTGCACTTTTAGTCTTTTAGACTCTATCTATTCACCACTACTGTTCAACTTTATTATAAGAGTTAGGGAACTCTGTATCTTATAACTCGCCGAGATTCTTCTTTGAATCTTACCGACTAACTAATTCTATGTGAGTTAGATCTTATTCTAATCACTGTGGTTATTAATCTCAAAGTATTCCTACCTAAGGTTCATAACCTACAGCTCTGATACCAACTGTGAGGGCCCCGAATCCAGGTCCAAATCACCTCGGATCCGGTTCGATCATTCTATACAACTATTACTATTTGCGGAAGATATAAACATAAATTGTTTATACATTAAACTTACACACTTTTCCCCAAGGTCGAGTAACCTTAACTTAATACGCATTTCATAACTTTTCTAGCATATAACATTATTAACATACAATACTTATACAATATAGCTGCACACATATCCTAACGCTGGAACTATCTTTAACCTTTCCTTGTATCCGACGCATTCGCCTTAATCTGCAATGTTTTATCATGATATAGCAAGGGTGAGCATAAGGATTGCGCCCAGCAAGTTTAAGTTCAACAATATAACGATATATCATGATTGAAAAAGTCTAAATAATAGGCTGGCAATAATTCAACAATATAATTGTGAACTAGCAGGAACAAATTTATGACTGAACAAGTATTATACATGAACAAATATATCTGAACCAACTGGTAATGAAGGTGATCAGCCTTTCATACGTGACTTATACATGCAATATGTACAGAGTACAAATTATACATGACAATCAGCAATGATTAACCATAAGCATATCCGAATGAAACACTCTTAGTAGAGTTAAGTAAAAACAAACTTTCCTGAACCGTTAATTACCGCAACACAATTTATAACGCTTTATCTGAAGACCTAATATTAGTAATATAGATCTCCAATATTAGAATAATATCATCACAATATAATACTATTATATATCTATCAGTCTACAACACGCATAGGGCTCGATATCAAGTCAAACTATTACAGTCTGAGTTGAACCCGATACAATTCTAACATCCCAACGGTCTAGTCAGACTTTTATCGAGTCTAAGTTCAATTAAACTCTGCCTAAACACTTAACAATTAACTCAGATAATTTTAATATCAGTCAAAATATTTTTCTAAGTCTCATCCTAATTTTCAAATAATTATTATCATTTTTCATGATTTTTCAATCATTAAACTCGTATTTAAATGAATTAAATACCACATAATTATTTTATCATTAATATTTATTTATTATCAAATATTAATGAAATACATCACATAATATTATAATATATTTATAATATCACAAAGTATTTTTAATACATCAAAATCATATTTATATAATTTTTAAACAGTTAAATTCATTATCCGATAATTGCTTTTAATATTAAAATATTAATATTTTCATAACAAAATATCAAAAGTTATATTTTATAACTTAAAACATTTTTATAACACTTAAATCATTTTTATATGATTTATAAAGCGTTAAATTCATTTTTCCTTAATTTATTTAATATATTCATTAAATAAACTAATTACCATTAATAATAATTTATTAATGAATTTCATCACAAAATATTAAAGGTCACTTAAAATATTTTCTAATACCATAATATAATTTTTCATGATTTTTCATGAATTAAAACCATTTTAAAATAATTTATTTAATTTTGTAATTAAATAAATTAAATACCATTTATATTCCAAAAATATTAAATATTTATGAAATATACTTAAAATAATTAAAAACTATTTTTCAGAATTTTAAATAACTTTTCAGAATTTATTTTATATTTTTAATAATTGAAAACTATTTTTATCTATTTTTAAATAATTTAATTACTTTTCTAAATAAACTGCCGCTAAAAGAGGCTTAGGCGACAAATCTGTCGCTAAAAGGGTTCTTGAGGTGCTCTTGAGCTTCATGTCAGTGGACAAGGTGATAGGTTTGACCAACGGTAATTCATAGGTCCCAAGTTATCTTGGTTTGATTAAGTGCTCATATTATAGAATTGATGTAATACTACAATCCTAAACAAACAACATAGCTATATTATATCTAATCAGAGAGATCTAGGCTCTCAAACATCTTGTCAGATCATGCCTGGGTTTTCTGGGTAACCCAGAAACCCAAGGCAGTTCGAGTGTCTCCTTTTGAGCTCAATTATATAAGGGTTCTGGTAATTAGGTTAGTGGTTTTATGGTTTTGGTATATAGTCCTTATGTCCGTGTACTACTATATCACATAATATAAACTTAACAACATCACACATGAAACATATGAGCCGGTCAAAGTAGTAGTCCGGACTGTTCGTGAACATTTTTGGGTTTTCCAGAAATGTTCTTGAGCAGTTTAGTCAACGATCGTTTGACCATTAATTTCTACGATTAGGCTGCGGTTCTGAGTGATATAAAGGCATATATGTATAGCCTGCATGTCAGTCTAGAAGATACAACTAACAACATCACATAACAACTTAAACATAGTAAGATCTAGCGACTGCAAAACCTTGTCAGGCGTTCTGGAAATTCTGGGTTTGCCCAGAAACTCTATTTCGTGATTGGTCAACGCTGTTTGACCGCTTGTATCTCTTAATATACTAAGGCTCTGGTCTTGCTTCTTGTTTTAGATCATAGTCCTTACAACATAGAACGGATTAAAAACACTAAACACATAAAAACATCAAGCACATAAAGATCTAGAGGGCCTGACATTCGGCTGTCAGGCCATTTTTTTCTATTTTTCCAGATTTTTGAAAAATGCTATTTCGTGCGCTTTGATGTTATGGATCTATGATCCAACAACCCAGATCTCTAATTGACACCTTATAACATATATCTAGCCAACAAATTACAACATATAACATCAGATCATATAATTTCTAAAATTTAGGGTTTATACCACTTTTAAGGCTTGATCTTGATTCTGACCTTGTGATCTGATCTAAGCTTGCTATGAAATGGTCATGGCTTTAGCTTCTCACTCTTTCTCACTCTATCTCCCGAATTTTAGAGAGAGAAGGGCTTGGTAGAAAATAAAAAATGTAAGTAGCTTTCTCTCTCTTTAATCTTATAATTTGATATGATTCAATGTATTGGATTGCAATAGATGGCTGATAGATGACACATATCTAGGGCTAGGGCTATTGGTTAGATCACCAACCCAATATCTTGCCAAGATTTACAAGTTACCTTACTAAAAAAATCCAAGAAGGGCATTATAGTCTTTTTGATTTCTAAATTAATGGCATAATGGTCATTGTCCCAAACCCTTAGAGTTTAGGGTTTGGTTAGGGTTTAGAAAAATTTAGGGTTTAAGACTTAAAACCCTTAGGGTTTACAAATTTAATTTTCTAAAATTTCCAATTTCGGTTATAACAATAGAAAATTAATATTTCTAACTTATAATTAAGATTTTCTAATTATATAAAAAATTTCTTAATCACTAATTAAATCTTGCTAATTAGGATTAGTATTTCCTAATTATAATCGCTAACTACGCAATTAGGGTCAATATCACGGATTAGGGTTTACAACTCAAAATTAGGGTTCCTAATAGAAAAATTAATTTTTTTAAAATAGAAATTAAATTTTCATAATTAGATTAGGGTTTTCTAATTACTTACAACTATAAAATTAGGATTAATATTTCTTAATTAATATTAAATCACTAAATTAACACTTAGTTTTTTCCGAATTATAAAATTAGGGTTTCTAACCCAGAAATTAGGGTTTTCAAAAATGTGAAATTAGAGTTTGCTAATAATTAAGATTTTTCATAATTAATATTATAATAAATAACACTTATGCAATATAATAATCATTTAAATTCCCAAATTAGGGTTTCATGTACCGAATTAGGGTTTTGGATTCCCGGAACTGAAATTAGGGTTTCCAAAACCGGTTTCTAGGGTTTCTTATCTGACGTTAGGGTTTTCTAACTGAACGTTGATGTTCTTAATATATACTTAGAGTTTGTTACAGATATCGTTTATCTGGTCAACCCTTGACCCTTAATCACATACTGAACACATACATAACCATATTCACAGAACATATTCACACAAGTCCTTAATCCTGAATAATTCACCTAAATTCTTCACAAAATTTTGAAATCCTCAAAATTCCATCTTAAAAACATCAAACGCATACACTTATTTTCTGTCTAGGTTCTAATTTTGAACCTTAAATCAATTAATAAAAATTTTAAAAATATTTAAAATTCTCGGGTTGTCACATTCACCCCTTCTTCTAAAAATTTCGTCCCTGAAATTTACCTTACACCCTACACCATACACAGCATCACATGCTATCTAATACATCTCTCACAAGAGTAAAAATTTTCAAATTGTGCTGAGGGGTCATATAGACCATGAACTATTAAGGTTTATAGGTATTACTACCTGCTACCTATTTCAATTAAGAAAAAGGTATTCTACCCCGTACAAAGGTTAACAATATGTTTACAATCACAAAGAAGGTAAACTACCAATGCGGGTACTTTTGATGATCAATCTATTGTACCTTAGTAATCGGAACGACTATATGCGTTCTTAGATTGGAATATTTTATCCAATTAGTATATCCCCATTTTCAGGGTTGTTCACCTCAGACTTATCATAGGATTCCGCACCAAAGTAATTTATTTCGGAAAACTTCTTTCAATGAACACTTTAGAGTTTTCATAACATTAGTCCAGCTGAATCGAATAGCATAGACTCATATCAATAATTCAATTCAATCGAATTATTTAAGTGTAGCCAAACCCCGTTGGCAAATTTAAATTTTTTTTGAAAATATTTTCGAGAATGACGTCATGATGCCGTACTGTATTAACAGTCCGTTTGAGGATGCCGTCATTGTATGACTTTGTCATAACACATCATACAATTGTGGAACAATGATTTTAAATCAAATTCACACTAAGTATTCCTGTATTTACAACTCCATCAAATTTTTGTCATCTCTGCACCAGGTTACATGGTAGATAAGTGATAATTAAAACATATTTTGATATTTCAAATCGTTTGCGTCTAGCTGAAATAAGTAGCATAGACTATACTTTAAACCGTTTCAAAAATGATTACGAGTCTACATATTTTATTTTAAAGGCACATAGTGTATATTTAGCTTGATGTCAAAATTTCAAAGTCTAGCATAGCTAGGAGTTTTGGAAAACTTATTTCTTCACTAGTAATCATTTGCTTAACAATCTATCTGTTCCTATTATCCTCAATATTCTGTTTACACACAACTATACCCAGTTCGTCACACCACACTTATGAGTTCATTTACTTGCCACAATCATATGAGTTTAAGAACTTGTCCTAGTCTGACCTTTGGCGTCCATCGCTGAGGGGTTCATAAATATTTCATATAAATATGAATCTAGAATGTCACATAAGTATGAGTTTTAAGAACTAGTACGTAACCTTATATCCTCTACCTACGACCTATTTATCTGTTATACACATGAGAAAGGAATCACCCTCTTAACATGCATATAGAAAATAGTGTGACACAACATTTCAATGATTATCATTGGCAGAAACTAAGTAGTTATTACACCAAGTACAATTCAGCTCCCATATGAAGAATCATACAACTCAGCTACTGACACGAGTCCTCAATTGAATTCCCCACCTAACACTAACACCCTTCTCAATACGAATTTCATTTAATCTGTATTCATAATCCATAACTCTTTTATGAGTTTTCATAGTACAATTTCATAGTACAACTGCCACACAGCAAACTTTGCTGTAACTTTTCAATCATTAGATTGACTCTTCTTCCTGTTATCACCTTATCAGATCACGGGGTGATCGCATCGTATATATTACGATTCATTTCTATGTCTTGATCGTTTTGTTTTACGATCTTCTATCACTGCACTTTTAGTCTTTTAGACTCTATCTATTCACCACTACTGTTCAACTTTATTATCAGAGTTAGGGAACTCTGTATCTTATAACTCGCCGAGATTCTTCTTTGAATCTTACCGACTAACTAACTCTATGTGAGTTAGATCTTATTCTAATCACTACGGTTATTAATCTCAAGTATTCCTACCTAAGGTTCATAACCTACAGCTCTGATACCAACTGTGAGGGCCCCGAATCCAGGTCCAAATCACCTCGGATCCGGTTCGATCATTCTATACAACTATTACTATTTGCGGAAGATATAAACATAAATTGTTTATACATTAAACTTACACACTTTTCCCCAAGGTCGAGTAACCTTAACTTAATACACATTTCATAACTTTTTTAACATATAAAATTTTTAACATACAATACTTATATAATTTAGCTGCACACATATCCTAACGCTGGAACTGTCTTTAACCTTTCCTTGTATCCGACGCATTCGCCTTAATCTGCAATGTTTTATCATGATATAGCAAGGGTGAGCATTAGGATTGCCCAGCAAGTTTAAGTTCAACAATATAACGATATATCATGATTGAAAAAGTCTAAATAATAGGCTGGCTATAATTCAACAATATAATTGTGAACTAGCAGGAACAAATTTATGACTGAACAAGTATTATACATGAACAAATATATCTGAACCAACTGGTAATGAAGGTGATCAGCCTTTCATACGTGACTTATACATGCAATATGTACAGAGTATAAATTATAAATGGCAATCAGCAATGATTAACCATAAGCATATCCGAATGAAACACTTTTAGTAGAGTTAAGTAAAAATAAACGTGCATGAACAGTTGATTACAGCAACGCAATTTATAACGCTTTATCCGAAGACCTAATATTAGTAATATAGATCTCCAATATTAGAATAATATCATCACAATATAATACTATTATATATATATATATATATATATATATATATATATATATATACACACATAGAATAACCTAAACACATAACCCTATCAGTCTACAACACACATAGGACTCGGTATCAAGTCAAACTATTACAGTCTGAGTTGAACCCGACACAATTCTAACATCCCAACGGTCTAGTCGGACTTTTATCGAGTCTAAGTTCAATTAAACTCTGTCTAAACACTTAACAATTAACTCAGATAATTTTAATATCAGTCAAAATATTTTTCTAAGTCTCATACTAATTTTCAGATAATTATTATCATTTTTCATGATTTTTCAATCATTAAAGTCGTATTTAAATGAATTAAATACCACATAATTCTTTTATCATTAATATTTATTTATTATCAAATATTAATGAAATACATCACATAATATTATAATATATTTATAATATCACAAAGTATTTTTAATACATCAAAATCATATTTATATGATTTTTAAACAGTTAAATTCATTATCCGATAATTACTTTTAATATTAAAATATTAATATTTTCATGACAAAATATCAAAAGTTATATTTTATAACTTAAAACATTTTTATAACACATAAATCATTTTTATATGATTTATAAAGCATTAAATCCATTTTTCCTTAATTTATTTAATATATTCATTAAATAAACTAATTACCATTAATAATAATTTATTAATGAATTTCATCACAAAATATTAAAAGTCACTTAAAATATTTTCTAATACCATAATATAATTTTTCATGAATTAAAACCATTTTTAAATAATTTATTTAATTTTGTAATTAAATAAATTAAATACCATTTATATTCCAAAAATATTAAATATTTATGAAATATACTTAAAATAATTAAAAACTATTTTTCAGAATTTTAAATAACTTTTCAGAATTTATTTTATATTTTTAATAATTGAAAACTATTTTTATCTATTTTTAAATAATTTAATTACTTTTCTAAATAAACTGCCGCTAAAAGAGGCTTAGGCGACAAATCTGTCGCTAAAAGGGTTCTTGAGGTGCTCTTGAGCTTCATGTCAGTGGACAAGGTGATAGGTTTGACCAACGGTAATTCATAGGTCCCGAGTTATCTTGGTTTGATTAAGTGCTCATATTATAGAATTGATGTAATACTACAATCCTAAACAAACAACATAGCTATATTATATCTAATCAGAGAGATCTAGGCTCTCAAACATCTTGTCAGATCATGCCTGGGTTTTCTGGGTAACCCAGAAACCCAAGGCAGTTCGAGTGTCTCCTTTTGAGCTCAATTATATAAGGGTTCTGGTAATTAGGTTAGTGGTTTTATGGTTTTGGTATATAGTCCTTATGTCCGTGTACTACTATATCACATAATATAAACTTAACAACATCACACATGAAACATATGAGCCGGTCAAAGTAGTAGTCCGGACTGTTCGTGAACATTTTTGGGTTTTCCAGAAATGTTCTTGAGCAGTTTAGTCAACGATAGTTTGACCATTAATTTCTACGATTAGGCTGCGGTTCTGAGTGATATAAAGGCATATATGTATAGCCTGCATGTCAGTCTAGAAGATACAACTAACAACATCACATAACAACTTAAACATAGTAAGATCTAGCGACTGCAAAACCTTGTCAGGCGTTCTGGAAATTCTGGGTTTGCCCAGAAACTCTATTTCGTGATTGGTCAACGCTGTTTGACCGCTTGTATCTCTTAATATACTAAGGCTCTGGTCTTGCTTCTTGTTTTAGATCATAGTCCTTACAACATAGAACGGATTAAAAACACTAAACACATAAAAACATCAAGCACATAAAGATCTAGAGGGCCTGACATTCGGCTGTCAGGCCATTTTTTTCTATTTTTCCAGATTTTTGAAAAATGCTATTTCGTGCGCTTTGATGTTATGGATCTATGATCCAACAACCCAGATCTCTAATTGACACCTTATAACATATATCTAGCCAACAAATTACAACATATAACATCAGATCATATAATTTCTAAAATTTAGGGTTTATACCACTTTTAAGGCTTGATCTTGATTCTGACCTTGTGATCTGATCTAAGCTTGCTATGAAATGGTCATGGCTTTAGCTTCTCACTCTTTCTCACTCTATCTCCCGAATTTTAGAGAGAGAAGGGCTTGGTAGAAAATAAAAAATGTAAGTAGCTTTCTCTCTCTTTAATCTTATAATTTGATATGATTCAATGTATTGGATTGCAATAGATGGCTGATAGATGACACATATCTAGGGCTAGGGCTATTGGTTAGATCACCAACCCAATATCTTGCCAAGATTTACAAGTTACCTTACTAAAAAAATCCAAGAAGGGCATTATAGTCTTTTTGATTTCTAAATTAATGGCATAATGGTCATTGTCCCAAACCCTTAGGGTTTAGGGTTTGGTTAGGGTTTAGAAAAATTTAGGGTTTAAGACTTAAAACCCTTAGGGTTTACAAATTTAATTTTCTAAAATTTCCAATTTCGGTTATAACAATAGAAAATTAATATTTCTAACTTATAATTAAGATTTTCTAATTATATAAAAAATTTCTTAATCACTAATTAAATCTTGCTAATTAGGATTAGTATTTCCTAATTATAATCGCTAACTACGCAATTAGGGTCAATATCACGGATTAGGGTTTACAACTCAAAATTAGGGTTCCTAATAGAAAAATTAATTTTTTTAAAATAGAAATTAAATTTTCATAATTAGATTAGGGTTTTCTAATTACTTACAACTATAAAATTAGGATTAATATTTCTTAATTAATATTAAATCACTAAATTAACACTTAGTTTTTTCCGAATTATAAAATTAGGGTTTCTAACCCAGAAATTAGGGTTTTCAAAAATGTGAAATTAGGGTTTGCTAATAATTAAGATTTTTCATAATTAATATTATAATAAATAACACTTATGCAATATAATAATCATTTAAATTCCCAAATTAGGGTTTCATGTACCGAATTAGGGTTTTGGATTCCCGGAACTGAAATTAGGGTTTCCAAAACCGGTTTCTAGGGTTTCTTATCTGACGTTAGGGTTTTCTAACTGAACGTTGATGTTCTTAATATATACTTAGAGTTTGTTACAGATATCGTTTATCTGGTCAACCCTTGACCCTTAATCACATACTGAACACATACATAACCATATTCACAGAACATATTCACACAAGTCCTTAATCCTGAATAATTCACCTAAATTCTTCACAAAATTTTGAAATCCTCAAAATTCCATCTTAAAAACATCAAACGCATACACTTATTTTCTGTCTAGGTTCTAATTTTGAACCTTAAATCAATTAATAAAAATTTTAAAAATATTTAAAATTCTCGGGTTGTCACATTCACCCCTTCTTCTAAAAATTTCGTCCCTGAAATTTACCTTACACCCTACACCATACACAGCATCACATGCTATCTAATACATCTCTCACAAGAGTAAAAATTTTCAAATTGTGCTGAGGGGTCATATAGACCATGAACTATTAAGGTTTATAGGTATTACTACCTGCTACCTATTTCAATTAAGAAAAAGGTATTCTACCCCGTACAAAGGTTAACAATATGTTTACAATCACAAAGAAGGTAAACTACCAATGCGGGTACTTTTGATGATCAATCTATTGTACCTTAGTAATCGGAACGACTATATGCGTTCTTAGATTGGAATATTTTATCCAATTAGTATATCCCCATTTTCAGGGTTGTTCACCTCAGACTTATCATAGGATTCCGCACCAAAGTAATTTATTTCGGAAAACTTCTTTCAATGAACACTTTAGAGTTTTCATAACATTAGTCCAGCTGAATCGAATAGCATAGACTCATATCAATAATTCAATTCAATCGAATTATTTAAGTGTAGCCAAACCCCGTTGGCAAATTTAAATTTTTTTTGAAAATATTTTCGAGAATGACGTCATGATGCCGTACTGTATTAACAGTCCGTTTGAGGATGCCGTCATTGTATGACTTTGTCATAACACATCATACAATTGTGGAACAATGATTTTAAATCAAATTCACACTAAGTATTCCTGTATTTACAACTCCATCAAATTTTTGTCATCTCTGCACCAGGTTACATGGTAGATAAGTGATAATTAAAACATATTTTGATATTTCAAATCGTTTGCGTCTAGCTGAAATAAGTAGCATAGACTATACTTTAAACCGTTTCAAAAATGATTACGAGTCTACATATTTTATTTTAAAGGCACATAGTGTATATTTAGCTTGATGTCAAAATTTCAAAGTCTAGCATAGCTAGGAGTTTTGGAAAACTTATTTCTTCACTAGTAATCATTTGCTTAACAATCTATCTGTTCCTATTATCCTCAATATTCTGTTTACACACAACTATACCCAGTTCGTCACACCACACTTATGAGTTCATTTACTTGCCACAATCATATGAGTTTAAGAACTTGTCCTAGTCTGACCTTTGGCGTCCATCGCTGAGGGGTTCATAAATATTTCATATAAATATGAATCTAGAATGTCACATAAGTATGAGTTTTAAGAACTAGTACGTAACCTTATATCCTCTACCTACGACCTATTTATCTGTTATACACATGAGAAAGGAATCACCCTCTTAACATGCATATAGAAAATAGTGTGACACAACATTTCAATGATTATCATTGGCAGAAACTAAGTAGTTATTACACCAAGTACAATTCAGCTCCCATATGAAGAATCATACAACTCAGCTACTGACACGAGTCCTCAATTGAATTCCCCACCTAACACTAACACCCTTCTCAATACGAATTTCATTTAATCTGTATTCATAATCCATAACTCTTTTATGAGTTTTCATAGTACAATTTCATAGTACAACTGCCACACAGCAAACTTTGCTGTAACTTTTCAATCATTAGATTGACTCTTCTTCCTGTTATCACCTTATCAGATCACGGGGTGATCACATCGTATATATTACGATTCATTTCTATGTCTTGATCGTTTTGTTTTACGATCTTCTATCACTGCACTTTTAGTCTTTTAGACTCTATCTATTCACCACTACTGTTCAACTTTATTATCAGAGTTAGGGAACTCTGTATCTTATAACTCGCCGAGATTCTTCTTTGAATCTTACCGACTAACTAACTCTATGTGAGTTAGATCTTATTCTAATCACTGCGGTTATTAATCTCAAGTATTCCTACCTAAGGTTCATAACCTACAGCTCTGATACCAACTGTGAGGGCCCCGAATCCAGGTCCAAATCACCTCGGATCCGGTTCGATCATTCTATACAACTATTACTATTTGCGGAAGATATAAACATAAATTGTTTATACATTAAACTTACACACTTTTCCCCAAGGTCGAGTAACCTTAACTTAATACACATTTCATAACTTTTTTAACATATAAAATTATTAACATACAATACTTATACAATTTAGCTGCACACATATCCTAACGCTGGAACTGTCTTTAACCTTTCCTTGTATCCGACGCATTCGCCTTAATCTGCAATGTTTTATCATGATATAGCAAGGGTGAGCATTAGGATTGCCCAGCAAGTTTAAGTTCAACAATATAACGATATATCATGATTGAAAAAGTCTAAATAATAGGCTGGCTATAATTCAACAATATAATTGTGAACTAGCAGGAACAAATTTATGACTGAACAAGTATTATACATGAACAAATATATCTGAACCAACTGGTAATGAAGGTGATCAGCCTTTCATACGTGACTTATACATGCAATATGTACAGAGTATAAATTATAAATGGCAATCAGCAATGATTAACCATAAGCATATCCGAATGAAACACTTTTAGTAGAGTTAAATAAAAATAAACGTGCATGAACAGTTGATTACAGCAACGCAATTTATAACGCTTTATCCGAAGACCTAATATTAGTAATATAGATCTCCAATATTAGAATAATATCATCACAATATAATACTATATATATATATATATATATATATATATATATATATATACACACACACATAGAATAACCTAAACACATAACCCTATCAGTCTACAACACACATAGGACTCGGTATCAAGTCAAACTATTACAGTCTGAGTTGAACCCGACACAATTCTAACATCCCAACGGTCTAGTCGGACTTTTATCGAGTCTAAGTTCAATTAAACTCTGTCTAAACACTTAACAATTAACTCAGATAATTTTAATATCAGTCAAAATATTTTTCTAAGTCTCATACTAATTTTCAGATAATTATTATCATTTTTCATGATTTTTCAATCATTAAAGTCGTATTTAAATGAATTAAATACCACATAATTCTTTTATCATTAATATTTATTTATTATCAAATATTAATGAAATACATCACATAATATTATAATATATTTATAATATCACAAAGTATTTTTAATACATCAAAATCATATTTATATGATTTTTAAACAGTTAAATTCATTATCCGATAATTACTTTTAATATTAAAATATTAATATTTTCATGACAAAATATCAAAAGTTATATTTTATAACTTAAAACATTTTTATAACACATAAATCATTTTTATATGATTTATAAAGCATTAAATCCATTTTTCCTTAATTTATTTAATATATTCATTAAATAAACTAATTACCATTAATAATAATTTATTAATGAATTTCATCACAAAATATTAAAAGTCACTTAAAATATTTTCTAATACCATAATATAATTTTTCATGAATTAAAACCATTTTTAAATAATTTATTTAATTTTGTAATTAAATAAATTAAATACCATTTATATTCCAAAAATATTAAATATTTATGAAATATACTTAAAATAATTAAAAACTATTTTTCAGAATTTTAAATAACTTTTCAGAATTTATTTTATATTTTTAATAATTGAAAACTATTTTTATCTATTTTTAAATAATTTAATTACTTTTCTAAATAAACTGCCGCTAAAAGAGGCTTAGGCGACAAATCTGTCGCTAAAAGGGTTCTTGAGGTGCTCTTGAGCTTCATGTCAGTGGACAAGGTGATAGGTTTGACCAACGGTAATTCATAGGTCCCGAGTTATCTTGGTTTGATTAAGTGCTCATATTATAGAATTGATGTAATACTACAATCTTAAACAAACAACATAGCTATATTATATCTAATCAGAGAGATCTAGGCTCTCAAACATCTTGTCAGATCATGCCTGGGTTTTCTGGGTAACCCAGAAACCCAAGGCAGTTCGAGTGTCTCCTTTTGAGCTCAATTATATAAGGGTTCTGGTAATTAGGTTAGTGGTTTTATGGTTTTGGTATATAGTCCTTATGTCCGTGTACTACTATATCACATAATATAAACTTAACAACATCACACATGAAACATATGAGCCGGTCAAAGTAGTAGTCCGGACTGTTCGTGAACATTTTTGGGTTTTCCAGAAATGTTCTTGAGCAGTTTAGTCAACGATAGTTTGACCATTAATTTCTACGATTAGGCTGCGGTTCTGAGTGATATAAAGGCATATATGTATAGCCTGCATGTCAGTCTAGAAGATACAACTAACAACATCACATAACAACTTAAACATAGTAAGATCTAGCGACTGCAAAACCTTGTCAGGCGTTCTGGAAATTCTGGGTTTGCCCAGAAACTCTATTTCGTGATTGGTCAACGCTGTTTGACCGCTTGTATCTCTTAATATACTAAGGCTCTGGTCTTGCTTCTTGTTTTAGATCATAGTCCTTACAACATAGAACGGATTAAAAACACTAAACACATAAAAACATCAAGCACATAAAGATCTAGAGGGCCTGACATTCGGCTGTCAGGCCATTTTTTTCTATTTTTCCAGATTTTTGAAAAATGCTATTTCGTGCGCTTTGATGTTATGGATCTATGATCCAACAACCCAGATCTCTAATTGACACCTTATAACATATATCTAGCCAACAAATTACAACATATAACATCAGATCATATAATTTCTAAAATTTAGGGTTTATACCACTTTTAAGGCTTGATCTTGATTCTGACCTTGTGATCTGATCTAAGCTTGCTATGAAATGGTCATGGCTTTAGCTTCTCACTCTTTCTCACTCTATCTCCCGAATTTTAGAGAGAGAAGGGCTTGGTAGAAAATAAAAAATGTAAGTAGCTTTCTCTCTCTTTAATCTTATAATTTGATATGATTCAATGTATTGGATTGCAATAGATGGCTGATAGATGACACATATCTAGGGCTAGGGCTATTGGTTAGATCACCAACCCAATATCTTGCCAAGATTTACAAGTTACCTTACTAAAAAAATCCAAGAAGGGCATTATAGTCTTTTTGATTTCTAAATTAATGGCATAATGGTCATTGTCCCAAACCCTTAGGGTTTAGGGTTTGGTTAGGGTTTAGAAAAATTTAGGGTTTAAGACTTAAAACCCTTAGGGTTTACAAATTTAATTTTCTAAAATTTCCAATTTCGGTTATAACAATAGAAAATTAATATTTCTAACTTATAATTAAGATTTTCTAATTATATAAAAAATTTCTTAATCACTAATTAAATCTTGCTAATTAGGATTAGTATTTCCTAATTATAATCGCTAACTACGCAATTAGGGTCAATATCACGGATTAGGGTTTACAACTCAAAATTAGGGTTCCTAATAGAAAAATTAATTTTTTTTAAATAGAAATTAAATTTTCATAATTAGATTAGGGTTTTCTAATTACTTACAACTATAAAATTAGGATTAATATTTCTTAATTAATATTAAATCACTAAATTAACACTTAGTTTTTTCCGAATTATAAAATTAGGGTTTCTAACCCAGAAATTAGGGTTTTCAAAAATGTGAAATTAGGGTTTGCTAATAATTAAGATTTTTCATAATTAATATTATAATAAATAACACTTATGCAATATAATAATCATTTAAATTCCCAAATTAGGGTTTCATGTACCGAATTAGGGTTTTGGATTCCCGGAACTGAAATTAGGGTTTCCAAAACCGGTTTCTAGGGTTTCTTATCTGACGTTAGGGTTTTCTAACTGAACGTTGATGTTCTTAATATGTACTTAGAGTTTGTTACAGATATCGTTTATCTGGTCAACCCTTGACCCTTAATCACATACTGAACACATACATAACCATATTCACAGAACATATTCACACAAGTCCTTAATCCTGAATAATTCACCTAAATTCTTCACAAAATTTTGAAATCCTCAAAATTCCATCTTAAAAACATCAAACGCATACACTTATTTTCTGTCTAGGTTCTAATTTTGAACCTTAAATCAATTAATAAAAATTTTAAAAATATTTAAAATTCTCGGGTTGTCACATTCACCCCTTCTTCTAAAAATTTCGTCCCTGAAATTTACCTTACACCCTACACCATACACAGCATCACATGCTATCTAATACATCTCTCACAAGAGTAAAAATTTTCAAATTGTGCTGAGGGGTCATATAGACCATGAACTATTAAGGTTTATAGGTATTACTACCTGCTACCTATTTCAATTAAGAAAAAGGTATTCTACCCCGTACAAAGGTTAACAATATGTTTACAATCACAAAGAAGGTAAACTACCAATGCGGGTACTTTTGATGATCAATCTATTGTACCTTAGTAATCGGAACGACTATATGCGTTCTTAGATTGGAATATTTTATCCAATTAGTATATCCCCATTTTCAGGGTTGTTCACCTCAGACTTATCATAGGATTCCGCACCAAAGTAATTTATTTCGGAAAACTTCTTTCAATGAACACTTTAGAGTTTTCATAACATTAGTCTAGCTGAATCGAATAGCATAGACTCATATCAATAATTCAATTCAATCGAATTATTTAAGTGTAGCCAAACCCCGTTGGCAAATTTAAATTTTTTTTGAAAATATTTTCGAGAATGACGTCATGATGCCGTACTGTATTAACAGTCCGTTTGAGGATGCCGTCATTGTATGACTTTGTCATAACACATCATACAATTGTGGAACAATGATTTTAAATCAAATTCACACTAAGTATTCCTGTATTTACAACTCCATCAAATTTTTGTCATCTCTGCACCAGGTTACATGGTAGATAAGTGATAATTAAAACATATTTTGATATTTCAAATCGTTTGCGTCTAGCTGAAATAAGTAGCATAGACTATACTTTAAACCGTTTCAAAAATGATTACGAGTCTACATATTTTATTTTAAAGGCACATAGTGTATATTTAGCTTGATGTCAAAATTTCAAAGTCTAGCATAGCTAGGAGTTTTGGAAAACTTATTTCTTCACTAGTAATCATTTGCTTAACAATCTATCTGTTCCTATTATCCTCAATATTCTGTTTACACACAACTATACCCAGTTCGTCACACCACACTTATGAGTTCATTTACTTGCCACAATCATATGAGTTTAAGAACTTGTCCTAGTCTGACCTTTGGCGTCCATCGCTGAGGGGTTCATAAATATTTCATATAAATATGAATCTAGAATGTCACATAAGTATGAGTTTTAAGAACTCGTACGTAACCTTATATCCTCTACCTACGACCTATTTATCTGTTATACACATGAGAAAGGAATCACCCTCTTAACATGCATATAGAAAATAGTGTGACACAACATTTCAATGATTATCATTGGCAGAAACTAAGTAGTTATTACACCAAGTACAATTCAGCTCCCATATGAAGAATCATACAACTCAGCTACTGACACGAGTCCTCAATTGAATTCCCCACCTAACACTAACACCCTTCTCAATACGAATTTCATTTAATCTGTATTCATAATCCATAACTCTTTTATGAGTTTTCATAGTACAATTTCATAGTACAACTGCCACACAGCAAACTTTGCTGTAACTTTTCAATCATTAGATTGACTCTTCTTCCTGTTATCACCTTATCAGATCACGGGGTGATCGCATCGTATATATTACGATTCATTTCTATGTCTTGATCGTTTTGTTTTACGATCTTCTATCACTGCACTTTTAGTCTTTTAGACTCTATCTATTCACCACTACTGTTCAACTTTATTATCAGAGTTAGGGAACTCTGTATCTTATAACTCGCCGAGATTCTTCTTTGAATCTTACCGTCTAACTAACTCTATGTGAGTTAGATCTTATTCTAATCAATGCGGTTATTAATCTCAAGTATTCCTACCTAAGGTTCATAACCTACAGCTCTGATACCAACTGTGAGGGCCCCGAATCCAGGTCCAAATCACCTCGGATCCGGTTCGATCATTCTATACAACTATTACTATTTACGGAAGATATAAACATAAATTGTTTATACATTAAACTTACACACTTTTCCCCAAGGTCGAGTAACCTTAACTTAATACACATTTCATAACTTTTTTAACATATAAAATTATTAACATACAATACTTATATAATTTAGCTGCACACATATCCTAACGCTGGAACTGTCTTTAACCTTTCCTTGTATCCGACGCATTCGCCTTAATCTGCAATGTTTTATCATGATATAGCAAGGGTGAGCATTAGGATTGCCCAGCAAGTTTAAGTTCAACAATATAACGATATATCATGATTGAAAAAGTCTAAATAATAGGCTGGCTATAATTCAACAATATAATTGTGAACTAGCAGGAACAAATTTATGACTGAACAAGTATTATACATGAACAAATATATCTGAACCAACTGGTAATGAAGGTGATCAGCCTTTCATACGTGACTTATACATGCAATATGTACAGAGTATAAATTATAAATGGCAATCAGCAATGATTAACCATAAGCATATCCGAATGAAACACTTTTAGTAGAGTTAAGTAAAAATAAACGTGCATGAACAGTTGATTACCGCAACGCAATTTATAACGCTTTATCCGAAGACCTAATATTAGTAATATAGATCTCCAATATTAGAATAATATCATCACAATATAATACTATATATATATATATATATATATATATATATATATACACATAGAATAACCTAAACACATAACCCTATCAGTCTACAACACACATAGGACTCGGTATCAAGTCAAACTATTATAGTCTGAGTTGAACCCGACACAATTCTAACATCCCAACGGTCTAGTCGGACTTTTATCGAGTCTAAGTTCAATTAAACTCTGTCTAAACACTTAACAATTAACTCAGATAATTTTAATATCAGTCAAAATATTTTTCTAAGTCTCATACTAATTTTCAGATAATTATTATCATTTTTCATGATTTTTCAATCATTAAAGTCGTATTTAAATGAATTAAATACCACATAATTCTTTTATCATTAATATTTATTTATTATCAAATATTAATGAAATACATCACATAATATTATAATATATTTATAATATCACAAAGTATTTTTAATACATCAAAATCATATTTATATGATTTTTAAACAGTTAAATTCATTATCCGATAATTACTTTTAATATTAAAATATTAATATTTTCATGACAAAATATCAAAAGTTATATTTTATAACTTAAAACATTTTTATAACACATAAATCATTTTTATATGATTTATAAAGCATTAAATCCATTTTTCCTTAATTTATTTAATATATTCATTAAATAAACTAATTACCATTAATAATAATTTATTAATGAATTTCATCACAAAATATTAAAAGTCACTTAAAATATTTTCTAATACCATAATATAATTTTTCATGAATTAAAACCATTTTTAAATAATTTATTTAATTTTGTAATTAAATAAATTAAATACCATTTATATTCCAAAAATATTAAATATTTATGAAATATACTTAAAATAATTAAAAACTATTTTTCAGAATTTTAAATAACTTTTCAGAATTTATTTTATATTTTTAATAATTGAAAACTATTTTTATCTATTTTTAAATAATTTAATTACTTTTCTAAATAAACTGCCGCTAAAAGAGGCTTAGGCGACAAATCTGTCGCTAAAAGGGTTCTTGAGGTGCTCTTGAGCTTCATGTCAGTGGACAAGGTGATAGGTTTGACCAACGGTAATTCATAGGTCCCGAGTTATCTTGGTTTGATTAAGTGCTCATATTATAGAATTGATGTAATACTACAATCCTAAACAAACAACATAGCTATATTATATCTAATCAGAGAGATCTAGGCTCTCAAACATCTTGTCAGATCATGCCTGGGTTTTCTGGGTAACCCAGAAACCCAAGGCAGTTCGAGTGTCTCCTTTTGAGCTCAATTATATAAGGGTTCTGGTAATTAGGTTAGTGGTTTTATGGTTTTGGTATATAGTCCTTATGTCCGTGTACTACTATATCACATAATATAAACTTAACAACATCACACATGAAACATATGAGCCGGTCAAAGTAGTAGTCCGGACTGTTCGTGAACATTTTTGGGTTTTCCAGAAATGTTCTTGAGCAGTTTAGTCAACGATAGTTTGACCATTAATTTCTACGATTAGGCTGCGGTTCTGAGTGATATAAAGGCATATATGTATAGCCTGCATGTCAGTCTACAAGATACAACCAACAACATCACATAACAACTTAAACATAGTAAGATCTAGCGACTGCAAAACCTTGTCAGGCGTTCTGGAAATTCTGGGTTTACCACTTTTAAGGCTTAATCTTGATTCTGACCTTGTGATCTGATCTAAGCTTTCTATGAAATGGTCATGGCTTTAGCTTCTCACTCTTTCTCAC
Source organism: Panax notoginseng (assembly GCA_016801055.1). NCBI lineage: Eukaryota > Viridiplantae > Streptophyta > Magnoliopsida > Apiales > Araliaceae > Panax > Panax notoginseng. The sequence goes on along the minus strand of CM029022.1, from coordinate 151,517,896 downwards.
TCTATCTCCCGAATTTTAGAGAGAGAAGGGCTTGGTAGAAAATAAAAAATGTAAGTAGCTTTCTCTCTCTTTAATCTTATAATTTGATATGATTCACTTTATTGGATTGCAATAGATGGCTGATAGATGGCACATATCTAGGGCTAGGGCTATTGGTTAGATCACCAACCCAATATCTTGCCAAGAATTACAAGTTACCTTACTAAAAAATCTAAGAAGGGCATTATAGTCTTTTTGATTTCTAAATTAATGGCATAATGGTCCTTGTCCCAAACCCTTAGGGTTTAGGGTTTGGTTAGGATTTAGGGTTTAGAAAAATTTAGGGTTTAAGACTTAAAACCCTTAGGGTTTACAAATTTAATTTTCTAAAATTTTCAATTTCGATTATAACAATAGAAAATTAATATTTCTAACTTATAATTAAGATTTTCTAATTATATAAAAAATTTCTTAATCACTAATTAAATCTTGCTAATTAGGATTAGTATTTCCTAATTATAATCGCTAACTACGCAATTAGGGTCAATATCACGGATTAGGGTTTACAACCCAAAATTAGGGTTCCTAATAGAAAAATTAATTTTTTTAAAATAGAAATTAAATTTTCGTAATTAGATTAGGGTTTTCTAATTACTTACAACTATAAAATTAGGATTAATATTTCTTAATTAATATTAAATCACTAAATTAACACTTAGTTTTTTCTGAATTATAAAATTAGGGTTTCTAACCCAGAAATTAGGGTTTTCAAAAATGTGAAATTAGAGTTTGCTAATAATTAAGCTTTTTCATAATTAATATTATAATAAATAACACTTATGCAATATAATAATCATTTAAATTCCTAAATTAGGGTTTCATGTACCGAATTAGGGTTTTGGATTCCCAGAACTGAAATTAGGGTTTCCAGAACCGGTTTCTAGGGTTTCTTATCAGACGTTAGGGTTTTCTAACTGAACGTTGATGTTCTTAATATATACTTAGGGTTTGTTACAGATATCGTTTATCTGGTCAACCATTGACCCTTAATCACATACTGAACACATACATAACCATATTCACAGAACATATTCACACAAGTCTTTAATCCTGAATAATTCACCTAAATCCTTCACGAAATTTTGAAATCCTCAAAATTCCATCTTAAAAACATCAAACGCATACACTTATTTTCTGTCTAGGTTCTAATTTTGAACCTTAAATCAATTAATAAAAATTTTAAAAATACTCAAAATTCTCGGGTTGTCACATGCATTATACAGGTATCGAACACGAAAAATCAGGTTTCGAACACGAAAAATAGCACTACGTATTATGACACGAAAAATAGCACTACATATTATGACACGAAAAATCAGGTTTCGAACTTTGACACGAGATTAAGACCTCTGTTGTGAGCTTTGAACTGTGATCACTGGTTTGATGTTGTGGTAGTGTCAGCTGAAATAAGAGATAATTTGCATGTTGTTTTACTTGCGTATTTTCTGGAGTATTCACATTTTCATGGTCTCTCTCAGGTTGCAGCAAAGAAACCAAACCCCATGATTTTCCTAAGAGCTTGCGAGTTATTGGATTTGAAACCAGAGGATGTTGTTCATGTAGGAGATAATCGTAGGAATGACATATGGGGTGCAAGAGATGCAGGTTGTGATGCTTGGCTCTGGGGAACTGATGTCCATTCCTTTAAGGAGGTAATTTGTATATTAACTTTTTCCCCCTCGCTATGTAGCTTTGCGATCTGCATATCTTCTCATGTTTTCTGCTATAGCGGTTCAATTGATTATTACAAAGTTTTATTATTACTTTTTGGTACCTCCAAAGTTCTGCATTGTTGTTTTGTTGCATTAGTATACTGTTTATAAAAGTATACATTATTTTTACAAATCTTAGAAAGAAGGAACATGCCGGATATGTCAACGTAATGTCTTTCAACCTTGTATTGGCCACCTTTATCTAGCTTGGTTTCCATACATATGATTTTTCACTGGGTGTGTTATGGTTTAAAGCCTCACAAATTTAAAATATAACAATACCAAGTAATAAAATCATTACATTTTGTGATGCAGGTTGCTCAAAGGATTGGAGTCCAGGTATGAATCAATGGCAATTCAGTTTCAGCACCTAGAAGAATGCTTCCAGTTGTATAATGGCTTTTCATCCATCTTGTACCTCCCCATAAGCAGTTGTACATATTCTCTTCTTTTTGTAATATGTAGAGAGATGAGAGATGTAAGGATGCAACTACTTTGAGAATAAATGATTACTTGGAATATTTGATAAATGATTGAATTTACAACTCTTTTAATCTTTCAGGCTACAATATGTTAATCTTTCAGGCATTAGCATATCGCAGGAGAACCACAACATTTTTTTTCTTTTTTTTAATCTACAACATTTTAAAAACGTTGTGTAAATATGCCTAAACGTTGTCTGATATATTAAACTACAACATTTTTATTCAGAAAAACGTTGTGGAATCATACCTTCTATAACGTTTTTAAGCATCTGTTAATTTATGGAAAACAAATCAACAACGTTTTTTTCTTAAAAAATATTGTGTAATGTGCTTAACTACAACGTTTTAAAAACGTTGTGTAATGGTGTCAAATAGATGACACCCTTAACCACGACGTTTTTCTAACTGAAACCATAATTTTTTTTCCGCGTTATCTATTTACTGTTTTGTAGTAGTGAATCTTGCATCATAATAGCAAGATCAAAGCCCCAGAAACTCTTGTCAAGCGTGTTCTTGAGTTTCTGGGCTGCCCAGAAACTCAAGCAGTGCCAAGGGTGCTAGTTTGAAGCTTTAAATCTTTGATTTCTAGGTCTTGTTTTAGTGAGGTAAAGGTCCAAGCCTATAGTCCATATGTTAAGCTACACATATCATTCACTATTACAGTCTAACAACATCACATGAGATAAACATAAGCAGGTCAAAGTCTGACAAAAACAACGATTCATGAATAATCTGGGTTTTCCATATTGTTCATCCGGCTGATGGTTAATGCTATTTTGACCAACCATAACTATGATCCTGCACAAGATCTGCTTGTTCTAAGGACTTTAGTGTGTATCCTATATACCAGTCTACAATATCTAACCAACAACATGGCCAAAACAACAAAGATCAGCAAGATCAGAGGCTTTGAAAATCTTGTCAGACCTTCTGGGAAAATTCTGTGTTACCCAGAAACAGTTTTCGTGATCGGTCAACGAGGTTTAACTGCACATAACTTACGATCTAGACATGCTATGACCCTATTTTCAATTCCAGATCCCAATCTACATGACATACTACACATATATAACTTCGAACACCATAAATCAGTAACACAAAAGAATCTAGAGTCCCTGACATTTGCTTGTCAGACGACTCATGAAGGTTCAAGAACAATTTCTAAAAACTTGATTTTTGTACATCTACATGATATGGATCCATGATCCAACAGCCCAGATCACTATGTGACACCATCTAACACATATTTAACCAACAAACAACAACATTAACTACAATCTTTAAGATCTAGAAATTTTAGGGTTTTTATACCTTTCTAATGCTTGATCTCAAATCTGATCCTTCTGATCTGATCTTGGAATGCTAACACCGGATCTTAGCTTTGTATCTTACTCTCTCTCACTCCCCATTTTCGGATTTTAGAGAGAAGTTCTTGGAGAAAAATGAAAATGAAAGTAACCTTTTTCTCTCTCTTAATCTATATAAATGACTTGATTCAATGTATTTAGTGGCAATTGATGGTTGGTAATTGACACATAGCTAGGGCTAGGGCTAGGGTTAGTCACCAACCCAAAATCTTGGCAAGATTTGCAAGCTACTTATTAAAAAATTGCTAAAAGGGCAAAATAGTCTTTTAGCTTACTAATTTAATGGCATAATGGATATTTGCTACAACCCTTAGGGTTTAACCCCTAGGATTTGACGCCTAGGGTTTAACCCTTATGGTTAAAACGTAAGGTTCTAAAATTTTTATTTTTTAGGATGTCCAAATTAGGTTTCCAAAATAGAAAATTAATATTTCTAAATTATAATTAGAATTCTATAATTATATTAAGATGTACTAATCATTATTTAAGCATGCTAATTATGATTAACATTTCTTAATTAAAATTGCTAATTTAGCAATTAAATTTCAAAATTATGAATTAGGGTTTTCAGCTGAACAATTAGGGTTTTCTAATAATCAATTAGGGTTATCCCTAATTAAACATATAATCAATAACATAAAAACCTTTATACTTATCTTCAAGCTCCCAAATTAGGGTTTTCAACTTCCGAATTAGGGTTTCGGATTTTCGAAACTGAAATTAGGGTTTTCAGAACCGGTTTTTAGAGTTTCTTATAAATCGTAAGAATTTTCGAACTAAACGTTGACGTTCTTAATATAATATTAGGGTTTGCCACTGATATAGGTAATCTGGTCAACCCTTGACCCTTAACCACATAATGTACACATATAATACCATATACACAGAACATATTCACGTATACCCTTAATCCTTAATAGTTCACCACAAAAATTTTAAATTCACAAAATTCCTTATCAGAAATCTCAAATCCATTTATTTACACTACACCAAAAAATGGCCTCTAGCGAAGGAAATTTTATGAAGAAATTTATTTCTTAACCTGGGGAGTTGTTTAGCGAAAGAACAGTGAAGGAAAAAAGTATAGTGACAATATAGTTATTAGCGAAAGAAACATCCTTCACAATTTATATTTTTTTCCTCACAAAATTGAGGTGATAAAATGCTTTTTGGTGCCAATTTATAATGAAATTTAGTATGGAAAAAAATTTATTAGTGAAGGAATTATTACTTACTATATATTATTATTCAGAGTTTTTTTGTAAGAGATAAAATCGGTCGCTAATTTATTTTGAATAATTTTTTAGAATTAATTATGGTGAATATAAATCAATACCTTATTATATATAATGTCAATAAAAGCTATCGGTTCGATTAAAGAACTCAGCTTTCAATTTAACAACTCGTCGAGTCAACCCTTAATTAAGTAAGAGTTAACTCGCTTATTTCCTTTCTCCCCTTAAATTCAATATATTCGTCTTAACTCACCCATATACAGATAGTCTCGATTTTCTTCCTCTTCCTCCTCCTCTTCCACTTCCACTCCCACTCCCACTCCCCTTTAGTTCCAATCAATCCGTCTGCTATTATTCTTCATCACCAAATTTCGTAGCCAAATCTTCATCGCAAATCTCTTTTAAACATCCTTGGCCGATCTAAGCTAGCGCCGCTCATCTAGGGCACTCAAATGGCGTCTCATTGTCTGCCCTAACGGTGGAGTTTAAGTATACCTCAAGATCAATCCCCTTTGCTCACGACACAGCAAACCCAGCCACAAAAGGTAGAAAGTGATGATGATGGTGTCACGAATCTAGATAAAACCCTTCAGAAGTTACTCTTTTCTAACCCTTCAGAAGTTACTAGTATATCGATATCTGCATAGGGCATATGCACTTAAGCAGGGGAATGACAGTTTTTTGATGCGCGCATGTACTTTTGTGCAGATATGACTATTCTGGATAAGGGCAATCCTCTAGGAAGGTGTGGCAATTTGAAATTTTCAGTATAGAAATATTATAAGTTATATGGTGACTTGAGCTGCTGAAAGCGCCATCTTTTTTTAAAAAAATTTCATCGTGTATGTGTTGTTATGTATGCTTTTGGTGTATGTGATGGGTTAATTCATATTACTGGGGCAATTCCAAAAACTTGTGGTATTTTAATATGTTACCTAGTTACAGTACTTGGATATATACTTCTTCAAATATTGTCTCATAATTTAGTCTTTGACATCAGTTTTTGGTTTAAAAATTTCTGATTGCTATTGGTGGAGGTTACTTTTACAGTTTGGATATTTGTTTGTCTGATTAAAGTAGTACTTGCTATTGATTTTCTTTTCCCCCCATTAGTTGGTTTGCTTCTTCATTAAATTACAAGTAAAAAGGTTGGGGAGTGTGCTTCAATGATTTAAGGATGATAATACTGACGATAGTACTGCTAAAGTGAATGAAAATGTGAAAGCATTTTGCTGTTTCTTAAATTTATAGATGTTTGATTTGCTTTTCTATATCTTGACCAGCCACAAAAAATTCATAATTTATGACCTATTCAATATTACTTCTGGACATACAAAGTTGGTTTTATCAGATGGGTATACCCTTTCTGCTCTAGAATTTAGATATTGAGCCCTTTAGGATTATGATTATTGCTTATTTGGATTCTTGTAAAAAGTAGCTCCCTTGCTTTTCAGATTTTGCAAAAATCTGAATACTTGGGCCAATCCAAAGGCTGAAAGTTACTTCTTGATTCTGAAAGTAATAATAGATTCACAATGCCAATCCAAGTATATTACTGAAAGAAATTGACTTGATAGCTTGTATTAAAGAAAATAATACTCCTAGTTCTTGTAATGTGATCATCACTTAAAGATATATTGACCTTTTGATTTTGACTTCTCAAACTGTAATCTTAAACATTAATTTGTCAAAATAATTTTAGGTTCTGCACAACTGGCTTTCCAAGTGATATTGTTGTTGAAGTTGGGGATATGTCGTTCCATCTCCACAAGGTAACATATTTTATATCTTTGAATAAATGCTTGTTTAGCTGATTGTATCTAACAAAATACAAGCTCTGAACTAATTAATTAATTTTGTATTTTATCAAATGTTCAACGTATTTATTGAAGCACTTGTTTCTTTATCCATACCACTTAACGGTATGTGCTATTTCGATGATCCTGGTTACCGCTGTAGTGAGCTAACTTGCTTTGCCATGTTAAATGGTGCAGGCCCTAATGACCATTCCATTGCCCAAATTAAGGATGTTTTTCGTGATAGGTTTAGAGCAGTAAAAAACACTGTCGAGGATGAGTCAGTTGTACTAGTAAGTTGTTTACTGCTTATTTTCAAATGCTTCTACTATTTTTGATTGCACTTACAATCATTGCTAAGATCTAGTTGGCTAAGTCAAATTATTATTATTATAATTACTGTTATTATTATTATTATTGTTATTATTATGATATATATATATATATATATATATATATATATATATATGTATTGAACAGCAGAACTCCTAGTTCTGCAAGTTGTATAAAGAAGCCACATATGAGTCAGAGTTCAGAAAAACTGAAGGCAATTAACAATCTAAGAGTTTCAAATTTAAAAGAATGGTAAAAATTAACAGTATGCTTCTTGATGCAAGTTGTAAGCCCATATTTTAGTTCCTATCAATTACAACACTTTGTTCCCATGCAAGACTCTGCCAGTGCCTCATAAAAAAAATTTTTACAATGGCAAACTCATATAGCATGTTACGGAGGTGAGAATTAGAATTTGTGATAACTGATAGTTGTTATTAACATCGCCATGCTGCATAAAAAAATATAATTCCACATGCATTAACAAGTTTTCTTTGCTGAATGAGGGAAGTAAATGGGTAGTGTATTTGTAGTCTTGAATTCCTGCTTCTTATGCATGTGCATTATTAATTACTAGATTTGGTTTGTTACATTTGCTTGGACTTCGTTTTTCTAATATATGAAAAATATACATATGATTTATCTATCTGTCTATATAATTTGCTATAATCTGCTGCCAGCGTTCTTCTTGTTCATATTCAGATGATGGAAACTCTAATTCCTAGGCTATTTTACAACGTTGTTCACTTTGTTAAATAATGTTGTTATATGTTGTATATGTTTGAAATGGATTTTATTGCAGAGCTCAGACCTGGTCATAGAAGAGAATATAGTAGGGAGTTGAAAATGTCACTGATTTCATGTCCTATGTTTTGTAGACGACCAACTCTCCCAGCCAGTATAGAGGAATTTCACATGCTATCCCGTTTGCTAACTGTACTGAGGTATGTGCATAGGCTATTTGTCACCCGTCTTGCTCAACGCAATCATTTGTATGTGTAAACTAAGCAGATAGTGTCAAATTTTTCACCCCGGTTCAAGGTAAAATATCACAGCTCCACAAGTTCTCAAATAGTAGCTCGATTGTGCTGCTAATAGAATTGTAGTGTTGGATATTCTTTTAACTTTGATAACAAGAACTCTGAATCACTTTATTTTGGGTTGCAGACAACCTCAATCCTCAAGGCTACCTCTTCGATTTCTCATCCTTGGCAGATACCTGGAAACACGGGATGCATTGCTATAACTTATGTAGCATCAGCTATTGGGCTACACCTAGTTGAGGTAGCTACTGCCATTTGTCATTTGATGAATATCCATGCTTTTCCACCTAGCATGATGATGAATAAGATGATTTTCTTATAGTTTTTTTTCTTTATAAAGTTCTTCATTTAGTTTTCCTCATCAACTTAGCCTGCATAGGATATGCTTCCAAATTCAGGTATTTACTAATACTGAATAACCATGTCAGCGGCCCTATCATTAAGGATTTGTCATTCAGGTATCTCCATGTCAGCGAAATTGTGGTGGTAATTGAACTGATGGGAATAGCACGTGTGTATTTCAGTAAACTTTATTTTTAATGATTCTATATAGTATATAAAGTACATATATATTCCCTTGAACTACTCTCATTATATGTTGCTCTACTGTGAAACTTTGTCTTCGATTCAGTGCTAATTATTGTTTCATTCCTAACATTCAGTGTAGAAAATAGAGGTAGACTCGCTAAAGAATTGAAGCGGGCAGATGCAGTTGTGCTAACTTATGCTTGTGATCAGCTTGCCACTCTTGATCGCTTGAGTACATTCACTACTAGAAAATCAAGATAAGGCGACGAGCTATAGCGATGGTCGGTGCGGAACTGACGTTATGGTGGTGAGACTGGCCTTCAAACCAGACCTCTCACACTCTTTCTGTACCATGTTGGTCTACTTCATCTTTCATGACAAACCAGACCTTTCTGCCACCACCTTCTCCTATCACTTTATCTGTGGCTAGCAGGATAAAGAATTTTGGATGGCTTAATACAGTAAGCAATGCTGCAACCTCAGCTGCAGGAAAGGTGTCAGTACCATTTGGTGGTGTTACTGCAGTTTTTCACAGTTCTGTACGTCACAATTCACTAACTTCCCTCTTGCATGCAAATGCATTGGAGCACCTAATGGTTTATACTCCTTCAGGTAATGTAATTCAATATGAACTGCTACCTTCAGTGGGGGAGAACAAAGTGAATCTTCTTTGAGAAAGATACTGATGGTCATGATAGTTGAAAGTGTCCACAATATCATAACAAGCACAACACATAACAGATGTTAGTGAAAGTAGAGTTCGTCTAATTTTTTTGTGTGGGTATGTTCCTATATGGCCTCGTGAATCTATTCATTGGTTCCTTTTCATGTGAATTGCTTTTCCTTCACTACACATTTTCCCATCTTGTGTTTCTTATTTCTTATGGTTTTAATTTTTCTAATTTTGGTTATTGTAACAATTTAGATTTGGCAAAGGGTGATTCAAATCTAAGCATGCATGGAAGAAGTTGGTAAGAATACTTTGTCTTTTTTGATTATATGTTAATTATTTGTTTTTGGTATTGAGGAAGAAAAAATTGTGTATTGAATATGTTCCTTTGTCTTTGTAGTTTTTTATTTTTGTTATTAAAAAAATAATTTGTCATGCGATTTTGGTTTATGTTTTGTAATTGTGTTATTTTTGTTTCATTGTGAGTCAGTTGTGTGTGTTTGTTTGATTACATGTGTGTGTGTTTGTTGGGCTGTGAGATTCTATATCTGGTTTGGGTGTGGGTTTAATTTTTTTAGCTCTGTTTTGGGTGTGGGTTTAATTTTTTTTTAATAGCTATTCTGTAGATGCATAATGCTTTATGTGGACAGATTTTGTTCCAATCGGTGCTAGTTCACAGACCCTAAACTAAACCCGAAAGAATAAAAATATGCACCTAAATTTCCTCTGGAATATAGAGGGAACCGGATTTTGTGTTGGGCGGGCAATTATATTTTTGCATTTATAAACTACTTATATTTTATATACTTAACAGCTTGTGGTTTTAATTTCTACACCAATATACTTTTGTTATTTAATTTCCATCTGTATTATTATTTTATAGCAGATATCCTTACGAAGAAGCAGGGCAGATTCTTATGGCTTATGTATTAGTGACAAGTCTTCGCAGCAATATCTACCAATGTACATTTTAATTTTTGTAATTGTTATATTCTGTTCTTTCATTTTGTTGAACTGTTTTCTTAATTTAAGTTTTGCCAGTTAATCTTTTGTTATTTATGTTTGTAAAATTGGGGTTTGATACTTTTCTTGCATGAAGAGGTTTTGATACTTTTCTTGCATAGTGAAATTAAGGGCTCAACCTTTTTGCTTGAAGACGAGGATAATGAGGAGCTGACAATTACTACGCCTTATAGCTAGAGATTTTCTTCCTTGTGTAATATATGTGGATACATATTGTAGGTGATATGACACTTGCTTTTGATAACAAGTCTTGTAATTTTAGTGTGTATATTGACTATACTAGCTTTGTATATATTATATACTTTTGAAATGATATAATAATTAGTTTCTCAATTAGTATATATAAATTTTATGTGCAATTTTTTGTTATTTATATTTTAATGAGATATTATAATGAAGAAATGGACATTAATGAAGGATTATTTTTCTCACTAAAATTTATTTTAGTTAATTAGTTAGTCATCAATGAAGGATTATTTTCCTCACTAATTTGAATTTGTTCTCCACAATATATTATTTGTGAGGAAATAAAGTTATTCATTAATTTTAAATAGTCCTTAAAATATTATATGTGAAGGAAACCAATCTTTCATTAAATAACAATATTTCATTACTAAATACAATTTGTGAATAAAAAAGTTATTCACAATATATCATTCACAAAAAATATTTAGTTACTACTTAGCGAAGGATACCCAATTGTGAGGAGGTCTAGCGCGAGCACTCGTGTAAAGAAAATATTTCTTCGCAATAAATTACTTGTGAGTGATATAGGGCCTCTAGTGAAGGATTTGTCCTTCACTAGATGTCATTTTTGGTGTACTGTTATTTTCTGTCTAGGTTTATTATTTAACCTTAATTCAATATTTTAATATTTAAATAATCATCTAAATTCTCGGGTCGTCACATAAAAGCTCATTACTGGGCCTTGCCCTGCACCGACATTGTGGCGCCGGTTCCCTTCCTTCCTCTCACGCTGCGACGCGAGTCTTCAGCAACTACTTCCCTGGCCTGGCGATGCGGCACCGAGTCCTTCACTAACTCTCGCGCTGCGGTGCCAGTTAATAGTGCATGGCATCCCGAGCTGGCGCTGCGGCGCCGAGCAAGAAACCTAGAAAAATTTCTAAGTCTTTTACAAGCTTGAATCGCTTACTTTGAAATTTTGTAACTTATTCGTTATAACTCGGAACAAGATTGTTCCAAAGTCGGAATGAGATTGTTCCAACTTATTCGTTATAACTCGGAACGAGATTGTTCCAAAGTCATTCTCTTCCTTGTCTTACGTACTTCAATACCCCTTGGATAGAACTTTGTTCTGAATTCGCTAACGTGTCATTCGATTGGATTGATCTTCGTCCTTCATTCGTTTTACGTTTTTAACGCTCTTCGTTCGTTCGTCCGTAATCTGGTCATCCGAACTCGGAACTCGTTCGTTCTTGAGTCCACGACTCACATTTTCTACGTTCTCTTACATTCTTATGAAACCCTACACGTTTGGTTTCATTTACTAACTTTCTAATTCTCGTTCGTCTTTTACGAAGTTTTTGCCATGACTTCGTTATAGCTAAGTTTTAATCCATTCTTCATGAACGTTTCTACCGTTCCTAACCAAGCAATAGGCATCTAACTTATACGCGATGATTTTAAACTTGTCCATCAACAACAATTATCCTACGATGGTTTTAAATTTGTCAATCAACAACGTTCTTCGTGTTCTTTGTTCGTTCTTCATTTTTAATCGATATTTTGATTACGATTTCACTTTTTATTGGAATTCGATGTTATAAAACACCATTCCTTACTTATTTCACCGAATCGTTCATATGATTCACTCAGATCGTTCTAATTCATTACGAATCTTATACTTCCTTATAAAATTATTTACTAAACTTCTAATTCTTGATTCTTCAGTTTCTCATGATTTCAATCATATGAAATCATTTCTAACATCTTTTACTTCTTATTCTCATTAAGTTATGTTTTAAACATATAAAACTTAAAGAAAATTATATAGAAGTTAGGTTTTGAATTACCTTCCTTCTTTAATCTCCTTCCGTCAGACAAAGTTTGCTCACGAGCCAACTTCTCCTCTTCCTTTCCTCTTCTTCCTCCCATCTGAACCCTCTCTCTCTCTCTCAAGTTGTAGGATTTTCAAAATCTTGAATAAATGAATTAAGCTTCCTATTTATAAAAAACCAAGGCTAGGGGCAAAATAGTCATTTCGCCCCCCAAACCTCCTTACTATTCACACCTCCATACTATTCCCACCTCCTCAATACACCTCCTTACTATTCACAAAACTTCCCTTTGAAGTTTCTGTGACACCCCAAAATCCTGGTACTTCATTTCCTCAAGATTTGGTGTTCACGTAATCAAAACATTCATTACTAACTACCCAATTGATAAAATTGAATAAATAAAACCTGCCCATACAGGATTAAACTTAAATCAAAATCTCCCAGGTTATCTAACCTTTACAAACATTCATTCATGCGGAAAATAAATTAATATAAACTTCATTACAATCCTTAAACAAGTCTGAAAATAAACTATTCAATCTATTACAGGTCTTCAGCATTGTTTCATCTTTCCTTTCCCTTTACTGGTGCTAGGTACATCACCAGTTTCAACCTTAGCTGTAAGAAATTTTACAGGCAAGAGTGAGCAAACAAGGCCCACTTGAAATAATAATAAATAAATCAGTTAACTTTACATCATGTACCAACATTAGGTTTAATAGAACTGAACAATAAATTCTATTACTTTCTAAAAACTTTAATCAATTACTGAGGGTCTATTGACCACGAATCATGTCCACAGTTATAAGTAATTTTTCAACTTAAACTTTAACAGTCATAAGACTATAAGGACTTCACGTACTTAGGGGGATCAACCCTTCGTACAATGTATTGTGCACAATCATTTCAACGCTAAGCGTAACCTCTTATAAAAGAGTTGTTCTTCTCAGTATTTAGAATACAAGTCCGTACCAAAGTGAGTTTGGTTTGGATACATCATGGGATAATTTAGAATTTAACGGTAATCAACTAAGGGTTAGTTGATTACAAACAACATAACTGTATACTATAGAATAATCATAGTTGAATTGATATTTATAAACTAACATCATGCTTTAGGAATAATTTAATAGCATAATCATGGAATAATCATAACATGCATCCTCATAAACCAATAGATACACGAGCTTAATCAACAATAAACAATCTAACTCTACGAAAGTGTAAAGTTAGCAATTTGTACAATTGAAATGGAATTAAAGCGATAATGTGTTTAACGAATTCAAACTTGCACAATGAAGTTTGGAGTTAGAGAACTTGCATAAGTATAACATAACAGTGAAAAGTAACCTTGCTGAATAATAAAGTAGAAAAGGTTAGGGAACTTGCCTCGCGTGTAGGTTAAACAATTACTATTCACATTCACCCCAAGTCCTACACATATCATATGCATTGATAATACACATTAGTTACACTAACATTACCTTTATGAGTTCCTTTATTACTCTTAGTATAGCTACTAACTAAGTTTAAGTTTAAACACAGCACATCTTTCATGAATATTACATTTTAGCTTTATTACAACTACCTAAATGATCATGCCATTACACCACGTGTACATTAACAACTTGATATAACATCCTAATACATGTCCAACATGTTATCATTAAGTTATACTAATACCCAAAGGGTTGCACTTGCATACGTGCATCCCGACGCCCTCCGATTGGCTCCAAATACACAACAGTCATAAAGATGACCATTTTGACTACTGTTACAGACCTCAAATAAAAAAACTTAAAGAATAAAAGTTGTAGGTCTACTCGTCCTCTTTCCGAATCATCTTGAATTACCTAAATCGGAGTTCGTATGAAAAAGTTATAGCCGTTTTACTACAGGAGGCCAAAACTGCCCAACTAGGCCACTTTTCCGGCGCCGGGGCGCGGAACAGTGGCGCTGGGGCGCGGGCCACGGCGCTGGGGCGCGGGACACGGCGCTAAGGCGCCACTAAAGTACTACTGGAGTCGCGCCGCGGCGCCAGACTCCAGAATCCGGCGACAGCCTCGGCAACAGTACCAGAAAAACCAATTTGACCAAAAAGCTCGAATCTAATAAGTCGATTATCATGTAAATTGCATATAGACATCATATAATCGTATACTAACGACTTCTAACATGTTTCTACTCATCAATTAGCACAAACATCAAATATTCAACACCCAATTTTAATATTTTTAGCAAAACTCTATATTTTGATATTTTTTCATGAAAACCAATACTGTGATTTTGTTATTCAATCAAAACAGAAATTTTCAAGCATCATGATTATGATTTTACACTCTAGCAATTCTTATAATCAATTTATCAATACAACAACTAATTAAACCTTAATTTCCATTTTAAAAATAACCCATTCTCATTCATAAAATTCTCTGTAAAACAATTTCTTCATAAAATATATACATACATGAATTAAACTCTATATAATCATGCATAACTCATGAAACACATCTACAATTGCTAATTATATAAACTTATAACCAAAACAACCAAAATTTCTTTTCATAAATTTTTCACAGAAACTTTTTGGGAAAAAAAAAACTTTTAGAGTTTTGTAAAGAAGAAGATGGCCTACCTTGGATTATGAAGAAGATGATGGTCCTAACTCTTTGATTGTCAAGCTTTTCTCCAAAACCTGTTAATAATCTCTCAATTCTCTCTAGAATTCTCTCACTTTTCTTCTTTTCTTCTTCTTCTTCCTCTGAGTTCTTTCTTTCTCTATTTTCCTTCTTCTGAACTCTTTTCTCTCTCTAACATACGTACTAAAATATAACGTATATAATTATAATTATAATAATTGTATATTATAAATATAAGATATATAACTGACATCAGTTAAAGGTTTTGAAAATCAAAAGCCATAAGGCTTGTTTGGTTACTCTAAATAAAATAACTCATTAATCTTTATGCCTTGTTTGGTAAAACTCAATTAGATAAAGAGTTATTATGCCATAAGACATGTTTGGTAAAACCACATTAAACTCTTTTAATTTATTTTGGTAACTCCTATATAGCAAGGTTATTAGTCACACCTTTATTAAATTAATAAATCAATTAAACGCTAATCTATTAAATTACTTTAACACATAAACAATTATAATTCTTTTTACAATTATAATTTCATTTAATCAACTGACATTTCAAATTATAATTTCTCATTTAAATATTATTATTTATTTAAAATCATTATAAGCTCTCTAGCTTATTAAATTAAACTCCATTATTATAAAATCTCATAATAATTAATTTATTTAGCTCCTTACTTATTTACTCAACAAATAATTAATTAAATCACATCAACTCAAATTGCCATATAATTCAATAAATATTTAATATTGCCAATAAATATTTAATATTTAATATTTAATTATTTATTCAACAAATAATTAAATAAACCACATCACTCAAATTGAACAATTATTTATTCAACAATAACATATCCAATAAATATTTATATAAATCAATAAATATTTATAACTTACATTAAAAAAAAATATGGAATGTTACATCATTCCCCTCTTAAAAGGATTCTGTCCTCAGAATCACAACTCAAACAACACATTCGCTACATTCTTCCCTACTTACAAAGATTCTGTCCTCAGAATCGAAGACACAGATTAAACAAATAACTCAGGGTATTCTTTCAATATTTTCTCTTCGAGTTCCCACGTTGCTTCTTCAGCGTTGTGGTTCCTCCAAATCACCTTCACAGAAGGTATCACTTTATTCCTGAGCACTTGTTCTTTCCTGTCGACTATCTGGATAGGAATCTCTTCATAAGACAAATCTTTCTCGAACTGCAACGGTTCGTACTCGATTACGTGCTTGTAATCGGGTTTATATGGTCGTAACACCGAAATATTAAAAATATTATGAATGTTTTCCAACTCTGGAGGTAGAACTACCTCATAAGCCACTTCTCCCACTCTTCGCAGCACTTCAAAGGGTCCAATAAACCTCGGACTTAGTTTTCCCTTTTTACCGAAACGAATTTTCCCCTTCCAAGGAGAAACTTTTAGGAATACATAGCTTCCTACGTCAAATGCACGATCTTGCCTGTGTTGATCAGCATACTTCTTCTGTCGGTCTTGAGCTGCTACTAATCTTATCCTGATGAGTTTGATAACCTCAACAGTTTGTTGCACCAATTCTGGTCCTAACAGTTGACGTTCTCCAACTTCATCCCAGTACAGTGGAGTTCTGCACTTTCTGCCGTATAACGCTTCGTAAGGCGGCATGCCGATGCTCGCGTGATAACTATTATTGTAGGCAAATTCCACCAACGGTAATTGCTCTTCCCAGCTTCCTTTGAAATCCATGACGCATGCTCTCAACATATCTTCTAATGTCTGGATCGTTCGTTCGCTTTGGCCATCTGTTTGCGGATGATATGCCGTACTCATTCGCAACTGTGTTCCCATACATTCTTGTAGTCTCTTCCAGAAGTTTGATGTGAACCTCGGATCTCTGTCTGACACAATTGACACTGGAACTCCATGTCTTGCAACGATCTCTTTAATATATAGTTTTGCCAGCTGATCAAGATTGAATCTAATCTTTATTGGCAAAAAGTGTGCAGATTTTGTCAGTCTGTCTACTATTACCCAAATCGCATCGTATCCTTTCTGAGTAGTTGGAAGACCCACCACAAAATCCATCGTGATATGCTCCCACTTCCATTCCGATATTTCCAACGGTTGAAGCAATCCGCTGGGTCTTTGATGTTCGGTTTTTACTCTCTGACATGTTAAGCACTTTGCTACACATTCCGCGACATCCCTTTTCATATTTGGCCACCAAAAATGTCGGCGCAAATCTTGATACATTTTCGTGCTCCCTGGATGAATTGAATATTTTGAGCTATGAGCTTCGATCAAAATTTCTTCTTTCAGTTCTGGTGCTGCTGGAACCCAGATCCTTCCCTCAAACCGTAGTAACCCTTCGGTGTCGATCTTGTATTTTACATCACCGCCTTCAATCAAATTCTCTTTGATTTTCGCACACTCTTCGTCTTGTAGTTGGGCACTCTTCACTTTGTCCATTAAAGTTGGACCAGCTTCTATCTGAAATAATTGTTCGTCGGATTCCTGTGGAAATTTGATTTCCAGTTCTAACTTTGTCATTGCTGAAATGAGCTCCTCCTGAGTTGTTAGCAGCATTAATTTCTCCCGACCTTTCCTACTTAAAGCATCCGCAACCACATTCGCTTTGCCCGGATGATAAAAGATCTCACAATCGTAATCTTTTATCAGTTCCATCCACCTTCTCTGACGCAGGTTCAAATCTTTCTGAGTGAAAATATACTTCAGACTTTTGTGATCTGTGTAGATCTCACATTTCTCTCCATAAAGATAGTGTCTCCATATCTTGAGAGCAAATACCACTGTAGCCAATTCCAAATCATGAGTCGGATACCCTTTCTCATAATCTTTCAATTGTCTTGATGCATAGGCAATAACTTTGCCGTTCTGCATAAGAACACAACCTAACCCTTTGTGTGAGGCATCACTATACACCACAAAATTTCCTGTATTATCTGGTAGGGTTAACACAGGTGCCATACTTAGCTTTTTCTTCAAATCTTGGAAGCTCTCTTCACACTTTTCTGTCCAAACGAATTTCACAGCTTTTCGTGTCAAATTTGTTAACGGAGTGGCTATCTTAGAAAAATCTTGAATGAATCTTCTATAATAACCGGCCAGCCCCAAGAAACTCCTCACCTCCGAAGGTGTTCTTGGTTGTTCCCAATTGATTACAGCTTTCACTTTCGATGGATCTACTGAAATCCCATCTTTGTCAATCACATGACCCAAAAATTGTACACGGTCGAGCCAAAATTCACACTTAGTGAATTTCGCGTACAACTTTTCCTTTCTTAGTGTCTCCAATGTCAGACGTAAATGTTCCACGTGTTCTTCTTGAGTTTTGGAATACACCAGAATGTCGTCGATAAACACCACTACGAACTTGTCTAAAAATGGTTTAAATACCCTGTTCATCAAATCCATGAACGCGGCAGGGGCATTTGTTAACCCAAAAGACATCACCAGAAACTCGTAATGTCCATACCGAGTTCTGAATGCCGTTCGTGGTATATCCTCCTTCCTCACTTTCAACTGGTGATACCCACTTCTCAAATCAATTTTCGAAAAGTATTTAGCACCCTTCAATTGGTCAAACAAGTCATCTATTCTTGGCAACGGGTATTTGTTTTTAATAGTGACTTTGTTTAACTCCCTGTAATCAATGCAAAGACGCATTGACCCGTCCTTCTTCTTCACGAATAAAACTGGCGCTCCCCACGGCGATACACTTGGTTGAATATACTTCTTGTCTAGCAGTTCTTGCAACTGTACCATCAGTTCCTTCATTTCTACCGGAGCCATTCTGTACGGAGCCTTTGATATCGGTGCTGTTCCCGGCACTAAGTCGATCACGAATTCAATTTCTCTGTCCGGCGGAAGTCCTGGCAAATCTTCTGGAAACACGTCTTCGAATTCTCTCACTACCGGTATTTCTTCTAATTTCACACCTTTCTTCTGAGTATCGACTATGTAAGCTAAATAGCCTACACAACCTTGACTCAACAACTTCTTGGCCTGCATAGTCGTCAGACATTTCATTTGTCTTGGCGACTTGCTACCATAAAATACTACCTTTGACGGAGTCATAAGGTTTACACACTTCTTTTGGCAGTCAATTACTGCTCCATAATTGAACAACCAATCCATTCCCAAAATTACATCAAATTCCCCGAGTCTAATCGGAATCAAATCTACTAACAAGATATTCCCCTTAATGTTTACCCTACAGTTCTTGTAAACGAACCTAACAGGGATTATTTCCTTATTCGCAATTTCTATGTTCAAAGGAAAATTCAGTTCTTCTCTAGGCAATTCGAACCTCTTGGCAAATTCATCAGATATAAACAAGCAAGTAGCACCCGAATCAAATAATACATATGCCTTAATATCATTGATTGGGATAATACCTGACACCACATCTTTTGATTGCACAGCATCTTGCACAGTCATGTTGAAGGTTCTGGCTGTGGGTTTGTTTGATGCTGCAGGTCCTGTAATAGCCCACGTACCTCCATTGTTACCTCCTCCATTGTTTCTAGTTGTCCCTCCCTCCTTCTTCTTAGGGCATTCACGAGCAAAATGATCATTGGATCCGCACGTGAAGCACGCCTTCTTCTTTGGTTGAGTGCAATTTGGGGCGATGTGACCCTCCTGGCCACAATTGTAGCAAACTCGTTTCCCCATCAAGCACGCACCCTTGTGAAATTTCCCGCATGTCGCACATGCTTCAAACTTTTTGTTTTGCTGGTTACCCTGCTGGTTTCCAGCTCCCCCGTTCCCATTCCACTTCCTCTTCAAGCTGTTGTTGTTGCTGTTGTTGTTGTTATTTCCACTGCTGCCACCTCCATTCTTCATTTCATTCTCATTCTTCTTCTTCTTTTGTTCCTGGTTGAATTTGGTCACCGCCTCTCCTCCACCTTCAGCGAGTATTGTTTTCTCCATTACTGCTGCAAATGTCTTCAACTGGAACAGGGAAACCCTACTGTACAGCCAGGGCTTCAGTCCCTGTTCAAACCTCTTCGCTTTGCGTTCGTCTGTGCTAACCTGATATGGCGCAAACCTCGCCAACTCGTTGAATTTTGCGGCATACTCGGATACCGACATCGTCCCTTGCTTCAGCTCCAGAAACTGTACTTCCAGCTGACTCTTTGAACTCTCCGGGAAATAGGTCTCGAAGAACAGTTCCTTGAACCTATCCCAGGTCATCACTCCTGGCCCTTCCCGAGTTTTATTGGCTTGCCACCAATAACTAGCTTCTGCTTTCAACATGAAAGTTGCGAAAGCAGTCTTCTGCTCATCCCCTACCCTAGCGACATCGAACACCTTCTCTATTTCCATAATCCAGGTTTGTGCCTCGAACGGATTCATTGACCCACGAAATTCAGGTGGTCCGACCGCCTTAAACTCCTTAAACGTTGTGCCTTGGTTTTGAGGTTGATTCTGCAATGCTCCTGTCAATAGTGCCACTAGTTGTTGAACGGGATTCGCATCAACACTGTCATTAGCTTCTTCGGTGGTTCTCTGTCGTGTTGGTTGACGTCTGGGAGGCATTTTCTGTTAAAGAAATCATCTATTAGACCACTACTCAACTTCTTTACGTATTTCTAATTAATTTGCCTCAACAAAGAAATAATCACATAGCACATAACACTTTGAATAAAATAATAACTTTTATTTATTCATAACTTTTGAAAACATAACACAATAGCATCTCTGCTATCTACATTACTTTCCTGAACTACAAAAGTTTCAGGGCAACATCATCATTCTCATATCCCATGGTTACTTAACACTCGGGACTTACACATTATTTAACACTTATTATTTGCAAAACAGACAAATTTCCTACGATGATCTATTAAGATAATCAGTCGCCTTTTGACGCTCTTCTTCCATAACACGGAACATGGCTTGGCGATCTAACACGTATGATGGCAGAGTCTCGAACTGAATTGGATAACCCATGACCCGATCTTGAGCTCGATTGATCACGGTATTGAATACTTTATCCATCTCTTCCATCTTCATCCTCTTTGCTTGTGCGTCCCTTACTGCTCTTCCAGTTCGTTGATAAGCTTCCTCGTATGCGTCTTCAGCTCTCGCCCTCTTGGTAGCTTCTTCATTCAGCTTTTTCTTCAGTTCCACGACCGTCTCGATCAGTTGTTCCTTCTCCCCTTCAGTCTGTGTCAGCTTCTCCTCGGCGTTTGTCAGTTGTTCATCACGATCCTGGATTTCGCCGTCTTTTTGTGTAATTTTAGTCTGTTGTTCAGCTACTATCTCCTGTAACTCCTCAACTATATCCTGAAGTTCCACGTTACGGTCATGCACCTCATCGTATACACGTCCATCAATCGAGTTGAGCGGAATCCTTTCCTCCTCATCCTCGTCATCCTCATCCTCCTGTGGTAACTCCACGGGATCCTCCTCGTCTGTCTCCACATCATCATCCTCATCCTCAACTACTGTGACCAACGGGGCTGACTCCCGTGGCAGTAGTTGTTCCCAAACTACCTGAATGTCGCGAGGCTCCTCCTCTATAGGCATTAGAGGTCCCTCCTCCCTAGTCTGACTAGATTCTCTGACATTAGTCATCCTGACAACAAAATTTTAAAGTTTTAGTTATTAATCATTCTAATTGACACTCGCGAGCACATAAGTTATAAACACATAAGCACATAAGTGTTTTATTACTTCTTTCTTAAAACTCGATAAGAGTTAACTCCACTATCTTTTCAAAAGGTTACTTCCTAAGGCTTTTTCCCCCACCTAAGGTTCATAACCTAAAGCTTTGATACCAACCTGTGACACCCCAAAATCCTGGTACTTCATTTCCTCAAGATTTGGTGTTCACGTAATCAAAACATTCATTACTAACTACCCAATTGATAAAATTGAATAAATAAAACCTGCACATACAAGATTAAACTTAAATAAAAATCTCCCAGGTTATCTAACCTTTACAAACATTCAATCATGCGGAAAATAAATTAATATAAACTTCATTACAATCCTTAAACAAGTCTGAAAATAAACTATTTAATCTATTACAGGTCTTCAGCATTGTTTCATCTTTCCTTTCCCTTTACTGGTGCTAGGTACATCACCAGTTTCAACCTTAGCTATAAGAAATTTTACAGGCAAGAGTGAGCAAACAAGGCCCACTTGAAATAATAATAAATAAATCAGTTAACTTTACATCATGTACCAACATTAGGTTTAATAGAACTGGACAATAAATTCTATTACTTTCTAAAAACTTTAATCAATTACTGAGGGTCTATTGACCACGAATCATGTCCACAGTTATAAGTAATTTTTCAACTTAAACTTTAACAGTCATAAGACTATAAGGACTTCACGTACTTAGGGGGATCAACCCTTCGTACAATGTATTGTGCACAATCATTTCAACGCTAAGCGTAACCTCTTATAAAAGAGTTGTTCTTCTCAGTATTTAGAATACAAGTCCGTACCAAAGTGAGTTTGGTTTGGATACATCATGGGGTAATTTAGAATTTAACGGTAATCAACTAAGGGTTAGTTGATTACAAAAAAAATAACTGTATACTATGGAATAATCATAGTTGAATTGATATTTATAAACTAACATCATGCTTTAGGAATAATTTAATAGCATAATCATGGAATAATCATAACATGCATCCTCATAAACCAATAGATACACGAGCTTAATCAACAATAAACAATCTAACTCTACGAAAGTGTAAAGTTAGCAATTTGTACAATTGAAATGGAATTAAAGCGATAATGTGTTTAACGAATTCAAACTTGCACAATAAAGTTTGGAGTTAGAGAACTTGCATAAGTATAACATAACAGTGAAAAGTAACCTTGCTGAATAATAAAGTAGAAAAGGTTAGGGAACTTGCCTCGCGTGTAGGTTAAACAATTACTATTCATATTCACCCCAAGTCCTACACATATCATATGCATTGATAATACACATTAGTTACACTAACATTACCTTTATGAGTTCCTTTATTACTCTTAGTATAGCTACTAACTAAGTTTAAGTTTAAACACAGCACATCTTTCATGAACATTACATTTTAGCTTTATTACAACTACCTAAATGATCATGCCATTACACCACGTGTACATTAACAACTTGATATAACATCCTAATACATGTCCAACATATTATCATTAAGTTATACTAATACCCAAAGGGTTGCACTTGCATACGTGCATCCCGACGCCCTCTGATTGGCTCCAAATACACAACAGTCATAAAGATGACCATTTTGACTACTGTTACAGACCTCAAATAAAACAACTTAAAGAATAAAAGTTGTAGGTCTACTCGTCCTCTTTCCGAATCATCTTGAATTACCTAAATCGGAGTTCGTATGAAAAAGTTATGGCCGTTTTACTACAGGAGGCCAAAACTGCCCAACTAGGCCACTTTTCCGGCGCCGGGGCGCGGAACAGTGGCGCTGGGGCGCGGGACACGGTGCTGGGGCGCGGGACATGGCGCTGGGGCGCGGGCCACGGCGCTGGGGCGCGGGCCACGGCGCTAAGGCGCCACTAAAGTACTACTGGAGTCGCACCGCGGCGCCAGACTCCAGAATCCGGCGACAGCCTCGGCAACAGTACCAGAAAAACCAATTTGGCCAAAAAGCTCGAATCTAATAAGTCGATTATCATGTAAATTGCATATAGACATCATATAATCGTATACTAACGACTTTTAACATGTTTCTACTCATCAATTAGCACAAACATCAAATATTCAACACCCAATTTTAATATTTTTAGCAAAACTCTATATTTTGATATTTTTTCATGAAAACCAATACTGTGATTTTGTTATTCAATCAAAACAGAAATTTCCAAGCATCATGATTATGATTTTACACTCTAGCAATTCTTATAATCAATTTATCAATACAACAACTAATTAAACCTTAATTTCCATTTTAAAAATAACCCATTCTCATTCATAAAATTCTCTGTAAAACAATTTCTTCATAAAATATATACATACATGAATTAAACTCTATATAATCATGCATAACTCATGAAACACATCTACAATTGCTAA
The DNA here is from genome assembly GCA_016801055.1 of Panax notoginseng. Lineage (NCBI taxonomy): Eukaryota > Viridiplantae > Streptophyta > Magnoliopsida > Apiales > Araliaceae > Panax > Panax notoginseng. The sequence continues at coordinate 151,493,938 of CM029022.1, read as the reverse complement.
TTATATAAACTTATAACCAAAACAACCAAAATTTCTTTTCATAAATTTTTCACAGAAACTTTTTGGGAAAAAAAAAACTTTTAGAGTTTTGTAAAGAAGAAGATGGCCTACCTTGGATTATGAAGAAGATGATGGTCCTAACTCTTTGATTGTCAAGCTTTTCTCCAAAACCTGTTAATAATCTCTCAATTCTCTCTAGAATTCTCTCACTTTTCTTCTTTTCTTCTTCTTCTTCCTCTGAGTTCTTTCTTTCTCTATTTTCCTTCTTCTGAACTCTTTTCTCTCTCTAACATACGTACTAAAATATAACGTATATAATTATAATTATAATAATTGTATATTATAAATATAAGATATATAACTGACATCAGTTAAAGGTTTTGAAAATCAAAAGCCATAAGGCTTGCTTGGTTAGTCTAAATAAAATAACTCATTAATCTTTATGCATTGTTTGGTAAAACTCAATTAGATAAAGAGTTATTATGCCATAAGACATGTTTGGTAAAACCACATTAAACTCTTTTAATTTATTTTGGTAACTCCTATATAGCAAGGTTATTAGTCACACCTTTATTAAATTAATAAATCAATTAAACGCTAATCTATTAAATTACTTTAACACATAAACAATTATAATTCTTTTTACAATTATAATTTCATTTAATCAACTGGCATTTCAAACTACAATTTCTCATTTAAATATTATTATTTATTTAAAATCATTATAAGCTCTCTAGCTTATTAAATTAAACTCCATTATTATAAAATCTCATAATAATTAATTTATTTAGCTCCTTACTTATTTACTCAACAAATAATTAATTAAATCACATCAACTCAAATTGCCATATAATTCAATAAATATTTAATATTGCCAATAAATATTTAATATTTAATATTTAATTATTTATTCAACAAATAATTAAATAAACCACATCACTCAAATTGAACAATTATTTATTCAACAATAACATATCCAATAAATATTTATATAAATCAATAAATATTTATAACTTACATTAAAAAAAAATATGGAATGTTACAGTTTCGTTGTTTCGTCTTTCGGGTTTCGTCTGACAGTTTTAAAAACTGCGATTCTCGGAATCCAAATATTTTTGGATATCTCGTCTTTCCTTTACCGATTAATTTTTACGTATTATTCGGATCTCCAAAAAACTGAAAAATACTTTTTGGTGTCAAGCATTTTCCTTCAAATTTTCCCCTAACGTAGTTAAACGAGTGAAAAGTACATAGCAGTACTTTTCGTCATTTTTATTTTGTTCGATTTCTGCACGTTTTTTGAGAAAAACTTTTATTGGCTTACTTAACTTTTCACGACATATTATTGCCAAATCTTTTAATGAAATGTCATTTTGACATACCGAACTCTCAAAAAGGATTAGGTTATTCAAGCCCTAACCCTTAGGGTTTTGTCGAGTGAATAGTGCCTATTTCGTCTTTTTCTCCGAAAATATTTTTGTTACTGAAATTGTTTTATTTTCGTTTTGAAAATTCTTACTCGTTCAGTCTAGCTCATAGCCAGAATCCTCCCGATTTATAATCATCCTAGGATATAGAACGATTAATAAACACATAGCACATAATATTATTAATAAAAATTTATTTTATTAATATCTAATTCTTTAAACTTAAATTCTGGACAATTCGAATTTTCAAGTCGTCACATGTAGTGCTTCAACACTTCTATTTGCCTAGACTGATCTCAGGAACTGATAGCTTGACTCCTTGTTCTGGTCTCTTCTGAATAGCAAGACACATCATATTTGTGGCATGCCCAGCTTGCTTTCTCCTTGTGATCTCCCGTTCACTTATCATCAATGGGCTGACCCATGCTTAATCACTTTCGCCTTGTTCTTCAAAAGTTGGCTAGTATCTCTGTGTAAACTTCATCAGTTTCTACTTTTTTTGGCAAATACTACGATCCTGGTTTACCCCAAGATGGTTGTCTTTTGTTCTCTTGACAGCTACTACATCTGCTGACTTTTCTTAGTCAGTTACTTTTACTGAAGTCTTCTTTTGATCTACTTGTGGAAGACTTCATCTTGAATGGCTTCATAACTCAATCTAGATGCTGATTGGGTTGGTGGTTAGGTCTTCTATTAGCTTGCAAGCCATTCGTTGAGTGCTCTCTGGTTTCCTTAAGGTGGAATGTATCTTTGCAGCTCAGACCAGAGGCTTCATCCTTTTGATATTTTGAGAGTGCTCATTTGTTGAGAATCATGTTTACTCTACGATTCTGCCTTGGTGTTATAAGCACTTCTATTGAAGCCTTAGTTATGCACTATACGATTTAGTTTGGGTTCTGCAGACACTACGACTCCGAGATCAGATCTTGACACTCTACGATTTCTGTCTGTAAGCTTGTTATCTTCGTCTGATCTGGTTCGACTACGATTTCTGCCTCTGATATGATCAGTAGACTCTACGACTCCTAGTGTGGTCTACGATTCTTTACTTGGCTTTGGCAGATGCTCGTTCGGCTCTTAGACAAGCTGTCTCTACGATTCTGAACATGACTTCCTCGATATACTACGGCTCCGAGGAGGCTCATCTCGACACACTACGATCCTTCCTCCTCTCTCTTAGCAGTCTACGAACTCCGAGATCTACTATCTTACAGACTACGATCTGCCTTGATTGTTCTCGAGTTTTCCTCGACTCGTCTAGCAGACTACAATTTTTGGTGCAATGCTCGACGATCAGACAAGCCTATCTATTACATTTTAAGATCAACCTAACAAGCTTGATCTTTCTACATTTATAGTCCTTGTATATCATTTCTTTTTAAGGACTTTACAAAGTTGTTTTGCTTATGTAGGATCAACCTAATATATTTGATCAATTCATTCTAAGTCCGTGTACATACGTTCTTTCTAAATTGTATTTGTAACTTTGCTCCACACGATTCGAATAGTTTGGTATATGCCAAGTTCTGCTGAGCTTCCCATGAGCTAGTTTATCCTTTGGGAAGACTACGATCATCGAGGCTGCTCTACGATTGTTGAGGTTGCACTACGATTGTCGAGTTCACTTCAGAATCTACTCTACAAACGTTGTTTGTCCTGGTCCTTGAGATGAACTTGACTTAGCATTCCTTCTAGGTTGAGGTATCTCAGGAAGGGCCAACCTCTTAGAGTGAACTAAGGGTCAGGTTTGTCCCTGAGGCGCTTACCAGATGAAGAACTTTAGACGTGATTGGTAATGATATCTCATTTTGATCTTTTCTGCTGGAGAGTTCATCTACCGACTTTAGACATTTGCATTGGCTGTACTCGTGGTGTCCTCCTGCTCTTACACTACGATAAGATATTTGATCGTAGGCACTCCACGATTTTGAGTTGGGTGGTTGACAAGGTTATTAGTGGCACGTTTTGAGACGTTCCTACTGACTATGGATCTTCATTTGGTTCATCAGCTACAAAGTTTTGGGACTTTGTAACTGGTATAATGCTTCATAGTGCACTTCTGATACTTTTAGTGCTGATGTTCTTTAACAAATCATTGCTCCCCTATAGTTGATACTATATTCTTAGAGAGGTGTGAGTTTTTCTTCTTCACGGGCATCAGAAGCCTTGCATATCTCCTTCTGACTAAAATCATTACTATCATTTGAACCTTCTTGGATCATAGAAATAGATATCTTCAGGACTAATTAGTCCACGATTGTTGACAGAACTACGAATGTAGTCTTCTTTATCTAGAACGTGAACAAGTGTTTTTAGCAAGCTTGTAGATCTTCCTTCAGTTCTTTGACCGATTGCACTCGTGAAGTTCTGCTTCTATGATGAGTTCTTCATGATCAATGCTCAATGACCCTCTGATGTGGACTTCCTCAAAGGTTCTTCTCAGATGATATGCTTTTCATGAGTAAGCATATAAGACCTTTTTCCTGTTAGCATGAATGGTCTACTTCCTTAGAGAGATCAACAACCAGGTAAGCTTTATTCATGATAGCTCAACAAGTCTTCAAGAACAGGCTTTGACAGAGAATGATTTTGTCAGAAACATTTCTGAAATGTCTTAAGCCTCCAGCTGGTTGAATCTTCTCGACTGAAGTCATCTGCTTCAGTATTCCTTAGTGTGGTTAGATAGACCAAATGCCTATAGGTTAGATAAATTTCTATTTTTGGTACCCATGGTTAAATGGGTCCTGCTAAGTTAGTTTCCAAAAATTATGTTCCTCATATATTTGAATTTTCATCACATTGATCATCAACAATCATATTTATGTATGTATTCAATTTATGTATGACATTTTAAGATGCATGATGATGAGTGTGTGTAAGATTAACCATTTTAATAAAATACTCTTTTTCTTTGATGGTTTGATCATTTGCTTGGTTATGTTCACAAATTATAAATGTTCACAGAGTGAGAATCAGTTCTATCACTTATTTGTATCTAGTTGATTCATGGAGATGATCAGTTTCTATGAATCTTCAAGATACTCTTGTAGAACTAATCATACTCTATGTATTATCAAAAGCCTAGAACAAAGGTTTATACGTACATACTAACCCGTCAGCAAGGATTAATCCATTTAAGATTAGTTAAATCTTGATATGATTATGACCTATTTCAGACTTCTTCCAAGAAGTTATCTTTAGTCTAAAACTTGGATGGAGAGAAAGTTTGTTAGCAGATAAGTTTCAACCTTAGTGTACTTTCTCTCTTCCCCTTTTTAGGTAGAGTATGGACTCTTAATAGAATACTATTATAGTACATAGGTTGATGCAACATGATGTTCACATTTATATCACTGAGGAATCGTACCTTTCCACTGTCAGTTTCTTGACAGTCATTTATCTTGATATAATGAGGTGAGGCATTGAGGTGCATATTTTTACATTCATTTCTGACAGCTTGTTACTCCAGTTGTCCTTCGATCAATCAGTCATAGTCTTGAAGATGTAAACTAAGAAAATCTTGGCATCCTTAGTTCTTGGATGACCTTGAACCTTAAGGTTCACATCCAGCTGCTGGTTAGCCAAATATATATTTAAGAAATTCTTCTTTCTCCTCTGGATAAGTATTTCTTATCATGTATAGCCTTTCATCTTTCAGACTGGTAGATGCTTGACTCTTTGCTGTTGATGCCTCTTAACTTCTCATCTCTGGTCTTCAAACTATAATATTGATTGTGGACACAGATTGGTCTCGTTGCTATGACATTTAAGAACATGGACCAATCTGAGCAACTTCAGATGTATATACACATTTACCTGTACACAACATTTTCAACGTGTGAGCACATCTACATTTACAAGTGACTTACCACTAAACTATGTTTAGAACAATGTTTGTGCCTAGGATCAGACTCAAAGCGATTAGCTTTTGAATATATCATGAGAACCTGCTCTGATACCAATTGTTAGTTCCCAGTATGCACACAATAGATCTAGAAGGGGGCTTGAATAGATCCTTTTTATCTTCAAATACTTTTTCTATTTATTTTGGATTGCTAATAACTTAGCATATAACAAATAGAAGAATCTTTTCAAGTACAGCGGAATAAGTAAAAGATCCCCTTCATTGATATATTCATGAATATACATACATTGTTCGTAGAGTTAGTTTAGTTATAAGTAGTTATTACATACATAGCAATTATAACAGTTAGGTACATAATGTAAATGATAGAAAGTAAATGACTGAATGTAAAAAACACAAGGGATTTTAAGTGGTTCAGAGACTCAAGCTCCTAATCCACTCTTCTGCTTCAACGAGCAGGAATTCCACTAAGGAAGGGCAGCACACTGAATCACTAAGATTCCTTCAAGGCCAACAGCCTTGGAACTTCAGTTCACTAAGAATTCTTCAAGCCCAGCAGGCTTGGAACCCCTTTAGTTCCCTAGGAACTCTTCAAGCCCAGCAGGCTTGGAACTTCATTTAGTCTCTCCAGATAAGGGCCCCTCAGGCCCTGGCTACTTGTTGTTGTTGGTGCTGAACTGCTAAGATGTCTTTAAGCTTGAACATCTTTTGTACTTAGCAGCTTGCTGTGGTCCCCTTTGCATTATGCGTAGAGTCTGGACCAATTCTTCTTTGGTGCAGCTGATCTTCATTCTGTTCTGCTCATCTTCATTCGATGTTAGCTGTGCAACATCATCATTTAGGTTTACTAAGTGTTTGAGCTTTTGGTAGACTTCATCTGGCACTTAGCATTCCCTAAACCCTTCTTGAATGGTTTGCAGACATGGTTCTGCATCTATTCTGTTTCAGCTTTTGGTTCATGGTGATTCATAGAGTGGCTCTTTAGATCTTCTTTGTGCTCTGCCACTTTTCTGAATGCTATCTTTTTGGCCTTCTCGGCTCTCAACTTTGCTGCCATCTTCAATGACATACTCATCCTTGTTGAGTGAAGCTTTAGTCTGCTCAAGTCCTTCTTCAAATCTGCTTCACTTCCACCTTCGTAGTCTCACTCTCACTGAGACTTGTTCCGTTCAGCTCTGGTGGAACTCGTAGAGTCAACACTATAGCATTCCAACAACTCAACGATCCTTCAACTCAACAACTATTGATCTTTAAAGCTCTGGCTGATATATACTCCTTCCCAATCTTTCTATTGGAATATAGCCGTTGATAGCTATTTGAATTGCTTCGTAGATCTCAAGTTATTTGGTGCAGACTGATTGATGTGACATGACAGCTCCTTTATGACTTTACTGATACATCAGTCTGCTACCTTACCTACCGCCTTAAAGTTGTCACCTTTCCATGTCAGGAAGGTAGTCATCTTTATTTCTTCTTTCTGACTTCTTGATTAGAACATCAAAAATTATCCTTTTACATTGATGCTCTCAAATAGCAATGTTCAAATATCAGTCTTCAGATTGAACCGTTGTCAAGGCTTCAATCTTCAGGTGACCGAACTCTTCGATTTTGATATATATGTTCTTGGATCTGATTGTAGTGGGTCTTGTTGAATGTTGCTCATTGATTGATTGAGACAACACTACGATCCTGAAGAGTGTTCATTGGATCTTCAATGTAGAACACCTCTTCTTTCACTTGTGCAGTGCTTCAACACTTCTGTTTTCCTAGACTGATCTCAGGAACTGATAGCTTGACTCCTTGTTCTGGTCTCTTCTGAATAGCAAGACACATCATATTTGTGGCATGCCTAACTCACTTTCTCCTTGTGATCTCCCGTTCACTTATCATTAATAGGTTGACCCATGCTTAATCACTTTCACCTTGTTCTTTAAAAGCTGGTCAGTATCTCTATGTAAACTTCATCAGTTCCTGCTTTGTTTGACAAATACTACGATCCTGGTTAACCGCAAGATCATTGTCTTCTGTTCTCTTGATAGCTACTTCATCTGCTAACTTTCCTTAGTCAGTCACTTTTACTAAAGTCTTCTTTTGATCTACTTGTGGAAGTCTTCATCTTGAATGGCTTCATAACTCAATCTGGATGTTGATTAGGTTGGTGCTTAGGTCTTCTGTTAGCTTGCAAGCCATTCGTTGAGTGCTCTCTGGTTTCCTTAAGGTGGAATGTATCTTTGCAGCTCGGACCAGAGGCTTCATCCTTTAGATATTCTGGGAGTGCTCATTTGTTGAGAATCGTGCTTACTCTACGATTCCGCCCTGACATTGTGAGCACTTCTGTTGAAGCCTTAGTTCTGCACTCTACGATTTAGCTTGGGTTCTGCAGACACTACGAGTCCGAGATCAGATCTTGACACTCTACGATTTCTGTCTTTGAGCTTGTTGTCTTCGTCTTATCTGGCTCGACTACGATTTTTGCCTCTGATATGATTAGTAGACTCTACGACTCCGAGTGTGGTATATGATTCTTGACTTGGCTTTAGCAGATGCTCATTCGGCTCTTAGACAGGTTGTCTCTACGATTCTGAACATGACTTCCTCGGCAGATTACGGCTCCGAGAAGGCTCTTCTCGACACACTACGATCCTTCCTCGTCTCTCCTGGTCGTCTACGAACTTTAAGATCTACTATCTTGTAGATTACTATTCTGCCTTAATAGTTCTCAAGTTTTCCTCAACTCTTCTAGCAGACTATTATTTCTGGTGCAGTGCTCGATGATCAGACAAGCCTATCTATTACATTTTAAGATCAACCTAACAAGCTTGATCTTTCTACATTTATAGTCCTTGTACATCATTTCTTTTTAAGGACTTTACAAAGCTATTTTACTTATGTAGGATCAACCTAACATATTTGATCAATTCATTCTAAGTCCATGTACATATGTTCTTATTATCTATCAAAGGACTTTACAACTTTTTTTTAATGCAAGCATACTTACATATTCATTCACTTATATCATAATCAAATCATATGTAAATAGGAATATCATTCACATGCTTATTCCTAACATGGATCTTTCCCTTCTAGGGAGACACTTTCAAGAAAACATAGCTACCTTATTAAAATTCTCAATTCTGTCGATGTTGATCATCATATTTCTTCCGCCTGTCCTGAGCAGCTATTAATCTTGTCTTGATCACCTTGACAATCTCAACAGTTTGTTGCACCAATTCCGGTCCTAGTAGTTGACATTCGCCAATTTCTTCCTAGCATAATGGAGTTCTACATTTTCTACCGTACAATGCTTCGTAAGGCGGCATGCCAATACTTGTGTGGTAACTGTTATTGTAAGTGAATTCCACCAACGGTAGATGATCATCCCAATTTCTTTTGAAGTTCATGATACAAGCTCTTAACATATCTTCCAATGTTTCTATTGTCCTCTCGCTCTAGCCATATGTTTGAGGATGGTATGCCATACTAATTCTCAATTGTGTTCCCATGCATTCCTATAGTCGCTTTCAGAAGTTTTATGTGAAACGCAGATCTCGATCAGAGACTATAAACACTAGAACATCGTGCCTTGAAATAATTTCCTTTACATACAATCTTGCTAACTGATCCAAGTTAAATCTGACCTTGATTGGTAAGAAATACACTAATTTCATCAGCTGATCTATAATAACCCAAACCGCGTCAAAACCTTTCTGAGTCATTAGAAGTTCTACCACAAAATCTATCGTGATATGTTCCCACTTCCATTCTGGGATTTCTAACGGTTGTAACAATCCACTTGGTCTCTGATGTTCTGCTTTAACTTTCTGACATGTCAAACACTTGGCCACATAATCAGCTACGTCTTTCTTCATATTCGGCCACCAGAAGTGCTGTCTGAGGTCCTGGTACATCTTCGTACTCCCCGGGTGAATCGAATACCGTGAATTATGAGTCTCGCTCTAAATTTCCTCCTTTACCTCTGATACTTGCGGAACCCAAATTCTTTTCTCGAATCTCAATATCCCTTCGTTGTCAATTTTGAATTTTCCTTTCTCTCCTTCAGATATTCTTTTCCTGATTTTCTCACATTCCTCATCTTTGAGTTATGATTCCTTAACCTTATTCACCAAAGTTGGACCAGTTTCCATTTGAAACAGTTTTTCGTTTGACTCATTAGGATATTTCACCTCCATCTCCAGTTTTGCCATTGCTAAAATTAGCTCCTCCTAAGCGGCTAACATGAACAATTTCTCTCGACCTTTTCTACTTAACGCGTTAGCAATGACATTTGCTTTACCCGAATGGTATAAAATCTCATAGTCATAATCCTTTATTAACTCCAACCATCTCCTCTTACGCATGTTTAAATCCTTTTATGTGAAAATATGTGACGCCCCCAAATCCGGGTATCTTCCAACCCGACAGATGGTGCTACACGGTGCTACTGTTCACACAAACATTTAATTGAAATGCCTCAAAAGAACGAATATGTCTATATATATATATATATATATATATATATATATATATATATATATATATATATATATCCCAAAACAATATTACCATTCCCCATGTTCTTTATAACCGTTACATTTGTTCTTGTCATAATATAAAATATCATCATTACAAATCTATACTATTACATAGGTAATCTACAGGTTTGCCTTAGCCTTCCCTTTATCCTTGCCGGATCCCTCGGACCATTCAGTCTTAGCTGCATTCATATGGTTCAAGCAAGAGTGAGCATAACAAGCTCAGCAAGTACAACAATTTCTTTAAACGACATGCTTAAAACATAGGAATCGTATATCTTCAATAACTGGATAATAGTTACGAAGTACTATCAATAATTCAAAATAGCATTTTTTTTCCTTCAAAACGTTTTACAATAACAATATTTAGTAAAACATCAATTCTGGTCCAAGACCATGAGCATTTCATAATTTCTTTGAAAAGGACAACCCGCCACTAAGTCCGTAAGTCCAGCATCGTTTACAAGCACTTCTAGGTGATTAGCCTATAGTACTCTATGTTGATCAACACTACATTCATTAAACGTATGTACGTTTAAGTTGTGGAAACCTCACGTGCCTGTCGTTTGACGACAAAACATTTTAGCATACTCAGTCTCGTTTTGAAAACCGCACCAATATTAGTTCGGTAAATTATTGACAATACTTTGGTAGATTATAAGAAATCCGACGTATCGTAATTCTAGCCAACAGAATTGGCGTTGACTTCATCAGACATTAACTAATGTGTAAGAATACATGAATCACAAAGCTTGTCCAGATTGAACTGGAACGAGGGTTAGAATACTTGGCCTTCAGCGTCTGCTACAGTAAAAATTTCGTTCCCTTTGAGTCTTTATAGTCTCTACAACACATAACCATATAACATATCACAATAGGTCATGAATGAACATACATGGTTCCTAATGAATCTTACCCTTCTTTTTAATATAATCTTGCATTAGATTTGTTATTATTGGTTCCGGCTTGCTGTTTATATCGTTCTTACCAACTTCTTTCTCTTCTATGTCTTAAGTGGATTTACTTCATTAATGTGACGACCCCAAAATAGGTATACAACACCCATTCTGAGTCGCCAAATACATGGTACAGAAAATAACTATAAATTTATTACAACAATTATCGTGCAAAATACAACAACACATATGCTGTGAGTTTGGATACAAATATATACCAAATGTGACTCATGTTCCAATCGTGGACAGCACCTCACAATGATACCTTACATAAAGGTATAGTCAAAAACTGTTTTAGAAATTAGAATCTTTGGAAAGTTCTCAAGGAAACCTTCGTACATGGGAGGCCATGCTTCTAGGTTATGATAAATATCATATGGCCACAGAATTATCCTTGGTTGACCCAATAGACCCCAAAGAAAAATGAGAAGTTTACTATCATATACTTCCCAATGGCGAGTCTTCTCTTGACATATCATTATCTCCACTGTCTCTAATTGAAAATTATACTTCAAACAAACACCAAGATTATATAGGTAGTGCTCGTAAATATACTTAGCAAGTGGATGAGCACAACCCTGTCTTATGATGACACGAGGTTGTATGTCATTAGACATCTTGTATGATAGTGACAAAACATCCTTCCAACGTTGGGTTCGCTTCACCCTAGATGATTCATCAAATATAACTACTAAATGATGATCACCGTTCTATTCCCCTGTTACCCCCGCTCGACCCAGCTATACTCTTATTACCTGAAAGGAATTGTGAAACAAAAGGGTGAGCACAACTAGCCTAGTAAATAATATCATGACTAAAGATAAATAAATTATCAATAGCCTTCAACAGAATTAAATCAGAGATTTAGAACATATGGTAGATGATAAAAAATTTAAACCATAGTTGCAGCGGAACGAGCAATCCATTAGAAGAGTCAAATAGACCATAAAGTCTATTATCTTCTCCATGTTAAAAATCCACTAACAATGTTTTATCCCTGTAACATCAATCAACAATTCTGGTCCACAATCATATGAATAACTCATAATCATAACTGTAGTTCTAAATTCCTCTTCTCATCTAGGACGAAAATAATTTTCATCACCTATCTTTACCTGAAACATCAAAGATCATGGTTATACCAAATCAAAGTTCCTGTTCATAATCATACTAATAACTTCATCTTTGCACTACAGCCAAAGATATTCATTTGTATCACCAGTTAGTCATGTTCATCTCAACACCTATTCATCTTTGCACTACTGGCCAAAGATATTCAACAACATGTCATCTTTGCACTACGGGCCAAAGATATTCATCAACAATTCATCTTTGCACTACAGGCCAAAGATATTCCTCAATAGTTCATACTTGCACTACAGGCCAAATATATTCATCAACAGTTCATATTTGCACTACAGGCCAAATATATTCATCAACAGTTCATATTTGCACTACAGGCCAAATATATTAATATCTCAAAGAAATATATAATCATTTCAGAATTTATATAAATAATAATTATTGTGACGCCCCCAAAATTAGGTATACATCACCCATCTTGGATCGTCAGATACATAGTATAGAATACAAATATAACTTACTAATACAACTGTCGTGTACAATACGACAAAACATAAACTGTGAGTTTGAATACAAATATTATCTTCTAGAGAGTATTCATACTCAAAAAGAGTCCTCATTACATTTATTATCACACTATTTCATAGAATAGTGAAGACTACTAACTAATACTATCATTCAGACCATCACTTCGTTTCCCGACTTGCCCCAGCTACGTTCTCATTTCCTGAAGAGAACAGTGAAAGAAAAGGTGAGCTCAACTAGCCCAGTAAGAAATATTATGACTAAGATAATGCAGAATAAATTATCATTAGCCTTCAACAATGTTAAACTGATAAAATATAATAGACATCAAGTTTAGCTGCAGCGGAACAAGCAATCCATTAAAAGAGTCAAGTAGAAAATAAACTCTACTATCTTTTATGATTTAAAAGGTTTTTTAACATTGTGATCGCTGGGACTCATCTTAATAAAATAATCCACATCATCGAATCACCCCTGCACTACGGCCAAGGATATTCGTGTATTCATTAATGGTCATGATCATGCCAACAACTATCCATCAATGCACTACAGGCCAATGAGGACTTTTACCACATCATTTGTAACATTACAGTCATGATTATACCGAATAATCCCTGGTCATAATCATACCAAGTCCATCTATGAACTACAGGCCACAGATGACTTTTAATATTTTATAAACATGAGGATGATGACAGTGATATAAGAATTCAATAAAAAAGTTCAAGAATTAATTTATCCAAGAATTTACAACGTCCAAATTGTCAACATGATACTGCTTTGTGGAGTAAAATTTAAGAATGCTTAGAAGAATATTTTTATGAAAAGATACTGGATGAAACACAATTATCAAGGATATTCTACTAATTTCATAGTGTATAGAAGTCAAAACTTAACCAACTGAGTATAATAAAGAATGGAATAACAAAAGAAATCACCCGGCATGCGATAGACCGCACAGACAGGTTATTCCAACAGAATAATAAATAATAGAACCAGGTCCGGCGTAAACGCACAGACAGGATATTTCAACAGAATAATAAATAATGGAACCAGGTCCGGTGTAAAACACACAGACAGGATGTTCCAACAGAATAATAACAAGACAGAACCAGGTCCGGTGTAAAACACACAGACAGAATGTTCCAACAGAATAATAATAAAAACGGAACCAGGTCTGGTGTAAAACACACATACAGGATGTTCCAACAGAATAATAATAAAAACGGAACCAGGTCCGGTGTAAAACACACAGACAGGATGTTCCAACAGAATAATAATAAAAACGGAACCAGGTCCGGTGTAAAACACACAGACAGGATGTTCCAACAGAATAATAGAAGAATGTCACCAAGTATAGGGTAGACCGCGTATACAGGTTATTCCAACAGAATAATAATAAATGGAATAACAATAGTTCTCCTCATGAATAAGAAAGAATAACACCCCTTACCGTTTCAAAGAAGAGCTGAATTAAGGAAGTAGTTAAGTAGCAGAATACTCTTCTTTTCTCTCTCTCTCTATAGTTTCTCTCTATAGTTTCTCTCTCTAGAGTTCAGTGAATTCGTAAGAAATAATGAAGGAATGAGCTGCTATTTATAGAAAAATAGAATGCATAGTAACTAATCCATGAACGGTCCAGATTGATTACTTTAATCTGACGGTCCATATTTAAAGAAAAATCTTTTAAATAAAATATAATATATTCTATTTATAGAATAACTTTAATAAAGTATTTTGTTTTATATAAAAAGATGTTTCTGTTTTATTACGTTAATAATACGAATAAAACAAAACGTCATTATCGCTAAATAATTCATATTATTAACTGACAATAATTGAATCAAACTGAGTGACTTCTCACATAAGCATTAATAATCAATACCGTGTGCTACTATGCAACCACACGTATTACTGTACTTTTACTACCGAGTAGTTCAACAATATCAATGGTAAAACTTCCACCGTTATTTTTAATAAAATATTTTTATCTTTTTCTCAATTCGACAATAATTCCGTTGTGGGGTCCACCAATGATTGTGCCGTTGTACGAATATTCTCTGTTAAAAAAAATATTCCCCGACCAATCAAATATTATATAACAACTTGCGTACTTTGCAAAATTTATAAATATTACCCACAACTATAACATTATATCAAATTAACTCCATAATATTTAAAAATGATATTTATAGAAAATTCATCTTTATTTATAAAAGTTGAGGTCTTACAACCTCCCCTTCTTATGAAATTTTGCCCTCGAAATTAGGGTACGTACCTGGTATGTCGAAGAGGTAAGGATACCTTGATTTCATTTCAGATTCTAACTCCCAAGTCATTTCCTCAACATCGTGGTTTCTCCACAAAACTTTGACTTGAGGTATAACCTTGGAGCGTAGAATATGTTCCTTCTTATCCAAGATTTAAACAGGAACTTCTTCATACGTCAAATCCTCCGCTATTTCGTCCGGTTCTAACTCAACAGTTCAAGCCAACGTCGTTGTCGCATGTTGAGTTCCTTTTGAGTGAAGAAATATTTGAGGCTTTTATGATCCGTAAAGATCTCCACCTTCTCCCCATACAAGTAATGCCTCCAAATTTTAAGTGCAAAGACAACAGCTGCCAACTCTAGATCATGAGTAGGATAATTTCTCTCATATTCCTTGAGTTGTCTTGATGCATAGGCTATGACTTTTCTATGTTGCATGAGAACGCATCTCAACCCTTTGCTCGAAGCATCACTGTAGATGACAAATCCCTCCGAGCCAGATGGTATTATTAGAACAGGTGCTGAAATGAGTCTCCTCTTGAGTTCTTGAAAACTCTGCTCACATTCTTCGCTCCAATCGAACTTTGTATCTTTTCGAGTCAGCTGAGTTAATGGAGTAGCGATTCGAGAAAATCCTTCCACGAATCTCTGATAATAACCAGCTAAACCAAGAAAGCTACGTACTTCGGTCACTGATTTAGGTTGCTCCCAGCTTTGAATAGCTTCAATCTTTGTCGGGTTAACCGATATTCCACGACTTGATACTACGTGCCCAAGAAATGCTACCTCCTCCAACCAGAACTCGCATTTCTTCAACTTGGCATAAAGCTTGTATTCACGAAGCTTTTGGAGTACCAGCCTCAAGTGTTGCTCATGATCTTCACGGCTTTTGGAATAAATAAGGATGTCATCAATAAAGACGACCATAAAGTGATCCAAATATTCCTTGAATACCCGGTTCATCATATCCATGAAGGCAGCAGGAGCATTAGTTAATCCAAAGGACATGACTAGGAATTCATATGCCCGTACCGAGTTCTGAAAGCCGTCTTTGGAATATCATCAGTTCTAACCTTCAGCTGATGATATCCAGAATGAAGATCGATCTTTGAAAAGAATTGTGCTCCTTGCAACTGGTCAAACAGGTCATTAATACGTGGTAATGGGTACCTATTTTTTATGGTGACATGATTCAACTCCAGATAATCAATACAAAGTCGCATACTTCCATCTTTCTTCTTCACGAATAGCACAGGAGCACCCCAAGGAGAAGTACTAGGACGAATAAAGCTAATGTCTAACAATTCCTGCAGTTGGATCTTTAACTCCTGAAGTTCAATAGGAGCCATTCGATATGGGGCTTTGGAAATGGGTTTTGTACCGGGTTCAAGGTCGATACAAAATTCAATTTCACGCTCTGGGGGTAGGCCAGGAAGTTCTTCAGGGAATACGTCAGGGAATTTATTAACAATAAAAATATCATTCAAAACTGACGTATTTTTGTTTAGATCCGTGACATGAGCTAAGAAAGCTTGACATCCGTTTTTCAATAAACGAATAGCTTTATGGCTTGAGATGACAGCGATTGATTTTAATGGTTTGGTTGCTTGAATTCGCATAATAGGTCGATTATGAATATGAAAGCTAACAACCTTATGAAAACAATCAATTTTTGCATGATGAGTAGTTAACCAATCAATCCCTAGAATCACGTCAAATGCAAGTATTTTTAATGAAATCAGATCGACAGGTAATGTGTGGGTACCAACTTGAACCAAACAAGACTTATAAACTGTGGATGTAATGAAGGTTTCTCCCAATGGAGTTTCAACAGATAAATCAAAGTCTAATTTCTCCTGAGTCAAATTTAATCGATGAGCGCAAGTAGGAGAAATAAAAGAATGGGTAGAACCGGTATCAAATAAAATATAGACTTCGTTAGAGTTTATGATAAGCTTATCCGTGATGACCTCATTCGGGTTCCTTGCTTGCTGGGAGGTCACAACAAACGTTCTCCCTTGCACTACCGGTTTTGACTTTTCTGGAACGGCCTTTGGTGTGTCCATCTTGGCTGAACTTGTTTTTGGTAAACTATAAAATCGAGCTAAATGACCTTTTCTTCCACAATTATAACATGCTTTAGACGACATCGCGCAGTTTGGACTGATATGCCCCTCCCCTCCGCATTTGAAACATATGATAGGTGGTCATTCTCCTTCCTTAACAACGGGTGCTGGTGCTGACATCTTTCCATCATTGATGAATCTCCTCTTCTTGAAATGACCATTCTTATTGTTTTGGCCTTGATTACCACCGATGTGGTTACCATTTTTGTCCTGTTGATTCCCTCCACGCTTGTTGTCACCGCTTCGATGACTGCTCTCACTGGTATTATTATTTTGTCGACTGCTCTCTTTTGGTTGCGTTGACTCGTTATCGCGCTCCACTAACTGAGCCCTATTCACAACATCTGAATACAAATATAGTTTATGAGAAATAAGATGTTGACGTATCTCAGGTTTCAAACCTTGTAAAAACATTCGCATCATTCGCTCTTCATTATCCACAAAGTGGGAAGCAAACCGGGACAACTCAGCAAATTTAGCCTCATACTGCGACACGGTCATATTATTCTGCTCCAATTTGATGAACTCCACCTCCTTCATGTGACGAACACTTTCGAGAAAGTATTTGTCATTGAACAGCTCTTGGAACTTCTCCCAAGACATCTTCAGTGCGGCAGGTTGAGTACGCTTAATTGATTCCCACCAGTAATCTGCCTCTCCTCGCAACATAAAGGCGGCAAAGGGAACCTTTTGCTCCTCGGAGCATCCCAAGACATCAAATATCTTGGTAATCTGCTTTATCCATGTTTCCTCTATAAGTGATTTTGGCTCTCCCTTAAACTCTGGTGGTCCCAGCTCCTTGAACTGTTTAGCGGTGACCGTCCGAGAGTTTTCAGTGTTTCCACCTATATTTTGGACAGGAGCCGCTCTCGCCTGCTGTTGCATGAACTGCATAAAGTTTCTGAACATTCCATCATTCATCATCTAGTCAGTGCTGTTGTTTGCATGAGGATTATCACCTTCCTGATGCACATTATCTTGATTATTGATATGTGGTGAATCAACAGTCGCCTGTGCTCCATTGCTATTCTCAACATTGTCAGATGCCATTTTCAGATACTGCCACAAAATAAAAGTTAATTGATATGTCATATATTATCCTTATATTATGACCGACCAATTAAATACCGTGCAAATAAACTTAGGTAGGTCATACTAGCGAAGGAATTCCCTGTCTCTCCCCTCCTAGTTCTATTCTCACATCTTAGCCAGGGATCATATCCCTAAGCTCTGATACCAACTGTGACGCCCCCAAAATTAGGTATACATCACCCATCTTAGGTCGTCAGATACATAGTATAGAATACAAATACAACTTACTAATACAACTGTCGTGTACAATACGACAAAACATAAACTGTGAGTTTGAATACAAATATTATCTTCTAGAGAGTATTCATACTCAAAAGGAGTCCTCATTTCATATATTAACACACTATTACATAGAATAGTGAGGACTACTAACTAATACTATCATTCGGACTATCACTCCGTTCCCCGACTTGCCCCAGCTACGTTCTCATTTCCTGAAGAGAACAGTGAAAGAAAGGGTGGGCTCAACTAGCCCAGTAAGAAATATTATGACTAAGATAATGCAGAATAAATTATCATTAGCCTTCAACAATGTTAAACTGATAAAATATAATAGACATCAAGTTTAGCTGCAGCGGAACAAGCAATCCATTAAAAGAGTCAAGTAGAAAATAAACTCTACTATCTTTTATGATTTAAAAGGTTTTTCAACATTGTGATCGCTGGGACTCAGCTTAATAAAATAATCCACATCATCGAATCACCCCTGCACTACGGCCAAGGATATTCGTGTATTCATTAATGGTCATGATCATGCCAACAACTGTCCATCAATGCACTACAGGCCAATGAGGACTTTTACCACATCATTTGTAACATTAAGGTCATGATTATACCGAATAATCCCTGGTCATAATCATACCAAGTCTATCTATGCACTACAGGCCACAGATGACTTTCAACATTTTATAAAATGAGGATGATGACAATGATATAAGAATTCAATAAAACAAGTTCAAGAATTAATTTATCCAAGAATTTACAACGTCCAAATTGTCAACATGATACTACTTTGTGGAGTAAAATTCAAGAATGCTTAGAAGAATATTTTTATGAAAAGATACTGGATGAAACACAATTATCAAGGATATTCCACTAATTTCATGGAGTATAGAAGTCAAAACTTAACCAACTGAGTATAATAAAGAATGGAATAACAAAAGAAATCACCCGGCATGCGATAGACCGCACAGACAGATTATTCCAACAGAATAATAAATAATGGGACCAGGTCCGGCGTAAACGCACAGACAGGATATTCCGACAGAATAATAAATAATGGAACCAGGTCTGGTGTAAAACACACAGACAGGATATTCCAACAGAATAATAACAAGACGGAACCAGGTCCGGTGTAAAACACACAGACAGGATGTTCCAACAGAATTATAATAAAAACGAAACCAGGTCCGGTATAAAACACACAGACAGGATGTTCCAACAAAATAATAATAAAAACGGAACCAGGTCCGGTGTAAAACACACAAACAGGATGTTCCAACAGAATAATAGAAGAATGTCACTAAGTATAGGGTAGGCCGCGTATACATGTTATTCCAACAGAATAATAATAAATGGAATAACAGCAGTTCTCTTCATGAATAAGAAAGAATAACACCCCTTAGCGTTTTAAAGAAGAGCTGAAATAAGGAAGTAGTTAAGTAGCAGAATACTCTTCTTCTCTCTCTCTATAGTTTCTCTCTATAGTTTCTCTCTCTAGAGTTCAGTGAATTCGTAAGAAATAATGAAGGAATGAGCTGCTATTTATAGAAAAATAGAATGCATAGTAACTAATCCATGAACGGTCCAGATTGATTACTTTAATCTGACGGTCCATATTTAAAGAAAAATCTTTTAAATAAAATATAATATATTCTATTTATAGAATAACTTTAATAAAGTATTTTGTTTTATATAAAAAGATGTTTCTGTTTTATTACGTTAATAATACGAATAAAACAAAACGTCATTATCGCTAAATAATTCATATTATTAACTGACAATAATTGAATCAAACTGAGTGACTTCTAACATAAGCATTAATAATCAATACCGTGTGCTACTATGCAACCACACGTATTACTGTACTTTTACTACTGAGTAATTTAACAGTATCAATGGTAAAACTTCCGCCGTTATTTTTAATAAAATATTTTTGTCGTTTTCTCAATTCGACAATAATTCCGTTGTGGGGTCCACCAATGATTGTGCCGTTGTACGAATATTCCCTGTTAAAACGAATATTCCCCGACCAATCAAATATTATATAACAACTTGCGTACTTTGCAAAATTTATAAATATTACCCACAACTATAACATTATATCAAATTAACTCCATAATATTCAAAAATGATATTTATAAAAAATGCATCTTTATTTATAAAAGTTGGGGTCTTACAATTATAACTAAGCTGATCATTTCACCTTTGCACTTAAGCTAAAGATATTCAATTATAAATTCAATGGTCATGATCATAACAGTCAACAATTCAACTTTGCACTACTGGCCAAAGGGAACCCATAGTTATGATCATACCAAAAATCTACCCATCTTTACACTCAAGTCAAAGAGAAATATCATCACCAAGGTTATAAAAATGTTATATATGATAATAAAAATAATATGATCAACATATAGTTTTAATCTCAAGAGTAATATTCATAAATCAACTCTAATTTGGTTAGAAAAAGAAACTAATTTTGTCGTGAATAGTAACTCGTGAATAGTAACTCATGAAT
The DNA here is from genome assembly GCA_016801055.1 of Panax notoginseng. Lineage (NCBI taxonomy): Eukaryota > Viridiplantae > Streptophyta > Magnoliopsida > Apiales > Araliaceae > Panax > Panax notoginseng. Next base: position 151,473,323 of record CM029022.1, on the reverse strand, counting down.
AGTAACTCATGAATAGTAACTCATGAATAGTAATCCCGACACAAAAAGGTAGAAATTCCACAATAAAATACATACCAATATTTCGGTATAATGATATTGAAATAACATTTCTTAAACTTATAAACAATTTATTTTAATTGTTTACACTTTACTAAATAATACATTTAATCATTCTAAAATGCCAAACTCATAAAATTTCATCACTAATATCCAAAACCCTCATCAAAAATCTGCATATACCTCATATAGGATTCTCAAGCCATAAAATCCTATTTTTCTAAATTTTTTACTTCACATAACATATTTAATTCATTTACTCATAACTAGTCTATTTTCATAAAAAATACCAAATCAGTTGTAAAACTATTTCTTTTCTGGGATTTAGCATAATATAGTCCCATATTGAACATATATTTTTCTCAGAATTTTTAAAATTCATTTACTATTTTTCATATGGCCAAAACCGCCGAATATTTAGACATTTATCATAAATTGTACTTTTATCCAAAAATTCCGAAATTCACGGAGTTCACTGATATTATATAGATATACTTCTAATAAAAATTTCATCAATTTTGGAGTTAACCACAAGGAGTTATAAGCGGTTACTTTTAAAATAGTCTTTTCCCGTAAAATTCATAACTCTTAATATATACATCCAAAAATCACTATTTTTGGACACAATCAATAAAACTCATCAAAATATCACTTCAAATTTTTCCAGAATTTTCTGAAGGTCAGAAGAATTACGAACTGAAAAATATAATAACCCTTAAAATCCCTTACTATCCCTTACCTCAAAAGTGTAGTATTTCTGACTGGAATGCAAAGCCAAAGGAAACTTGTACTGAATAGCAACTCTCAAAGTATCTAAATACTCACAAAATATGCTTCATAATATAGAGAGAGAAAGAGAGAAAATTTATGTTTCTGGTGTGATTTTCAATTCTAACTTAGCCCTCTATTTATAGGAAAATGTTAGCACGCCGAAGCAGACTTAACCTGCAACCTGATGGCTTTACTTGCTACTATTTCCACCCACCACATTTGAAAAAAAATCTCAGCACATTTTTTCACCAACCAAGAGTGGGGCCCACCAATTCTAGAATTTTCCACCAAAATGATTAACTCCGGAAATTCAACAATTTCTGAACCAGTCATCTCGTAAAATTCATAACAAATCATACGTTCATTTTTAACGGTTCAAAATTTGTGGACATATACTCAACTTATGTATGTATAACATATCCAAATATTACCACGATCCAACGGTCGGATTAAAAATTATAACCCTGACAAAATATCTCAAAAACCCTAATTTGATTTTCAATACCTCCGTTCCGACAAACATACAGATAAAACACCTCAACATTAACTCCTTCATTTTTAACCACAAAAATATATCCCTAATTTATATCCACATAAAATAAATATTTCCTTATCATATGAATCAATAATTAATTATTCACAAATAATATTACAGAATCACATTTATGACAAACAGGCCGTTCCTAGGAAAGAGGGGTTTTCCGATAAGGATTTCTCCTTACTGGCGCGCAATTAGATGACCAAACCTCTCCTTGACAGAACTTTCTAGACATTGCCAATAATGTTATCTAATAATATTATTCAAATAATATGAATTATTGATCTGATAATGGAAAATACTGTACAACAACAATTATTGAAACAACAATAATATAAAATATCAACACAGCAATTATTGAATCAATAAAATAAAATATTGAACAGTAATTACTGTGACAATTATTCAGTAGTGCCTTGTTACGTAAGAATCAATAATTTCAAAAATACTGTGTAATAACGCGTATTACTGTATTTTAACCACCGGGTATTCCAACAGTGTTAACGGTAACAACTACGCCGTTAATTATAAAAACTCATTTTTTGTCGTTATCTTCATCCTACAGTTATTCTGTTATGGGGCCCACAAATAGCTGCGCCGTCGTATGAATATTCCCCGACAGAAAGAATATTCCACGACCAAACGAATATTCCCCGACAACAATGAATATTTTATAACCACATGCGTATTTTGAAAAAAATTTCATATATCACCCTTAACTTTAACTTTTATCAATTTAACCATTTACTGAATAGTAATTATAAGAAAAATTGAATATTTTTATTTCATAAAATTTGGGATCTTACAATTAATACCACTCATTTCGAGTTAATCATCCATCCTCACGACTTACTATCGTTCTTACATTATTAATCGAAATTCGATCGTCATTGGTTAAGTACACTTATTGCATACCGTTCCCGTTCATGTAATATTCAACAACTTTTAGTTGTAACTCTCAACGTTATTGTTATCATCGAAGATACTACTTTAAGTTAATTAACTCATCATCAATTAACTATCTTTCATTTCGTATACTTAATCATACTTATTTCTTTAACAAAACTCATTTTGAGTATTTATCTGCCCTTACGGCTTATTATCGTTCATCGTTTTATTATTAATAACTTACGTTCAATTAATCTTTCCTTCAACCTTTAGTTACATACATAAGGTTTATAAAATCCTTAATGATGTTACATTACGCTAGTTCATTACTAATCAACTAATGTTCTTGCTTCACTTATAAACTTTCCTTACTATGAAATCCTTAAGGCTGGCGCTGCGACGCCAGCTTCCTCTTGTTAAGCCGCGCTTCGGTGCCACACTTCAGAGGCTACAGACTGGACTCAGTGCTGCGGTGCGAGTCTTAGCATTGTAGGTCATGCTGCGGTGCCAACTTACAGTGTGCCATGGTTTTGGCCTCGTGCTGCGGCGCGGGCCTTTCTTCTTTGAATCTCGCTGCGGCACGGACTCTGTGCCTTAGAAAAATTTGACAGATTTTCTACTTAGTGAAATTCCCATGCTCGTAACTTCTTCGTTATAAGTTCAAATTGACTCGCTCAAAAGCCTACGGTTCACAAATTACATGTTCTACGTGTTTATGCAAGAATTTTACAATTTCGAATCCGTTAACTCAAAATTCACTTTTTAGTTCATTGTAACAAAAATAATAAACATTCGTGAATGTTCATCACTCGTTTCTTCGTTCTAAGTCAGAATTCGGTCATTCTCGAGTTCGTAACTCTATAATGCCAAATAAGACTTGACTCCATTGAAAACCAACGTTTCCAAGCTCAATATCAAAATTCGACTTCCATTTCGAGAATTTCACGAATTCGACGATTATCATCCAAACTTGTGAATTTCGCCTTAACTTCATTTCTTATGATTTGTTATTCATTTCAAATGGATTCAATCCCTCATACTAACATCTTAACATAGATATTACATTAACTTATTTACATGATAAGTTATTACTTGTTCTTCATAAGTTTAGGACTTATAAAAGTATAAACTACTTATGATTCCATTTCTCATGATTTATCATGGCTTTAATCTCTTAACCATCATTCTCACATCTCCTTATCATACCATATTATTAAGGTAAACATATGAGAAGATCATATAGGTTCCTCATGAGTTCATAACTTATTTAGTTTTGAATTACTTATTCATGATTTATACGGCTTAAGTCCATTGATTTATTCATTCCTAGTCCTTCTTAGCATACAAATCCTACCGCTATTCACTTCTCTAACAAATGAAGAGAAAGAGATTAATGGTTTAAGATTGCTTACCCTTGAAGTTCACTTGATTAAGCCTTAATCTCCTTCTTGATTCTTGAACTATGAAATCTAGCTTTTTTAGCTTTTTCTCTCAAGCCAATAAGCTATAAGTTATTGGTGGAAAATCTAACAACTAATAAATGAGCTAGCAAGCTTCCTATTTATTGAAATCTCAAAGTTAGGGCAAAAGGGTCATTAATCCAACCCCACCTCCTTACTATTCATTACTTAAACATTAAGTTAACTTGCTAACAACATATACTTGGTCATTAAGTTTGCTTGCTAATCACCTAGCTTATCCATTACTTGCTCATCACAACTTTTACTTGCTCACCACAACACTTAGCCATTAAGTTTCCTTTACTTGCTCATCACTTTAGATCACCCATAGGTTGCCCCACGGTTCATGCTTACCCATTGGATACTTAGTTTGGGGTTTACATTTAATTAACTTAATTAACTTATCTCATACTTTGGGCTTGATCATTAATTCTTATTAGACCTTAACCTTTAATTCCAATTAGATTTATCCATTCCTATATTTGGGCCTTTTCAATTCCCATTGGACTTTACAATTTCCTACACAATCCTACAAATCAAATCCATTTGGTTTAAAGCCTTATAACGTATTATATACGTATTAATTTTGTATTCTAACTCGTATACTTATCCAACATGTATGACATACCATCATCCATACATACTCATATAATACATCGTATCGTACTCATATTCATTATCTCGTACATTACCTACGTATTATACGCTCATCGCTTAATTCATTATACGCATTTAAATTCCTTCTCGGAAATCACTTTCCCTAACCGTTAGATTTTAAGTCCGCAGGCGAAAAACTACGTTTTTCATAACTAAAATTTTATTGGATATTCTATCTCACCTTGATATTCTATCATTACGTATTTCTCGGAAGTTCAAAAATCCTTCCTGAGCAGAAATGCGTGAATAATATTTTTTAAAAAATTTCTCAAAAAGCTTTTATTTTTGTCTTGGAAATTCAAACACTTTAATTCTATCACGTAGCCAAAATACTATGACGTTCCGATATGTCTAGGTCATATAACGACCTTCAATTAGCTTACTCCCATAAATAATTAATTAAATTTATTTAATCCACATAATTAAATAAAAATTTAATTCTCATAAAAATTTAATTTTTCTGGGGCGTTACACTCTTCCCCCCTTATAAGGATTTTGTCCCCAGAATCTCGCTAATAATACATACACCTTTGAGAAAAATTTTTCCTTTATTTTAATCTCGAGTCCCCACGTTGCTTCTTCGACATTATGATTCCTCACATTCACCTTCACCAAAGGCATTGTCTTATTTTACATAACTTGTCCCTTCCTATCATTAATCTGAGTTGGAAGTTAAGCATTTATTAAATATTACGTTATTTCTCTCTCTTATTAGTTCCTCTTTTAACTCGAAATTATTTAAAACTCAAATTCCTCCTTCAAAACGAGATGATACTTGATCTTCTCTTCATCATGCATCCTCTTCTTCATTCGCTTGCACTCCTCGTTACCTAGTTGTACTTCCTTGACTCATTCCATTTTCCTGGATTGAGTCTATATTATGAGTAACATTTTTACCTTTTTATTCCGTTATTTAACTTCTAACTCCGTTTTCGCCATTTCCGTTATTAACTCATTCTGAGTAGTTAACATCGATAGCTTTCCCTACCCTTCCTACTTAACGCGTCGGCTACTACGCTTACCTTCCCTGAATGATATAACATATCACAGTCGTAATCTCTTATCCATTCTAATCACCTTCTCTACTTTATATTCAACTCCTTCTGCGTGAAGATATATTTCAGACTTTTAGAGTCTGTATATATCTCACACTTCTCCCTGTATAAATACTATCTTCAGATTTTTAATTCAAAAACTACAGCTACCAATTATAGATCATAAGTAGGATAAACCTCCTCATAATCCTTTAACTGGCGTGATACATACACCATGACCTTGCCATGCTACATGAGAACGCAATCTCGTCATCTAAGCGAAGCATTGAGATACACTACAAAATTCCTCGTATCATCTAATACAGATAATATAGGTGCTTAATTAACCTTCTTTAATTATTTCTTAAAAACTATATTTATTTTTATTTTATTTTTCTCACTTCTCATTCCCAACGTACTTATCAATTTGCCACCGACTTGCTAGACGCCTCTTACGAAAAGTCTAACTTCAGTACATCTGTTAACCCATACGACATACCCAGAAACTCGTAATAACCATAACGAGTTCTGAACATTGTCATAGGTACCTCCTCCTGCCTTACTTTCCACCGACGATACCCTATACACAAATCTATCTTAGAAAAATTCTTTGCCCCTTTCAACTGATCAAATAGATCATCGATCCTGGGCCATGGATATTTATTCTTAACCGCTAACTTACTCCTATTACGATAGTCGATACGCAACCGTAACGATTCATCCTCCCCCTTAACATCCTCCTAACTTGCGTCATGGTTAAACAACAAGAGCGTTGCGGTATTTTATTACCGTAAATTACTACCTTTGATTTTTTTGAGAAAACTAAAGATTTACACTTTTCTTATAATAATTTATTATAGCTCTATGGTTAATCAACCCATTCATACCGAGAATTTCTTCAAATTCTCTCAAGTTTATCGGTACTTATCTACCGATACTTGTTTACCTTTATTATTCATGAAATAATTTCCACGAATATAATTAACCAAAGTTATTTCCTCATTCTCTACCTTAACGTGTAAAGGTATTTATAATCCCCTTCTTTGGGTAATTGCTTGCCATGTGGTCCAACGACCCACATTCAAAACAACCATGGTTTTTCTTAGGATTGGGACAATTAGGTGATATATAACCCTCATGTCCACAGTTATAACGAACCGCTTTCCCCTTCAGACAGACTCATAGATTAGTCTTTCCACATGTCTTACATGCTTTCATCCTACGTTTAGGATCCCCTTGTCCCACTCCAGTATTCCCAGAGCTAAAATTCTTTCTTTTTGGCATACTGCCACTACCACTGGCACTCTCTGCCTTGGTTCCTCCCTTTACTCTAATCTTATTCTTTCTCTCATTGTGGTATTGGGTCAACGCCTCACTACCACCTTCTGCTGTAGTCACTTTCTCCAGAATGGTCCCATAGGAAGCACTCTAGAATACCGAAATCCTACTATAGAGCCAGGGTTTCAGGCCCTGTTCAAGCCTACGGGCCTTCCTCTCCTCAGTGTCCACTTGGTGTGGAGCAAACCTTGCCAATTCATTGAATTTGGCCACATACTGGGGAACTGTTATGTCCCATTTCTTAAGTTCTAAGAACTTAATCTCCATCCTCCCGTGCATGCTTGTAGGAAAATAATTCTGGAAGAAAACCTTCTTGAATTCTCCCCACGTTACCACATCGATTCTAGCCCCACCCTGGTGAGCCTCCCACCAAAAGTTGGCTTCCTCTTTCATCATGTAAGTCGTAAAAGAAGTCATTTGTGCCTCACCTACGTTTGTAATAACAAACACCTTCTCTATTTCCTTTACCCATGTCTGAGCTTCTAATGGGTCCGTCAATCCTTTGAACTCTGGCGGACCTACGCTTTTAAACTTTTTAAAGATAGTCGTTCTGGCTACCTTAGGTCCTGCGGGTATTCTACCCCTGGTTTGGTTAAATTCAGTCGTTAATAAATTAATAAACTCTTGCATAGGGTTATTCTGACCCCCTTGATTATTATTATGTGATTCTGCTTCCTGATTACGTTGTCTTCTCCTCGGCGACATTATTCTGATTAAATAAATAAAGTTTCATTATTATCTATTTACTTACTTCGTTATTATTCACCACATAACAACTCATACCATAACAAAGCATATTAAATGAAAACTTCATTATATTCATATGCTTCTTCATAGTTTGAAACTATTTACAATTTGTTTTCATAGCCAAAAGCTATTACATTTCTATCCCGCAATTGAACTTCACAAAAGTTGGGATTTACAAAAAGACTACCCTTTTATACAAAAGAGGGTTTTACATCACTACACATATATTTATAACCCTAAACTTCTAATAATGCATAACAACGTCCTCATGTTTCTCATTCGCAATCATCACTACAGTATCCCGACTAATAGTGTGACGAGTTTGTCCTGACTCCATGGGATGACAAGCAACTTTCAGATTGAAATCCTTATGAGCACTCTTATGGATATAAGACATCCGTGCTATCTTCCGGTCCTTCTCTCCCAATTCTTTACGAAGCTCATCAACCTCCTTCTTAAAATTCCTAGCCTTATTTATCATGAGCACCTTCTCATCATGCTCGAACTCAAAATCTGCTTCTGCAGACTCCTTCACTTCATAAAGAGCACTAATCTCTTTATTCTGATTCTGCACAACTGTACTCAGTTGCACATTCCTGTCAAGCACTTCCAGGTACAATGCTCTCATTGTATCAGGAGGTGATGACTCTAGTGTAGGTACCACCGTAGTAACCGATGTTACCTCTCTTTCTTCCTCCTCATCGCTCATTATACTAAGGTATGATGATATATCAATATCTCCCTCGGAGTAATCTTCCTCAGAAAAATACTCCTCTGGCTCCGACTCCTCTAGAATCACTAATGGTACCTCCGCCCCTGGCATAGGTACAAGCTCTACTCTATTCACAATTTCTTCGCTCACCGCGAGTATGTCTCTATACATCAAGCTATCGATCGACATCCTACAATAACACATAACATGTTGATTAGCACATAACACATATAGTATAAACACAAATCACATTTAATGTATTTAGGGTTACTTTCCATCTTTTAAATCTTTCGGTACTGAGTTTCCTCTCAATACCTTATTAACTCATTCGACTCAATTAAAGCTCGAGTTTACTTCCTTCGGACTTTACCTTCCTTAACGAGGTTATTAGCCTAAGGTTCTTGTCCCCTTAAGTTTTATAACCTAATGCTTTGATACCAACTGTGATACCCCCAAATCCGGGTATCTCCCAACCCGACAGATGGTGCTACACGGTGCTACTATTCACATAAACATTCAATTGAAATGCCTCAAAAGAACAAATATGTCTTATATATATACCCCAAAACAATATTACCATTCCCCATGTTCTTTATAACCGTTACATTTGTTCTTGTCATAATATCAAATATTATCATTACAAATCTATACTATTACATAGGTAATCTACAGGTTCGCCTCAGCCTTCCCTTTATCCTTGTCGAATCCCTCGGTCCATTCGGTCTTAGCTGCATTCATATGATTCAAGCAAGAGTGAGCATAACAAGCTCAGCAAGTACAACAATTTCTTTAAAACGACATGCTTGAAACATAGGAATTGTATATCTTCAATAACTGGATAATAGCTACGAAATACTATTAATTATTCAAAATAGCATTTCTTTTCCTTCAAAACGTTTTACAATAACAATATTTAGTAAAACATCAATTCTGGTCCAAGACCATGAGCATTTCATAATTTCTTTAAAAAGGACAACTCGGCACTAAGTCCGTAAGTCTGGCATAGCTTACGAGAATTTCTAGGTGATCAGCCTATAGTACTCTATGTTAATCAACACTACATTCATTAAACATATATACGTTTAAGTTGTGGCAACCTCACGTGCCTGTAGTCTGGCGACAAAACATTTTATCATACTCAGTCTCCTTTTGAAAACCGCAACAATATTAGTTCGGTAAATCATTGACAATACTTTGGTAGATTATAAGAAATCCGACATATCATAAGTCTAGCAAAAAGAATTGGCATTGACTTCATCAGACATTAACTTATGTGTAAGAATACATGAATCACAAAGCTTGTCCAGATTGAACTGGAACAAGGGTTAGAATATTTACCTTTAGCGTCTGCTACAGTAAAAATTTCTTTCCCTTTGAGTCTTTATAGTCTCTACAATACATAATCACATAACATACCACATTAGGTCATGAATGAACATGCATGGTTCCTAATGAATCTTACCCTTCTTCTCAATCTAATCTTGCATTAGATTTATTATTATTGGTTCTGGCTTGCCGTTTATATCGTTCTTACCAACTTCTTTCTCTTCTATGTCTTAAGTGGATTTAATTCATTAATACCACTCATTTCAAGTTAATCATCCATCCTCGCGGCTTACTATCGTTCTTACGTTATTAATTGAAATTCGATCGTCATTGGTTAAGTACACTTATTGCATACCGTTCCCGTTCATGTAATATTCAACAACTTTTAGTTGTAACTCTCAACGTTATTGTTATCATCGAAGATACTACTTTAAGTTAATTAACTCATCATCAATTAACTATCTTTCATTTCGTATACTTAATCATACTTATTTCTTTAACAAAACTGGTTTCGAGTATTAATCTGCCCTTGCGACTTATTATCGTTCATCGTTTTATTATTAATAACTTACGTTCAATTAATCTTTCCTTCAACCTTTAGTTACATACATAAGGTTTACAACATCCTTAATGATGTTACATTACGCTTTAGTTCATTACTAATCAATTAATGTTCTTGGTTCACTTATAAACTTTCCTTACTAAGAAATCCTTAAGGTTGGCGCTGCGGTGCCAGCTTCCTCTTGTTAAGTCGCGCTGTGGCGCCACACTTCAGAGGCTACAGACCGGACTCGGTGCCGCAGCGCGAGTTTTAGCGTTGCAGGCTGTGCTGCGGCACCAACTAATAGTGTGCCAGGGTTTTGGCCTCGCGTTACGGTGCGGGCCTTTCTTCTTTGAATCACGCTGCGGTGCAGACCCTGTGCCTTCGAAAAATTTAACAAATTTTCTACTTAGTGAAATTCCCGAGCTCGTAACTTCTTCGTTATAAGTCCGAATTGACTCGTTCAAAAGCCCACGATTCACAAATTACATGTTCTACGTGTTTATGCAAGAATTTTACAATTTCAAATTTGTTAACTCAAAATTCACTTTTAGTTCATTTTAACGAAAACGATAAACGTTCGTGAACGTTCATCGCTCGTTTCTTCATTCTAAGTCGAAATTCGATCATTCTTGAGTCCGCAACTCTATAATGCCAAATAAGACTTAACTCCATTGAAAACCAATGTTTCCAAGTTCAATATCAAAATTCGACTTTCATTTCGAGAATTTCACGAATTCGAATATTATCGTCCAAACTTGTGAATTCCGCCTTAACTTCGTTTCTTATGATTTGATCTTCGTTTCAAATGGATTCAATCCCTCATAGTAATATCTTAACATACATATTACATTAACTTATTTACATGATATGTTATTACTTGTTCTTCATAAGTTTAGGACTTATAAAAGTATAAACTAATATTCCATTTCTCATGATTTATCATGGCTTTAATCTCTTAACCATCATTCTCACATCTCCTTATCATACCATCTTATTAAGGTAAACATATGAGAAGTTCATATAGATTACTCATGAGTTCAAAACTTATTTAGTTTTGAATTACTTATTCATGATTTATACGGCTTAAGTCCATTGATTTATTCATTCCTACTCCTTCTTAGCATACAAATCCTACTACTATTCACTTCTCTAACAAATGAAGAGAAAGAGATTAATGGTTTAAGATTGCTTACCCTTGAAGTTCACTTGATTAAGCCTTAATCTCCTTCTTGATTCTTGAACTATGAAATCTAGATTTTCTAGCTTTTTCTCTCAAGCCAATAAGCTATAAGTTATTGGTGGAAAATCTAACAACTAACAAATGAGCTAGCAAGCTTCCTATTTATAGAAATCTCAAAGTTAGGGCAAAAGGGTCATTAATCCAACTCCACCTCCTTACTATTCATTACTTAAATATTAAGTTAACTTGCTAACAACATATACTTGGTCATTAAGTTTGCTTGCTAATCACCTAGCTTATCCATTACTTGTTCATCACAACTTTTACTTGCTCACCACAACACTTAGCCATTAAGTTTCCTTTACTTGCTCATCACTTTAGACCACCCATGGGTTGCCCCATGGTTCTTGTTTACCCATTGAATACTTACTTTGGGCTTTACATTTAATTAGCTTAATTAACATATCTCATACTTTGGGTTTGATCATTAATTCTTATTAGACCTTAACCTTTAACTCCAATTAGATTTATCCATTCCTACATTTGAGCTTTATCAATTCCCATTGGACTTTACAATTTCCTATACAATCCTACAAATCAAATCCATTTGGTTTAAAGCCTTATAACGTATTATATACGTATTAATCTCGTATTCTAACTTGTATACTTATCCAACATATACGACATACCATCATCCATACATACTCGTATAATACATCGTATCGTACTCATATTCATTATCTCGTACAATACCTACGTATTATACGCTCATCGCTTAATTCATTATACGCATTTAAATTCCTTCTCGAAAATCACTTTCCCTAACCGTTAGATTTTAAGTTTGCAGGCGAAAAACTGCATTTTCCATAACTAAAATTTTATTGGATATTCTATCTCACCTTGATATTCTATCATTACATATTTCTTGGAAGTTCAAAAATACTTCCCGAACAAAAATGCGTGAATAGTATTTTTTGAAAAATTTCTCGGAAAGCTTTTATTTTCGTCTTAGAAATTCAAACACTTTAATTCTATCACGTAGCCAAAATACTATGACTTTCCGATATGTCTAGGTCATAGAACGACCTTCAATTAGCTTACTCCCATAAATAATTAATTAAATTCATTTAATCCACATAATTAAATTAAAATTTAATTCTTATAAAAATTCGATTTTTCTGGGGCGTTACAAAATATATTTCAGACTCTTATGGTCTGTATATATTTCACATTTCTCCCCTTAAAGATAATGACTCCATATCTTTAAAGCAAACACTACTGCTGCCAGTTCCAAATCATGGATAGGATACCCCATCTCATAATCCTTAAGTTGGCGTGATACATACGCAACGACCTTGTCGTTCTGCATAAGCACACAGCCTAGTCCCTTATGAGATGCATCTCTATAAACTATAAAATTTCCTTTGCTGTTCGGGAGAGATAAAAGAGGTGTCATACTTAACCTTCTCTTCAGCTTTTGAAAAATTTCCTCACACTTTTTGGTTCAAACGAACTTCACCAATTTCCTAGTCAAATTCGTTAGTGAACTCGCGATTTTGGAAAAATCCTCGATAAATCTTCTGTAATAACCTGCTAATCTTAGAAACGTCCTTACTTCCGACAGTGTCTTCGTTTGATCCCAGTTCATCACAGCTTCAACCTTTGATGGATCTATCGAAATCTGTCCTTATCAATCATATGCCTAAGGAATTGCACTCACTCTATCCATAATTCACATTTTGAAAACTTAGCATATAACTTCTCTCTTCTTAACGCCTCCAATGTCACCTTCAAATGCTTCACATGCCCCTCCTTGGCCTTAGAATATACCAGAATATCGTCGATGAACACCACCACGAATTTATCCAAAAAAAGTATAAACACTAACTTTATTAGGTCCATAAATGTTGCAGGAGCATTCGTTAGACCAAATGACATTACCAGAAACTCGTAATGACCATAACGAGTCCTGAAAATTGTCTCCGGTACAATTTCTTTCCTCACCTTCAACTGATGGTACCCACTTCTCAGATCTATCTTTGAGAAATATCTAGCTCCTTTTAGCTGGTTAAACATGTCGTCAATCCTTGGCAATGGATACATATTCTTAATTATGACCTTGTTTAATTCTCTGTAGTCAATGCAAAGTCGCATTGACTCATCCTTCTTCTTGACAAACAACACTGGTGCTCCCTATGGTGATACGTTCGGCTGAATATATTTCTTGTCTAGCAATTCGTGCAGTTGCACCATTAATTCCTTCATCTCTACCAGAGCCATACGGTATGGGGCCTTCGATATTGGGGCAGTTCTCGGCACTAAGTCAATCACGAACTCTACTTCTGTATCTGGCAGAAGTCCTGGTAAGTCATCTGGAAATACATCTCCAAAGTCTCTAACGACGGGTATCTCTTCCAGCTTTGTACTCTCCTTTCGAGCATCGACTATGTAGGCTAAATATCTTATACAATATTATCTCAAAAACTTCCTGGCCTGCATCATCATCTGACAACTCGCTTGTCTAGACGACTTGCTACTGCATCATCTTATTCAATCATCGCCCCATAATTGAATAGCCAATATTCGCCCCATAATTGAATAGCCAATCTATTCCCAAAATAACGTTAAATTCCCTGAGTTTAATTGGGATTAGGTCTACCCTCATCTCGTGGCCCTTAATGTCCACCCTACAATTCTTGTGTACAAACCTAATAGGAATTACTTCCCTATTTGCAATCACTATGTTCAAAGGATATTCTTATTCCTCCATAGGCAAATACAAAATTCTTAGCAAAATCGTCGGATATAAATGAACAAGTAGCACTTGAATCAAATAATACGTAAGCATTAATATTATTGATCGAAATGATACCTGACACCACATCTCGGGACTGCACAACATCTTGCACGGTCATGTTAAAAGTTCTGGCGGTGGGTCGGTTTGGCGGCGTTGATCCAGTAATAGTCAAAGTGCTACCACCGCTGTTTCCCTTACTTCCACCCGCTCGTGCTCCTCCTGTTGCTTTTTTGGGGTAATCCCTAGCCAAATGATCCCTTGATCCGCAAGTGAAACAAGCCCCCTTCTTAGGGTTATGGTAATTTGGCACTATGTGGCCTTCCTTACCACAATTGTAGCAAACCCTCTTCCCCTTCATGCATACGCCCATGTGATTCTTTCCGTAGGTAGGACAAGCCTCCACCTTCTTCTTCTGACTCCCTTGCTAATTTCCAGTAGACATATTCTCATTCCACTTCCTCTTCTAATTATTACCACCACCACTATTACTGCCACTAGCTTTGTTGTTCTCTCCTTCATTCTTCTTCTTCTTCTGTTCTTGATTATACTTAGTCAAAGCATCACTTCCACCTTCTGTAATAATTGCCTTTTCCAAAACTCCCGTAAATTAAAACATTGACACCTTATTGTACAATCATGGCTTCAACCCTTTTTCAAACCTCCTAGCTTTTCTCTGTTTAGATACACATTGATGAAAGGAAACTTCTTCAATTCTTCAACTCCTTGTTTAATCTCATTATTCTCTCAAATCTCTTTCTTTTCTCTCTGTATTCTCCAACTGATATGATATAATAAAGTCTGATGATAATATATATTACGTATACAAATAACAGATAGAATCATGGGCAACAGTTAATTAGCACAACAAGGCCTTAACTGCTCCCATGTTCCTTAGGTCGTGTTTGGTTTATTCATAAAGGCTCATTTCCCATTATTTTAATTAACTCATTTAATATATAGTTTATTTGTCACACTTTAATTAATCAATTAATATTATTTAACTCAATTAAATAAAAGATAATATTGCTCATTAAATCACCTCATCACATAATTAAAATTCTCATTTATTATTTATAACAAAAAAATAAATCTCCAATTAATTATTTAATTAATTATAACGACATTAAAATTATTTAACAACTCAGTAACTTAATTATCCCAATTAAATTCACACTTTTAATTATAAAATTATTCCACATTAATTTAATCAATATAACACATTTAATTAAATTAATCTACCACGATTCCACCATATATCTATTTAACTCAATAAATAAATTAATAAAATATTTATTTAATTCAATAAATATTTAAAAATCAATTACAGAAGTCTCGTTCGTCACATGGGGAACAAGGAAATCTGGGTAAAGAGCAAGTTATTTTCGTGGGAAGCAAGGAGGATTATGCTATAAAATAAAATGAACCAAGCTAAGCCATTTCATTCTCTCTCCCTACAACCCCATCACCGGCCCTTCTCTCCCTACCCCTTCCCTCACTGTCGAAGCTCTCTCTTTCCCTCTGCTCTATTTCCTTCCAGTCCGGTCCAAAGCTCAGCTTACCTAGAATATTAGAAACAAGAGTTGCAACAAATTGATAGCAATAATGCATACAACAAAGGTAATAGAAGTTAGTTTTTTTTAAAAAAAACAGATAGTTGTATGGAATTAGTAAAAATAGTTGGTATGTATGGATAAATTGAATATATTATAGTTTATAGTTTTGGTAATTAGCATGGTAAGTGATGATTATCTTATGTGGGCATATTGCAAAATTATGAAGTTATATATTAGAATAAAATGAGTTTAGAAATTAAAAGTTAGTAAACTAATTAGTGTATTATGTAAACATGTATGGTATATCTTGTAAAAGGATCCTTGTTGATTGAATTAGAGCCGTGGAGATTAGTGTGCTTGTGCGGAGTAATAAGGTTGGCCCGGAATGGTATGATTACATAACTCCAATGTATAGTAAATAGTCCACAAATTAGACGCACGAACAATGTTCGTTAAAATTCCAAAATGAGCTAATTTGACTAAAAATGCATAATTTAACGGAGACGAAACCTAAGATAGCTTCGTATATCCTAGATAAGGGTAACTTAAGAGCCTCGTGTCATTTAACTAAGCCAGAACGTGTTTTAACAAAATATGAAAAAGTGAAAAGTTAGTGTGCGCGCCTATTTTTGACACGTTATCCAGACCACCTATCAGACTCAAAATAGGTGGCTAGTATTTTCTAAAAATATTCTAGTATACGAAGTATACCATATTCGAAAACGGGTGTGATCCGACGTATAGGCTAGAAATTAAAAAATGGCAAAGTAGCCACAGAGCACATGGGACTACTGCCCATGTGACAACTCAGAAAATCGGATTGTCCAGAATTTAAGTTTAAAGAATTAGTTATTAATAAAATAAATTTTTATTAATAATATTATGTGTTATGTGTTTATTAATCGTTCTAGAACCTATGATGATTATAAAAAGGGAGGATTCTTGCTACGAGCTAGACTGATCGAGTAAGAATTTTTAAGGCAAAAATAAAATTTTTCTGGGAACAAAAATATTTCTGAGGAAAAAGACGAAATATGCACAACTCACCCAATGAAATCCTAAGGGTTAGGGTTTGAATAACTTAAACCTTTTCGAGAGTTTGGTATGTCGAAATGACATTCTGTCGAAAGATTTGACGATAACATGTTGTGAAAAGTTAAGTTAGCCAATAAAAGTTTTTCTCAAAAAAATGTGCAGGAGTTGGACGAAATAAAAACGACGATAAGTATTGTTATGTACTTTTCATTCGTTTAACTACGTTAGGGAAAAATGTGAAGGAAAATACTTATCATCAAAAAGTGTTTTTCAATTTTTTAAAGTTCCGAAGAATGCATAAAAGTTAATCTGTAAAAGAAAGATAAAATATCCAAAAATATATAGATTTCGAGAATCGCAATTTTTCAAACTGTCGGATGAATCCCGAAAGACGGAAACACGAAACTTCCAAGAGAAGCTTCGTGAATAGCAAGGAGGTGTGAATAGAAAGGATGTGCAAATAGTAAGGTAGTTTGCCAAATGACCAAAATACCCCTAGCCTTGGTTTTCTATATAAGAGAGCCTTAGCTCATTTGAAAATCACCAACATTTAAGAGAGAGAGAGAGAGAGAGAAGTCAGATGAGGAGAGAAAGGAAGAGGAAAAGCTAGCCCGTGTGTAAACTTTGTCCAATGGGAGAAGATTAAAGAAGAAAGGTAATCCAAAACATAGTCTAATCTAAATTTTTTTTAAGTTTCTATGTCAATATACATAGCTTAATAAAAATAAGAGAAGAAGATGTTAAGAATGATTTCATATGGTTGAGATAATAAGAAAATGAGGTATGAAGAATTAAAGATTTATTTATAAAAGTTTTCTTAAAGAAGTATGAATTTCGTAATGAATTTGAATGATCCGAATGAATTATATGAACGATTCGGTGAAATAAGTAAGGAATGGTGTTTTATAACACCAAATTCCAAGAAAAAGTGAAATCATAATCAAATTATGGATTAAAAATGAAGAACTAACGAAGAACGCGAAGAACACGAAGAACGTTGTTGATGGACAAATTTAAAACCATCGTAGTATAACTTATTTTTGATGGACAAGTTTAAAACCATCACGTACAGGTTAGTTACTTATTGCTTGGTTAGGAACGATAGAAACATTAATGAAGAAAGGATTAAACTTAGCTATAACGAACTTATTTTGAAAATTTCATAAAAGACGAGCGAAAAGTAGAAAGTACGTAAATGAACCCACATGTGTAGGCTTTCATAAGAATGTAAGAAAACATAAAAAACATGAGTCGTGGACTCAAGAACGAACGAATTTTGAGTTCGGAGGACCGAATTGTAGACGAACGAACGAAGAACGTTAATAACGTAAAATGAACAAATGATGAAATTTAAGCCAATTGAATGGCATGTTAACGGATTCATAATGAAATTCTATAGGAGAAAAGTTGAAGTACATAATGAGATTAAGAAAATGGATTTGGAATGACCTCATTCCGAGTTATAACGAAGAAGTTATGAGATTGTGAAGTAAGCGTCTCAAACATATTCAACACTTAGAATTTTTTTCTGAGTTTTAGAACTGGTGCTGCAGCGCCAGCTATGCCTTGGGAATCGGCACCGCAGTGCCAGCCCAGGGACTAAGCTACTAAAGACTCGCGCTGCAGTGCCAGAAATAATAAGAGAACCGGCACCGTAGCGCCGGTGCAGGGTAAACCCCAGAGAAAACTTTTAACTACTCAACTCTTGGGGGAAGTGTAAGGAATGATAGTGAACATATAGTGCACATAATATAACACTTAATCAAGTGATTTAAACCTTTAGTAAAGGTTAAATGGAAAGATTGAACGAGATTAAAATATAAAGAATGTAAATGCAACGCATTTGCGATGAACAATCGGTCTTAGCATACAATGAACCGTATGGCTTTGATATTAAGAAAGAATAACGAACGTGGGGTTCATGTAATGGATAAAAATGAAAGCAATTAAAACCTTGGGTAAAGGTTGAATGAAAGAATAAGAGACAAACAATGTGAACGTTGAATATGTAAACGATGCTCGTGAATCGTATTCGCATTGTGCGAACGTTCTAAGTATACATTGGTTGTATAACTTAAACGTGGACAAAGGTTAAGATATCAATTTATTAAGAAAGCCGTAACGAACGGTAACAAGATTAATGAAAGTCCGAGTGTGAGTCGGATAGAGAATGAAATTTAAGCGTAAACATTTTAGCTGACATGACGGTTGAGTGTACGCGAATATTAAATGGGAAGAAACTACACACCGTGTATGGTTTGACCGTAAAGTAATGAATAATAATGATTAAACCTATGAACGGTAAAGAAACTGAATTAATGACAAAGACACATAACGTTTAGAAGCCGAGTTAGTAATAATAACTGGGATGGCATTTCGAGTCGAATGAACCAGATGTTATAAGATATGAATAAGGTAATATAAAATGCTTAACACTATGAACAGATAGTATTAGCATTGAATGATCGCTCTTAACATACTAAAAACTGTATGAATTAGACTATAAGAAATAAATCCTGAGGTTTGGCATTTAGTTGTTAGAAAGCCATTAGGAATGAGAAATCAACTTAACGAACATTATAGTTTAATGGTTCAGATAAGTTAAGCTAAGTTTAGGTTGTGGTACAATCGTAATCTTTAATGATTGACATATGGGATCTAGGCTAAATAATTCCTTTAGAGAGTGGAGGTATATACGAAACTGGCAAGCGATCTAACTAATTGTAAAAGACAGTGTAGATGAGACGGGAAACCAGCTTGTTGGTTGTTTGTAGGAAACCACTCAGATTACCATATGGAATATTAGTAGAGATTCGATGTGTGCTAAGTCCTAGAAAGGTTATAAGAAGAAAATAAGAATATAAATCATCAAAGATGATGATCGTATGAGTTGAGACATCTTCGTATGTCGTAACGCCGTAAAACGAGAAAGAAAGATGGTTACGTAAACTTAGGTTATAAAAATCAATTATAAGGAGTAAGGTCAAGTTTAACCAATGTGTAAGTCAAGTATATGACTAATTGGTGCATTTATTCCTTATGTGTTATATAGGGATTGGAATAAGTAGTTTAGCGTAAACTTTAAGTTGTAGCTATGCGTAAGGCAAGTTTTCTAACTTCTTTCATATTTTAAGTGGATGCTAGTTTCTTAAATTTTCTCAAATGTCGAACATGAGAAGTTTTATCTATATGCAAATTTGTGATATTTGTACAAGGTGGTAGAACACATGAGGTCTTGTGCCATAATTTTAACACTTTGGTGTTTCTATGATATGAAATGTTCTATTTATATATGTACCGTTATTGTTAAGTCTGTGCTAAAGATTCTAGCCAAATAGAATGTGTATGAAAAAGATAGAAGAATGAAAGTATTTCAAAGTGAATGTGAATAATGTTTTAAAATGATAGTAATAGGGATTATTTCTATTATTCAAGCTACTTCATAACCTTTGTTCGGTTATTGAAGTCTTAAAAGAATGTTTAAATTCTTGAGTTTGTTTATTCAACTGCTATGACTTGCTGAGCAATTGAATGCTCACACTTACTTTTAATGAAAAACATTTTCAACATACGAGTATAAGAACTTAAGGATCCTATAAAGATCAAGTTGACCGGTATCCAGACGAAGTGCCATTCAGTATATGAATGAGCATGAAGATCAAGCCAAGACTTGAAATATAGAATAGTTTAATAAACTATCATGAATCCTTAGCGGCGGATGAAAGTCACTCTTGTAAGATGTAAAGAATAATGTAATTATCATTATTTGTACTGAATGAGGTTATATGGTATTAGAACCTGGGATTTGAGATTGTATGTTGTTATATTTAAGCATATAATGATGTATGTTTGGAAGAAGATAGAACCATGATATACGGAATTCGGGTGTGAAGATAGACCGAATTTTGGGGCATTACAGAGTGGTATCAGAGCATATAGGTTATAAACCTTAGGTATGAGTACCTAAGACTATAATCGTAGAGAGAAGGATAAGAAAATCATTGAGTTAAACGATTAAGGAAGAAGATTACCACGTGATCATATTGAATCGTAATAAATGTTCTGCCAAACGATGGATGATTTATAACTAATGTTATAAATGAATGGTACTATAAAGTAGTACAGGAAGGAGAACTCAGAAGAGTTGTACATGATAGCATATGAATTAAAGAAAATTCGTATTAAGGTAAGGGGGAGTTAGAAGTTGTAATATTTCAATTGAGGACTCATGTGATAGATGAGTTGTGCGAACTTTTGTTATGGGTAAGAGTTTGTGCTTTGGGGTAACAACTACTCAGTTTATTACAGTGATAGTCATTAAAATAGTGACGTCGCGCTATAAACATTTATATGACGAGAATGTGAATTTTTTCTCATGTAAATACTTAATAGGTAGAGAATGATAAGATAGGTGCGAGTTCTTGAAACTCATACTTATGAAAAGTTTGTGACTCATAGTTACATGCTATGTTTCTGAGCCCTAAGCGTATGGATAGTCCTTGATTTGTTCTTAGATTACATGTTACGAAGATAAGTTCTTAAACACTGGAAAGTTCCTAAACACATAAAGTGTGGTAAGTTGATGGACTATATAAAGGTATAGGAATGTTTAGACTGAAAACGAATTATTTTCAGTATACTTAGAATTGGAGGTGTTAGAGAAGATTTTCTATTGTCGCAAGTAAGACAATGAAGAAAGATGGAGAAATAGGATATTCCAAGTCATCTTGCTATGCTAGATTTCAAAGTTTATTAAAATTGTGCTGATATATACATTTTGAAAAGGAAAGGATTGGTTCAAATTTTTGTGAACTAATAGATTTTAAAAGAACTATTCTTTATATGTCTATGCTAATTGGTTCGACTAGACAAAAATTGATTTGAAATATCAAAATAAATTCTATATCATCAGTGCATTTGATGCAAGGATGGTAAAAGGATGGAGATATTAATGTAATTGAACCTAGTGTTGGATGTGATCTTAGGATCAACAACCCGCTATGGTATGATGTTTAATGATAAAGTCATAAACTGACAAAGTCCTCAATGTGCTGTGAAACAGTACAGTATCATGACGTCATAAAACGTTTTGAAGTATTGTAAAAGAATTTAAAGAGTAGTCGATGTCAATTGATTTGACTAGATGAATATTTCAGTTGATGTCCAATTTATTGGTATGGTCTAAGCTATTTGATTTGGCTAGACAAATGGTATGTCATGTTATATGGAAATCGAGCTTTCTTTGAGAAGTTGTGTCAAACCAAATTGCTTCGGTGCGGAATCTAATGAATAAATTTGAGGAGAACATATCCCGAAATGGGGTTATACGATGGGTTGATCACCTACGTATGGAAGAGGTAGTTTAATTTCTTGGTGATTGTAAACTGACCGTGATAGAAGAGTTTACGGTGAAATGTTGTTAAACCTAGTAAGAGTTCATGGTTGGTTTGACCCTCAACAAAAGTATGAGATGTTTTAAAGGAATCTTTATATTCCTATTTATTCCTTCTACTTCATAATTCTTGATCAGTTATGATGGTTAGGGAATGTGTGAAAGATAAGAACTTCTTTGAAGAGAATTTGAGAAGAATGGTATGTTAAAATTTCGAGGACGAAATTCTATGAAGAAGGGGTGAATGTGATATCCCGAAGGATTGACAATTATGTTAGAAGAAATAAATGTTGAGATTCTTCAACAAGTAAGGGAAAGGGTAGGAATAAAACCTTTGCTAAAAGTTATAAGGATAAAGCATCTAGGTATGTATGTGGTTTTAGAAATTCAGAGGACGCAATTTTTATAAGGGGGGAAGAATGTGATAACCCGAAAAATTGGATTGACCAGAATTTAAGTTTAAAGAATTAGTTATTAATAAAATAAATTTTTATTAATAAGATTATGTGTTGTGTGTTTATTAATCATTTTAGAACCTAGGATGATTATAAAACGGGAGGATTATGGCTACGGGCTGGATTGATCGAGTAAGAATTTTGAAAACAAAAACAAAAATTTTCTAGGAACAAAAATATTTTTGAGGAAAAAGACGAAATATGCACTTTTCACCTGACAAAACCCTAAGGGTTTGGGTTTGAATAACCTAAGCCTTTTCGAGAGTTCAGTATGTTGAAATGACATTCCGTCGAAAGATTTGACGATAAAATGTTGTGAAAAGGTAAGTTAGCCGATAAAAGTTTTTCTTAAAAAACGTGCAGGAATCGGATAAAATAAAAACGACGATAAGTATTGTTATGTACTTTTCATTCATTTAACTACGTTAGGGGAAAATGTGAAGGAAAATACTTAACATCAAAAAGTGTTTTTCAGTTTTTTAAAGTTCCAAAGAATGCATAAAAGTTAATCTGTAAAAGAAAGACAAAATATCCAAAAATATTTGGATTCCGAGAATTGCAGTTTTTCAAACTGTCGGACGAATCTCGAAAGACGAAAGCACGAAACTTCCAAGAGACACTTCGTGAATAGCAAGAAGATGTGAATAGAAAGGATGTGTGAATAGTAAGGCAGTTTGCCAAATGACCAAAATACCCCTAGCCTTGGTTTTCTACATAAGAGAGCCTTAGCTCATTTGTTGGTGATTCTGAAAATCACCAACATTTAAGAGAGAGAGAGAGAAGTCGGATGAGGAGAGAAAGGAAGAGGAAAAGCTAGCCCGTGTGCAAACTTTGTCTAACGGGAGAAGATTAAAGAAGAAAAGTAATCCAAAACCTAGTCTAATCTAAATTTTCTTTAAGTTTCTATGTCAATATACATAGCGTAATGTAAATAAGAGAAGAAGATGTTAGGAATGATTTCATATGGTTGAGATCATAAGAAAATGAGGTATGGAGAATTAAAGATTTATCTATAAAAGCTTTCTTAAAGAAGTATGAATTTCGTAATGAATTTGAACGATCCGAATGAATCATATGAATGATTTGGTGAAATAAGTAAGGAATGATGTTTTATAACACCAAATTCCAAGAAAAAGTGAAATCATAATCAAAGTATGAATTAAAAATGAAGAACTAACAAAGAACGTGAATAACACACGAAGAACACGAAGAACGTTGTTGATGGACAAATTTAAAACCATCGTAGTATAAATTTTTATTGATCGACAATTTTAAAACCATCGCGTATAGGTTAGTTACTTATTACTTGGTTAGGAACGATAGAAACGTTCATGAAGAATGGATTAAACTTAGCTATAACGAAGTTATGATGAAAATTTTGTAAAAGACGAGCGAAAAGTAGAAAGTACGTAAATGAACCCAAATGTGTAGGGTTTTATAAGAATGTAAGAAAAAGTAGAAAACATGAGTCGTGGACTCAAAAACAAATGAATTCCGAGTTCGGAGGACTGAATTGCGGACGAACAAACGAAGAACATTAATAACATAAAACGAATAAATGATGAAATTTAAGCAATTGAATTGCATGTTAACGGATTCAAAATGAAATTTTGTAGGAGAAAATTTGAAGTACGTAATGAGATTAAGAAAATGGCTTTGGAATGACCTCGTTCCGAGTTATAACGAAGAAGTTATGAGATTGTGAAGTAAGCGTCTCAAACATGTTCAACACTTAGAATTTTTTTCTGAGTTTTAGAACTAGCGCTGTAGTGCCAGTTATGCCTTGGGAAGCGGCGCTACAGCGCTAGCCTGGGGACTAAGCTACTGAAGACTCACGCTACAGCACCAGAAATAACAAGGGAACCGACGCCGCAACGTCGGTGCATGGCAAACCCCAGAGAAGAGCTTTTAACTGCTCAACTCTTGGGGGAAGTATAAGGAAAGATAGTGAACATATAGTTCACATAATACAACACTTAATCAAGTGATTTAAACCTTTAGTAAAGGTTGAATGGAAAGATTGAACGAGATTAAAAGATAAAGAATGTAAACATAACACAGTTGCGATGAACGATCAGTCTTTGGATATAACAAACCGTATGGCTTCGACATTAAGAAAGAATAATGAACGTGGGGTTCATGTAATGGATAACAAATGAAAGCAATTAAAACCTTGGGTCAAAGATTGAATGAGAGATTAAGAGACGAACAATGTGAATGTTTAATACGTAAACGATCCTCGTGAATCGTATTCGCGTTGTGCGAACGTTCTAAGTATGCATTGGTTGTATAACTTAAATGTTGACAAAGGTAGTAGGTAATATATGAATTTATCAAGAAAGTCATAACGAATGGTAACAAGATTAATGAAAGTTCGAGTGTGATTCGGATAGAGAATGAAATGTAAGCGTAAACCCTTTAGTCGATGTGAGGGTTGAGTGTACGTGAATATTAAACGGGAAGAACCTATACATCGTGTATGGTTTGACTGTAAAGTAATGAATAATGTTGATTAAACCTATGAATGGTGAAGGAATTGATCTGATAACAATGACATATAACGTTTAGAAGCTGAGTTAGTAATAATAACTGGGATGACGTTTCAAGTCGAATGAACCAGAAGTTATAAGATATAAATAAGGTAATATAAAATGCTTAACGCTATGAACGCATAGTATTAGCATTGAACGATCGCTCTTAACATACTAAAAACTGTATGAATTAGACGATAAGAAATAAATCCTTAGGTATGGCATTTAGTTGCCAGAAAGCCATAAGGAATGAGAATTTAGCTTAACGAACATTATAGTTTAATGGTTCAGATAAGTTAAGCTAAGTTTAGGTTGTGGTGCAATCGTAATCTTTAATGATTGACATATGGAATCTGGGCTAAATAATTCCTTCAGAGAGCGGAGGTATATACGAAACTGGCAACCGATCTAACTCACTGTAAAAGACAGTGTAGATGAGATGGGAAACTAGTTTGTTGGTTGTTTGCAGGAAACCACGCAGAGTACCATATGGAATATTAGTAGAGATTCGATGTGTGCTAGGTCCTAGAAAGGATATAAGAAGAAGATACGAATATAAATCATCAAAGATGATGATCGTATTAGTTAAGACATCTCCGTATGTTGTAACGCCGTAAAATGAGAAAGAAAGATGGTTACGTATACTTAGGTTATAAAAATTAATTATAAGGAGTAAGGTCAAGTTTAACCAATGCGTAAGTCAAGTATATGACTAATTGGTGCATGTATTCCTTATGTGTTATATAGGGATTGGAATAAGCAGTTCAGCGTAAACTTTAAGCTGTACCTGCGTGTAAGGTAAGTTTCCTAACTTCATTCATATTTTAAGTGGATGCTAGTTTCTTAAACTTTCTCAGATGTCGAACATGAGAAGTTTTATCTATGTGCGAATGTGTGATATTTGTACAAGGTGGTAGAATATATAAGGTCTTATGCCACAATTTTAACACTTTGGTGCTTCTATGGTATGAAATGTTATGTTTATATATGAACCGTTATTGTTAAGCCTGTGCTAAAGATTCTAGCCAAACAGGATGTGTATGAAAAAGGTAGAAGAATGAAAGTATTTCAAAGTGAATGTGACTAATATTTTAAAATGATAGGAATCATGATTATTCCTATTATTCAAGCTACTTCATAACCTTTGTTCAGTTATTGAAGTCTTAAAAGAATGTTTAAATTCTTAAGTTTGTTTATTCAACTGCTATAACTTACTGAGCAATTGAATGCTAACACTTTCTTTAACTATAAAACATTTTCTGCATACGAGTAGAAGAACATAAGGATCATGTAAAGATCAAGTTGACCGGTATCCAGACGAAGTGTCATTCAGTATATAAATAAGCGTGAAGATCAAGCCAAGACTTGAAATGTATAATAGTTTAATGAACTATCATGTATCCTTAGTGGTGGATGAAAGTAACTCTTGTAAGATATAAAGAATAATGTAATTATCATTATTTGTAATTAATGAGGTTATAAGGTATTAGAACTTGGGATTTAAGAATGTATGTTGTTATATTTAACCATATAATGATGTATGTTTGGAAAAAGATGGAACTGTGACGTACGGAATCTGGGTGTGAAGATAGACCAAATTTCGGGACATTATAGCCCATACCAGCAATAGTAGCCCTTAGTTTCCCCAAGTTGCTCTATTGTGCTTGATTTTCGCTCGCTTAGGATGTCCAGAATGCAAGGCTAGCATTTTTAAAAAATAGGTGGGCATACCACCCATAACATATCCAAAATGGGTCGGGATCGGATTAGCGGATTAGAAATTTAAAATTCACGAAATGGACGTCAGAGCATTGGGGCTGCCCAATCTAGCAGAGCCAAGCCAAGCTCGGCTGGGCCACACAGAGCCATGCTAGTCGGCTAGTTTTGGCTCCACGATGCGATTTTGATGGTTTTAACAATTTAGCTTATATTAAGATACCAATAGTAATGTATAAAATGATATGGTATTTATAATTTACATATGTATGGTTTAATTATAAACCAAGAACATAAAGTATTGATGTTTCTAAAATTACGTTAAAACATTTCGAACGTAAAATTAGTATATCAAGCGAAAGTTCTCAAATATTAAAAGTGAAAACAAAAGGTTTTTTTTTATAAAACAAAGCAAAGATTATAAAGACAAAATCAAAAATTCATTAAAGGACATATGTATAAAACTAATATACATATGAAATGAGAAATTATATTTATTAGCTGGAGTAAGCTATGAATACACTATGTAAATTAATGGTACAAGACGTCCGTGTATGTGATTATAAAATGGGTTAGCATATAAACTGAAGCAAGGATATAAAAGCTATGTAAGCCGTAAATTTATTCGAAACGAAAGCTAAGCCGTAAATTGCTTGACATTGTTCCTTCCCTTCCCTTCTTGGATTAGCCTATGTGGTACTTGGCAATGAACCCTGAGGCCTATTGTTAAGCATGCCATTTGAGTTTCCAAGTTTTTGATAGCCACTACTTGGCTTTTGATCATCACCTCAGTATTTGCCATATACTTCATCATCATCTCCTCCATCTCTGACTTCTTCTCTTGCTGAGATGCAGGTGGTGGATGATGTTGTTGTTGCTGAGAAAATCCAGGTGGGTAGGGTGGTCTTGGTGCAAACTGTTGCTGAGATGGTTGTGCCTGAATTTGATTTTGTGGTTGAAATTGACTTTGTTGATTATTTTGATTGTTGGACCAACTGAAATTTGGATAGTTACGATTGTTGGATTTGTATGTATTCTGAAACTGACTCTGATTATTCAGGTAATTGCTCACATACTGTACAAACACTGAACTAATAGCACA
Source organism: Panax notoginseng (assembly GCA_016801055.1). Lineage (NCBI taxonomy): Eukaryota > Viridiplantae > Streptophyta > Magnoliopsida > Apiales > Araliaceae > Panax > Panax notoginseng. Next base: position 151,445,490 of record CM029022.1, on the reverse strand, counting down.
TTGGTCAGTTACATGTGACCCTGCACAAATCTCACACACGAAAGCAACTGTTCTCGCCTTGGTTTTCGCCAAAGAGTCAATTTTATTTGCCATGGATGCCATCCGTGCTGACAACTGAGTGATAGCATCCACTTCTAACAAACCTGCAGCTTTGGGCTATGGCATTCTGGCTGTAGGATTTTGGAAATCATTCGCTGCCATCGTCTCAATAAGATTATAGGCCTCTTCATAGCTCTTCGCCCAAAAAGCTCCTCCTACAGCTACATCTACAATTGGCCTTGACTGCCATCCCAATCCATTATAGAATGTATTTATCATCATCCAATCCGGCATACCATGGTGTTGACACTTCCTTAGCATCTCCTTGTATCGTTCCCAGGATTTATATAGAGATTCACCCTATTGCTGATCGAATAGGGAAATTGTTGTCCTCATTTTAGCAGTCTTAGCCATTGGAAAAAATTTGGCTAAGAACTTTTGTGCTAAGTCCTCCCATGTTGTGATAGATCCTGAAGGTAGAGAGTGAAGCCAACTTCTTGATTTTTCTCGTAACAAAAATGAAAATAGCCTAAGTCTGATTGCATCCTTTGTCACCTCGTTGTACCTGAAGGTGTCACATATTTTAATGAAACTCAATAGATGCTCATTCGAATCATCTATAGCAGCACCCCCAAACTGTACCGAATTCTGCACCATTTGAATAGTGCCCCAGCTTTATCTCTATAGTGTTAGCTGCTATAGCTAGCCTGACTATACTTGACTGTAATCCATTGATGTTCGGCATCGAATAATCTCTCAATGCTATGTGCTCCTCTCTTGGCTCTTCTACTGCCATGTTGGATGTTGTGGTCTCTAAATCTGCTTGTATATTTCTACACGCTCTCGATTTCCAACCTCTGCCGTTGATGTTGTTCTGTGCAGGTGTCAACTCGGAATTGGATGACCGCGTGTGCATAAAATATATACAAGTACCTGAAACAAAAACAAAAACAAAAATAGAAATAAGATAAGATTAGAATTGTCTAAGTCATACAAATTTAGCTTAAAATTGATGATAATAATAAAATTAAACACCTTTCCCCGGCAGCAGCGCCAAAAACATGTTGCATCCTTTTTAGTTTTAACAAAAGGACTCTAACTCATGCAAGCATACATGGGTCAACAAGTAGTACCGAGTAAGAAACGTATCGATCCACGGAGAAAGGTTTTAAATCTTAATTATCATACATCAACTATTTCACTATTTCTATATGCTTAAATGAATAATTCACAATTATAAGTAATTTTAAACTCAATTAATAATTAAAAACACAATACTAATTTAATGTAATCAAATTTGGAAAGAATGAGATTCTAACTTTATTTAATACTTCATCTAACTATTACCATCATGTAAAGCTTATATATTCATCATGGAAAATTAGCCAAGAGCACAAAAATAGACATAACCATTTTTCAATGACTTGTGACCTATTTACATAACCTCCACATATGATAGGAATCATGTAATCAACACTATTACCAAAATCACTATATGTCCATGTAAAATTACAGCAATAATGAATTAAAACACATGCTCTTACATTACTACACACAGTGAAACAATATATTTCTATCCGATTCACGAATTGCAAAGTTAAACTGCGACGCCCCCAAATTCAGGTACTTGAAACCCAAACTCAGTGCTTCACGATACCATTTCTATGAGCGAAATAATACTAATAATAATAACAATAATATAACTATCAAACTTATATATATATATATATATATATATATATATATATATATATATATATATATATATATATATATATATATATATATATCAAAGTCTAAATCCCAGGTATGAGACCTTTAAACATTCATTACATCATAGATAATACATAACATTGTCTTAATAAGCTTTAACTATTACACCGACTTTTATAAAACTTATTCGAACAGCTTTCCTTTCCCTTTGATCTTGCCTGATCCTTTGGGTTGATCATATTTAGCTGAAAACATTTAAATTTAAAGCAAGAATGAGCATTTGATTGCCTAGCAAGTAATAGCAACAATAAATTATTAACTGAAAGAATTAAATATTTTCTTTGAATGACACTTCTACAACGAATCAATAGTTGTGAAGTAAGTTGAACCAATAATAACAACATATCACTTCTATATAAAATTTTTGAAACTACGTACTGACTATAAATGTAGATCAGTTGACAAACTATGAACATTATTTTCTATTTTCGAAAAGGTATACAGAAATTCATCTGCAGACCGTCATAACTTACAGACACGGGGGTGATCAGCCCGTTATGCCCTGTATTGATCAATACTACATGCAAGAACGATATTATCATTCATCTTATCCACCTTAGGTGCACAAAAGTTTTTCCATGTTCAGGATGTTCATACCTAGTCAGGAATTCAAACCAAAACAATCTGGTTGGATACAATAAAGTTCTATCTTGTTTAACAATATTTTTAAGTTTGTGTCTAGCTAAATCAAATAGCTTAGACGGCTTTTAAGTCAACGTATACATAATGAAAATCAATAAGTATGTATCAACATATGATTAAATACAATGATTATCCAAGTGGGGACACTTATATAACCATATTTAGAAACTAACGAACAGAATAAATATCTGAATTATGCACTAATACTGTGTTGATAAACAATGATCGGATAATTTAAGAACTGGTATGAATATGAATAATTGGATACATAATCAATAACAATAGAGTTAATAATCTGGCACAATAATATGATTCTGAAACTTTCTTACTTATGTCCATTGCATAAAATAAATGCAAAGTTAGGATACTTGCACAATGTAAATGATAGTTCAGATAATTGCCTGAGCTGCTGCTTACAATAACGCAACTTAGATTAATCTTTTATATCGAAACCTATCATTAATAAGATCATTCGTTCGATTAGAATAATGTATCATAACACATAGTACTGCTATTTGAAGTCGGCAGATAACCTAATCGCATTGTCACATATTTTAACAGTCATTGATTCATTAACAAACACGTCTCTAGTCCAATTATCTAAGTTCGGATCAATTTCTAAAATATTTCGGCGTACCGATGGCTTTATCGGGTATTTATCGAGTCTAAAACTCTGTCCTGTAGTTCAATAACTGAAAATATCAGTCATATTATTTTTAATTAACTTATAATAATTTTTAAATAATTATTATAATTTATCATGATTTTTTAAATATCGGAATCATTATTAAATGATTTAAATATTAACTAATTCTATTATCATTAATATTTAATTAATATTAAATTATTAATGAACCATTACCAAAATATTTAAGTTATTTATAATAATTCAAAATATTTTTAAAGTACTAATATTACCCTTAAATAAATTTTAAAACATTAAAAATCATTTTCAAATAATTACCATTAATATTTAAATATTAATTCATTAATTATCAAAATATTAAAAGTCATTTATTATAACTTAAAATATTTTTAATTCATTTATATCCTTTTTAAATGATTTTTAAGTCAATAAAACTATTTTAAAACTATTTATTTAATATACTTATTAAATAAATTTTATATCATTAATATTAAATTATTAATGACATTATTCTTTAAATATTAAAAGTTTTATTCTATAACTTAAAATATCTTTAAACACTTTATTTTCATTTAAAATAATTTTTCTAATATTAAAATTATTTTTAAATTAATTTACTTAATATAATTATTAAATAAATCTAATATCATTAATATTAAATAATTAATGTAATTTGTCTTAAAATATTAAAAGTTATGTTTTATAACTTAAAATACTATTAAATACCTTATTATCACTTAAAATAATTTTTAATACAATAAAATCATTTTTAATTAATTTTTTTAATGTATTTATTAAATAAATTAAATACCAATAATATCAAATAAATATTAATATTTATGAAAAATATGTCAAATTATTAAAAGTTAATTTTTTATAACTTCAAATAATTTTTGTAATTTTCAGAAATTATTTTCTATTTTTAAATGATTTTTAGAAAGTAAATTAATTAAAATTAATAAAACGGTCGCTATATGTTTTAGCGACAGAAAGTGTAGTCTAATGTGTTCTTCAGCCTTCAAAGTCAGTTTTCGAGTTGGTTAGTTTGACCATTGATAAATTCCAATCTATGAGGTTTCTAGGCAAAGATAAAACGTTGTTCTTGTAGTAATAGTGTAACACTACATGATAAAACAATTAACAAGGTCATAGAATATCACAATCGAAAGTTATTAAGCTTTGAACTAGCTGTCAGACGTGTTCATCGTGTTTCTAGGCTGCCCAGAAAATCTGGTCATGGCCAACGTCTTTTGTGGCCTCATTACAGTCAATCAGTTCATGTTATAGTTGTATTAGACGTCAGGCCTTGTAGACTAACTAACAGGGTATCTATTTTGATCACTGTGAATGTAAGAACCCGAATTTTTAGAAAATATTAAAATAAGAATTTAGTAAATAAAATTCTTAAAGCATGAGATGTGTTTGAATAAGAATATATATATATATATATATATATATATATATATATATATATATATATATATATATATATATTTATTTATTTATTTATGTGATACGAGGTATGTGGTATTGTGTTACATAGGGTAATATGAGCTATGTAATCAGTGATGATGTGTTTAATAAATATATATCATTATTATATATTTATTATGAATTGTTGAGATGAATTAGTAAGAAGATGGATAAAAATTATATATTGATATTAAATAATTTATGTGAAATTATTTAATAATAGTAAGTCGGTGACATTAAATATATGTGATAATCACCAATTTCTTGAGTATTGGTAAGAGTGAGTATCAAGTCTAAGGTAATGCAACCTTACTCTTTAATGGTGGAGGTATAGGAGCTGGGCTAAACGATTCTTTCAGAGAGCGGAGGTATATACGAATTAATGACTGATCTAACTCACTGTGAAAATAGTGTAGACGAGACGAAAACTAATTTGTTGATTGTTTGTGGGAAACCACTCAACATACTATATTGAATACTATCAAAGACTCGGCGCGTGCTAGGTTTAAACTTGTATATATGTACGTTGTTGACGAGAGAAGAAAATCGATACACCTTTAAAGTGGTTAGAGAATTATTGAGTAATTTGATACACGGCGAGAAGTGAAGAATAAAGGAATGTATGTATGTGTTATATATATACCTTGAATTATGTGATTTGGTGGAAGAGAAATAATTATAGTATATTTCTACTAAAGGATATTAAAATAAAATCTAGCATTTGATTATTTTAATACAAGGGGGAATATTATTTTGATATTACCTTATATAGCTTTGTACGAGGTAATGTGTGGGATTAAGTAATATGGTAAATATATTAAAACATATTTGCTATATAAGTTGATGGAAATAATTTATCATAATAAGAAATAAACTTATTTTCTATATATAGTGTGCACGTGTGTCGTGCATGTAAATATTTTAATAATACATAGATATTGTATTAAGAGTAATATCTTGAGAAAATGAGTAAATCATTTTATTATGATTAGTTCCTATATTTAGAGAAAACATTTATGATAAAAACATCTTATGTTATGTTATGACAAAATACATAATTTCTAATGTATTTTCAAGGGAGTTAATTAATGAAAGAAAACTAAGTTATTTTAATATATTAAATAACTTAAGCTATTATTTTATCGTGGATGCTATCATTTAAATAACTAATGGAGTATATATTAATTATTATAAGCGTAAATGTTATACTTATAATTAATTAAGGTAATTTAGCATTTAAATTCTTGAATTACACAAATATTATATTGAAAGAATAATAAGTGTGAAGAATGAGAGAAGTTTAAGATCGAGTTTGTGAAATATGCCTAGTGTGACAAAGTGAAGGAATATGCATTCATTAAATAATTTAATGAATGAATATTTGAAGGAATTAATTTGTATGTGCAATGATTATATATCATATAGTAGCTACATCTATATGATATAAAATGAAGTTTGACATTTAATTGGGACTAGTGATATACATATGGTAAAAGTGATTAAATCATAAAGTTGATTTAAATAAGTTTTGTTATCCCATCCTAGGTGATGAGACAATTATATGTATATTACATCACACCTACTACCTTGAAATGTTAAGTCATCGTGTGACATTAGGTTATAAAATATGGTTGATATGTGTATTAAAAATATAACATAAGAGTGAGAAGGTGTAGGAGTATACAAGAATGCTGAGATATGGTATTGTCCCAAATTGAGAGTCCCATTTTCTCCCTCACATCTCAGTCACGTGTTTAGACAAAAAGGTTAAGGCCTATGTTCTTCATTTTCTTCCAGGCTTGCTAGATCATGATCATGGAGGGAGTGGGCATAATGATGATCTCCAACAACCAATTACCAACTTCTTCTTGCCCAAGGGATTCCTCTTCTTTTTCTTGGACAAAGCTATGAATTGGGTAAGAGCTTCTCTATAAATTGGGAGCTCCCCATCATAAGTTATATTACTTGAATTCTTGATAGTTATATAGAGAGTTTGTTGCTGAGAATTGAGGGATCATAATCAGTGTGTTGAGGGAATTCAACTAAGCTTCAAAGAGGTAATAGCACTATCCCAAATGCTTTTGATTTCCTAAGTTTTCAATCACAAGAAATGTCATAAAAAGTAGCTTTTTAAGTCACATAATTGATGATAATTTCTGTTAGATGTTGTTAACATAATTAGAAACAAAAACAACGAAAGTTAAACGAACCAATTTGGTTGAGAAACGAATTCGTAGTGAATGATTTCACTAAATTGTCCAAAACATGAACATTTGCATGAAAATGAGTTATAGATTCATATTTTGGTTAGTTAATATTTATGTTAGTTGATGGGTAGTGTATTATGTTGTAGTTCTATGAATTACGAATCCATAGAATCGAAAACGGACTAATTTGAACATGTATAACTCAAATTATGAAGGTTAGAAAGTAGTTTGGCTTGTTAACTCATAGCAGGGCATGAAATTTCCCACTTACAGCGGCTAGTCCTGCCCCGGCGGGCTATTTTTAAGGCAAGACCCCCGCCTCAGCGGGGGGTGGTCTGGTGTACAGATGTTGAAAAAAATCTGACAGAACATAGTTTACTAAAATGGGCATAACGTTTTCATACGAACTCCGATTGAGGAGATTCAAGATGATCCGGAACGAGAACGAATAGACCTACAACTTTTGTTCTTTAAGTTTTTCAATTTGAGGTCATTAGGAAGGGTAAACATGGTCATATTTGTGACTATTACGTAATCAAAGGTCATCGTAGGGCGTCGAGCGAACACATACGCAAGTATAGTGCTCCCGACAATGGAATATGTTATTCTAAGTGATGTAACATGAAAATGCATGATATTAGACATGACATATAAGATTACCTTACTTATAGTGGAATGCTTTATCATGACTTCGTATGTGTTTTCAAAAGAAACTAAAAGATTTTTGAAAACAAACTTTGACGAACTTGTGTACCTCTAATTCTGACCGTGATAACAAATATATGAGGTCTAAGTACGTATGATGTAAGATTCAAATTTGTATTATAGGTGTGTTAGATTACTTTGATTTGGTTAAAATGATTTCAAAGGCAAGCTCATATAACATTTGCAAACAAAGTGTTATAAACATGGAGTGATTATATTTTACCCTTGGAAATGTACGTAGAAACATGTACAAACAAGAATGATGTGTGAGTTTAAGTTGCCTTGCATGATTAGTTTAGTATGACATTGACTTTGAGAATAAAGTTTTGAAGTTTTGAAACTAAGAGGGACGAACTTAAAGTAATTTGTGTACTTAAAGTTCTAGACATGATAACATATATTCATGGATTAGTCAGCTATGAAATGAGATTTTAAGTTGCACCTAGTTGCTTTACCTTGGCCTAGAATAACTTTTAAAAGTGAACTTGAACGCCTTATGCCCCTAGACATGACGATTATGTTTATCTTTTAGCTAATCATGAATTGGACGTTTTAAGTGTGCTTTAAAATACGTTTTCAAATAATGAACGATGCTATGTCTATGAGAAGTATACTACTAGAGGCTTATTAGTACCAATATATGGTTTAAAAGCTTATAACATCGAATCTTGTTAAAGAAAGTTGTTAAGCCTTATTGATTGAAATAAATCATTATGAAACTAAGTAGTTTGAATATGAACGACGTAGATCACGTATTTATAAACTTTAAATATGTGTTGAACACATAGCGAGTCAAGTGTGTGATAAAGGTATATGAATGTTTATGTCAAGTACGGATGGTTAGGTATACCTATACATACCTAGCTATTCTAAGAGTATGATGAGGAAGTGAAATGTAGGTGTTACGAACCTAGTTAGAGAACAATGTAACATTATTATTATATTAAGAATGTATGAAATATGTGACTAATGGATATGAATCCATGATTATATAATTGTGTAGGAATACACGTAGTGTAGATAAGCTTTAAGTTGTTAAGTCGTAGTTTATAAAATAATAATCAGGCAAGTCTTTCAGTTCCTATTTGATATATGAATTCTATAACCGTTAGTTGAGCTATATTATGCTATTAGAATGTTGATGTACATATATGAAATGCATATGAGCTATGTATGAAATGTGAAAGTTGATCTTTGATGATATTCTTGTGAAGTAAATTTCTATGCATGTTATGTGTGAAGTAACATGCGTAGTTAATATTAATTGATTATAAATGCATGAACTGAATATGCTATTATATGCTATGTGCTGCATAAAAACTGTTAGAATTGTTGGGCTGTCGAGCTCACCCTTGCAAATAACCACTTTTGCAGGTTAAGGACTCACGATAAAGATTTCGTGCTTCTTGGTTGACAAAGTAGATAGTTTCGCAACGAAGGATACTATTTAGATTATTACTTGAACCATGTTTAGGTTCTAGGAGTGTACTTGATATATACTTACGATGTTTAATACTTGTTGTATTGTAAGGATGTATTAGTTAATACATAGAGGATATCGAATCAAGATGTAAAATCTTATACAGTAATTCCAATAGACTAAACCATATTATATAGTTGATTCAAGAATTGTAATTGGTTCAAAGTTATGAAATCAATAAAAGATTTTATTCAAGAGATTGAAAAAGTTTAAATTATTTCGCGTTTTTATAATATCGAATGTGATGTAATACATGAATAGTAAATAACCAGGATTAGAAACTTATAAAAGTTTGGGGTCATTGTGCAGATCCTGGAAATGAAATGAATTTATATTCTACATTGTAATAAGTAAAGTTTTATTCATTAAGTTATGAATGAAAAATATAAATAGTTTGATGATAATAGTATCGTGGCGGACCGGATCTGAGGTTCAAAGGGATCCGAATTTAGGGACGTCATAGTGAAAGCTTAAACATCAACAACAAGAAAGATCTAAGCCATCAAAGCAGTTGTCAGAGGCTGTTCTTCATTACTGGGTTACCCAGAAATGAAGAACAGATCGTGGGTCTCACTTTGGGCTTCCACTACCTGCTAATCTTGTAATATTTTTATGATCTAAGAGTTGTAGTGTGTAGCTAACATGTAGGTGAAGAGATGTATTACATAAAATACGTATAACAACAACAAATCAAGCAGCTAAAGTACGGTCAAACCCTGACAGGAGTGGTGTTCATGAGTTTTTCTGGAATTTCCAGAAAACAGAATTCGTGAACGAATAGGCTAGTTTGACCTTCCACTGTGTTCCATCCATTTATGATTTAAGGGATATAAAAGCATGTATCCATAGTACACATAACAGACTACAACTTAGATTCAAGAATCATAACAAAACATCAAACATGGTCAGATCTAGAACCATAAAAACTTGTCAGACACGATCTGGAGAAATCTGTGTTACCCATAAATGCTCGGTCAATGTCGGTCAACACGGTTTGACCACGAATAACATAAAATTTGTTCATGTTCTTACCTTGATTTAAGTTCTAGTTTAAAGAGCTCATAACATACTACAAGATAAAAGCTTAAAACAACCAAAAACATAAACAGAATGAAATCTATGGGGTCTGACATTCATTGTCAGACAACACAAAAAAAATTCCAGATTTTTTTTAAAACTTGATTTTAAGCATATTAATGTTATGGATCTAGGAAGTAACAACCCAGATCATCATTATACACTATATATAACATGTTTTAACATAAAAATCTAACATCTAGCATGGCCTTCAAGATCATATTATAAATTAGGGTTCATACCCTTTTAAGAATAAAATCTCAAATATGGCTTCTTGATCTGTTATGGGTGATCTAGGAGCTTGATGTGGGACTGACATACTAATGAATTTCGTGGGTGAGGAGGGAGAGAGTCTTGGTTAAGTGTTTGGAAATAAATGAGCTAGTTTTTTTGGACATTCTCTCTCTTTAATCTTGTATATCTATTGATGCAATGAATGTGGCTGTTAATATTGGCTGAGAGCTGTAGTTTTGTAGGCTCATAGTTTAGACTAGGGTGGCTTGTCAAGATTTTGTTAGATTTTCTAACAATAATTCACCAAATGGGACAAAAAGGGTATAATGGTAATTTGACTATAATTTTAAGGGTATTCTTGTCCAAGGTACTTAAATCTAGGGTTTAATCACTAGATTTTAAACATTAAGGTTTTCCAATTAATTTCTAGGGTTTGAACAATTAAGATTAAAGTATAATAAAATTTTAATTAAAACACACTAATTGAAATTAGGATTTTTAATAGAAAATTAGGGTTTAAATAATTAGGATTCCTTAATATCATTAGGGTTCCCAAATTAACAATTTAATTTACTAAAATAATAATTAAGGTTTATAACTTTAGCAATTAGGGTTCCTAATTAGTAAATTAGGGTTTCTAATTTTAAATAGGGTTTTCAAATATAAATTAGGGTTTTTTCTAATTAACAGAAATTCTATAATATGCTATTTAATTCATATAACACCATTTCTGACCGACCTTAAACTCCAGTTTTGAGTTTTCAATTACGGTTTATGACAGTAATACTAGGGTTTGTCGTGCTACACCATAATTGACTAACTAATATCAGTCTACACATATACAGTATATATTCATAACACTGAAAAATAATGTTATATTTAATATAATATTATTATTCTCATTCATTGCTCAAAATCTAAAATTAGGGTTTGGATTCCATATCTGATTTATCTTCCATATATAACATTATTAAATAAGTTAAAAATAATTAACTTAAATAATCTGAACTAAAATTCATATACTAAAATAATAATAATAATAATTCCCATAACCATTTCATATATTATTTAAATAAATAAAAAATCATATTTTCATGGAAAATAAATAATAAAAATATTTCTACCATAAAATTAATTATTATAAGAATATACTTTATAATGATCAACAATTCTAAAATAAAATTATTTGAAATTATTCATGTAATAAATAAATTTTATTTATCACAAAAATACATACACATTACTTGGCACATATCCCCTTCTTTAAAATAAAAAAAATTTATATGCAAAATTTCTCATTTATTTATATAGAAAATATCAAGTTATTACATAAGCAACTCAACCTCATAAACGCATGCTATTATGATTATATCCATACTCATATTTAATTTTTCAAATCCATCTAAGTATATAAGATAAATGGTGATCAATCATTCATTCACTACGCTCAATCATAATAGATAATCCGATGATAAACATACAATCAAACAATCAGGCATGTAAGTATAGACTACATATCAAAATCCATTAGAATCCCATAATGGAGTTTAGTTCATTTCTGAACCAAAAGCCATTATGGGATTGAAGTAACACATAGGATTAAATAATACAAATGAGAGATGAAAAAGAAATGATTAAACCCAATTGCAGAATTTGTTCCAATGTGTTGTTCCAAATCACCAATAATCTCCAGGAGATAATGAAAAGTGGGTTTTATACCTACTTATTGGAAATCAATTCACGCGAACTATACTCATCTCAAGTATATTTTAGTGTATTTTTAGTTGTATTTCGTAATATTTTGCATTGCATGTACTGAGAACTCCTTTGGTGTAAACGTGCAGGAAATGACATAGCTTGGCAATGGTAGATGGCATGAGGCTAATGGAAGCATAACGCGAGGAACAATTGGAGATATGCAACTGAGGATGGATGAAGGAAGAGTGGCATGATAAAGAATCAATAGCAGCAGGACAAAGCAGTAGCAGCAGCAGAACATAGAATCAAAATTGCAGAAGCCGCGCGGCTAAATAGGCTTAAACACGCGCGCCCGCGCGATCACCCGGCTTGACCAGATTTTAAAGACGCGCGCCCGCGCGAGGAATAAAAAGGGGAAGCGTGCGACCGCGCGCGACGTTGACTGAAGCTGCTGACTTTATTTTAATTTGCGTAACTGAGAGGAGGGTTCAAGAAGGGCTTGTATATTAGACGTATTATCAGGATGGAAAGGCGACACCAGCCCTTGGGGGAAAAAAGTGCTACTGTTATTTTCCTTTCTTCAATAAATAAATTAGTGTAGATTAGTGTAGTTACTTTCTAGAGAGGATTATATTGAAAACTTGAAGCATTTGGAAGGCATTAGCAATTCAATAGTGGATCAAGAAAATAGATTTGCACTCTAATTTCCTACTCTTTTTATTTATTTGATTCCTAATTGTATTGATGATGTTTATTCAATATGTGGATGATATATTTGATTCAACTATGATTTAAACTCTATTCTAAGATTGCAATGGATTCTATGGATTAGTTAATTCTAATATATTTCATTATTAGTCTTATTGATTTCTATAGGATTGTCTATTAAGATTCATGTTTACTTGTTTAGTTGATTGGCCATCGATTATTGTGGTAACCCATATAGACTTGAGAGACGAAGTATGGGTTTGGATCTGATCTTAATAGTTTGTGATTATATATTCTATATTGTGATGAGATGTATGATTTGTGCTTAGGATAGACATATACCGAGGCATCGCTTGTAGTCAATTGAAAATTTGGGCTTAAACCCTAATTATTTGTAAATCACGTAGATATATAGTGGTTTAGGTAATATGTGTGTTCATGTGTATTCTATCAATTATGGATTATATGTGAAATGGGTATGGTACATTGAGAGATGGCTATACTTTACTTTCGCGTTCTTGACTAACAATCCGGTACAATGAGTTTGGCTTAACATGAAATGTGTGGATTTGAATGAGTCAATAGATGAAATTGTGATATCAAGTCTTCATTATCTAGTCTCACTCTAGGAATAGTTAGGGTTATTTAATTTTCCTGTTTAAATAAAAAAATTAAAATCATTAGTTTAAATAAGACTAAAATGGTTATGGACTAGTGCTTGGTGAAATTTATTAGTTAATTCTCCGTGGGAACGATACTTTACTTACTCTTTATTACTTGTTGACCGTGTATACTTGCACGCATATATTGATCGGTAAAACGACCAACAAGTTTTTGGCGCCGCTGCCGGGGAGTTAGCTTAATAAATTTTTGCCAACATTAATTTCAATCAAATTAGTCTTAATTTAAACATTTTTTTTATTTTAATTAGTTTCTTTTATTTCTCTCTTTTTAGGTACCATGGATGACTTTGCTTATCAATGGCCTTATTCAAATATACCTCAACCAAGGGACAATAACACTGAGGGACTCAATGTATTTTCTACATTGTCAGCACAAATTACAACAATTTCGGAGAGGTTGGATGTTCTTGCAGCCCAACGTACTCGAGAGATAGCAGTTACATGTGAATATTGTGCTAGAGAGCATCCAAGTTATCAGTGCAACATCAGTGTTGGACAAGTACAGTTTGGGGTGATTACCTCAACTACTATGTTTATCCCAGTTATCATCAAGGTTAGGGGTATCACCGAGATTATGAATGGAGTTATAACTATCAAGACCAAGACTGTGTTCCAAGTCCAACATATCCATCGAATTTCTCATATCCACCTCCAATGCAACAAGAGGAAAATTCAGACTTGAAGGAATTCATGTCAAAAAGCATAGCAGACCATGAAGAGATGATGATGAGTCAGGAGTTATCAAGCCAAAATCTTAACAGATAGATGGAACAACTCATTAACTCCCCAATGAATGGTCCACAATACATGGATTTCGAAACTGAACAAGACAATTCAAGATTGGAGGATTTGTGGTTCAAATTTGTAGCATCAACTGAGGAGAAGATGATTGAGCAAGTAAGGTCAATTCAAAATCTTTAGAATCAGATGGATCAAATGTTCGAAGCCTTGAACAATCGCACTCCAAACAATTGGTGCTATGACATGGACGATGAAACTGATGGAGAGCCAGAAGTGTACATGCCACTGAATGAACTTAAAGGAGTGGACATTAAGGAGATAACTGAGGGTATGGAAAATGAAGAACATGAAACGACTTGAATAATACCCCAAGTGCCTTTTCAGTCAGAGTTAAAAAATTCAGTAAAATTTGGACACCCATGTCCTCTTGGTAGCCACGTTTAAAGAAAAGATCAGGATGAAAAAGAGGCCTCTTATACACCATGGTGGGCTGAGGAAGAGAAAAGAGAAGAGGAAAAGTTCGTTGTATTTTTCATGCCTCAATGCAACAATTTATTCACCAATACAACGGACGGAGCACCTAGGTATGTAATAGAACTGGGGGCATCATGTACAAGAAATATGCTAGGTTGTTTCAATTCACAGACTCGCAAGATGGGGAACCTACCTACACACATAGCAGTTCTAATGGATGGAGGGTTCTTAGCATATAGTAGAGGAATTGGATAGCGGTGTCAAGCACAGAGTCCAGCTAACGGACTATAAATCGAGCGCTTGATGGGAGGCACCCCATCAAATATCTCTCTCCTTATTTGTTTAATTCTCTATTATCCATAGTTTATCATTTTTCTTCCTTTGTGTTCAATTCTTTCTGCTTTAATTAGTTTATTATTATTATAGTTAATTAAATTTTTAGCAGTAAGTTTTGGTTATAATTAAATAAAGTCTAATAGTTCATGTTGATCCTTTCCAAGGGTAACCAATTGTGCGGCAAAGTTAGAAGCCCACACTCAGTTTCCAACTATAAAATATCTCGAACTTATCCATCGCCTGATATACCACCGGATTGACCACCCGACGAGGGTGGTGCAGCTGAGCAGTAGGGGAGTTTCTTTAACCCTATACCTTCATTCATTGAGGCAATGAATATTATAAGTTTGGGGGTATTGGGGTAGTTAGTTGCATATTAGTTGCATATAGTTTTTGCATGTTTAGTTTAAAATTGGCATGTTTATGTGCTAGTATATGTGCATGTTTAGTTTGCAGAAATTTTTTGATTTTTAGTCATTATTACTTGTGTTAGAATATGTTTCGTTGCATTTTATGTGTCGCGCATGTCTCACAAATTCTAGCTTTATGGAAATTTTGTCTAGCCGACGATGAAAGTGAATTTTGAAGGACTGTGGACTATTTTGGGTAACATGAACTTAGATATAATGTTTTACATAATATAATTCATGATGCTGTTTGGATGCTTTTGGTTTACACTGCCATGTTCACAACTACTTGTAGGTATAAGAATTATGTGTTGCATTGCTCGATAGAAAATATGGTTGTAAAAAGAGAATTATTTGGAAAATGGACTTAGACGGTATAAAACATTGACAATCAAACTTTGGGAAAACATGGGTATGCTATTCGTAAAAAAAAAAAAAAAATTCGATACCGTAGATAGTCTTATTTTGGGGCCCTGGCTACTTAAGTAAGTACGCCCGTAGGGGTGTCTTAACACCTAGCGCCCTAAGGCCTTTTATGGTCTGGGAGTCGTTGGTTGAAAGCTCGCTAAGGGGTAACAGTGTAGCCTAATGGAAACACCGCGGGAAAGAACGAAAATTGCCCTCGTGAGTAGCAATAAAGCAGTTAAGCCCATTGTTGAACCTCAACTTATTTTGATATATTGGAACAGTCTTTGTTGCATAAGTATACATAAATCTTGATTTAGACTGCAATTTTCTGTTTTGAGCAGTTTAGCATGTGTATTCTCTCTTTAATCAAGTTTTGGTGAACACAACACATGCACACAACATCTTTATAGTGTATATGAATTATTTGAGTGTATGATATTATGCCTATAGTTTGGTTTGAACTTGTATTCTCGAATCTGGATAATTCGCTGAGGCATGTTGGATTGAAATTCTGTTATAACTGGAACAATGTGAGACTAGTTTGCATCATGATTTAGTTGTATAGCATGTAGTTGCATTTTCAGTGTTTTATGTCGTATGCATTGCTTGAGGGCAAGCAATAGTTCAAGTTTGGGGGTATTTGATAAGTGGTTTTTATACCTACTTATTGGATATCAATTCACGCGAACTATGCCCATCTCAAGTACATTTTAGTGTGTTTTTAGTTGCATTTCGTAATATTTTGTATTGCATGTACTGAGAACTCCTTTGGTGTAAACGTGCAAGAAATGACATAGCTTGGCAATAATAGATGGCATGAGGCTAATGGAAGCATGACGCGAGGAACAATTGGAGTTATGCAACTGAGGATGGATGAAGGAAGAGTGGCATGATAAAGAATCAATAGCAGCAGGACAAAGCAGTAGCAGCAGCAGAACACAGAATCAAAACTGCAGAAGCTGCGTGGCTATATAGGCTTAAACACTCGCGCCCGCGCGATCACCCAGCTTAACCAGATTTTAAAGACGCGCGCCCGTGCGAGGAATACAAAGGGGAAGCGCGCGGACGCACGCGACATTGACTGAAGCTGCTGACTTTATTTTAATTTGCGTAACTGAGAGGAGGGTTCAAGAAGGGCTTATATATTAGACGTATTATCAGGATGGAAAGGCGACACCAGCCCTTGGGGGAAAAAAGTGCTACTGTTATTTTCCTTTCTTCAATAAATAGATTAGTGTAGATTAGTGTAGTTACTTTCTAGAGATGATTATATTGAAGACTTGAAGCATTTGGAAGGCATTAGCGATTCAATAGTGCATCAAGAAAATAGATTTGCACTATAATTTCCTACTCTTGTTATTTCTTTGATTCCTAATTGTATTGATGATGTTTATTCAATATGTGGATGATAAATTTGATTCAACTATGATTTAAACTCTATTCTAAGATTGCAATGGATTCTATGGATTAGTTTATTCTAATATATTTCATTGTTAGCCTTATTGATTTCTATAGGATTGCCTATTAAGATTCATGTTTACTTGTTTAGTTGATTGGCCATCGATTATTGTGATAACCCATATGGACTTGAGAGACGAAGTATGGGTTTGGATCTGATCTTAATAGTTTGTGATTATATATTCTATATTGTGATGGGATGTATGATTTGTGCTTAGGATAGACATATACTGAGGCATCGCTTGTAGTCAATTGAAAATTTGGGCTTAAACCCTAATTATTTGTAAATCACATTGACATATAGTGGTTTAGGTAATGTGGGTGTTCATGTGTATTCTATCAATTGTGAATTATATGTGATATGGGTATGGTACATTGAGAGATGACTATACTTTACTTTCGCGTTCTTGACTAACAATCCGGTACAATTAGTTTAGCTTAACATGAAATGTGTGGATTTGAATGAGTCAATAGATGAAATTGTGATCTCAGGTCTTCATTATCTAGTCTCACTCTATGAATAGTTAGGGTTATTTAATTTTCCTGTTTAAATATAAAATTTTAAATCATTAGTTTAAATAAGACTGAAATGGTTATAGACTCGTGCTTAAAGAAATTTATTAGTTAAATCTCCGTGGGAACGATACTTTACTTACTCTTTATTACTTGTTGACCGTGTATAATTGCACGCATATATTGATCGGTAAAACGACCAATAGATAATACTACACTTTATTTAATAATCTAGAACAAAAGAAAAACAATTATACTGATCAGTGCTCCAAACTCTCCCTCTCTAGAAAATAGCTAATACATTCGAACCCTAATGAATAATACGAAAAACTGATAAAAACTAACTTTTTCACGTCTCTGGCACCAGCCAATATTGTTCAGATAAGATCAAGCGCTCAAAATTTAAATTAAAAATAAGTCAACACACAGAATGCAGAGGACTCGCGCGGCCGCGTGTGATCCTAGTACAAAACGGGCGCGGGAGCGCGATGAGTATGTTTGTCGAAGCTGTGGCGCGGGCGCGCGAGTTTCCTTCTTGTTTTAGGCGCGGCAGCGCATATGTGCAATTTTAGCTTCTGTAGGCAAGTAGCGCGGGCGCTCGAGATCTGGCTTGTTTAGCAGCGCGGCCGTGCTGCTTCTGTTTCCTATCCTCTAATGTTTTGCTGCTGCTGCTAATTGTTGTTCCATTGTTTGTCCTTCAGCTTTCCTTTTCTACATAATGCTCATCCATTGTTTTAGTTCCTTATCTTCCCATATCCATCATGTATAGTCCTTGTTAGCTCGTGTCACCATGCTCATCCACGTCTTTCCTTGCTTTAGGAGTTCAACTACAAGAAATGCTAAACAAACATAAAATGCACAAAAACATAGTAAAATATACTTTGGATGAGCATAATTCTCGTGAATTTATATCCAATAAGTAGGTATAAAACCTACTTATCAACTTGCACTTGTCAAAATTACTAATATTTTTGGCTTAATATTTATTAAATTATTTTAATATTTTTTCAACACGCATTATAATAACATTCATTAAAATAACTCAAGAAATATTAACAAGTAATATAAGAATGTATGTTCTGTTAAAATTCCGATAACATTGTTATAATTTTAACTATATCAACTATTTATAAAAATATTCATAAATTAACTTTTAATATGAAAAAGTAAAAATTAATTAAAATATACGTTTGAGTGACTCTTTCATTATATATAATATTTTAGAAAAAAAATAATACTATAAAATATGGAGATATAATTAAAATAAACAAGTATATATAGAACGGTTCAAGGACCGGTGCACCATCAGTTCAAGAAGCGGCATGGTACGATGCATGACACCAGCAGTTTAGATACAAATACAAAAATCACACTGCACCCGATCCGAATTAAAAATTTTTGCATCAAAATTGCAACAACGAGACCAACGGTTCGAATAAAACTCAATCAGTTTGACCGATTCAAATTGCCATCCCTATTCACGTCCTAACAAGAAATTTGACATAATGGGTTAATTCATAGTTTTTAAATTATTCAGTTTGTCAATTCCCTATTTTTAAAGTCCAGTGGAATAATTCTTAAAATTGGACAACCATAGTGGAGTAATATCCCTTTTGGCATATATATATAAAGTCCGCTTCCAATGCGGGTCCACATGCGGACCACCATTAACAACAGACAAAATTGTCGCTAAATTCGTCGCGGGCTATAACGACGGTTCTGGGCTATCGCAACAGTTCAGACCCTATGGCGACAAGTTTAGCGACGATTTTGTCCGTCGCTAAAGGTGGTCCGCATGCGGACTACCCGAATAGGAAGCTCTGAGTTTAATTGGATTTATACACACACTAATATTTATTTTTAATTACTTTACTTTAAGTTTAATCATATAATTTTATTGTATGAATTAGTATTAAGAGCAAATGACATTATTATCTAATAATTAAAAATATATTTTTAATACAAAATATGTCAAATAATGAATCGATATCTAATCAAAATAGACGACATATAATTTGTACTTCTTGTTCGAACACATAATGTTAATATTGATCAATTTAGTACTCCCTCTGTTCCTAGAAGATTGTCGTTTTAGAAGAAAAAATTTGTTTCAAAAAGTTTGTCGTTTACAACTTTCGAGAAGAATAAATTATTTACTTTCCTATATTACCCCTACCTTCTCTCATTGTCCCAAGAAATTCTATACTTTATATTAATAGTTTTCAATTTCCCATAAAGGGATAGTGATGAAATTTCAAACAAATTTTACTTGGTAAATGATATTTTCTTAATTCATGTGTCAAAACCTTAAAAGACAATCTTTTAGGAACAGAGGGACTATAACACAAGTGAATATCACTTGATATCATAGAATGTCACTTGGGATTTCCCCACCCCACCCCACCCCACCCCACGACACATTTACCAACCCCAATCTCGAGGTTGAGTTGAGTTCGGTTTAGTTTCAACTTTTTCACTACCCTATTCCAATGGTTGGTCAATTGGTTATGCTTTCTTGAGTCTTTAATTATTCTACATGGCTGTCCAAAAATGAAAATAAAATAAAATATCTATATGAAACTTAATTGCCAAATGCTTGGCCAATTAATCCTATGCTCCCTAGATGGATGCCCCATTCCACACAATCTATAACGCATTACATGCACAATTAGGACAACTTATGGTTTCAGTTTCCATACATTTGACTAGAAAAAATTGGAAATTAAGACACCCTATTTTTCTTTCAAAGAGAGATACAAAAGGCTAAAGACTAGGAGAAATATAAAGGACCAATAAATGCGGTAATAGTTAAGGAAGAGAGAAATGCAAGGAGAAATCAAGGGCTATAATTCTATTCCTGTAATGCTTTAAAAGGTCATAGGGGTGGCAATGGCACTTCCAAAACACCAAACTTAATTCATAATCCCTCGTTAACACCAAATGGGAGTGTAAAAAAGACGAGAAAAATTGAAGATATCAAAAGGGAGATATATATATATATATATACATATATATATATATACAAATAAATATAGAGGGGGTAAAAAAAAGATGGGTAGGGTGAAATTTCAAGTTCTTGGTTTATTGACATCATGGCTCTTGGCATCAGTATATGGGGAGGACCCTTACTTGTTCTATGAATGGAAGGTTACCTATGGAACCCTTACTCCTTTAGGTGTTCCCCAGCAAATCATTCTCATCAACGGTGAATTCCCGGGTCCGGTCATAAACTGCACTTCTAACAACAACATCGTTGTCAATGTTTTTAACAATATCGACGAGCCGTTCTCGTTCCATTGGCATGGCATTCAACAGAGGAAGAATTCTTGGCAAGAAGGTTTGCCGGGAACTAGCTGCCCTATTGCCCCTGGCACCAACTATACCTACCATTTCCAGGTTAAGGATCAGATTGGTAGCTACTATTATTATCCGTCCATGGCGCTGCACAAAGCTGCCGGGGGTTATGGTAGTATCCGCATTCACAGCCGTGCCCTCATTCCTATTCCGTTCCCAGACCCCGAGGCGGAGTTCTCTGTTATGATTGGGGATTGGTATACTAAGAGCCACTCAGCCTTGAAGAAGCATTTGGATAGCGGTCGTACCTTGCAAAAGCCTGACGGTGTTGTAATCAATGGAAAGGCTGGAAAGGGAGACGGAAAGGACGAACCGATGTTTAGTTTCCTACCAGGCAAGACTTACCGGTTCAGGTTCTGTAATGTGGGATTCAAGTACTCTCTAAACGTCCGAATTCAGAACCATGCCATGAAATTAGTTGAGATCGAAGGGTCCCACACGGTACAGAACTTGTATGATGCACTTGATGTGCATGTGGGGCAATGCTACTCAATGTTGGTGACTGCAGATCAGGAGCCTAACGACTACTTCATAGTGGTTTCCACCAGATTCTCCAAGACTGTTCTCACCTCCACCGCCACTATCCGGTACCAAGGTGGCAAGGGGCCTGCCTCGCCGGTTCTTCCCGAGGCTCCAACAGGTTGGGCCTGGTCTCTTAACCAGTTCCGTTCGTTCCGCTGGAACCTGACCGCAAGTGCTGCCAGGCCTAACCCACAAGGTTCTTACCATTACGGAAAGATTAACATTACCCGAACCATCAAGCTTTCAAACACAGCAGGCACAGCTGACGGAAAGCTTAGATACGCTATCAATGGTGTGTCACACGTGGATACTGAGACCCCATTAAAGCTCGCGGAGTACTTTTCAGTAGCAGACAAGGTGTTCAAATACGACCTTATCAAGGATGATCCGCCCGCAAAAGACGAAGAAAAGGTCCTTTTGGCACCTAATGTTCTCAATGCCACTTTCCGTAATTTCGTAGAAATTATATTCGAGAATCATGAGAAGAGCACTCAGACCTGGCACTTGTCTGGATATTCGTTCTTCCCAGTCGCGTAAGTATATATACAAACATATATATACAAGTATTGCAGAAAGCTATATTCTACTGGACATCCCTTTCTCCAGTAACTTAGAATTTACCAAAAAAAATCCAAGTATTATATCCAAGTTCTATAATTAAAAGTTTACCTGTATTATTGCAACAGTATTGAAGCAGGTACATGGAGTCCAGAAAAGAGGAAGAACTACAATCTTATTGATACAGTGAGCAGGACAACAATCCAAGTCTATCCTAAAG
Source organism: Panax notoginseng (assembly GCA_016801055.1). Taxonomy (NCBI): domain Eukaryota; kingdom Viridiplantae; phylum Streptophyta; class Magnoliopsida; order Apiales; family Araliaceae; genus Panax; species Panax notoginseng. The sequence goes on along the minus strand of CM029022.1, from coordinate 151,423,134 downwards.
GTTGGGCAGCAATTATGTTGACATTGGACAATGCTGGCATGTGGAACCTGAGGTCGATGTTATTGGAGAGGTCATACTTAGGGCAACAGCTCTACATAAGCGTTCTCTCCCCAGAACGATCTCTCCGGGATGAATACAACATCCCTGATAATACGCCATTGTGTGGTATCATAAAGGGTATGCCTATGCCAAAGCCTTATACTATATAAATTACCTGCATTCGCCCGGCCTTGTCCCTTAATAACAGCCCGGAGAGAGTGAAGAATGAACAAATAGCGTTTTAGAAATCCAAAAAACAACGATCATGTTTGCAGAAAACATTATGAGGTACAATAAACTCTGTGTGCATTTTTGAAAAGAAGAGCAAAAAATATGGAAGAGAAGAGAATAATGTGTTTGCATGTATGTTTGATTGTTGTAGTAGTCATGTACTAATTCTCTCTCAAAATTTGTGAGAACATAGAGTTTTTGTTGATTTCAATATTGATACATTGATTAGCTCTTTGTTTAATGTGTAATTCAGTTTGTTTATAAGATATTATTCCATTTATTCTTATTGGAAGTATGAGATTTCTTTCCTTAGCGCAATAGCATAAAGTATCTACCAACTGTTATCCGGAAAGCAAGTATTCTTCTGTGAATCCCCTAATTCCAGATTCTCTACGAAATACTTCCTTAGTTTTCTTGAAGATAAGAATTGAAAATATTACTAATAGTATATATTATACCACTTAAATATTTTTGTATATATCAATACTATCAATGAAATTAGTATATATTCATAATTAGTATATATTTTCTAAATTCTTAGATAGTATTAGTTCATATATTTTTTGTTTTCTTATATTATTTTACATTGTATCATGAATTATATTTAATGGTAATAAATTTTTATGTACGTGTGTATGTGATATATATATATATATATATATATATATATATATATATATATATATGTCTCATCCGTGGCAACCAGTTGTCACGGGCACTATTCCAACAACCATAATCTACATCGTTGATCTCGAGATTGGATGATCCGAATTGAAATTAATTTCTCCTCTGCCACTAGAGACCCTAGCGGCAGCAACATGGCTTCCAGCGGCACGACACATTACGATGTCACGAGCACTATTTTAACAACCATAATTTACACCGTTGATCTCGAGATTGGATGGCCCGAATTGAAATTAATTTCTCCTTTACCGCTAGAGACCCTAGCGGCAGCAACATGACTCCTAGCGACACGACAAATTCCGACAAAATCCCTCATTTGTCCCTCAATCCCATGTGCTACAGTACCTCTTTCGTAGTTCATGGTATGGCTTGAAAGGGTTTGAAAAATGTTTATTTGGGTTAGACCGCACCACAGTTGGTTACTTATGTACTATCATTGATAAAGGGAGATCAGGTCTTTCGTAGTTCATGCCATGATGTGGAAACCTGAATTGACTTGATTGATTTTTTCAGAACCAAGATGTTGGCTTGTAGGTAACTTCAGACATAATACCTTTTCATGGTGTCTGAATTGATAAGCTGGGGAAATTCTTCGTCGTCCATTTCTTGCTATCTGAGGGCTCTGATAGATTAATCTTTGTTGGCAAGGACTTTCTTTAAGACGAAGTCATTTTCTTTGAATTGCCGTAGTCGAACTTTCTTGTTGTAGGATCGAGCAATCCTCTATTGATATAATTGACCATGCAAGATGGTTGTGATCCTCTTCTCATCTATCAAAGATAATTGGTGGTACCGATCTTGCAACCGTTGGTCTTCCTCCATTTGAGCATCTATCAATACTCTTAATGACTCCATTTCTACCTCTATGGGGAGCATTGCCTCCATGGCATAGACCAATGAGTAGGGGTAGCCCTAGTAGAAGTGCGCATTGATGTTCTGTAGGCTAGTAAAGTTAAAGGCAATATGTCAGGCCATCCTTTGTGATTGGCAGTCATCTTTTGCATGATCTTTTTGATGTTCTTATTAGCTTCTTCAACAACATCATTCATCTTTGGACGATAAATGACGGAGTTAAGATGTTTGATGTAGAATTTGCTGCATAATTCCTCCATCATCTGATTGTTTAGATTCTTGGCATTGTCCTATACGATCACCTCTGATTGTCCATATCGATAGATGACATTATTTTTGATGAAACCAATGATTACCTCTTTGGTGACTTTTGGAAAAGAGGCTGCTTCTACCCATTTGGTGAAGTAGTCGATCATGGCGAAGATAAACCGATGACCATTGCTGGCTTTGGGCTCGATTGACCAATCACGTCCATTCCCCATATTAAAAAGGTAGTGAACTCATATTGTGTAGTTCACTTGGAGGAGCGTGGATGGCATTTCAATGAATTTGACATTAATAGCATCTCCTGACATGATCATCACAGTGAGCTTTGAGAGATATCCAATAATGCCCTGTTCTTAATATCTTCTTAGTAAGTAAAGGACAGCTCATGTGTGGACCACATACTCCACCATGGATTTCATCTATGAGAATTTGGGCTTGGTCTTTGTATAGTCATCTTAGAAGGCCTATTCCCACATCCCTTTTGTAAAGTGCGTCTCTACTTAGATAGAATTTAATGGCCATTTTATGGATCCACTTTCTTTCAGCTTAACTTGCCCCAGCGGGCGTAGATCCATCTCGCAGATACTCTTGATGGAATGATACCAAGAGCGTTGGATGGAAGGTAGCTCATCCGATACTTCTCCAATATAATCTCCATAGGCTGGTGCCTTCTGGCTTGCAAGTTTGATATTTGAGATGCCACCTCTTTCAGATATGTTGATCAAGGAGACCAGGGGTTGCTATAGTGCATCTGTTAAATCTTTGGTGTGATATGCCCCAATGGTTTGTTTGATGACCAGTTCGGAATCCTCAAAGATAGTTAACCGTTTGACACCCATGATTGGGCCAGTTTTAACCCCATTATAAAGCCTTCATACTCAGCTGTGTTGTTGCTATTGACAAACTATAATTTGATAGCAACGAGATATTATTCTCCAAAAATAGATACCAGAACTGCCCTCGCTCCGACACCTTCCATGTTTACAACTCCATCAAACTAAAATTTCCATGCTCGGACTGTATTCTCCTGATGGCTTTGTTGAATTGACATTACTCCATCATCGGGGAAATACGTTTCCACGGGTTCAAAATTCCCTGATGGTGCTTCGGCCAATTGATCCGCAATTCCTTGACCTTTGATGGACTTTTGAGTCATGTAGATGATGTCGAATTGTTGGAGGATCAACTTGTTAGGTTTGTAATATTCATGAACGCAATCAAATTGCACAAATAAACAGAAATGTGTAAAAATCAGAGTTTAAAATTTTACAAACCATATACCCGGATCATCCTTTATGCACAATTATTAATTAAATGAAAAGATAAAAAATGAGAATCATACCCTTGAAGATTCGAGCTTCCTCTGGTACAAGTTCACCTCCAATCCTTTTCGCGTTCAACTTGAATCCACCGGGTTTGGTTCCTTCCTTTAATCAACGTTAGCCACCCAAGTGTTTGGCTTTTAGAGGTGATCCACCAAGAAAGAATAAAGATTCAAGAAGATGGGTGTTTGACAAAATCCTAGTTTTTATCTCTCATAGAAAAGAGCGTACTCTCCAACAATTGAAATCACGTCTGTTGTGAAAAAGTCAACAACAACTCTACATTCAAAATAAGACTCCTCTTATTTATAGATGTGGGCAACCCTCCTTAACAATTAAGGAATTGAGTTTTATTTTAATTAATTAAACTTCTTTAATTAATTAGGCTCCTAATCTTATTAGGAATAATTAATTAAACTTTTAATTAATTAGCCTCCTAATCTTATTAGGAATAAATGAGAGTACTTTTATTAATTAATTCTCAAGCTCTTTTAGGAATTAAATAATAATAATAGTAATAATAATAATAAAACTCCTCTTATTAATTTATATTTAATATTTATAAAATATTAAATAATAAATATTAAGCTATTTAATTTATTCTATCACCATAGATTAAATTAAATATACTTAATTTATTATTACAATTATGCCATTTGCTTCTTAAATAATTATTCTTCCTTTTATGGTGTGACCCTTTAGGTTCTCCATATTAAACCAGTTGTGAATAAATCAATTAGAACAATTCTAATCTTATTTAAATAAATAAATTAAACTATTAATTTATTTAAATAAATAATATTTATTCTACAATAGGGATAAGCCTCCCTAGCGATCAACGACTTTTCAGATAATATAGATTTCAACATTAATCATAAAAGAACCTTTGAGTAAATAGTTACCGTATAATTTAATCATTCCACCATGCAATGTTCCAATTAAATATGAGACATGAAATTACTGTCAAGTCTTAATTTATTTAATTATATATAATTCGACTCTTAAATGCACAACACCAAATAATGTAAATTAGAAACTCATTTTTAATTTTATTCTGCCTTGGCCAAGGACTACTGGGTTGTCATTTATCGAATCACATAGGACATTTCTCTTCTTTTACTAGAAGCGGTAGATTCTTTATTGATCATACATTATCTCCATGTATTACTTATTATACCCAAGCATACCCTTTGATATACTCTAAGGGTCTTAAGGAATAAGTCAAAGTATAACTCATCATACATAAGATACTATGATGATCTCAAGTCCAAGGATCATTTGTACTACTATCATTACATGAATTTCTATTGACAGGCAAATAAAACTCCATTAGGTATTCCTTAGCGAGCCACGTTAAGTGAACTTATTCTCTAATAAGCACCTACATACTTGCTTTAGTGTCTCCACAAAAATGATCATGAGATCAACTATCCTCATCTAATGAGCAAGCAACGTATGTACTAATCTATCCGGATTCACTAATCCCCAATTTAGTAATCCAACGATTGGGAACTATTTTAGTTTTAAGCTTTCTAAGAATTTAGATCTCATTACAATGATCATCATCATTATTCTAAAAGCATTGCTTAAAACTATGGGTTTATCACATATTATAAAGCAGCATCATGTAGATAATTAAAAGCCTTTAATAAATTAATACTTTTTATTAATAAATGAATAAGATTGTTTACAAAGTATATGCTTTATCATCAAACATGATTGGCTTGTGTGCATACTATTTTTAATCTCCCACTTGCATTAAAGTCAATCGTCTTGGTATCTCATACTCTTCTTCTCTAAATGACGATTATCCTGTTGTTGGATAAGCTTCAGTAAATAGATATGTAATGTTGTTCTTGAGAGTCCACTATCTTTATAGTGATTTTCCATCTTTCAATGATTCCTATAATCAAATGAAAGTGCCACAACACATGTTTATATCCACGATGAGACTTAGGAACTATTCCTAGTTATGTAATGAACTTTTCATCCAAACAATCAACTTGCAGCTTCATTTATAGCTATATACTTTGTCTTTATCAGTAAACTAGAAACTCTTTGTTATTTGGAACATTTTCAATTCACTGCACCACCGTTCAAGGTAACGCTTTACCTTAAAGTGGATTTTTTGTCGTCTTGGTCTGTCTGAAAAACTTGAGTCTGTTAAGCCCTCTAGTTTTAATTTAGACTCACCATAAATTTTAAACACATCCTTAGTGCCGGATAAGTACTTTAAGATATTTTTCACTGACTCATAGTGAACTTCTCCAGAATATGACTGATCAACATCAGGTCTCGTCCATTTCATTGCATACATGATAGTTATTCATGCAATCTCTATTTTTGGAGTCTTTGGGGACTATTAGGAGAGATACACTCCATGGCTCATCAACATGAGACATCTCTTGGAGTTTGCTATGCCAAACGACTTTAGTATCAAATGAATATATGTTCATTGGGTTAAGTCGAGCATCCTTTTAAATCTATTTATATAGATTTGTATCCCCAATTAAGATACTCTTCCCAAATCATTCATGGAGGAATGTTTAGACAACTTTCTTTTTATTGATTGTAGCATTAATATGTCATTCCTTATCCATAGTATATCAACATATAATATTAGGAATGTCACAACGCTCTCACTGACCCTTTTATACACACTAGGTTCATTCTTATTTGTGATAAAATCAAACTCTTTTGATTTGTTTCATCAAAATGAATGTTCCATTTTTGAGAAGCTTGCTTCAATCCATTTCTCTAAGTGTCTACAACTCTTAACTCATCGTATATAACTGGATCATCATCTTCTATGATACGTACCTCATCATCATCATCTATGATGAATCCATACCTCCCAGGTATCTTCGGTACTATTTCAGATTTATAATTCAGTTGTGGTACAATAGGTCTATCTACATGTTCCTCTTATTTGACTTATAGTATTTTGTGGTTCTTGAACTCTTCAAGATCTATTATCCTCCCACTATCCCCTTCAATGATAAACACCTTTATCTTAGAAGGCAGCGTGTTTCACAACAAACACCTTTTGCTAAGTAGGATTATAGAGCATATACCCTAAACTTACTTTAAGATGTCCCACAAATCGACACTTGTCAAATCTTGTCCCAAGCTTATCCTTTGAAACCTTTTCACATAAGTTGGACAACCTCTTATCTTAACATACTTAAGATTAGGAATCCTCCCTGTCCATAACTTTTATGGAGTCTTGGGGCCGGATTTTGAGGTTACCTTTTTCGTAGATATGTAGCCATTTCTAGGGCATGACCCAAGATGGATACTGGAATGTCGATAAAATCATTATGGGCCGTAACATGTCCAACAAGGTATGATTTTTCTTTTCAAATAAATCAATAAATTATTACATATTAGGAGGCGTCCATTATGAGAAAACTATTTGAGATGATCTAGAAACTCATTGCACAAGTATTCTTTCCTTGTTCCGATCAAAGAATCCTAATACTTTGCTAATTTATTTCACTTCTGAATTCTTTAAACCTTTCAAATGATTCAAACTTGTATTTCAGCAAATACACACATTCAACCTTTCGAATAATTATCTCCTTTTTCTTATACTAGTTTGTTCAATTTGTAAAATTATTTTCACCTAAGTCAAGTATACAAAATTCATTAAGTAATATTCCAGTTCTATACAAAACATTATTGTTCTTAAATATAATACCAAAGATTTCATTGTCCAACAACAAAATGGAAATAATATTTCTAACAAGAACTGGAATACAATAACAACTTATTGACTTAATAGAATTGCTCGTAGGCAATGCTAAACTATAAGTTCCTATGGCTAATGTAGCAACCTTTACTTCATTTTCCACACATAAGATTACTTATCTTTGTTTAGCTTTCTACTTCTGCTTAGTCCCTTCATAAATCTATATTTATGATAACCAAAGTTGGTATCCAATACCCAAGTAGAACCTTGACTTAAAGAAAAATTTATTTTAAATCATGAACAAATTTGTATTTGTAACCGAAACTTCACTAAGTTTCTTTGGTTAGCCTCTGCAAGATGATTCTCGCAGTTTCTTTCCAGTGTCCAAGCTTATTGCAGTAGAAGCAAACCCCTTTGCTATCTGTATCAGTTTTATTCTTATTATCCTTTGTTTTTGCCTTTCTATTTACCTTCTTTGAATTATTCTTCTTTTCAGAAGATCCTTTGGCCCCTACCAGTAAGACATGGTCTTTCTTGGTTGGAAAGTGACTCTTATCATTTTTTAACATGTTAAGCAAATCAGCGAAGCTGATATCTAGCTTGTTCATATGAAAAATTCACAACAATTATGAAAGGAGTCCGAGAGTGAGTGCAAGATTAAATCTTGGCTCAACTATCCACCCATGACAAAAACCCGTTGTCCTAATTGATCAATCAAATTGATTATGTTAAGGACTTTTATCTATACTATAGTGTCATCGATCATTCTAGATCGAAAGAGCTCCTTAGATATCTGATATCTATTAGTCCTACTTTCCTCACCATCAACTACTTGATGTGTAGTTTCATACTGAAGCTGAAGCTCGTTACTCATGGATGTGAGCATGATGCATTGAGCCAACTGTGTATCATCTTGCCACTTTTTAAAAGTAGCAATCTCTTCCTCAGAGGCATTGTCTGCAACCATTACAGAGATAGGCGTATTAAGGATATAAGATAATTTTTCATCCGTGAGAACTATTCTCAATTTTCTTAACCAATCCGTTTAATTCGGTCCTGTTAAATAGCATCTAATATGCTTCACAGTGATAGTAATTTAGATATTGTAAAATTCTATAAATGAATTTGTAATTAACAACATTTTAACATACATTCTTTTATTAATTATCAAAATAAATTAGGTCTTATTTTAAATTGGTATTTCCCACTATTTTCTTCAAACTATTTTACCCTCACTTATATAGTTCGACAATTTCTAATTAAAGATATGCTAGTGAGAATAAGGATCCCATTTCAAATGTATATAGCCTTGTGTGTGCACAACAAACTATATATAAATAAATAGGTAGACAACTCTTGTCAATTACATCAACTATGTAACTCCTTGTATTTTACCTCTTAAATCATAATGGTCAAGTGTGTGCACATCCGAACTAAAATTATTTAAGTTAAGTCAGACCCATCATTTCCATATAAGTGAAGAGAAAACTACAGCCCTTGTATGTGCACAACAAATCAGTAATGTTCAATTCCTTATAAACATCATATGTAATAAAAACAACATCTTAAATATTTAATACTTACCTTGTGTGTGCACAACAAACTCATATTAAATATTCAATACTCTATTGTTTCTATCATGCTAGAAGGCGACGTTCGATATTCTAAATATCTTTGAACGTCACAACTTAATATAAACTATTTGAGGGGTTTGTTATTAATTTGTCTCATCTTATTTAGCGTGCACACACACACACACACACACACACACACACACACACACACACACACACACACATATATATATATATATATATATATATATATATATATATATATATATATATAAAATACACGTCATATTAATGAACATGCGAAGCATGTTTGCATAATATATAATATATATATATATATAGTATAAGCATGCACATATAGACTACTACATTCTACCCGGATTGATTATGAACTTTTATTATAGTTTGGTTCACTAGAGCCACCAAGTGAACCAAAAGGTCAAACCCTAGGGGTGCAAGAATTAATATTTAAATATAACTATTACATTTAAACCCGAGCTCTATTACAAACAAGTCTTCAAGCGCTCCTTGCTCTCCAATTTTTTAAAATAATTCTAACTATTCCTATTATAAAACTATTTTAAAATAAATAGAAACCTTGATCAGCAGTCAAAGAGAAGTACATAGGAGGAAGATAGAATTTACATTAAGAAAAAAAATTAGAGAAGACGAGGTACGCAGACCCCATTTAATAAAACACATACATTCATGCATCTAACTAAAATAAAATCTAATCACATTGGTCAATAGTCCATAATCAATCCCATTTATTATCATACACATCACCATATGCATCAATAAATAACATTCATCTCATGAATAATAAACATTCAATATATATATATTGATGTCATTTAATGGGCAAATTTAGTTAGTATAAAATCTAATTTTGAATCAAAATAAACTCCTTTATTTTAATCCAAATTTAAATCAAAATAAACCTCTTTTATTTTAATTTATCTAATTTTGAATAAAATAAACTATTTTATTTTAATCAAAATTATTAATCAAAATAAACTCCTTTATTTTAGTTAATTATGGAATCCAATTCCAAGTAAAAAAAAATAAAACTCCTTTATTAAAGGAAACACGAATTCTCTTTCCTATTCACAAATAAACTCCTTTATTTAAGAAAATTAGGATTCTCTTTCCTATTCACAAATAAACTTTTTTATCTTGAATAATATGAAATATTATACCATATCTAAATAAACTCCTTTATTTAAAGAAACATGGAACCCAATTTCAACTTCAATTAGTTATCATGGAATCCAATTCCAACTCTAATTAGTTAGCATGAAATTCAATTTTAAAATTAAAATAAACTCTTTTATTTTAATATTAAAATAAACCTTTTATTTTAAGATTAAAATAAACTTTTTATTTTAATTATAAAATAATCAATATATATATATATATATATATATATATATATATATATATAATTTTTAAACATATATATATATATATATATATATATATATATATATATATATATATATATATATATATATATATATATATATATATAAAATATAATATAAGCTAATCTTCCTTTTGAATCAAGCAAGTTAGCAACATATCCCTTTTAACTTTCATATATCAATATATATATATATATATATATATATATATATATATATATATATATATATATATATATATATATATATGAAACCAAGTAATATCCTGTTAACTTTCTAACCACATGAATCAGGATTAACATGTGATAGAAAAAAAATACGGATTTCGCGAATTAAATTGCGTTTTTTTTAAAATAAATTTTATACAATAAATTATGCCCAATTAAATTGTTCTAAACACATATGAATATACATGTCAAATCTAAACAATTTATAATTTGCATAAAGGTTTGGCTCTGATGCCACTGTTAGGATTGTAATATTCATGAACGCAATCAAATTGCACAAAAAAGCGGAAACGTGTAAAAATCAGAGTTTAAAATTTTACAAACCATATACCCGGATCATCCTTTATGCACAATTATTAATTAAACGAAAAGATAAAGAATGAGAATCATACCCTTGAAAATTCGAGCTTCCTCAGGTACAAGTTCACCTTCAATCCTTTTTGCGTTCAACTTGAATCCACCGAGTTTGTTTCTTCCTTTAATCAACGTTAGCCACCCAAGTGTTTGGCTTCTAGAGATGATCCACCAAGAAAGAATAAAGATTCAAGAAGATGGGTGTTTGGTAAAACCCTAGTTTTTATCTCTCATAGAAAAAAGCGTACTCTCTAACAATTGGAATCACGTCTGTTGTGAAAAAGTCAACAACAATTCTACATCCAAAATAAGACTGCTCTTATTTATAGATGTGGGCAACTCTCCTTAACAATTAAGGAATTAAATTTTATTTTAATTAATTAAACTTCTTTAATTAATTAGGCTCCTAATCTTATTAGGAATAATTAATTAAACTTTTAATTAATTAGCCTCCTAATCTTATTAGGAATAAATGAGAGTACTTTTATTAATTAATTCTCAAACTCTTTTAGAAATTAAATAATAATAATAGTAATAATAATAATAAGACTCCTCTTATTAATTTATATTTAATATTTATAAAATATTAAATAATAACTATTAAGCTATTTAATTTATTCTATCACCATAGATTAAATTAAATATACTTAATTTTTTATTACAATTATGCCATTTGCTTCTTAAATAATTATTCTTCCTTTTATGGTGTGACCCTTTAGGTTCTCCATATTAAACCAGTTGTGAATAAATCAATTAGAACAATTCTAATCTTATTTAAATAAATAAATTAAACAATTAATTTATTTAAATAAATAATATTTATTCTACAATAGGGATAAGCCTCCCTAGCGATCAACGACTTTTCAGATAATATAGATTTCAACATTAATCATAAAAGAACCTTTGAGTAAATAGTTACCGTATAATTTAATCATTCCACCATGCAATGTCCCAATTAAATATGAGACATGAAATTACTGTCAAGTCTTAATTTATTTAATTATATATAATTCGACTCTTAAATGCACAACACCAAATAATGTAAATTAGAAACTCATTTTTAATTTTATTCTGCCTTGGCCAAGGACTACTGGGTTGTCATTTATCGAATCACATAGGACATTTCTCTTCTTTTACTAGAAGCGGTAGATTCTTTATTGATCATACATTATCTCCATGTATTACTTATTATACCCAAACATACCCTTTGATATACTCTAAGGGTCTTAAGGAATAAGTCAAAGTATAACTCATCATACATAAGATACTATGATGATCTCAAGTCCAAGGATCATTTGTACTACTATCATTACATGAATTTCTATTGACAGACAAATAAAACTCCATTAGGTATTCCTTAGCGAGCCACGTTAAGTGAACTTATTCTCTAATAAGCACCTACATACTTGCTTTAGTGTCTCCACACAAATGATCATGAGATAAATTATCCTCATCCAATGAGCAAGCAACGTATGTACCAATCTATCCGGATTCACTAATCCCCAATTTAGTAATCCAACGATTGAGAACTATTTTAGTTTTAAGCTTTCTAAGATTTTAGATCTCATTACAATGATCATCATCATTATTCTAAAAGCATTACTTAAAATAATGGGTTTATCACATATTATAAAGCAGCATCATGTAGATAATTAAAAGGCTTTAATAAATTAATACTTTTTATTAATAAATGAATAAGATTGTTTACAAAGTATATGCTTTATCATCAAACATGATTGGCTTGTGTGCATACTACTTTCTCAATTGACATTTGGACTGTCGATAATTCAACATGAGTTTGCTAAATACGTACTTTAGAGGATCCATGCGGGATAAGTGATGGGTTGTGTAACCATGGGGATAATGTTGTAATCTCATGGCAGCCCACTACAAGAAAAAGGCCTAACTGCGACCAATACTATCAGCGACTGCACGTGCGGTCGGTGATATTAGTAATAGCGACCGACATCTACGACCGTGATTTAATACCGTCACTATATAATATCAGCGATCGCATGCGATCGCTAGCATAAATTTGCCTCCCAAAATTTGGCAGGAAATGTTGGCATGAAGGTTTTGTGCGACCACTTTAAATCAGCGACCGCATGCGGTCGCTGATAAATCCATGTCATTAAAAATTAGTGACCGCAGGTGGTCGCTGATGGCGGTCGCTAATCATACTTAATGTAACCAGTATCAGGCATTCGCTCGACACAGAGGCAAAGAGAAAACAGAGAGGGAGCATAATAAAGAGAAGAGGGAGAAGGGGGAGAAGAGAAGAAGGAGAAGAAGCACGCACCCGCCGCCGCCGTTAAGTATGCAATAATTTTTATAGTTTTCTGAATTTGAAGGTTAATGTTGAATGTGGTATATAGATTTCTGAATTGGGTATGATATAGATTTCTGAATTGGGTGTTATATAGTTTTCTGAATTTGAGTGACGAATCAATACTAGAAACATTATATTGAAGGGAACTCCTAATGCAGCACCAATACTCTCTCAGATTGTATGGGGAGCTTGAAATGGTTTGCATCTTGTTTTCTGTTTGGTTTTTGAAAAAAAACTAAAAGGAAAAGTATTAATAGTAATAATAATATGATTCATAATGTCCAATGTCCTCTTTGCACATTATATGTTTGGCGGAATGACAAAAAGAGGTCATAGCATTCAATTAGCTAAAAAGCAAAATACAAGATCTTCAAGGGAGGGAATTAGTGCTTGAATTAAGGTTTCTCCATTTTTGTGATTTGAAAAATCAAGAAATGGTGCTAATGGAGCTTGCCAATTCTTTTTTTGTTAGAGAAACACATCTATAATATGAATCCATACTTTGTTTTTTTCTTTTTCGAAATAGTATGAATCCATATCTACAATTAACATATAAATTTCCTCCAAGAGGATAACATGTATAAAAAATGATTCAATAAAATTAACAAAACAAATATTAAAAATTTTATTGAAAAACTTACAAATTACAATGTTGCTTAATTTACATACTTTTTGAAAGGCCACAAATTTTTTCTAAAATGAAATCCAATTCACTAACCTTGTGGAGTAATTGTACGTATAAGTATCCTCAAACTAACTCTAGGCCACAAATTCATGTCTAAACTTATATAAAGATAGAAGTATCTCATAATTGCGTACAACTCCAAACAAATATCAAATATACAACAAAAGCCAAGACAAAATTAAAATTATTATTAATTAATTAGTAAGAGGTACATAATCAAGTCTTAAAAGCTACTTTGTAGTTTTCAGCCTCATCTTGTCATATATTCTAAATATTACAGCTTTCCTTGCATGTTAATACTTATTTTAACTATAATAGTAAAATCATGACAACCATGGATTCCAGTGTCTTATCTCCAAAAATAACATGATTAATAGAAATAGAAATAATATGATAAAATAACATGATATAATATAACTATTAAACTAAGTAGCATTTACTTAGTTTCTCATACTAAGTTTAATAACATTTAATATTTGACATATAATATATATTAAATATGATTAAGTATATAATTAAATTAAAATATAATATCAAATAAATATAATAAATTATAATAGTAAACTAAAATATAATATCATATTAAATATAATATAATAAACTACATCGCATTTGCTTAGTTCCACTACTAAGTTAAAGAACTAAGAGATAAGTGCTCTAATCAGAAGTTAGTTAATTATTTAGCTCATGTGTAAAGTAAAGAAAGAAGCTTGCAAAAATGAAAGCGCGAGTTTTTGGAACTCTGAATTTGTAGTATACTCCAGAACTTTTCACTGCTTTAATTTGCATTCATTCGTTATTATTTTGGTCTTATTGTATTGGAAATTTGTATATTTCTCTTGGTTTGTGTCTTGGGTGCCCATAAATGACCATATATGCATGCCGTCGTGCATATGGCTAGTCGATATTATAGGGGAGACTCTGACAAAAAAAATTTGTTAGTCAGGTAATTGCGAACCTTTATAATATTAACGAGCTCTTTATATGTGTACTAGTATGCTCAAGTTATATGTTTACTAGCTAGTATGCTCAAGTCATATGGTTACAAGTATGCTCAAGTCATATGCTTACAAGTATGCTTAAATGTTAATCATATGCTTACAAGTATGCTCAAGTCATACGGTTACAAGAATGCTCAAGTCATATGCTTACAAGTATGCTTAAATGTTAATCATATGCTTACAAGTGTAATACTAGTTATTATAAGAGTATAGTACAAAGATTATTACGACGTACAATAAGAATATCGTATGAACTATATACGAAGAGAATACGAGAATGAGATGCGTAAAATACGATTTAGTCTTAAAGGCTAAGTAAGGGATAAGTTAAGTAATAGCTAAGTAAACTTAATAATTAAGTAAAGTGCTTATGCTTAAGGGCTAAGTAAACTTAAGGGCTAAGTAAACTTAATGAGTAAGTAAACTTAAGGGTTAAGAAGACTTAATGGTTAAGAAGACTTAAGGGATAAGAAGACTTAATGGCTAAGTAAACTTGGTGGTTAAGTAGACTTGGTGGCTAAGTAAACTTGGTGGCTAAGCATAGGAATAGTAAGGAGGTTACGGGGGCGAAATGACTAAACTACCCTTAACTTTGGTTTTCTATAAATAGGAAGCTCATTTCATTGTTTTGGGATTTTGAAAATCCTAAGACACTTGAGAGAGAGAGAGAGAGAGTTCGGATGGGAGGAGGAGAAGGAGGAAAGGCTAGCCCGTGTACAAACTTTGTCCGACGAGAGAAGATTAAAGAAGAACGGTAATCCGAACCATAGTCTCTTTTAATATTTTCTTTAAGTTTAATATGTTTAAAACATAACTTAATGAGAATAAGGAGTGAAAGATGTTAGTAATGATTTCATATGGTTGAAATCATAAGAAAATAAAAAAAAAGAAGAATTAGAAGTTTAGTTTGTAAATTTCTTAAGGAAGTATAAGATTCGTGAGGATTTTGAGCGATCCGAGTGGATTATATGAATAAGTAGGTGAAATAAGTAAGGAATGGTGTTCTATAACATCAAATTCCAATAAAAAGTGAAATCGTAATCCAAAATATCGATTAAACTGAAGAACGAACGAAGAACACGCGAAGAACACGAAGAACGTTGTTGATGGATAAATTTAAAACCATCGTAGTTTAATTGTTATTGATGGACAAGTTTAAAACCATCACGTATAAGTTAGATGTTTATTACTTGGTTAGGAACGGTAGAAATATTCATGAAGAACAGATTAAAACGTAGCTATAACGAAGTTATGGCGAAATTTTCGTAAAAGACGAACGAGAATTAAAAAGTTAGTAAATGAAACCGAACGTGTAGGGTTTCATAAGAAAGTAAGGGAACATAGAAAACGTGAGTCATGGACTCAAGAACGAACGAGTTCTGAGTTCGGAAGACCGAATTACGGACGAGCGAGCGAAGACCATTAAAAGCGTAAAAATGAACAGAGGGTGAAGATCAAGCCAATCAAATGGCATGTTAATGGATTCAGAATGAAGTTCTATCCAAGGGGTATTGAAGTACGTAAGATAAGGAAGAGAATGACTTTGGAACGAACTCGTTCCGAGTTATAACGAAGAAGTTATGAGATCGGGAAGTAAGCGTCTCAAAGTGGATTTAACACTTTGGGAATTTTTCAAGAATTAGGACTTGGCACCGCGGCGCCAGTCATGCTTTGTTATGTGGTGCTGTAGCACCAGACCGGGAAGCTAGGTACTGCCAACTCACACCGCAACGCGAGAGTTAATGAGGAGATTTGCGCCGCAGCGCCAGTGTAGAGAAAAAGTCAGAGATGAGCTTTTAACTGCTCAACTCTTGGGGGAAACGTAAGGGACGATAAAGAACATAATGTCCAAGTAATGTAACACTTAATTAAGTGAATTAAACATATAGTAAAGGTTGAACAGAAAGATTAAACAAAATTAAAAGACAAAGATTTTAGGTACGTGTTACGGAACACATATTCGGGGACCGTGGTCGCGATGAACGAACGTGAGGAATTGCAATGATTGTGATTCCTTAGACGTTAAGTGACGAGAGTAATGAATAACATTTCGATGTTATGTCATGATAATGAGATATAATTGTGAAGTGTATAGACGTTGTAAACGCAACGTTGTTGCGATGGACGATCTGTCTTAGCATACAACGATAGGTATGACTTTGACACTAAGAACGAGTAATGAACATGGGGTTCATGTAATGGATAACGAAAGTATTAAATAGGTTATGAATTATCAAGAAAGCCATAATGAACGGTAATAAGATTAATGAAAGCCAAATGTGAGTTAGATAAGAATATAAATCATCCAAGATGATGAACGTTCTGAGTAAGACATCTCCGTATGTCATGAAGCCGTAAACTGGTAAAGGAAGTTAGACCCGTAAGCTTAAATTTCAAGAATGCAAACCTTAAGAAGTAAAGTGAAGTTTAAACCAATGCGTAAATCAAATATATGACTAATTGGTGCTTATGTTTTCTTTATGTGTTACTTAGGAGTTGGAATGAGCAGTTCAGCGTAGGCTGTAGCTGGGCGTAAGGCAAGTTTCCTAACTTCATTCATATTTTGAATGAATGTTAGTTTCTTAAACATCTTAGATGTCGAACTTGAGAAGTCTTGTCTATGTGCATAATTGCGATGTATGTACGAGGTAGTAGTATGTATGAGGCCTTGTACCATAATTGGAACACTTCGATGTTTCTATGATATGAACTGTTCTGTGATTAACTGTTCAATACAGGTATGCTCTGTTTATACATGAACCGTTATTGTTAAGTCTGTGCTAATGATTCTAGCCAGACAGGATGTGTATGAAAACGGTAGAGGAATGAAAGTATTTTAGAGTGAAAATGGCAGATGTTTTAAGATGATAGGAATCGGGACTATTCCTATTATTCAAGCTGCTTCATAACCTTTGTTCGGTTATCGAAGTTCTGAAGAAATGTTTTAACTCTTGAAGTTGTATGTTCAACTGTTATGACTTGCTAGGCAATTGAATGCTCACACTTGCTTTAAATGAAAAACATTTTCAATGGACGAGGTTAGAAGCACTTAAGGATCCCATAAAGATCAAGTTGACGGTATCCAGATGAAGTGCCATTCAGAATGTAAATGAGCGAGAAGATCAAGTGAAGACTTGTAATATAGAAAGATGAAATTGAATTATAGACTAGTTTAATGAACTGTTATGTATCCTTGGTGGCGGAAAAAAGTCACTCTTGTAAGCTGAAATAAATAATGTATTATTATTATTTGTAATGAAAGAGGTTATAAGGTTACCAGAACCTGGGATTTGAGAGTGTACGTTGTTATATTTCAGTATATAATGATGTATGCTGGATGAATGATGTACTCGTGACATGCGGAATCCGGGTGTGAAGATAGACCGAATTTTGGGGCATTATAAGTTGGTATCAGAGCTGATTGGTTATAAACCTTTGGTATGAGTACCTAAGACTATAATCGTAGAGAGAAGGATAAGAAAATCACCACGTGATCATAGTGAATCCTAGTAACAGATGAGTGGTTAAACGATGAATGATTTGTAGCTAATGCTATGAATGAAGGGTACTATGAAGTAGTACGAGAAGAAGAACTTAGATTGAGTTATGAAGGATAGTATATGAATTAAAAAAAATTCGTATTAAGTAAAAGAGAGATTTAGAAGTAGTAAAATTTTAATTGAGGACTCATATCAGTAGCTGAGTTGTATGATTCTTTTAATGGGCGGGGAAATTGTATGTGGTTTTAGAACCACTTAGCTTCTTATTCGATATAGTTGTTAAGTTGAACAATTCTTTGTATGGGCGGAAAATTGTCCTTGGTTTAACAACCGCTTAGCTTTCTATATCGGTCAGTAGCTGAGTTGACCAATTTTCTGTATGGGTAGGGAATTGTGTTTGGTTCTACAATCACTTAGCTTCTGGTTGTGATAATCATTGGAATAGTATGTCGCGCTATCAAGATGTATATGATGAGAATGTGAATCTTTTCTCATGTATATACTTGATAGGTAGAGAACAATAAGGTAGGTGCGAGTTCCTGAAACTCATACTTATGGTAAGTTCGTGACTCATAATTATATGGTATGTTTTCAAACGTCTCAGCGAATGGATGCCTATGGTCTGTCTGGATGTTCTTAAACTCATATTATTGTGGAAAGTTCCTGAACTCATAATGTGTGGTAAGTTGATGGGGCTGTACTAAGGTATAGGAATGTTTAGGCTGAAAGTAAGTATTTTCAGTAGACTTATCAATGAAGGTGATAGAGAAGATCAAGTATTGTCGCAGTAAGACAATGAAGGAAGATGGAGAATAGGATATTCCAAGTCATCTAGCAATGCTAGATTTCGAAGTTTATTGAATTCGTGCTGCTCTGTATATTTTGAAAATGAAAGAATTGGTTCAACTTTTGGAACCAACAGATTTTAAAAGAGCTATTCTTGATATGTCTATGCTAATTGCTCCGGCTAGACAGAAATTGATTTAAAATATCAAAATAAATTTTATATCATCCGTGCATTTGATGCAAGGATGGTAAAAGGATGGAGTTATTAATGCAATTGAACCTGGTGTTGGATGTGATCTTAGGATCAACAACCCGCTATGGTATGATGTATAATGACGAAGTCCTCAACATACTGTGAAAAGTACGGTATCATAACGTCATAAAACGTTTTGATGTATTGTGAAAAGAATTTAAAGAAGTAGTCGATGTCAATTGAGTTGACTAGACGCAGGTTTCACATTGTTGTCCAATTTATTGGTATGGTCTAAGCTACTTGATTCGGCTGGAAAAATGGTATGTCATCAAGATTTCTTTGAGAATTTGTGCTAAACCAAATTGTTTTGGTGCGGAATCTAATGATTAAGTCTGAGGAGAACATGGAAGAGGTAGTTTACTTTCTTTGTGGTTGTAAACTGACCGTTAAAGAAGGGATTACAACGAAATGCTGTTTAACCTAGTAAGAGTTCATGGTCGATGTGACTCCTCAGCAAAAGTATAAAATGTTTTCAAAGGAAATTTTATATTCCTCGTTATTCCTTCTACTTCATGATTCTTGATAGGTTATGGGGGTTAAGAATGAGTGAAACATAAGAACTCCATTGAAGAGAAGTTGAGAAGAAGGGTAAGCTAAAATTTCGAGGACGAAATTCTGTGAAGAAGAGGAGAATAATGTGAGAACCCGGGTAAGGGTGTGGTTTTAAGAAATTCCGAGGACAGAATTTTTATAAGGAGGGAAGAATGTGACGACCCGAAAATTCGGATTGTCTAGAATTTAGGTTTAAAGAATTAGTTATTAATAAACCTAATTTTTATTAATAATATTATGTGCTATGTGTTTATTAATCGTTCTATAACCTAGGATGATTATAAGTTGGGAGTATTCTGGCTGCGAGTTAGATTGATCGAATAAGAAATTTCAAGACAAAAATAAAATTTTTTCGAGAACAAAAATATTTTTGGGAAAAAAGACGAAATAGGCACTATTCATCCGTTTCTGCTCGGAGATTTATTTTGAAATTACGAGAAGTTATTGATTACGTAAAATGTTTAGACGTGATGGAATATTCAATAATATTTCAGTTACGGCAAAAAAAATTAAGTTTTCGCCGGCGG
Organism: Panax notoginseng; assembly: GCA_016801055.1. Taxonomy (NCBI): domain Eukaryota; kingdom Viridiplantae; phylum Streptophyta; class Magnoliopsida; order Apiales; family Araliaceae; genus Panax; species Panax notoginseng. The sequence continues at coordinate 151,402,836 of CM029022.1, read as the reverse complement.
ATTTAAAACCTAAGGGTTAGGAAAAGTAAGTTCCGAGAATTTAATGATTTCGTATAATAATTAGGGTTATTATGCGTAAGGAATACGAGTGTAATACTAGTTATTATACGAGTATAGTACGAAGATTATTACGACGTATAATACGAATATCGTACGAACTATATACGAAGAGAATACGAGAATGAGATGCGTAAAATACGATTTAGTCTTAATGGCTAGGTAAGGGATAAGTTAAGTAATTGCTAAGTAAACTTAATAATTAAGTAAAGTGCTTATGCTTAAGGGCTAAGTAAACTTAAGGGCTAAGTAAACTTAATGAGTAAGTAAACTTAAGGGTTAAGAAGATTTAATGGTTAAGAAGACTTAAGGGCTAAGAAGACTTAATGGCTAAGTAAACTTGGTGGCTAAGCATAGGAATAGTAATGAGGTTAAGGGGGCGAAATGACTAAACTACCCTTGACTTTGGTTTTCTATAAATAGGAAGCTCATTTCATTGTTTTGGGATTTTGAAAATCCTAAGACACTTGAGAGAGAGAGAGAGAAAGAGAGTTCAGATGGGAGGAGGAGAAGGAGGAAAGGCTAGCCCGTGTACAAACTTTGTCCGACGAGAGAAGATTAAAGAAGAACGGTAATCCAAACCCTAGTATCTTTTAATATTTTCTTTAAGTTTAATATGTTTAAAACATAACTTAATGAGAATAAGGAGTAAAAGATGTTAGTAATGATTTCATATGGTTGAAATCATAAGAAAATAAAAAAAATAAGAATTAGAAGTTTAGTTTGTAAATTTCTTAAGGAAGTATAAGATTCGTGGGGATTTTGAGCGATCCGAGTAGATTATATGAATAAGTAAGTGAAATAAGTAAGGAATGGTGTTCTAGAACATCAAATTCCAATAAAAAGTGAAATCGTAATCCAAAATATTGATTAAACTGAAGAACGAACGAAGAACACGCGAAGAACACGAAGAACGTTGTTGATGGACAAATTTAAAACCATCGTAGTTTAATTGTTATTGATGGACAAGTTTAAAACCATCACGTATAAGTTAGATGCTTATTGCTTGGTTAGGTACGGTAGAAACATTCATGAAGAACGGATTAAAACGTAGCTATAACGAAGTTATGGCGAATTTTTCGTAAAAGATGAACGAGAATTAGAAAGTTAGTAAATAAACCCGAACGTGTAGGGTTTCATTAGAAAGTAAGGGAACATAGAAAACTTGAGTCATGGACTCAAGAACGAACGAGTTCCGAGTTCAGAAGACCGAATTACGGACGAGCGAGCGAAGAACATTAAAAACGTTAAAATGAACGAAGGGTGAAGATCAAGCCAATCAAATGGCATGTTAATGGATTCAGAATGAAGTTCTATCCAAGGGGTATTGAAGTACGTAAGATAAGGAAGAGAATGGCTTTGGAACGAACTCGTTCCGAGTTATAACGAAGAAGTTATGATATCGGGAAGTAAACGTCTCAAAGTGGATTTAACACTTAGGGAAATTTTCAAGAATTAGGGCTTGGCGCTAGTCATGCTTTGTTATGTGGTGTTGTAGCGCCAGACCGGGAAGCCAGGTACTGCCAACTCATGCCACGACGCGAGAGTTAATGAGTAGAGTGGCGCCGCAGCGCCAGTGTAGAGAAAAAGTCAGAGATGAGCTTTTAACTGCTCAGCTCTTGGGGGAAACGTAAGGGACGATAAAGAACATAATGTCCAAGTAATGTAACACTTAATCAAGTGAATTAAACCTATAGTAAAGGTTGAACGGAAGGATTAAACAAGATTAAAAGACAAAAATTTTAGGTACGGGTTACGGAACCGATATCCGGGGATCGTGGTCGCGATGAACGAACGTGATGAATTGCTATGATTGTGATTCCTTAGACGTTGAGTGACGAGGGTAATGAATAACATTTTGATGTTATGTTATGATAATGAGATATAAGTGTGAAGCGTATAGACACTGTAAACGTAACGTTGTTGTGATGGACAATCGGTCTTATTATACAACGATCGGTATGGCTTCGACACTAAGAACGAGTAATGAACATGGGGTTCATGTAATGGATAACAAAAGTATTAAATAAGTTATGAATTATCAAGAAAGCCGTAATGAACGGTAATATGATTAATGAAAGCCGAATGTGAGTTAGATAAGAATATAAATCATCCAAGATGATGAACGTTCTCAGTAAGACATCTCCGTATGTCATGAAGCCGTAAACTGGTAAAGGAAGTTAGACGCGTAAGCTTAAATTTCAAGAATGCAAACCCTAAGAAGTAAAGTGAAGTTTAAACCAATGCGTAAATCAAATATATGACTAATTGGTGCTTATGTTTTCTTTATGTGTTACTTAGGAGTTGGAATGAGCAGTTCAGCGTAGGCTGTAGCTGGGCGTAAGGCAAGTTTCCTAACTTCATTTATATTTTAAATGAATGCTAATTTCTTAAACTTCTCAGATATCGAACTTGAGAAGTCTTGTCTATGTGCATAATTGCAATGTATGTACGAGGTGGTAGTATGTATGAGGCCTTGTACCATAATTGGAACACTTCGGTGTTTCTATGATATGAACTGTTATGTGATTGACTGTTCAATACAAGTATGCTCTGTTTATACATGAATCGTTATTGTTAAGTCTGTGCTAATGATTCTAGCCAGACAGGATGTGTATGAAAAAGGTAGAGGAATGAAAGTATTTTAAAGTGAAAATGATAGATGTTTTAAGATGATAGGAATCGGGACTTTTCCTATTATTCAAGCTGCTTCATAACCTTTGTTCGGTTGTCGAAGTTATGAAGAAATGTTTAAACTCTTGAAGTTTTGTGTTCAACTGTTATGACTTGCTGGGTAATTAAATGCTCACACTTGCTTTAAATGAAAAACATTTTCAGCGGACGAGGTTAGAAGCACTGAAGGATCCCGTAAAGATCAAGCTGACGGTATCCAGACTAAGTGCCATTCAGAATGTAAATGAGCGAGAAGATCAAGTGAAGACTCGTAATATAGAAAGCTGAAATCAAATTATAGACTAGTTTAATGAACTGTTATGTATCCTTGGTGGCGGATAAAAGTCACTCTTGTAAGATGAAATGAATAATGTATTATTATTATTTGTAATGAAAGTGGTTATAAGGTTTCCAGAACCTGGGATTTGAGAGTGTTCGTTGTTATATTTCAGTATATAATGATGTATGCTGAATGAATGATGTACTCGTGACGTACGAAATCCGGGTGTGAAGATAAACCAGATTTCGGGGCGTTACTGAGCTTGGTCGTGCCTTTTATGGGGAGTTGGAGGAAATCGTAGAGTTGTCGTATAAGGGCACGTACGAGAGTCATATTAACTTGTTCACGTGTCGTTGGTTTGATTCAGAAAAAGGGATACGTGTTGACTATAAGAACCCAAATTTTTAGAAAATATTAAAATAAGAATTTAGTAGATAAAATTTTTAAAGCATGAGATGAGTTCGAACAAGAATGTATATGTGATATGAGGTATGTAGTATTGTGTTACATAGGGTAATATGAGCTATGTAATACATGATATTGTGTTTAATAAATATATGTCATTATCATATATTTGTTATACATTGTAGAGATGAATTAATAATAAGATGGATAAGATTTATCTATCGACATTAAATAATTTATAGAATTATTTTATCATAGTGAGTTGGTGACATTAAATATCTTTGATGGATAATCATCATTTTCTTGAATATATATGCTAGTAACTAGTATGATGTAATATGAGTTTTAGTTAGTGCTTAAGCTATCCATGAATAGATTGAGATAGTAAAGTATAAATTAGTTAATTATGTGACTTAACTAACAAGTAGAAATATTGGTTAATTTATATTAAAGTGGAAGTTATATTATGGAATAATATAATTTGAAGGGGTTTAAGAATCACTTCAAGTAAATAGTGAATATGTGATTATAGTGAGTGCTTTATATTTGAGTTTTGTGGTGAGAAACCCGTAAAGGATATTTCATAGTTGGTTAAACTATTAAGGAAAAATAGAGTTTCAAAACTCGAAGTTTGATAATTAAATTATTAAAAAAATAGTAATCTATGATGTGGAATTAAAGAAGAGGTTGATTTTAGATGAGTTACCATTTATGAGGTATATATGAAGTATTTAGGAGCGTAGATTCTATTTCAGCTAAAATAGAAACTTGTTATGTCTGAACTTGGTATGGCGCAGCTGCGCCATTTCTAAGCCTATGACCAGCGCAGCTGCGCCGGTCTGTAGGATGTTCTGAGAAAGTTTGTGAAATTTAAAATTCAAGAAATGGATACTAACGACTCATAGGGATAATAAAATCTTAAATGATGATTAAGTTGTCCATGAATAGATTTGAATAAGAGTTAATTAATTAACCTGGAATAAATATGGTTAATTAAGCAATATTATAGAATATTATATTATGAAGCTTAAGAGATATTGTTAAGAGATATATTGTTTTGGAACAATTTATGGAAGAAGTGAAATGAAAGAATTATATTATATTAATTAGTGTAGTACACACTAATTATTGTAAGGAAATGACTATTTGGATAAAGATGTTATGAGTATAAGTTCATAGTATATAATCATTTAAGGTAATTAAATGTTAAGGAAAAGTGTGACACCTAAGCTTTACATTAAATATTAAAATAATGTGGAATTGGGGAAAAGCCGAATGTGGCCTAGACCCCTAATATTTTGTTGTAGAAATAATGAGCTTGAGTAATATAACTCCAGTAAATGAGATAAATGAGCCTTGTGTGGCATGAGTATTAAAGTTAAATCAGGATAAAGGTTTAACTGAAATTATTAAAAGAGAATTAATGGAAAGATAATAGATGATTGATAATAATGTTTATATCTTTCGCAATAGTTATAGAAATAGTATACCAGATCCTTGGTGATTGGGATCGGGATCTGGGGCTATTACAGTTGGTATCAAAGCTGTAGGTTATGAATCTTAGGTAGGGTTACCTGAGACTAATAACCGCAGTGATTAGGATAAGTACTAACCCAAATCGAGTTAGTGTGTCGGTAAGATTCAAAGACGAATCTCAGCAAGTTATAAAGATACGGAGTTCCCTAACTCTGATAATAAAGGTGAACAGTTGAGATTAATAGATAGACTCTAAAAGACTAAAAGTACCGGGACATGAGATCGTAAAACAAAACGATCATAGTATAGAAATGAATCGTAATATATACAATGAGATCACTCCGTGATTGGATAAGGTTATAGTAGTGAGAAGGATCAATCAAATGATTGAAAAGTTTATGGCAAGAATGCTGTGCGTCAGTTGTACTACGAATTGGTACAAATTCAGGAATGGATTATGAATACGGATTAAATGAATTTCGTATTGAGAAGAGAGTTAGGATTAAGTGGGGATTTCAATTGAGGACTCATGTCAGCAGCTAAGTTGTATGATTCTTCGTATGGGAGGAGAATTGTACTTGGTGTAACAACCATTTAGTTTCTTACATTGATAATCATTGAAATGTTTGCGTCGCGCTATGTGCTATACACGTGTTAAGAAGGTGATTCTTTTCTCAGGTATATAACAACTAAATAGAATATAGGTAGAGAATATAAGGTTAGGTGTGAGTTCTTAAAACTCATACTTATGGTAAGTTCATGACTCATAATTGTATAATTTTTATTATTATTTTTATTATTGTTGTTATTATTATTACTATTATCATAATTATTATTATAATTATTACTATTATTATTATAATTAAATTATTAATATTACTATTATAATTATATTATAATTATTATTATTACTATAATTATAATAATAATTATTATAATAATTATTGTTATTATTATAATTATTATTACTATTACTATTACTATTATTATTATTATTATTATTATTATTATTATTATTATTATTGATATTATTATTACTATTATTATTATTATTATTATTATACTAATAATTATAATAGTACTAATAACAATAATTATTATTACTATTACTATTACTCTGAGTTTTGAATTATAGGAAATAGACTGTGCTACCACGTTTGGAAAGGAATTGGGACAATGATTTTGGGACAACCCACATTACTCTCTTATGCATCAGTAGAATGGACCTCAAATACTAAGGATAATTTTTTGTAGGCTTATTAAATACACATATAATGACTTAACATTACTAAATTATAATAAGTTATGGGCACATATATACACACATATATGTACATACCCGCATATATGAAGTATACTTATATTTTAAATATACACCAATATATAATCTTATATCCCATGTACATTGGGTAGTCCAAATAATATTTTAATTGGGCTAAATATAATTCAATTGGGTACTCTCAACTCATTATTCCATATATATCACACATAAATATCACAATGATTAATTAATATCAATAATTCATTCCCTTACCATAATTCTCTTTTAATAATTCCAGTTAAACCTTTAGTCTGGTTTAACTTTAATACTCATGCCACACAAGGCCACATTTATCCGACTTACTAGAGTTATATAACTGAAGTTCATAATCTTAACAATAAAAATATTAGGGGTCTAGGCCACGTTTGGCTTTTCCCCAATTCCATGTTATTTTAATATTCATTTAATATAAGGTATGGGTGACACGCTGTACTAAATTATTTAATCACCTTAAATAATTATACCTTATGAAATTGAAATCATGACATCCTTATTTAAACACTCATTTTCCTTAAAATTATTAGTATGTACAACACCAATATAATATAATTCTTCAATTCCTTTTCTTCCATAAATTGTCCTAACACATTTTTAGTTAGCCATAACTTAAATATTAACTTAATGCATAATCCCTAACCAATATTTATTTATAATTATATTGGTTCTCTTCTTTTATTAATCACTTATCTTTCAAATATTAACCCTTTTATATATTACAATACAATGTAATATATTTAAAATATCAAATTTTAATCAACATATTCCTTTCACCCTCTTATGTAAAACACATATATTAATTCACTGTCTTATGTACGTGAATGAACTCTTTTTCATTCCATTTACTATCACGCCACTACCACGTAAAGCTTTTTAATATAATATTTCATAATATCACTTAATTAACCAATATTTATTTTGGATTAATTAATTAACTCCCATTAAAATCATATTTTGCTAACTTAATCCATTCATGGACAACTTAATCCCCAATTATGACTTTTATTACACATATTAACCATTAATATACATGTCCTGAAATTCAAATTTCACAAGCTTACTCAAAACCTTTTGCATACCGGCACAACTACACTGGTCATAAGCTTGGAAGTGGGGCAGCTGCGCCACCTCAAGTTCAGATGCAGACAAGTTATACTTTAGCATAAATAGAATCTAAATTCCTAAATACTTTTCACATGCTTCTTAAATGTTAACTCGTCTAAAATCAATTTTCTCTTTGATTTCACATCATCGATTACTACTTTCTTTAATAATTTAAAGATTAAACTTCAAGTTTTAAAACTCTATTTTCCTTAATAGTTTAACCAACTATAAAATCTCATTTGTGGGTTTCTTTCCACTAATAACACAACATTCAAAATATATAACACCTTTATATATTCTTATTCAAACCCGACACATCCTATAATAAGAATTTTATATATTAAATTCTTATTTTATTAGTGTTGAAAATTTGGATTATCACATCCTCTCCCCTTATAAGAATCCCGTCCTCGGAATCACCAAAACCTCTCTGCTCGGTCCCATTCTGAAGATTACCTATTCTATTAAATAAGGTCATCTTTTCTCTTTCAGAACTTTATTCCTTTCTTGGAAATCTTTTTTTAGCTTGCCCAATGCATTCATTACTACATGTCGCATTCTACCACTTTCTTTTTTTTAAGGAATATCCTCCTTACCATATTCACCCTTCAAAAGAATAAGAATCTCCCACAATCATTCAATAATTGGGAAGTAGTTTGAATAACTCAGATTCTAAATTATGCTGAGGGCTCACAAGACCGTGAACTATTCTCTAGGTTTAATAGTGCTTCAACAAAATCCTTCACACTGTAAACCCTTTCCACAAAATGTTTATCAATCACAAAGACTGTAGACACCCTCTACAAGTACTCTAGTTGATCAACCTATCGCACCGCTATATTGTGTACAAACGTAGCACACCGTAACGGCTATATGCGTCACATTCGGAACCATTGTCGCCGAAAACATGTCCCTTTTATAGGGTTGTTCACCTCAACCTTTCAACATCTGAATCCGCACCAGTGCAATCTGGTTTGGCATAAATACTCAAGAATCCTAGAATTCCATAAATATTTTTTGACAGCTATCTAGCAGAATCAAATAGCTTAGACTTTCAGCAACTCGAATATGAATCAAAATAATTTAGCCAACTTAATTGACCTTCTTCATAGTTTAAAAGAAAACTAAAAATTCTTTTATGACGTCATGATACCGTACCATATTAGTAATATGTTGAAGATTCCGTCATTTTACATCATACCATAGTGGGCTGACGATCTTATGATAGCATCCAACACTAGGTTCGATTGCATTGATGACTCCATCGTTTACCGTTTTAACACCATTACAAATGATGCACATGGTTAAAAATATATTTTAAAAATTTTCAAATCATTTTTGTCTTAGCCGAAACAAGTAACATAAACATACAAATAACAATATTATTTTTAAAACTCATTGGTTCAATCATCTGATCCAATGTTTTTTAAGAAAACAGAAGGGCAACCATCAGCACGAAGTCAATAAATTTTGAAAATCTAGCAGAGCTAGAAGATTTAGAAAATCCATATTTCTCCTTCAACTTCAATCTCTACTCCATTGCTTAATTCTATTAATCTTCAACACCATCAATGCTTACTGTACCAAAATTTCTTAATTCGTAATATATATAACATATCTATTCCCAATAAAGTTCATCAAACTTACCACACCTTGGAAGTTCAGGAACTTACCACACCTTGGAAGTTCAAGAACTTACTACAGTAATATGAGTTTAGGAGCTTTTCCTACCAATACATATTCCAATAACCAATCAGGGATTGTCCATACACTTAGGGGCTCAAAAACATGCATACGACTATGAGCCACAAACATACCATAAGCATGAGTTTTAAGAACTCACGCCTAATCTTAATATTCTCTAACTTAATCTTAATAGTCTATAACTATCAAATATAATTATGAGAAAAGAATCACCTTCTCACCATAAGCATATCGATAACACGACACCAACCTTCCAATGATTATCACTGTGAGGAATTGAGCGTGAGGACAAAGCCTCCACCCATACAAAGGTTTGTACTACTCAGCCCTCACACGTGTCCTCAATTGAAATCTCATTTAACTCTATCTCACTCTTAACTTGCTATTTGCTCGATACAAATTTTTTGTATCTTATCATTTATAATTCCTTATGAGTTTATCTCCTACCATTTCATAGTACTTTCTATTTATAGCATCAAGCTATAATCATTCAGTCATTAAAGGCCATCTATCAATTTATAGCTTAATCTGATCACATGATGATCCTATCCTACCATCGGTTTACCTTATGGTTCTTCCTATTTTCGATCGTTTTATTATTTTACGACCTACTTTCCTTTCTTTTTAATCACAATATTTTTATTATTGACCTCAGGTGTTCCCTGATCATCTAGCTCTTTAAGTTCTTATTTGAACCTATCATATTATCTTAACTTGTTTCATATGAATTTTTTGAATTCATCAACTAAATTCTATTTGAGTTCATTCCCGTTATGCTTAACATATTCATTGTATAAACATTGTCTAAAACACTTTTCATCTCCATTACTAGAGTTAGGTGACTCTTGATCCTTATCTTCTTGATATTCCAAGATTCTTCTTTGAATCTTTTAATATATATTTTAATCTATTCTTTATGAATTTTATTTCTTATCACTTAAACTCTATCTGAGTTTATTCTTTATCATCTTTACTTTCCCTCTCCAAGGTTATAGCCTAAGGTACTTTTACCTAAGGTTTATAGCCTACTGCTTTGATACCAACCTGTAACGCCCCCAAATCTGGGTATCCGTTACCTCGGACCTGATGCATCACGATATTATCTTCGTCTAACTATTAACAACTTCCATTCATAATTTAATGAATACAATTTAACTTTGATACTAATTAATATATTAATTCCTTTCTATTTCTAGGATCTATGAATCGATCCTAAAACCTTTATAAGTTAATTCCCGATCTTGATCATTAACCATTCTTATTTTTACATCATATTCGATGTTAGACTTAATAAGATGCAAAATAATTAAAACATTTCTGAATTCTTTATTCATTTTCCTGGATCACAACCTTCATCATTTACATATCTCTGAATTAAATTTATTCTATGCTTCGATTCATCAGAGTTACATTATAAAATTTATATCTTAATTCGATGTTCTTTATGTGTCGAATAGTACGACTTTACAATTCTACAAGAGTTAAACAACTATCAAGTACATCATCTAAAACCTAAAACATGGTTCAAGATTTTAACTTCAGATAAACAAATCAATCCTCTTGTGAGACTATTGAACTCTATCAATCAAGTATCACGTAACTTTACCGTGTGTCCTTAACCTTTAAAAGTGGTTATTTACAAGGGTGAGCTCGACAGCCCATCAATTCTAACAGTTTTCATGCATCACGTAACACATAATCATTTAAACTTAATACGCATGTTGCTTCTCACATAGCAAGTATAGAGATTAACTTACAAAACATATAATCGTAGATTGACTTTCAATCTAATATATATCTCATAGACATTTTCATATTTCATGGCATAACATAATTCATTTCATACATATCTCATATGTTTCATATATAATTTAACATTCCATATCATAGCATAAATCAATCAACAGTTATCAACATTATAGAGCAAATAGGAACTGAAAGACTTGCTTGGCTCGTAGATTATCAACTACAACTTAACTACTTATCATTATCTGCACTTCGTGTGTTCCTACACAATCGTATAATCATGAATTCATACCAATTAGTTATACATTTTCTTACATTCTCAATATAATAACAATCGTTACATTGTTATCTAACTCGGTTCTTAGAACCTTCGTTTCACTTTCTTATCACACCTTTAGGATAGTTACGTATGTGATAGGTCTCATTTTATTTTATATATTTTCATGATAACAATTATGTAGCAATTAAATAAATAAGTAATTATTTAATTATTTTTTATATTTATTTTTAAACTACTTTCTGATTTTATTTGAATTAATTTTTATTGACCTTGATAATTTAAATGTCAAGTGTTGAATAAATTGATTCATATAAAATATTTAAGGCAAGGAGATCCTATTTGTTTTCAAAACCAAAGTTGGGCAAAAATATTTTTACATGCAAATATACATATATCATATATGTATTTATATATCTTTTATATTATACCAATATATATATATATATATATATATATATATATATATATATATATATATATATATATATATATATTGTTGAAGCATTAGAGTATTCTTCTTCTTCTTCAAATCCCACTACCAGTAAAGACGAAGATGATGATGACCCATATGACACCATCAACCTTCATGATTCTCAAGACCCATTTTCCTGACATTTTGTTCACTCATTGATATCTCCATTTAGCAATCATTCAGTTAATCACGCATGCTCCTGCTTTTCCACCGAAAGCAGCCACTAAGTCAAAAGATTCGGCTTTTTTGTCAAAAGTTACCGAAAGCATTTATGCATAGTAAAAGCAGCACTGTTTTACTGTTCATCAATAGTAAATATTGTATGTAATCATTCACTTTTTGTAATAAACCATTCTGGAAAGAAAAAAATCGTTAATGGTTTACCTTCATTATTTGCTCATAAAGTTCGTGAAGAATTGAGTAAAAATTTAGGTTACATTAATTATGATAATCTAACTTATGGAGATATAATCAATTATATTAAAAAAATTGGATTAAAAATTTGCATTGATTTCAAATTCGCTAAACAAACTAGTAAACATTTTGTGAACAATATGGTTTACCTCCTATCGCTCCCTCTAGAAGAAAGCATAGACGTAAACATATTGATACTCGCAAAAGTCACAAGCATCATAAAAAGAGACATAGTCAGAACAATTAAAATCAAGAAAGTTATTATACTAAACCAAAAACATCAGGTAAAAAATTAATTAAAAACCCAAGAACAGTAAAATTGTTTGTCACAATTGTGGACAGAAAGGACACTATAAAATTGATTGCAAAATAAAACAAAAATTATCTCAGTTAAAATGTTTCAAGTGAAAATACTAAACAACTGTTAGAATTAATGAGAATAGAGAACAACAGTAATGATGAAGGTTATGATATTCCTTATTCTTCTAGTAGCAGTGTTAGTAACAATGAAACAGATAGTGATAATGAAGTTACTATATTTGCTGATAATTGCAATGAATACCATTAAGGGCGGAATGAGATGAATTAAGGAAGAACTGAGTGGCGCATTCAAATAATACAATTTAATTACTAAAACATAATACAGTTTATTGATAATTGAAAGTATATTTCAGTGAAAGAAAATAAAAGTGACTTATAAGTTTACTTAGAACATTAGAGAAATAGAAGAAGAGAGAAGGGAGAGAGGCTAAAGATTTGTCAGAGAAAGAACTCTGAGTCTTTTTAAGTCTGCCTTCCTAACTAAGTTCGAATTCCTTTTATAGAATAAGGAAAAAAATATTACAAAATTCTATTACAAAAAGTTAATGATTACAGACAATATTTACTATTGATGAACAATAAAACAATGCTGACTTTTTACTATGCATAAATGCTTTTGGCAACTTTTGACAAAAAGGCCAAATCTTTTGACTTAATGGCTGTTTTCGGTGGAAAAGCAGGACCATACGTGATTAACTGATTGATTGCTGAATGGAGATAGCAATGAGTGAACGAAATGTCAAGCAAATGGGTCCTGAGCATCATGAAGGTTGATGGTGCCATATGGATCATCATCATCTTCGTCTTTACTGGCAATGGAATTTGAAGAAGAAGAAGAAGAATACTCTGATGCTTCAACATCTTCACGTAACTGAGAAATTCTATCCTGAATGGCTTGGGCCATGAGCTTCAAATCTTTAACTTTGGAATTTTTGATATTGGAGATATCAACGGAGCTTGATGAACCTGTTGGACTAACTTTTGACTTCTTTTTTGTATTACTAGTAGAATCTATAACTAGGATTGAATTAACTGGAACAATAGGAAGAGGGACAGGAGGGAATTCTTTTTCAACCTGCCCAATAATCCTATTAACATCAAACTTATCCCACCATTTGACAAAAATGAAGCGGGTTACCATGGTGACTGACAAAACTTTGTCAACTTTAATAATTTTACCGGAAACACTGGAAACAGGAGGCGGACAAATTATTTCAACTACCGGAGTAAGAAGGCTGTACTGCCATTTTAAAATCCAAGGGACTTTGTATTTACTGACGAACTGAAGCAACACTAGGATACCTTCATACCGTTGTTGGTATTTACTATTGTTACAAAAATGAAAGACTTGGGCTTTTAATGGAGCTGGTAATAAGTCGAGAGAAGAGCCAAATCTCGACCACCATAAAAGAAACTAAATGGGAAATAAGTTTTTAAATTTGTGGTCAAATTGTACGAACCACGAATGACTATGTGACTGGTTTTGGTAGAGAAAGATCTTGTTCCATGCTTCCATGTAATCGAAATAACAAAATGAGTTATTTTGATTAGAAAGCTGTTGAAGATCAGATGGGTGATTACCCCAGTCAGTTATTGGGATAATTTGCTTAATGTATAAAGAATGATAAAGGACTTTAGTTTCATCATCCCTAGCATAAATAGGTTTGATGAAAATTAACTCGGTTTCGAATAGAATATCCTTATAATACGCAAGGGATTTATAAGGAGCAAGAGGAGTAAAATGCCATCCTGGAGGAAAATACTGGGAAGCAAGTTTAACTGGATCATCTCTGGGTTTCAAATGGGGTTCAATATGAAATAGGTTATTTTCCCAATTTAGTTTAAATTGAGAAGATGACTGAACAGGAATGGATGGAGTGACTCTGGATGGGTCACTAAAAGGGTCGACTAGTTTGGGGTTACTAGCTAGCACTGAGCTTTAAGGCTAAAGAATAGATCCAAGAACTTGAAATTTATTACTAGAGGGGACCGTGTTAACTAGGTGAGGAACCAAAGTTCCTTTGGGTTTATTACTTGGGCCTGAAGGGCGGCCCTGACCACGAGAAGAAGAACCTCCTCGCACACTCATTCTGAAAGAAGGGTACTTGTGTTAATGAATTCCCGAGTAAGAAAATCAGGAATTGAATTTTCACTGCCTTTAATGTAAACAATATCAAAATTAAAAATGCTTAATAAGGCTTGCCATCTAGCAAAGATTTGTTTAGAGGCGATATTTTTAACATCCTTTTCTAAAACATATTTTGTAGATTTGCAATCAATTTTGACTAGAAACTTTTGGTTTAGTAGATCACTTTGAAATTTGTTAATACATAAAACTAAAGAAAGAATCTCCTTTTTAATAGTACTATAATTTAACTGTGCAGGGTTCTATGCACTGGAATGAAATCGAACAATTTGCTAAGAAGAATTGGGGGTTAACTTTTGCTTGAGAACACCTCCGAAACCAATTCCAGAAGCATCAGTTTCTATGATTTTAAAGGCTGAATCATTGGAAATGCCAAGGCGAAACCTTAACATATTTTTTAATTTGTTTCACAACAAAAGTGTGAACGTCAGTCCAAGGAGGAGGATTATCTTGCAAACGCTGAAAGAGGGGTTTGCAGATTTTTCTAAGATTTTCATAAAACTTGCTGATATAATTGAGCGAGCCTAGAAATCTCTGAAGTTGGGTTTTATTGGTAATCTTATCAGGAAATCTGTTAGCAAATTGAATAGGTCTATTAGTAGGCTGAATAAGTCCTTTATAAATATTAAGACCAAGAAATCGAACTTTAGTTTGAAACAGACTACATTTAGATGGAGACAAAATAAGTCCATTGGTAAATGTTGTCTTAAAGAATGAATTTAGATGCTTAATGTGTTCCTCAATAGATCTAGAAAAAAAGAGGATATCATCAATGTAAACAATGATAAAATGGCTGAAGGGGTTCAATATGTCATTAAGAATATTCTAAAATTTCACTAGGGGCATTTTTCAAACCAAATGGTTGAACGTTCCACTCATAATGGCCAAAAGGGGTGGTAAATACTATTTTGTACCTATCATATGGGTGGATGACAACTTGCCAGAATCTGGATTTTAGGTCAAATTTACTGAAAATGGTGGCATTGCTTAACCTATTAAGGAGGTCTTCCTTATTGGGCAAAGGATACCTAATCCATTCTAACACTCTGTTTAATGGTTTGTAGTTGATAACTAGACGCGGAACACCTCTCTCTTTTTTTTGCTTCATTATTAACGTAGAAGGCAGGACAAGACCAAGGAGATTTACTATGTCTAATTAATCCTTTATTGAGGAGATCATTGATTTCCTTTTTACATAACTCCATTTGTTCATGATTCATTTGTATAGGTCTAGCCTTAGTAGGAATCAAGTGTTCTTTGAATTCCTTAGCGTAAGGAAGTCTTCCTATGCCAAAAAGCATTAGGAGAATCTGAACAAAGGTTTTGTTTTAAATAAGATTTTAATTTTTTGATTTTATCTTGAACCCTTTTACTATTAAGCTGTTCTTTAACATGCTTATACTTAATCTCTTCCTACAAGAAGTTTAAATGGTTGGATTTGTAGTTTAGTAAATTCAAAGAATTAGAAATAGATTCATCTTGGATAAATCTCAAATCTCAAATCTTTTTCTTTGGGTTTAATTAGAAATTTAAACGTTACCTTTTTTCCTAAATATTTACTTCTTAATCCTTCATTACTGGTAGTGAAAGGATATAATAAATATATAAACGGTAATCCTCTGTAAGATTGTGAATTAAAACAAAAGATGTTTTAAAACACATATTATCTTAAAAAATATGAACTTTAGGCAACTTATATTTTATTTCCATTTGACTACCATTGGCTAAATTTAATTTTTCACTAGTTTTCTTATAATACTTGGTGGGAATTAAATCTTCTTGGATAATATTCTGATCTACACTTGTATCAACTAGGGCAGGGAGCTGTATTGAGAAAGTTTTGTCAATTACCAAGTTTATAGAAATGTACCACTTTTGAATAGTGATATCTTTAATTCTTTTAAGAGAAAGACCTTGAAGAAGAAGACTTGACTCTTCATTAGCATTTGATGATTCAGGTTCATCATGATTTTCATCACCAGAAGAGGAATCATGTATTTGAAGGTCTGATTTCTTCACTTCAATTTCCTTTCTTAAGCTGGAAATATCTAATTTTAGATTAGAAATTTCTCTTTTTAATTTATTAACTTCTAGATTTAATTCGGGGAGGGTAGCTTCCTTAACTGGAGTTTTAAATCTTTCAAGAGTTTTATTAAGGCTAAATATAGGTTTTTCTTTAGCTTTAATAATCTTGTCTTTAACCCTATTATCTTTAGTTAACAAATCTTTTAACTGTTTTGTGTATTGGACTTTTAACTCAGGATCAGTAATTTTACTAATTAAATCAATTAACAAAGAGCTTTCTCCATCTTCTTTGGTAGTTAAATTTAATCTTTTAATGTAACAATTTTCATTGCAATTATCAGCACATATAGTAACTTTATTATCACTATCTGTTTCATTGTTACTATCACTACTACTAGAAGAATAAGGAATATCAGAACCTTCATCATTATTGTTGTTCTCTATTCTCATTAATTCTAACAGTTGTTTAGTATTTTCACTTGAAACATTTTAACTGAGATAATTTTTGTTTTATTTTGCAATCGATTTTATAGTGTCCTTTCTGTCCACAATTGTGACAAACAATTTTACTGTTCTTGGGTTTTTTAATTAATTTTTTACCTGATGTTTTTGGTTTAGAATAATAACTATCTTAATTTTTATTGTTCTGACTATGTCTCTTTTTATGATGCTTGTGACTTTTGTGAGTATCAATATGTTTACGTCTATACTTTCTTCTAGAGGGAGCGATAGGAGGTAAACTATATTGTTCACAAAATGTTCCTAACTCATATTTACCTTTATTTTTATCTTTACTAGCTTGTTTAGCGAGTTTGAAATCAATTGACATTTTTAATCCAATTTTTTGAATATAGCTGATTATATCTCCATAAGTTAGATTATCATAATCAATGTAACCTAAATTTTTACTCAATTCTTCACGAACTTTATGAGTAAATAATGAAGGTAAACCATTAATGAATTTTTCTTTCCAGAATGGTTTATTGCTATCATTACGCATCATAACTCGAGAAGTAAACACATCTTTGTACCATCTAAAATCACTTAGAGTGGGACAAATGAGATTACTTAATTGATCATGAATCCTTTCTGTAATGTTACTAGGAGTTCCAACAAAATGTTTAATTATAGTGAATATTAAAGTATTAACTCCATCAGGCGGACCAACACCTGCATCTTCATCAAAGATGGGGTTGCCGTTATCATCAAATTGGACAACATGGATTATTGATAACCTAGTGTCTTCTGTGAGATGTTTTTCCCACCAAGATCTAAGGATACCAGTGAATCCACTAGCTATTAACTCAACAATATCTGGCTGGGTCAGATTGTTGAATTTAGTAATATAGCTATTGGCTACCATGGACATATGATTTAACTTATTTAGAATTTCTTGTTCACTAAAACCATCAATGTTCCATTCATAAATTTTATTAGAAGAAATAGAAAATTGTTTATCTAGATTTCTCTCTTCAAATTGTATGTTATAATATTTGGGACCATGTTTGAAACTGTGTATATAGTATATAGGTTATAATATTTGCATGCATGTGCTATATATAAAAATCATATATATATATATAAACCGAGTATGCATACATGTGCTAGCAAATTGCTTTTAAAACCCTGTCACTTATTTTGGGACTAAAACCGCGTGTGTGCTGGCATTTCTTTTGGCTTCAAACATGTGGTCAAATTGTTCATTAAATGATAAGTACATGAAAATCTTCCCAGGCAAAAACTCAAGCTCTTCCGCGTAAAAAGTATTTTTCATCTGGACTGTTAAATTCAAAAATACATCATCCGAACCATACATTCAAAATAAGTTTTCACAAATTACATTTTTACCCCCAACTTCAAAAATCTATAAATAGGGAGTCTTTCATTCATTTGGTTTTTACCAATTCAGTGAAAAGAAAAGCATACTCTCCTTGTCTACATTCACTCTAAAAGCTTTATATCTCTTCTTACAAAATTTTTGATTATTTTAGAAGAAGAAATTGGTCCAAGTATTGAGATAAGTCATTTAAGTTTAACTTCTGTTGAATTATTTCTTACTTGCTTTATATATATATATATATATATATATATATATATATATATATATATATATATATACATTGTTATACACAATTTTATATATCTATATTTCATCTATTTGTCAAAAAAAGGATACTTAGGTGACACAAGGCTACGGAGATACACCTCTACGGAGAGTAATTCGAATCATACGATTCCTTATAGTCTTCAGTAACCTTTTATCGACAATATTTATATAAATATTATAAAATATATACGACACTTGATAGCTCAAAACGACACTGAGATATTCCTTCAAAAAGAGGAGTCATCCGAACTGGATTTGAGAATCGTAGTGATCTATTGAAAATATTAATATAAATATCAATTGTGAAATTATAACTTTTGTCGTACTTAGACGCCGCAAGGCTACAGAGATATTCCTCTTAAGTGAGAGAATCAAACCATACGATTTCTTATAGTACTAAGGGACTTTATTTATAAAAAATCACATAATAGATAAAATATTCTTATATATTATCTGAGTTAAACAATAATATTTGCTATATCAGTTTGTGCTTAACTGACTTAAATATTATACTTGATAAATATTTTTTGAATTGATTTATTCTTTTTATACAAGTATTCATACATAAAAATCTTTCATATAATACTTGTTAAAGATTATATGAGAAATAATTTTATTTAATGCATAGAAAAACATTCCTTATTTTAAAGAGTTAATAATTCTTGTAGACACTCAAAATTTTGCATTCATGTGACTAACCTTGAAGGAGGGCATAATCGTCTTCCTGAGCTAACCCTAGAAGTCAAAGCAACTCAATCCCGGAGACAACCCCAGAATACTCAGTCTTTTTCATCTCGGAGATAACCCCGAGATAATCTGTTCCAGTTCCGGAGATAACCCCGGGAATTTCAGTTCCAACCTCGGAGACAACCCCGAGGAATGCAGTCACAGTTATGGAGATAACCCCAAAAAAGCTCGTTTCAATCCCCAGAAGTTAGCTTCAACCTCAGAGATAGAGGCACTCAGTTCCAACACGGAGATAACCCCGGGAGGTCAGACACACCTGAGAAACAACCCTGAGAACATTTAACAATTACAACAACCCAATCTCAAAGATAACCCTAAGCAACGACTGTCAAATCAGCCCAGAATCGGAGATAACCCCGGTGAGGGGTAAAATCATCATTTTGCAACCTCAATCACACATTCACGCCTTCTCAACAACATTTCATCTCACATTCTACACAGAAGTATCCTATAAGAACCATAGCTCAAATCCCGAGTGACTACTGCAAAAGATAACACACCGGATAGAATTTGAAGACCTGCAGATCTGGACATGGACCCATCTTCCCGACTTCATACAACCTCTTATTCTATGTCATTGTGTAGCTCTCGACAACAGTATTCCAGAAAGTTATTATACGCCTCAATCGAATGCTTGGATTGAAAGTTATGAAGGTTCAAGCGGATAACACGTTACATGCGTGCACGTACTTCGAGATGGCAGGGCCCACGGAGCCCAGGGCACCTCGGGTAGCCGCAGGTACACCTACGGCTCCCCCTCTATAAATAGAGGGCTTGGGGTGGCCATTTTAATGAGAGAAAAGGCGAGGAAGTCCTGTCTATTTTGCTTTGTACACACTTCAAACTGAGTGCTTTCTCTTTCCAAACACTTGTGAGCTTGTACTTTGCTATATTTTACCTGTGGAAACCGACTATTCATTCATTCAAAGATATTTAAAGTCTTCTTGGCAGCCCACTGTAAGACCTCTTACATTTCTTAAAGCCTTTCTCCACTTTCGTTCACACATAATTATTCACATTGAGAGTCGTGTTGTGTGCGTATGCCCGGACCGTCGGTCCGTGACTTATATATATATATATATACATATACACACTCTCGAATTATCTATTGCGCTTGGATCGAGATATCCGGTGCGTTTACCGCTTATATATATATCCTCGAATTATCGATTGATCCTGGATCGATATATATCTGGTGCGTTTACAGCTTATATATATATATATATATATATATATATATATATATATATATATATATATATATATATATATATATATATATATATATATATTTTCGTCCTGCCTAGTGTTTACTTCGTGGCAGTTGATTGTCCACATATATATATTTACAGCTTTTATATATACATAACTGTTTATAGCTTTTATACACACGACATCATCATGTGAGCCTAGGAATCATGTGATCACAGATTCAGTCTCCTGAATCTAGATTCGTTCCCGTGATGGACATTTTTAGCTGCAACCAGCTTGTAAATTATTTACGGTGTTTGAATTTCCTTAGATTGCTTTCATGCCCACAAGGAGTTCGGCACTGCTATGTATCTTATTCTCTCGAAGATGCTTCACATCTCAAATATAATAAAAGCAACCAAGCCGAATACATAATAAAATAGAAGTATCAAAGACCTCAATTACTATTGAGCACAAGGGTTTGAAAAATCTCTTTTACAAAACATCATTGTTATATCTTGTTAAAATTGAACTTTTATACAAAATTCAAACCCTTTGTATATATGTGCAAACGAGGCATAGCACTACTTCCAGATAATTGCACATTGACCTACACACACACATTCAGATAAAATTTTAAATTAAAAAGTGACGGTCACCGCGTCACCACGGAAGTCGGGGGGTGCCTAACACCTTCCCGCCGCTTAATCAAGCCCCCCGACCTTAACGAATCTCAGTTTCACAGACCAGTTAAGCAGTGTTACATTACTAGGTCAATGTGCAAACCTTTTCTCGGTTGAGTTGGTGCAACCATTTAAAAAAACCAACCCCTGACTCTTACAGTCCAATCGTCGACATATACATGTCAGGCCTTTTCAAACTTATTTTTTTAAACAAACTTCACCTAACATGAGAACACCAAATGACAAGAAAAGAAGGGACAAATAAAAATCCCGACGTCGACAGGTGGCGACTCAGCTGGGGACATCCATTAAGAGGGCTTAAGCCGCTATTTATAAACTTTTCAAAACATTTATTTGCTTGTGTGTGGATGTTGCATTTACATTTGAATGAATGTATACTAATGCATTTACTTACTGCACTTAGTGCTTCGCACCATATCTGCCTGTGATATTAGTGCTTCGCATATGTTATCATTTCCATACAGTAAGACGCGATGTTTGTGAATGTATGTTATCTTGTCGGTGTTTGATTACTGGACTTGTAGGAAGACTAATTCTAATGAGGCTCAGGAAAGGCAGCACCCAGATTCGCTCCAGTTGAAAGACCAGATTAACTTCCCGTTGAGTAAATTGCGATGATCTGGGAACCTTCATGCCAAAAAGTCGCGAGAGTAGCCTAAGATAGGTCAGCCTCTGATAAACCAAACGCAGAGGGAAGTGTCTTCATACCTTCCCATTTCAAATTACTTGTAATTTCATTTCCATGTCAATCTCAATGTAATGGAAAATATGAAGGAATATGTGTACATGCATTCTCTTTTATATCAAAACCTGATATGCTATTTTGTCATATAAACAGCTAACATCCGTTTTGCAGGATAATACTCCTAAAAACGGACACATCACATAGCATGTAACATTTCCACATTCCCTAAGACTAAACTACATAAGTCTTTTTGTAGGGAAATAATTGGTCCTGTTACCCATTCAAAGTCCAAAAGGTAATAAGCCTACAGCCAAGCATGGTTACATTTGGCCAGTCTAATCCTACTCCTGTCTCTCGCGAGGAGTTTGAGGGATTAAGTAACCGAATTATAGAGTTGGCTGTTCTGCTCAGAGAACTACATAAATCCACTCAGGGTCCACAAATACCCATACATATAGAACCCTCTACATATAGAGGAACCCAGGGACCGAACAAAGAAGTTCCAGTACCTGAATCTCAGTTAGACAAAACCAACAAAACCCCTGAAATCACCCATCTCAAACAAGATCCAGACACCGGTGATATCAGGAAGAAAGTCCTACAAATGGAAGAGACCATTCGGTCTATCAAAGGGATTGGAGCACACGGGAGTGTTTCATATTCATACCTTTGCATCTTCCATGGGGTTCATTATCCAAAAAAATTCAAGACTCTCGATTTTGAAAAGTATGATGGATTAGGAGATCCTTACATACATTTAAAAGTATTCATTGGAGAGCTCGGTTCTTATGCCAAAGATGAAAAGCTCAAAATGCAGCTGTTTTAGAAAAGTCTAACTGGAGAAACCAAAGCCTGGTACACCAGATTAGACAACTCCAAGATTTATAGTTGGGAGGAGATAGCCCATACTTTCCTCAGTCAGTACAATTTCTAAACTCAGATGGCTCTAGACCGGTACTAAATTACCAAGGTCAAGAAACAAGCCAATGAGTCTTTCAGTGAGTATGCCTAAAGATGGAGGCTTCTGGTTGCTCAAGTTATTCCCTCTATGAGTGAGTCTAAAATGGTGATGGCCTTCATAGACATTCAAGAAGCTCCCTTTTATGAGAGATTTTTAGCTGGCATAGGCAAGTCATTCTCCGAAATGATCAAACATGAAGAAATAGCTGAGATGGGATTGAAGTTAGGAAAGATTCAAGACCTTGCCGCTCTGAAAGCTGTAGCTGAGCACATCCAGTTTGGAAGTTATGTAAACAACCCCCGAAGGGTCCATAAGAAGAAAGAAGAGGATGTTTCCTTGATACTACAAGGGGAAAAAGGCAGTCAGAACATGCCTATTCAAAGGAGAAATTACTCCCATTTCCAAGCATAGTCTTCAAACCCTCCATTGCCAAAAGGTGGGGAAGTTAGATGCACTCGAGTGTTCACACCCTTAAGGGACTCGCTCGAGAACATTCTCAATCTTCTAACAACTTAGAAGAAAATTATCCATCTTCTTCCACCAGCCAACTCGAGTGGGAAGGGTTTTAATGCTAATAGGAAGTGTGCTTATCATGTTGGAGCTCCAGGCCATGACACTCAGGATTGCGGGGCCTTGAAGCATAAGATCTAGGATTTAATTGATAATGGTGAGATCTTGGTGACTAAACCCGACCAACCCCATGTGCAAGATAACCCTCTTCCTTATCACAAAGAAGAGGAGGTTAACATGATTAATTGGAGTAGTGGACAGACTTCCCATTACAGTGGTGGATCCTCCTAAACCTGTAAGGACAGTACTAATAAATGGGATTATGCACAATTTTAGTTTATGATGGAACAAAAAATGAATGCTCTTTGCGAGCAAGTCAACCGTTTAGCAAAATTGGTGGTACATCAGCACCAAGTCACACGTCAATTATTCAGCCAGGAACATGCTAGCCTCCTTCCTTTTGTTACAAGTACTCCACCACTGACTCCAGCAGGTGAAACGCTGGAGGATAAAATTGTAAAAAGAGTAAAATCGTTGGGATTTAGCCAACAAAAGTTAATTCACCTATTTAGGCCAACTGATGGAAGAGATATTGCAGATGCTGATCAATGAAGGAAGAATCACAGCTCTGCTATCTCCTATTAGCCCACACTCAAGACGATTCAATTTTAATGGAGTATGTCAATACCACTCCCACTCTCGTGGTCACAACACTAATGAATGCTGGGCACTCCGCCATCTTATTCAAAATCTAATTGATAGTGGTGTCCTACAAATGACGGATAATGACGTTGTATTTATTGAGAGTGGGGACACATTTCCTACAAAATGGAAGGAAGTCATAGCGGTTATATCCTTTGAGGAAGATTTGGCTGCCACACCGCTTATAATACAACCAATTCAGTTCAAAGGTGTTAAAAATCCTTTGAAAGTGGTTGCTCCAAATCCAATCATATTGCCATTCGGGCCACAATATCCAGTTGTTAGCCTACAGAAAGTACCATAGAATTATGGAGAGGCTGAAGGATCCACATCCCATATAACTGCTGTAGTGTCGAAGGAAAATCCATTGTATCTTCCCCAACGGGTAATGAAGCCTACCATCAAGTGAAAGGGGAAATTTCCCATGGAGAAGATTAACGAATTCCTCTGTACTATGGGACATAATGAAGCTAATATAGTTTTAAGCTTGAAAGAAGCTCCATAACAGATTTCCATACTGGACTTAGTTTTCTCCTCCGAAGATCACATGAAGGTCTTATTGACAGTCTTAGAAGAAGCCCACTGGCCAAAATTAGTGGATGTTGAAAAGTTCTATCATCTGGTTGATCACATTTTCAACAGTAATGTGATATCATTCACCGATGATGACATACCTCCCGAAGGGATGAGTCATTACAAACTGTTGCACGTAGCAGTCATGTCCTCCGGATACATAGTGGGAGGAGTTCTGATTGATGGAGAGTCATCTTGAACATCTGCCCTTATGCCACCTTGGAGAAGATGAACATCAATCTCAACAGGATCCGAAACAGCCATGCAATTATCAAAGCTTTTGATGGATCCCGACGAAGTGTTGTCGGAGAGATTGAACTACCTGTGGAGATTGGTCCACACACATTCTGCGTATCCTTTCATGTGCTTAAAATAGCTACAAGATACAATCTACTCTTGGGAAGACCATGGATTCACATGGCTGGAGCCGTCCCTTCCACCCTTCATCAACAGCTTAAATACATTATTAACAGTAGTCTGGTTACTGTTAATGCTGAGCCAGAATGTCCTAAATAAGGTGACATACCACTCAATAGTTTCAATGTAGAAGTTAAGCCTGTCAGCTTCCAAGCCCTGGAGGTGAGCAACACTCACTATCATCCCATTGGGGCGCCACCTCTAATACCCAAAATTTCTGTCAAAGTAATGTCGGCAAGTTAAGAAATGATATCCTTGGGCTACTAACCTGGACAAGGGTTAGGAAAGGATCATCAGGGCATTAAGCGCCCAATTAAAGTTCCCAATTAAATAAGGACAGTCGGACTAGGCTATTCTTATAGCTCCAGTAACAGGAATCCTCACAAACACAAACAAGTTCCTTTATCTTCAGCCACACGACGATTGCCTAAACCTACAGAAGCTAAGCATGTACGACCCTTATTAAAGGTTTCTGCCCATGTGATGGCTATGCTATTTCCTAAGCCGATACCAGTCAAACGAAAGGAAGTCTTGATGCTAGATCTTGAGGTGGAGGAAAATGATCGGAGATGTAAACAAGGCATTGCAAGGCGATTATCAAACATGCGCATCATAGTCCATACCGAGGGTATGAGCAAAGACATCCCAGACGATGATTGTCCAGACATCATGGTCATCATTTAGGAGAAGGAGGACGATAACAGCCCCTTCATCACTGCTGTCCACCAGGACTTCACCCTTGACAATTGGAGCAGCACTCCTTGCATTTGTCGATAAGGGTAAAAAGGGCAGAAACTCCCTCTGCCCTGTAGATAGCAATAATTGTTTACTTTTTCTATACAGTATTAGCAGTTGTTTTGTCATTACATGCTAACACTTTGTATGATTGAACAATTTCATATATTAAAGGAAAGCATTTTGTTTCAGGACTCTAAAGTTAGATGTGCCTATACTTACTGATGAGGTGCCTATTCTCCACAAGGACTGTAACTTTGATGTAAAGTTGGACTCAGACTTGATGGAAATACAAGAGGACTATGAGATACCTCAAGAGATCAACGAATGGGTCGAAGACAAACCCATGCCAAATCTTGATCAAACCACCTCTTTCAACCTCGGAACCTCAGAAAACCCCAAACAAATCAAGATTGGTATAAACCTCACTCCAAACCAAAGGAATGACATGGTCACTCTATTAACCCAATTCCAGGATGTGTTTGCATGGTCTCATGAAGACATGGTCGGTTTGTCCACTGACATTATCATTCATTGCCTTCCCATCAAAGAGGGATTCAAGCCAGTCAGGCAGAAGCTCAGGCGATTAAAACCTGAGTGGAGTTTAAAGGTTAAAGAAGAAAGTATGAAACAATTTTAAGCCGACGTTATCATGGTGTCAACATACCATGAATGGGTATCCAACATAGTCCCCGTGCCTAAACCAAGAGGAAAGGTACGAGTTTGCGTGGATTACAGGAATCTGAATAAAGCTTGTCTTAAAGATAGCTTTCCCGTGCCATTCATCCACATACTCATTGACAATACATCTTAATATGACATGTTCTCCTTTGCTGATTGTTTTGTGGGGTACCATTAAATCATGGTTGATGAAGAGGATTGTGAGAAGACTGCATTCATTACTCCTTGGGGAACCTTTTGCTACAGACAGTTGTCATTCGGCCTCATTAATGCTAGAGCTACCTATTAGCGAGCTATGATGGCTCTTTTTTATAATTTAATGCACAAAGCGATAGAGATCTATGTGGATGAAATCATTGTCAAGTCCCGAAGGGAGAAAGACCATCTCAAAAAGCTCTTCAACATGTTGCGTAAGTACAACTTGAAGTTAAATCCAGCCAAGTACGCCTTTGGCGTTAAATCAGACAAGTTACTAGGATTCCTAGTCAGCTACAAAGGGATTGAGCTGGATCCCACAAAAATCTAGGCCATCACGAAAATGTCCATACCTTAGACAGAGAAGGAAACACAGGAATTTTTGGGAAGGATCAACTTCATCAGCCGATTCATCTCTCAACTCACAGCAACCTGTAAGCCTATCTTTAAGTTGTTAAGGAAGAACTCCTCCATGAAATGGAATGATGAGTGTCAAAAAGCCTTCATTACAATCAAAGAGAAGTTAGTCAAAGCTCCTATTTTAGTATCTCCCAAGGATGGTGTTCCCCTATTCACGTACCTGTCAATCAATGACAATGCCATAGGCTGCATGCTGGGAGAGAAAGATGATAGAGGCCAAGAGCGATCTATCTATTACCTCAGCAAAAGATTCAGCAATAGTGAACACAAGTAAACTCTAATTGAGAAAACTTGTTGTGCTTTATCATGGGTTTCCATGAGGTTACATCATTACCACCATGGTCACACAACCCATCTCATATCCCGCGTGGATCCTCTCAAGTACGTGTTCAGCAAACCCATGTTGAACTGTCGACTGTCCAGATGGCAGTTGATCTTACAATAATTTGACATCGTCTACGTGATGCAAAAGTCTATCAAAGGTCAATGAATTGCGGATCAACTGGCCACCGCACCTTCAGGGGATTTCAAACCCTTGGAAACATATTTCCCCGATGAAGGGGCAATGATAGTTCAACAACACCATTAATGTAACAACCCAATATTTTCTATAAAAATTAAATCATAAATTTTGCGTATAAATTTTTTTTTTTTCAAGGATGAGAATTTGTACAAGATAATGTGTATATGTAATTATGTAATAAATAAAAATATATTTATTACATAAATGTTTGCAAATAATTTTATTTTAGAATTATTGATTATTATAAAGTATATTCTTATAATAATTAATTTTATAGTAGAAATATTTTTATTAATTATTTTCTATGAAAATATAATTATATATTATTTAAATAATATATGAAATGATTTTTAGAATTATTATAATAATTATTTATTTTATTATATGAATTTATGCAAGATTAATTAAGTTAACTATTTTAATTTAATTAATAATGTTATATATGAAGAATAAATCAGATATGGAATCCAAACTTTAATTTTGGATTTTTATCAATGAATAAGAATAATAATATAATAATATTAAATTTTAATTTTTCAGTGCTATGGATATGTACTGTATATTTGTACACTGATAAAGATTTGTCAATTATGGGGTATTATGATAAAACCCTAATTTTTACTGACAAACACTAATTTCGAAGTCACATGAGACTTTAAAATCTGTTAAGAAACTATATTATGCGGTGTATGATGTGTATTATAAATATTGGATGCTATTAGGAAAACCCTAATTATAGGAGATATTAATTGATAAATGAAAACCCTAATTTAAAACTCAGGATGAGTTCGACCCTGTTATATAACTATGTTATATAGTGCATGTATGTTATGTATTATATGACTTCTTGAATAATTAGGTATACCCTAATTAATATTTAGAAATATTAATTTCTAGAACCCTAATATTTATTTTATAAACCCTAATTTATTTAAATTGTAAACCCTAATGGTTGATTTGGAAAGCTTAATGCTAATTAGTGTATCTTAAACCTAATTAGTAAGGTGTTAAGTAATTGAAAACCTAATTAATTAAGAAACCTTAATTTTGTATGTTAGAAACAAAAATTTATTATTTTATTTTATTTTATAATTAAAACCCTAGTTTATATTTAGTAACTCAATTTGTGATATGGGTAATACTAATTGCTAAGTATTTGCACTAATTGTTAAATTAGTAAGTTTAATTATAATTATTAAATTAGTGAGCTTAATGTTTAATTTCTAAATATTAGAAAACCTACACTAATTAAGAGATCCTAATTACATTTTTGGAAACTAAATTGTTATTTATTTTATTAAATCCTATTTTTGGAAATCCTAGATTTTTGCTAAAATGGGCCAAACCCTAAACCCTAAGGGTTTGCAACTAATGGAATTTTTAGAAATTAAATGGGAAATGACTATTTTACCCTTATGTCACATTCTTTAATTGGTGGAGTGCAAATCTTGCCAAGATAAATGGTTGGTGACTAACCCTAGCTCTAGTCCTAGCCATGTGTCCAAAATCAGCCAACTTGCTAGCAAATACATTGAATCATATCTATTATATAAATTAAAAGGAGAGAGAAAGGTTTAATTTATTTTCCATTCCTGCACAACCTATTCTCTCACTAGAAATTCGAGGTTTAGAAGGAGAGGGAGAGGGAAGATGAACCTTGATCAGTTAATAGCAAGTCAAGAACAAGATCAAAGATCAAAAATCAAAAATCAAGTTACAAAGAGGTATAAACTCTAAATTTCGAAATCTCATGATTTGTTGTTAGATGTTGTAATGGATTGGTTATATATGTGTAATATGGTGTCTATAAGTGATCTAGGTTGATAGATCATGGATCTATAACACTTAGATGCACGAATCAAGCATTTTTAAAAATCTGGAAATGTTTGTTTTTGAGTCTGACAGTCGAATGTCAGTCCTTGTAGATCCATGTATATTATGTGTTTTTGTTGTTTAAATGTTTGAAGTTGTAGTATGTTATGATATCTTTGATGTCGAACTGGAATCATGGTCAGGATATGAGTAGATTGCAAGTTATTCGTGGTCAAACTCGGTTGACCGAGCATGACCGGTAGATTTCTGGGTAACCCAGAAATCGTTTTTCAGTGTCTGACAAGAACTTTGAAAGTCCGGATCTGTCAGGTTTTAAGTGATTTAATGTTTTTGTTTGTTACATGTTGTAGTCTGTAATGTTATGAGTAATCTGCAAGTGGGTTCACGATCATTGAATGCGTAAATCAGAAGTTATTCACGGTCAAAGTTCGTTGACCGAACATGAATTTATTTTTCTGGGTAACCCAGAAAACTGAAGAACGTGTTTGGGCACTGACTTTGACCGGTTTTGCTTTTGTTTCTGTAAAGTTGTTTGGATCAATATTTGTATCTACATTATAGTATGTCATGAGTTCTACAAGTTCATAGTACTTTCGAACCTTAAAAATTAACAGATCAATGGTGGTAATCAGTCAAAAGTCATTAACCGTTAAGTCTTACTGCTTGGGTAACCCAGAAATGTGGAGGTAGTGGTCTGACAGGTACTTTAGAGACTTAGATCTTGTAATGTAATAATATCTGGACACTATAAATGACCAATAAAGATACTCTGGTAGTTAGTCTACAAGGCCCGACGTCTAGAACACCTGTGACATAAACCGATTAACCGGAATAAGGCCACCAAGGTCGTTGACCGGTATTGACCAAATTTTTCTGGGCAGCCCAGAACTTGATGAACAGACCTGACAATAGTTTTAACGGCTTAGATCTTGCATTTGAGTTGTTGTATGACCAAAATAATTGCGAATAATTGTAGTTCTACATTTATACTACACGACCAATGCTTGAGATTGATCAGATCATACAGGAACAAAGGAATTATAAGTAATCAAAGTTGACCCCTCGGGCACGAAGCTGTCAGTGTTCTTGAGCTCAAGAACACCAACAGCGACGCCAAATGTCGCTAAAGGCCTATAGCGACAGTTTCTTTTATTTTTATTTTCTGAATTTCTGAAAAATGATTAAAAATTGAAAATAAATTCTAAAAATTACAAAAATAGTTTTAAAAATTATTTTAAATTCTGAAAATTAGTTTTTAATTATTTTAAATATATTTCATAAATATTTAATATTTTTAGAATATTAAAAGTATTTAATTTATTTAATTATAATATTAAATAAATTATTTAAAAATGATTTTAATACATAAAAAATCATTTAAAATTATATTATGGTATAAGAAAATAATTTAAGTTATTTTTGATAACTTTCCATATTTTGTGATGAAATTTCATTAATTAATTAGTATTAATGGTAATTAAGTTATTTAGTAAATGTATTAAATAAATTATGAAAAATAAATTTAATGATTTAAAAATTATATAAAAATTATATGATGGTTATAAAAATATTTTAAGTTATAAAATATAACTTTTAATATTTAAAGGTTAATTTCATTAATAAATGATAATAATTTAATGTTAAATGATATTAGATTTATTTAATAATTATATTAAATAAATAGTTTTAAAATGGTTTTATTGATTTAAAAATTATTTAAAGATGATATAAATGAATTAAAAATATTTCAAGTTATTATTAATGACTTTTAATATTTTAATAAATAGTTCATTAATACTTTTATATTAATGATAATTATTTAAAATGATTTTAATTCTTTTAAAAATCATTTAAGTGTATTATTAATACTTTAAAAGTATTTTAAGTTATTATAAATAACTTTAATATTTTGGCAATGGTTTCATTAATAATTTAATATTAATTAAATATTAATGATAATAGAATTGTGAAATATTTAAATCATTTAATAATGATTATGAGGTTTGAAAATTCATGATAAATCATAATAAATATTTTAAAATTATTATAAGTCATTTACAAATAATATGACAGATACTTACAAATGTGGAATTACAGGACAGAGTCTTAGACTCGATAATTACCCGATAAAGCCGTCGGTACACCGACATGTTTCAGAAATTAATTTGGACTTTGATAATTTATTGAGATATGTGGTTAATTGTGATTCAATGGTTATTAAACATATGTGCCAATGTGATTAGGGTATGTGCTGACTGCAATAAGCAGTGTTATGTGTTATAGTATGTTATTCTAATCGAACGAACGATCTTATTAATGATAGGTCGTGAGATAAGCGATAAATCTAAATTACAAACTGTAAGCAGCGCTTCAGGCAAGTATCTAACCTTTGCATTTTCTTTATGCAATGGATCTGAGTAAGAATGTTTCTAAACTATATTATTATGGTACAGATTATTAACCTTATATTATATAAGCTCCTTGAATATCAACATGTTAGTATATGGTAACTCAGATATATATATTTTGTTCGTTAATTTTTAGAAATGGTTAAGCAAGTGTCCCCACTTGGATAATCATTGTATTTAATCACATGTTGATATATCTTTGTTAATTACCCGTATACATATATGTTGAATTATAGATTATTGTTGACAAGATAAAACGTTTGATTTAGAACCTAGACAGGTATGAATATCCCTACACGGGAAAATTTTTATGCGCTCCGGCGGACAAAGGATGAACGATAATATCGTTTTAGCAATGTAGTATTGATCAATACAGGGCATAACGGGATGATCACCCCCCGTGCCCGTAAGTTATGACGGTTTGAAGATGAATTTCTGTCTTACCCTATCGAAAATTTAAAACAATGTTCATGGCATGTCACCATACCCCAGATATAGTCTATGCGAAATTTCAAAACTTTGAAAGAGAGTTGTTATGTTATTATTATCGGTTCAGAATACTTCATAACTATTGACTTGTTGTAGAAGAACAGTACAAAAAAATATTTAAATCCTTTCAGCTATATATATATATATATATATATATATATATATATATATATATATATATATATATATATATATATATAATTACTATTACTTGTTGGGCACTCAAATTCTCATCCTTGCTTAATTTAAATATTTTCAGCTAAGTGTGAATGATCAGAGAGCTCTGCTAAGAACAAGGGAAAGGGAAAAGGTTGCTAAATGAATGAATGAACGTTATCTTATGTAATAGTTTAATACTATTAAGACAAGTATGATATATATATTATCTATCATGGTTTATAATAAATGTTTAAAGGTTACGTACTTGGGATTAGACTCTGATAAATGTACGTTAAGTTTGATATTTATATTATTGTTTTTATTATTAGTATTATTCTGCTCATAGAAATGGTATCGTGATGAACCGAGTTCGGGTTTCAAGTACCCGGATTTGGGGGCGTCACAAGTTAGTATCAGAGCTTAGGGTTAGAAATCTTAGGTGGGTTAGACCTTAGGCTATAACCTTAGAACAGAGGGAAACGTTGAAAATACAATTAACTCATATAGAGTTTAAAAAGGAGATGAATTGAATAAGTTCATCGTCAAACAAAATAAAAGATAACTTATATAAAACTATAAATTGTTGTGTGTATATATTGTATGCTAGTCTAGATAATTTTTGTGTATAGCTATCGGATAGAAAGAATTAGAATACCCTCAAATTGTAAAGAAGAAGTCAACCTTCATAACCGAGCCAATATCGAAGCCAATAGCTGAAATAGAGGCTCACATTGAAAGCTACCTCAATGAAGTGGTTATTTTGGAAAGTATAGTACCAGACCCTGAAACGATAGTATGACTGAAAGGTAAAGTATAGTTAAGGAATATTTGGTCAATGTCGAGTTCTTAAACTCATATGTTTGTGGTGAGTTCTTAAACTCATAATGTATGGTAAGTTGGACGAACTAGGTGTAGTTAGAGGTGAATGGATTATTGAGGATAATGAGATTAGACAGATTTCTAAGCAATTGATCTTTAGTGAAGGTCTAAGAAGATAAGTAGTATTACTATTAATTGAATAGATATGATTTTATGTTATGTATATGATAGGTATGTTTGTATAAGATAATAATTTTCAAATTTTGTATAAGTTATGGCAGCGATTCCCGACTTTTAAGTCACAATGGGATAACAAATGGTTAAAGAAAAAGGTGCTATGATATGTCAAGTGATATGCATATGAGTTAATGGGATTAATGAATTAAGTTGGTGAAAAGATAGTAGTTAATTATATGAGTATTGATTAATTTAGTAAACCAGGTTTTCAAAATCTAATATTTTGAGTACATGATTATTTGAGTAGAATCTTTTGTGTTATATGCTAAACGTATACGATAAGGCTTAGAATGTAAGTTAATAAAGAATAATCAGATAATGCCGCCAAGACGAAAACGAAATCACAAGACAGAAGAACCTGCCAACAAAGCTGGAGGATAATCAGACCCAACGCAGAATTTGACGAATATAGACGATCAAGCTATGCAGAATGGATTACCAACTGTAGGAAATCAGCCAGATAATCGATCGGCAAACTTTGAAAACTTCAAGACAAATGAACCGTCAGGATTTAGAAGACCAACTAACCCTGTAGAAGTGGTTGTGATAGCTAGGGTAACGGAGGGGCAACAGACAGCTTTTGCCACCTATACAACGAAAGGAGGGGTGAATCTTTGGTG
Source organism: Panax notoginseng (assembly GCA_016801055.1). Classification (NCBI taxonomy): domain Eukaryota; kingdom Viridiplantae; phylum Streptophyta; class Magnoliopsida; order Apiales; family Araliaceae; genus Panax; species Panax notoginseng. Next base: position 151,368,699 of record CM029022.1, on the reverse strand, counting down.
GGAGACAACTCAAGTAAAAGCCGAAGGAGGGAGTAGTGGTAGTAGAACTGGAAAGAGGAAAGGTGATAATGTTGGGAATACGAAAAATAGGCCAGAAGATGGAAAGAAACGAGTTGTGCATGGTAGAAATTGTGGAAAGAATCATTCGGAAAAGTGTTTAAAAGGAAAGAATGTGTGCTACAAGTGTGGGCAGGAGGGACATATCTCTCCTAACTGCCCCAATCCAATAATTTATAGTGGGTGTTTTATTTGTGGATTAAAGGAACATAAGGAGAAAGACTGTCCAAAGAGAAGGGAAACAAAGAATGCGAATACGAGGAAAGGCAGCAGGGCATTGGCGATAACGGGACCGACTTCAACAAATGAACCGACAAAACCAACCGAAGGAGTCTTCAACATGATCGTTCAAGAAACTGTAGCAGCCGGGAATGCAACTCCAGGTATTACTCGAACCAATTTTATTTTTTTATATAGTATTTTCTTATATATAGTAAATTAGTTTATAAAGAAATTTTGAGGGAGAAATTTGAGTTCTTTTAGAAATCAAATTTCTGTTTAATCCGAAAGACAAGCTTTATGTGAATAGTTAAAGATCAGTTCGATCAAACGATGATAAGATCTACTTGCAAAGATTGTGTATACTATGTAACCGTGTATGTATAGGTTTTTAAAACAGTGATTCCGAGGACGGAATCTTTATAAGGGAGGGTGAATGTAACAACCCAATATTTTCTATAAAAAATAAATCATAAATTTTGCGTATAATTTTTTTTTTATTTCAAGGATGAGGATTTGTACAAAATAATGTGTATATGTAATTATGTAATAAATAAAAATATATTTATTACATAAATGTTTGCAAATAATTTTATTGTAGAATTATTGATTATTATAAAGCATATTCTTCTAATAATTAATTTTATAGTAGAAATATTTTTATTAATTATTTTCCATGAAAATATAATTATATATTATTTAAATAATATATGAAATGATTTTTAGAGTTATTATAATAATTATTTATTTTATTATATGAATTTATGCAAGATTAATTAAGTTAACTATTTTAACTTAATTAATAATGTTATATATGAAGAATAAATCAGATATAGAATCAAAACCCTAATTTTGGATTTTTATCAATGAATAAGAATAATAATATAATAATATTATATTTTGATTTTTCAGTGCTATGGATATGTACTGTATATTTGTACACTGATAATGACTAGTCAATTATGGGGTATTATGATAAAACCCTAATTTTTACTGACAAACACTAATTTCGAAGTCACGTGAGACTTTAAAATCTGTTAAGAAACTATGTTATGTGGTGTATGATGTGTATTATAAATATTGGATGCTATTAGGAAAACCCTAATTATAGGAGATATTAATTGATAAATGAAAACCCTAATTTAAAACTCAGGATGAGTTCGACCCTGTTATATAACTGTGTTATATGGTGCATGTATGTTATGTATTATATGACTTTTTGAATAATTAGGTATACCCTAATTAATATTTACAAATATTAATTTCTAGAACCCTAATATTTATTTTATAAACCCTAATTTATTTAAATTGTAAACCCTAATGGTTGATTTGGAAAGCTTAATGCTAATTAGTGTATCTTAAACCTAATTAGTAAGGTGTTAAGTAATTAAAAACCTAATTAATTAAGAAACCTTAATTTTGTATGTTAGAAACAAAAATTTATTATTGTATTTTATTTTATAATTAAAACCCTAGTTTATAATGTGACAACCCGAGAATTTAGATAATTATTAAAATCCTAAAATGATGGATTAAAGGTTATAAGATTAACCTAGACAGAAAATAAGTGTATGGAATTGACGTTTCTGTGAAAGAATTTTAAGGATTTCAAAATTTTTAAGAAGAACCTATATGGTTTCTTAATTGAATGAGAATAAAGAAATATGGGTTACAAAATTTCAAAACCCTAGAAATGAATTAATATGTACTTGAAGGAATATCGAGAATAAGGTATTACGATACCTGTAAATTCGGTGTGAACTGAATAGTCTAAGAAATGTTATATAAGTACATATGGAAATTTTAGTAAGAAGATAAGATTTCACATGAAGAGATGCTATGAGGATAAACGAAGATGAGTATATGTATAGAAATATATATACTTAGTAAGGTGCTATATATATTTTAGCAAGAGGAATGCTGAATTAAGTTAATGATATAAGGATCAAGATAAAACTATGTTAGTAATTAACATAGCTTGAACGTTAGCCTTGACTGGCAAATAAGAATTTGAATAAGTATAAAGTCGTTAGTTAATACGATTAGCAATAAGAAAAGAATAATTGAAAACTCAAAATTTGAGTTAGAGATAGAATTTTGAAGCATGGACTGCTCGGTTGCGTCCGGAACGTCAAGTTTAGTCAGAAGGGACAGTAAACACAAAATGTGTAAAGGTTAACTTTTGTTCAAAGTCAACAGTTAACTTTTTATGGAGAAAAGTCAAAATCAGTGTGAGAAGTGAAAGATGTTATATGGATAATGATATAATATTTAATATTATACCAATGATGTAAAACTAAAATATGAGATGAGATCCAATATGTAGATATGAATATTGGTATCAAAGTGGTTAGTAAATTAAATTCATATTTGAATAAATGATTGAATATATTAAATTATATATTTAATATATAAATAGATTGTTTGAAAATAATTTATGGAGAGGAGGAGGAAATTAAATTTAAGTATACAATATGAATTGTATAACTTGAATAAGTTATTTAAATTAAGTATGAGAATTAAATAACCTAGATGGTTATTGTTATTTGGTGGTTCTAGTATTTAAATATATACTAGTGACCTAATCTAAGAGATTTGTGGAGCATGTCATAATTTATTTAATGATTATGTGAGTAAGTGAATACGAATATTATGTGATGACAAATAAAAGAAATTAGCATGATCCTAATTATATATTAGGAATGAAGAATTAAATAACTTAAGGGTTATGAGATGAGAGAATTATGGTATATAAAATATATACTAATTTTAAGAGATTTATTTTATACATCTCGGTTAATTAATTTTATAACCTAATTATAGCAAGTCTAATTGGGTTAAGAAATTAAGGGCATGTAAGTTTAATTGGGTTAAGAAATTAAGTGTACTTGGGTAAGAATTTATATTTAACTTGAGTACATAGAAACCCTAATGAAATTTAGTGTAATGGATCATATTAATTTTATGGCCCAAACATTTTAGCTAGGAAGTCCAAATATTTTATTTGGAAAAGCTAAAGGAATTAAGTTTTAAGCTCAAGCGAGCCAATTGTTAGGGAACATGTGGGAGAATAATAATATTAATATTATATTAAGTCAAGAGATATACTTTTATTATCTCAAGTTTATTAATTTTATGACTTAATTAAAGTAAGTTTAATTTGGTTATAAAATTTAGTGTGCAAGGGTGATAACTTAAATTCTATATTTGGAATGGACCCTAATTAAATATTTAGAGTGGGTAAAATGGAAAGACATTGGAATATGATAATGTTTCAATGGCCCAAGAAATTAATTTAAGAAGCCCAAAACTTGATCCAAGTATGGAAGGACATAATGGTCATTTGGTATGGTAAATAAAAGCCATAAAAATCTAAGCAATTTGGCCTAAAAGAAGGCCACTTGGCCAGATAAGAAGAGATAAGGATAAGAAGAGATAAGGATAAGAGAGAATGAGGGGGAATGAATGTAATCATGATACTTATCTACAACTAGCCCATGTGTCATCATTTTATTTGGCCAACATTTTGTTCATTCTTCCAAGCAAGCTTTGGTGTAATGATTATTAACTAGAGAGAGAATTAGTGGAGAAATATGGAGAAGATAAGGCCACTTGGCCGGATAAGAAAAGAAGGAAAAAGATAAGAAGAAAAGAAGATAAGAGAAGAAAGAGAAAGAGGAAAAGAAAGAAAGAGAGAGAAATAGAGAGAAGCAAGAGAGAGAGAGAAAGAAGTGGTTCGGTAGCCATGGGGGAGGGGAAGGGAAGTTTTTGATAAGTCATCAAAACTTCATAGCCATCTATGGAAGAAGAAGAAGGAGAGCATGTGAACAAAAAGGTATAAACCCCTTTTGTTTATATAATTTTTGATTATTGTAAATCAAACTTTGAATCTATGTTTCTAAACTCAAAAACCTTAGATCTATGTGTTTATGAGTGTTTCATGTGTATATCTACCCATATTGGGTGTTGATTTAGTTGAAAATCGAAAATAAAGAAAAGTGATTTTTCTAGTTTTATAAGCTCTAAAATTTCTATGTATATTGGATTTCCACCGTTTTTGATCTACACCTTCTTTTTACGATCCGTCAAAGGGATGTGCTAGATATGTAAGTTAACTACTAAACCCAAGTGGTAGCATTCAAAAATGTTGAGTACACAAGTTGTAGTGACTGTTTTACCAAAAATAGTTTCATTGCTAAAAGTGAAAAATAGACTGTTTTGGACAGTCAAAGAGTAGGGGCAGTTTGGTCATTTTTTAGGCATGTAAAAATTCTGGAAACCTTTGGGAGTATACTATGATAAGTTATCTAACATCTCCAAGTGGAATCACTGAAAAAGGAGTTGTAGATTTCCGTATGGAAAATATTTAATAAAGCACGAAAAAACTGAAAAATGGCATTTAGCTTCTGCCCAAATTTTTAAAAGGGCATTTTCGGCAACTTAAAGTGTGAGAAAAATTCAGGCCTTTTGGGACATGAAAATATATGATATCAAGTACCTTGTGTCCAAAAATGAGCTCATTCCGAGTTAAAATGAGCAAGTTATGACCATTTCAACTTCTGTGATTTTTCGACGAAAATCGCTATAACCGGAGTTCTATAACTCCGATGGCCACGAAATTTAAACTGGAGTGTCACGTTAACATGTATAAGATTGTGCCAAGAGATGGGAATTTCTGGAGTTAAGCACGAGGTAGCTAATTTCTTAAGGAATTAACTAAAAATGATTTTAAAAAAATACCAAAGGAAGTTGGAAAATTTTGGAAAAATACTTTTTGTGTATGAAATATGTGTATGCATGTTTGTACAAAGGATAGAAAAATAATAAGTTGATTTGGTATTTTCGTGCTCGGATATGGAATCCAGCTTGCTGGATTAGAAAATCTGATGAATCCAGCTTGCTGGATTGAAAAGAAGTTTACTGAATTGAAAATATGTTGAATCCAGCTTGCTGGATTGCAATCTAGTTGCTGGATTTGTAATCTAGTTGGCTGGATTACAGTTTGGCTTGCTGGATTAGAAATTTGTTGAATCCAGGTTGCTGGATTCTGTATCCAGTCTGCTGGATTGGCAATTTGGTTGTTAAATTTAGAATCCAGGTTGTTGGATTAGTATTTGACTTATTAGAGTATAAAGAAGAACTTATAAGGTATAAGATTAAATGTTTAATCATAATGAATATGACACAGTGATTGAAAAATTATCCAAAAATGATAATAATACCGATGTATTAGGATGTTATCTAATATTTTATTAAGTGTTAGATAAGCTATTGACAAAGTAATTGTATTATGATACAAAGTAGAAAATTGCTGATTTAAAGACCAATCTTATTATTAATGATAGGTCTTACCAAAAGAAGTTAACTTAAACTGCGTAGCAGTAGTCAACGAATCAGGCAAGTTTTTCCCTAACTCAAACTTGAGTTGTATGTTCAAAGCATGTTAATGAATAATTGTTGTTAATTATTCACGTCTATATTGATTATTGATTCGCACGTTATGCATATTGTAAATGTTCATCAGGTATGAAAGGCTGATCACCTTCATTACCATTTGGTTCAGTTAATCTGTTCATGTTTATGCTTGACCATTCATTTTTATTGACTTGGTCGTTCAGCTAAGAAAATTTGTTCATGCTCTTTCACAATGTTTATATTGCTGAAAGTTATCTAGCTTATTGTTCAATTCTTTCAATCATGATATATCTTTATTGAATTTAAACTTGCTGGGCAAATTTGATGCTCACCCTTGCTATATCATGATAAAAATTTTCAGATTAAGATGAAAGCTCGAGTAAAGACAAAGGCAAAGTCAAAGTGCAAGATTAAATTATATTGCAGTTAGATCTATTAAATTTTCTGACGAAAATAGTATTGTAAATCTTCTAAAATATTGAAGGTATGTATTAAGTTAAGGTTGTAGACCTTGGGAATGATGTGAAAAAGTTTAATGTATAAACAATTTATGTTTATATCTTCCGCAATAGTTGTAGAAATAGTATACCAGATCCTTGGTGATTAGGACCGGGATCTGGGGATGCTACAGTTGGTATCAGAGCTGTAGGTTATAAACCTTAGGTAGGGGTACCTTAGGCTATAACCGCGGAGATGATGATAAGGAATAAACTCAAATCGAGTTTAAGGGATAAGAGATGAATTTTTAGAAATTCATTATTAAGTAAAGAGAAAGATAATTAAGATTCAAAGAAGAATCTTGAAGAGCTATAAGGATAAGAATCCGGAGTTACCTGACTCCAATAATAGAGATAAAAAGTGATAATAAATAGACTATGTCTATAAGATGAGAAGTATTAATAAAATCATAGTATACTATGATTAAAGAGAAGAATAAGAAGATCGTAAAATAAAACGATCGTAAGTATAAGAAGAAATGATTACGAAATAAGATCACGACGTGATCAGATTAAATCGTTGAATAACATATGATATGCTAAGTGATTGGAATGATATAGCCTGACGCTATAAAGAGAATGTACTATGAAATGGTACAATGTAAACTCAGAAAAGAGTGGTAAATGTTAAGATGCGAATTAAAGAAAATTCGTATTAAGAAAAGAGAAAGTTAGAATGGTGAGGGATTTCAATTGAGGACTCATGTCAACAGCTGAGTTGTATGATTCCTTGTATGGGCAGGGAATTTGTACTTGGTTTTAGAATCACTTAGCTTCCTGGTCGATATAGTGGTTAGGTTGACCAATTCTTTGTATGGGCGGGGAATTGTCCGCTTAGCTTCCTATATTGATTAGTGGCCGAGTTTGGTTTGACAACCACTTAGTTTCTTATATTGATAATCATTGGAACCTAATGTCGTGCTATTTGTTATATGCATGTGGATAAGGTGATTCTTTTCTCATGTGTATAACGAATAGATAGAGAATATAAGGTTAAGTACGAGTTCTTAAAACTCATACTTATGGTACGTTCGTGACTCATAACTGTATGAAATATTTATGAACCGCTTAGCGAATGGACGCCAAAGGTCTGACTAGGACAAGTTCTTAAACTCATATGATTGTGGAAAGTTCCTGAACTCATAATGTGTGGTAAGTTTGACGAACTGGTATAGTTATGTTGAGATGGAGAATTGAAGATGATAGGAATAGATAGACTTATTAAGAAATGGATCAGTAGAGAAATTGAAGTTGATGGTGGAAGCATAGGTATTCCAAATCTTCTAGCTATGCTAGACTTCAAAGTTTTTGACATCAAGCTAAATTCGCACTGATGTGCTTTTAAAAATGAATTTTTGTTATCCTCGACACATGGTGACAAGTGTGTAGGTGTGGACTTCGGGCCACTAACACATCGTTACATGTTGTGGCATGATGACACCAAAGATGATTTTCAAAGGTTTTTGAACAGTTTAAAGAAGAGTCTAGGCCAATTGATTCGGCTAGATGAAAATAATTTGAGATGTCAAAATGTATTTTTATATCATTAATGCATCATGCAACCTGGTGCAGAGATGATAAAAATGATGGAGTTATCAATGCAGAATTACCTAGTGTGGTATGTGATCTAAAGATCGTCAGCCCACTATGGAATGATGTAGTATGACAAAGTCACGCAATGACGGAATCCTCAAACGAACTGTAAATACAGTGCGGTATCATGACGTCAAATTTTTTTTAAGAATTTTAAAGATAATTTATTGCCAACTGAATTTGGCTAGAAATGTTTTGATTGAAATTCGAATGATTGATATGCGTCTAAGCTATTTGATTCAGCTAGACAAATGTTTATGAAATTCAAAGTATTCTTTGAAAGCTTATGCCAAACCAAATTGTTTTGGTGCGGAATCTTATGATAAGTCTGAGGTGAATAACCCTAAAAATAGGGATATACTAATGGGATAAAATATTCCAATTTAAGAACGCATATAGTCGTTCCGATTACTAAGGTACAACAGACTGATCATCTAAAGTACCCGCATCGGTAGTTTACCTTCTTTGTGATTGTAAACATACCAAATATAAAATATTTCAGAGGTAGAGTACCTTTCTTTCTTAATTGAAGGAGGTAGCAGGTAGAAATACCGTAAACCTCAAAGTTCATGATTTTATGATCCCTCAGACAGATAAAAAATATTTTAAACTCCTCAGAGTAATGTTGGGGTAGTATGTGATTATGGATATGAATAGTGTGAACTCGTTGAGTACGAGTAGAATCTGAGATGATTGAGTAAAGGTTATTATGACAACCTAGTTTTGCTGAATGTTTAGAAGATGTAAACTCCTAGTGAGTAGTTATGGTGAAATGTGATAATAGATGAGAAATCCTCAAAGGAGGAAATTGTAAAGGTTAAGATAAAAACCTAGTTTTGATCAAGAGAATAAGCAGAGATTAGTATGCTTTAATTTCGGGGACGAAATTCTTAGAAGAAGGGGTGAATGTGACAACCCGAGAATTTAGATAATTATTAAAATCCTAAAATGATGGATTAAAGGTTATAAGATTAACCTAGACAGAAAATAAGTGTATGGAATTGACGTTTCTATGAAAGAATTTTAAGGATTTCAAAATTTTTAAGAAGAACCTATATGGTTTCTTAATTGAATGAGAATAAAGAAATATGGGTTACAAAATTTCAAAACCCTAGAAATGAATTAATATGTACTTGAAGGAATATCGAGAATAAGGTATTACGATACCAGTAAATTCGGTGTGAACTGAATAGTCTAAGAAATGTTATATAAGTACATATGAAAATTTTAGTAAGAAGATAAGATTTCACATGAAGAGATGCTATGAGGATAAACGAAGATGAGTATATGTATAGAAATATATATACTTAGTAAGGTGCTATATATATTTTAGCAAGAGGAATGCTGAATTAAGTTAATGATATAAGGATCAAGATAAAACTATGTTAGTAATTAACATAGTTTGAACGTTAGCCTTGACTGGCAAATAAGAATTTGAATAAGTATAAAGTCGTTAGTTAATACGATTAGCAATAAAAAAAGAATAATTTAAAACTCAAAATTTGAGTTAGAGATAGAATTTTGAAGCATGGACTGCTCGGTTGCGTCCGGAACGTCAAGTTTAGTCAGAAAGGACAGTAAACACAAAATGTGTAAAGGTTAACTTTTGTTCAAAGTCAACAGTTGACTTTTTATGGAGAAAAGTCAAAATCAGTGTGAGAAGTGAAAGATGTTATATGGATAATGATTTAATATTTAATATTTTACCAATGATGTAAAACTAAAATATGAGATGAGATCCAATATGTAGATATGAATATTGGTATCAAAGTGGTTAGTAAATTAAATTCATATTTGAATAAATGATTGAATATATTAAATTATATATTTAATATATAAATAGATTGTTTGAAAACAATTTATGGAGAGGAGGAGGAAATTAAATTTAAGTATACAATATGAATTGTATAACTTGAATAAGTTATTTAAATTAAGTATGAGAATTAAATAACCTAGATGGTTATTGTTATTTGGTGGTTCTAGTATTTAAATATATACTAGTGACCTAATCTAAGAGATTTGTGGAGCATGTCATAATTTATTTAATGATTATGTGAGTAAGTGAATACGAATATTATGTGATGACAAATAAAAGAAATTAGCATGATCCTAATTATATATTAGGAATGAAGAATTAAATAACTTAAGGGTTATGAGATGAGAGAATTATGGTATATAAAATATATACTAATTTTAAGAGATTTATTTTATACATCTCGGTTAATTAATTTTATAACCTAATTATAGCAAGTCTAATTGGGTTAAGAAATTAAGGGCATGTAAGTTTAATTGGGTTAAGAAATTAAGTGTACTTGGGTAAGAATTTATATTTAACTTGAGTACATAGAAACCCTAATGAAATGAGTAGGGTAAGATGAAATTTAGTGTAATGGATCATATTAATTTTATGGCCCAAACATTTTAGCTAGGAAGTCCAAATATTTTATTTGGAAAAGCCAAAGGAATTAAGTTTTAAGCTCAAGTGAGCCAATTGTTAAGGAACATGTGGGAGAATAATAATATTAATATTATATTAAGTCAAGAGATATACTTTTATTATCTCAAGTTTATTAATTTTATGACTTAATTAAAGTAAGTTTAATTTGGTTATAAAATTTAGTGTGCAAGGGTGATAACTTAAATTCTATATTTGGAATGGACCCTAATTAAATATTTAGAGTGGGTTAAATGGAAAGACATTGGAATATGATAATGTTTCAATGGCCCAAGAAATTAATTTAAGAAGCCCAAAACTTGATCCAAGTATGGAAGGACATAATGGTCATTTGGTATGGTAAATAAAAGCCATAAAAATCTAAGCAATTTGGCCTAAAAGAAGGCCACTTGGCCGGATAAGAAGAGATAAGGATAAGAAGAGATAAGGATAAGAGAGAATGAGGGGGAATGGATGTAATCATGATACTTATCTACAACTAGCCCATGTGTCATCATTTTATTTGGCCAACATTTTGTTCATTCTTCCAAGCAAGCTTTGGTGTAATGATTATTAATTAGAGAGAGAATTAGTGGAGAAATATGGAGAAGATAAGGCCACTTGGCCGGATAAGAAAAGAAGGAAAAAGATAAGAAGAAAAGAAGATAAGAGAAGAAAGAGAAAGAGGAAAAGAAAGAAAGAGAGAGAAATAGAGAGAAGCAAGAGAGAGAGAGAAAGAAGTGGTTCGGCAGCCATGGGGGAGGGGGAGGGGAAGGGAAGTTTTTGATAAGTCATCAAAACTCCATAGCCATCCATGGAAGAAGAAGAAGGAGAGCATGTGAACAAAAAGGTATAAACCCCTTTTGTTTATATAATTTTTGATTATTGTAAATCAAACTTTGAATCTATCTTTCTAAACTCAAAAACCTTAGATCTATGTGTTTATGAGTGTTTCATGTGTAGATCTACCCATATTGGGTGTTGATTTAGTTGAAAATCGAAAATAAAGAAAAGTGATTTTTCTAGTTTTATAAGCTCTAAAATTTCTATGTATTTTGGATTTCCACCGTTTTTGATCTACACCTTCTTTTTACGATCCGTCAAAGGGATGTGCTAGATATGTAAGTTAACTACTAAACCCAAGTGGTAGCACTCAAAAATGTTGAGTACACAAGTTGTAGTGACTGTTTTACCAAAAACAGTTTCATTGCTAAAAGTGAAAAATAGACTGTTTTGGACAGTCAAAGAGTAGGGGCAGTTTGGTCATTTTTTGGGAATGTAAAAATTCTAGAAAACTTTGGGAGTATACTATGATAAGTTATCTAACATCTCCAAGTGGAATCACTGAAAAAGGAGTTGTAGATATCCGTATGGAAAATATTTAATAAAGCACAAAAAAACTGAAAAATGGCATTTAGCTTCTGCCCAAATTTTTAAAAGGGCATTTTCGGCAACTTAAAATATGAGAAAAATTCTGGCCTTTTGGGACATGAAAATATATGATATCAAGTACCTTGTGTCCAAAAATGAGCTCATTCTGAGTTAAAATGAGCAAGTTATGACCATTTCAATTTCTGTGATTTTTCGACGAAAATCGCTATAACCGGAGTTCTATAACTCCGATGGCCACGAAATTTAAACTGGAGTGTCACGTTAACATGTATAAGATTGTGCCAAGAGATGGGAATTTCTGGAGTTAAGCACGAGGTAGCTAATTTCTTAAGGAATTAACTAAAAATGATTTTAAAAAAATACCAAAGGAAGTTGGAAAATTTTGGAAAAATACTTTTTGTGTATGAAATATGTGTATGCATGTTTGTACAAAGGATAGAAAAATAATAAGTTGATTTGGTATTTTCGTGCTCGGATATGGAATCCAGCTTGCTGGATTAGAAAATCTGATGAATCCAGCTTGCTGGATTGAAAAGAAGTTTACTGAATTGAAAATATGTTGAATCCAGCTTGCTGGATTGCAATCTAGTTGCTGGATTTGTAATCTAGTTGGCTGGATTGCAGTTTGGCTTGCTGGATTGGAAATTTGTTGAATCCAGGTTGCTGGATTCTGTATCCAGTCTGCTGGATTGGCAATTTGGTTGTTAAATTTAGAATCCAGGTTGTTGGATTAGTATTTGACTTATTAGAGTATAAAGAAGAATTTATAAGGTATAAGATTAAGTGTTTAATCATAATGAATATGACACAGTGATTGAAAAATTATCCAAAAATGATAATAATACCGATGTGTTAGGATGTTATCTAATATTTTATGAAGTGTTAGATAAGCTATTGACAAAGTAATTGTATTATGATACAAAGTAGAAAATTACTGATTTAAAGACCAATCTTATTATTAATGATAGGTCTTACCAAAAGAAGTTAACTTAAACTGCGTAGCAGTAGTCAACGAATCAGGCAAGTTTTTCCCTAACTCAAACTTGAGTTGTATGTTCAAAGCATGTTAATGAATAATTGTTGTTAATTATTCACGTCTATATTGATTATTGATTCGCACGTTGTGCATATTGTAAATGTTCATAAGGTATGAAAGGCTGATCACCTTCATTACCATTTGGTTCAGTTAATCTGTTCATGTTTATGCTTGACCATTCATTTTTATTGACTTGGTCGTTCAGCTAAAAAAATTTGTTCATGCTCTTTCACAATGTTTATATTGCTGAAAGTTATCTAGCTTATTGTTCAATTCTTTCAATCATGATATATCTTTATTGAATTTAAACTTGCTGGGCAAATTTGATGCTCACCCTTGCTATATCATGATAAAAATTTTCAGATTAAGATGAAAGCTCGAGTAAAGACAAAGGCAAAGTCAAAGTGCAAGATTAAATTACATTGCAGTTAGATCTATTAAATTTTCTGACGAAAATAGTATTGTAAATCTTTTAAAATATTGAAGGTATGTATTAAGTTAAGGTTGTAGACCTTGGGAATGATGTGAAAAAGTTTAATGTATAAACAATTTATGTTTATATCTTCCGCAATAGTTGTAGAAATAGTATACTAGATCCTTGGTGATTAGGACCGGGATCTGGAGATGCTACAATAATTAGTAACTCAATTTGTGATATGGGTAATACTAATTGCTAAGTATTTGCACTAATTGTTAAATTAGTAAGTTTAATTATAATTATTAAATTAGTGAGCTTAATGTTTAATTTCTAAATATTAGAAAACCTACACTAATTAAGAGATCCTAATTACATTTTTGGAAACTAAATTGTTATTTATTTTATTAAATCCTATTTTTGGAAATCCTAGATTTTTGCTAAAATGGGCCAAACCCTAAACCCTAAGGGTTTGCAACTAATGGAATTTTTAGAAATTAAATGGGAAATGACTATTTTACCCTTATGTCACATTCTTTAATTGGTGGAGTGCAAATCTTGCCAAGATAAATGGTTGGTGACTAACCCTAGCTCTAGTCCTAGCCATGTGTCCAAAATCAGCCAACTTGCTAGCAAATACATTGAATCATATCTATTATATAAATTAAAAGGAGAGAGAAAGGTTTAATTTATTTTCCATTCCTGCACAACCTATTCTCTCACTAGAAATTCGAGGTTTAGAAGGAGAGGGAGAGGGAAGATGAACCTTGATCAGTTAATAGCAAGTCAAGAACAAGATCAAAGATCAAAAATCAAAAATCAAGTTACAAAGAGGTATAAACTCTAAATTTCGAAATCTCATGATTTGTTGTTAGATGTTGTAATGGATTGGTTAGATATGTGTAATATGGTGTCTATAAGTGATCTGGGTTGATAGATCATGGATCTATAACACTTAGATGCACGAATCAAGCATTTTTAAAAATCTGGAAATGTTTGTTTTTGAGTCTGACAGTCGAATGTCAGTCCTTGTAGATCCATGTATATTATGTGTTTTTGTTGTTTAAATGTTTGAAGTTGTAGTATGTTATGATATCTTTGATGTCGAACTGGAATCATGGTCAGGATATGAGTAGATTGCAAGTTATTTGTGGTCAAACTCGATTGACCGAGCATGACCGGTAGATTTCTGGGTAACCCAGAAATCGTTTTTCAGCATCTGACAAGAACTTTGAAAGTCCGGATCTGTCAGGTTTTAAGTGATTTAATGTTTTTGTTTGTTACATGTTGTAGTCTGTAATGTTATGAGTAATCTGCAAGTGGGTTCATGATCATTGAATGCGTAAATCAGAACTTATTCACGGTCAAAGTTCGTTGACCGAACACGAATTTAGTTTTCTAGGTAACCCAGAAAACTGAAGAACGTGTTTGGGCATTGACTTTGACCGGCTTTGCTTTTGTTTCTGTAAAGTTGTTTAGATCAATATTTGTATCTACATTATAGTATGTCATGAGTTCTATAAATTCATAGTACTTTCGAACCTTAAAAATTAACAGATCAATGGTGGTAATCGGTCAAAAGTCATTGACCGTTAAGTCTTACTGTCTGGGTAACCCAGAAATGTGGAGGCAGTGGTCAGACAAGTACTTTAGAGACTTAGATCTTGTAATGTAATGATATCTGGACACTATAAATGACCAATGAAGATACCCTGGTAGTTAGTCTACAAAGCCCGACGTCTAGAATACCCGACGTCTACAAGGTCGTTGACTGGTATTGACCAAATTTTTCTGGGCAGCCCAGAACTTGATGAACAGACCTGACAATAGTTTTAATGGCTTAGATCTTGCATTTGAGTTGTTGTATGACCAAAATAATTGCGAATAATTGTAGTTCTACATTTATACTACACGACCAATGCTTGAGATCGATCAGATCATGCAGGAACAAAGGAATTATAAGTGGTCAAAGTTGACCCCTCGGGCACGAAGCTGTCAGTGTTCTTGAGCTCAAGAACACCAACAGCGACGCCAAGTGTCGCTTAAGGCCTATAGCGACGGTTTCTTTTATTTTTATTTTCTGAATTTCTGGAAAATGATTAAAAATAGAAAATAAATTCTAAAAATTACAAAAATAGTTTTAAAAATTATTTTAAATTCTGAAAATTAGTTTTTAATTATTTTGAATATATTTCATAAATATTTAATATTTTTAGAATATTAAAAGTGTTTAATTTATTTAATTATGATATTAAATAAATTATTTAAAAATGATTTTAATACATGAAAAATCATTTAAAATTATATTATGGTATAAGAAAATAATTTAAGTTATTTTTGATAACTTTCAATATTTTGTGATGAAATTTCATTAATTAATTAGTATTAATGGTAATTAAGTTATTTAATAAATGTATTAAATAAATTATGAAAAATAGATTTAATGATTTAAAAATTATATAAAAATTATATGATGGTTATAAAAATATTTTAAGTTATAAAATATAACTTTTAATATTTAAAGGTTAATTTCATTAATAAATGATATTAATTTAATATTAAATGATATTAGATTTATTTAATAATTATATTAAATAAATAGTTTTAAAATGGTTTTATTGATTTAAAAATCATTTAATGATGATATACATGAATTAAAAATATTTCAAGTTATAATTAATGACTTTTAATATTTTAATAAATAGTTCATTAATACTTTTATATTAATGATAATTATTTTAAAATGATTTTAATTCTTTTAAAAATCATTTAAGTGTATTATTAATACTTTAAAAGTATTTTAAGTTATTATAAATAACTTTAACATTTTGGCAATGGTTTCATTAATAATTTAATATTAATTAAATATTAATGATAATAGAATTGCGAAATGTTTAAATCATTTAATAATGATTCTGAGGTTTGAAAATTCATGATAAATCATAATAAATGTTTTAAAATTATTATAAGTCATTTACAAATAATATGACCGATACTTACAGATGTGAAATTACAGGACAGAGTCTTGGACTCTATAATTACCCGATAAAGCCGTCGGTACACCGACATGTTTCAGAAATTGATCTGGACTTAGATAATTTATTGAGATATGTGGTTAATTGTGATTCATTGGTTATTAAACATATGTGCCAATGTGATTACGGTATGTGCTGACTGCAATAAGTTGTGTTATGTGTTATATAGTATGTTATTCTAATCAAACGAACGATCTTATTAATGATAGGTCGTGAGCTAAGCGATAAATATAAATTACAAACTGTAAGCACGCTTCAGGCAAGTATCTAACCTTTGCATTTTCTTTATGCAATGGATGTGAGTAAGAATGTTTCTAAACTATATTATTATGGAACAGATTATTAACCTTATATTATATAAGCTCATTGAATATCAACATGTTAGTATATGGTAACTCAGATATATATATTATGTTCGTTAATTTCTAGAAATGGTTAAACAAGTGTCCCCACTTGAATAATCATTATATTTAATCACATGTTGATATACCTTTGTCAATTACCCGTATACATATATGTTGAATTATAGATTATTGTTGACAAGATAAAACCTTTGATTTATAACCCAGATAGGTATGAACATCCCTACACGGGAAAATTTTTATGTGCTCTGGCGGACAAAGGATGAACGATAATATCGTTCTAGCAATATAGTATTGATCAATGCAGGGCATAACGGGCTGATCACCCCCCGTGCCCGTAAGTTATGACGGTTTGAAGATGAATTTCTATCTTACCCTATCGAAAATTTAAAACAATGTTCATGGCATGTCACCATACCGCAGATATAGTCTATGCGAAATTTCAAAACTTTAAAAGAGAGTTGTTATGTTATTATTATCGGTTCAGAATACTTCACAACTATTGACTTGTTGTAGAAGAATAGTACAAAGAAAATATTTAAATCCTTTCAGCTTATATATATATATAATTGCTATTACTTGCTGGGCACTCAAATGCTCATCCTTGCTTAATTTAAATGTTTTCAGCTAAGTGTGAATGATTAGAGAGCTCTGCTAAGAACAAGGGAAAGGGAAAAGGTTGCTGAATGCATGAATGAACGTTATCTTATGTAATAGTTTAATACTATTAAGACAAGTGTGATATATATATATATATATATATATATATATATATATATATATATATATATATATATATATATATTATCTATCATGGTTTGTAATGAATGTTTAAAGGTTACGTACTTGGGATTAGACTCTGATAAATGTACGTTAAGTCTGATATTTATATTATTGTTATTATTATTAGTATTATTCCGCTCATAGAAATGGTATCGTGATGAACCGAGTCCGGGTTTCAAGTACCCGAATTTGGGGGCGTCACAATTAAGACGATACATACCAACAATGTAAGATGTATTTCAATGGAGCTGTAAACATGGAAGGTTCTGGGGCTGGAGCAGTTCTAGTATTCGTTAAGGGGGAGCAGTATCTCGTCATCGTCAAATTGTAGTTTGTCAGCACTAATAACACAGCTGGGTATGAAGGTTATATCATGGGACTAAAACTTACCCAATCAATGGGCATCAGACGATTAACTGTCTTTGGAGATTTCAAATCAAACAAACCACTAGGATCTATCACACCAAATAGCTATATTTGCTGCCTTACCATCGACAAGTTATACAGATGGCTTCGGAGTTTGAAGAAATATTCTTTCTCCACATTCTTCGGAATAGGAATGACTTTCCTGATGCGCTAGCAACTTTGGCCTCCTTGATCAACATACTTGACAAGGAAAACATGCCAAGCATCACATTTGCCCTGCAAAAGGCTCTAGCCTATGGGAACTACATTGTTAAAGTATCAGATGAGTTGTCTCCCATCCAATACCCTTGGTATCAGCATATCAAGGAGTACCTGTGAGATGGACCTGCACTCGCTGAAGCAAGTCCGACTGAAAGAAAGTGGATCCATCGAATGGCTATGAAATTTTACCTAAGTAGAGACGCACTCTACAAGAGAGATGCATGACTAGGTCTCCTCAGATGTCTAGTCAAAGACCAAGCTCAGAGGCTCATGGATAAAATCCATGGTGGAGTATGTGGCCCACACATGAGCGGCCCTCTACTTGTCAAGAAAATCCTAAGAACAGGGCATTATTGGCTCTCTCTCAAAGCTGACTGTGATGATCACGTCAAGAGATGTTACTAATGCCACATTCATAGAAATGCTATCCACGCCCCTCCTAGGGAGCACCATAATATGAGTTCACCTTGGCCCTTCTCAATGTGGGGAATGGACGTGATCGGGCCCATCAAGCCCAAAGCTAGTAACGGGCATCGATTTATCTTCACCATGATCAACTACTTCACTAAGTGGGTAGAAGCAGCCTCCTTCCCCAGGGTTACCAAAGAAGTTATTATTGATTTTATCAAAAATAATGTTATTTGTCGATATGGACAACTAGAGGTGATTGTATCAAACAATGCTAAGAACCTCAACAACAAAATGATGGAGGAGTTATGAAGTAAATTCCACATCAAACATCTCAACTCCGTCATCTACCGTCCAAAGATGAATGATGCTATTGAAGCAGCTAATAAGCACATCAAGAAGATCGTGCAAAAGATGTCTGCCAATCACAAAGGAAGGCCTAACCTGTTGCCTCTGACTCTATTAGCCTACAGAACATCAATGTGTACTTCTACTGGGGCAACCCCCTACTCATTAACTTATGGGATGGAAGCAGTGCTCCCCATAAAAGTGGAAATAGAATCCCTCAGAGTGTTGATAGACGCTCAGTTGGATGAAGACCAATGGTTACAAGAAAGGTATCACCAATTGTCTCTAATAGATGAAAGGTAAACTGCTACCATCTTCCATAGTAAGTTATACCAACAGAGGATCGCCAGATCCTATAACAGAAAAGTCTAGCTACGATAATTCAAGAAGCATGACTTGGTCTTGAAGAAGATTCTTGACAACCAAGATCAATCCAAAGGAAAATTTGATCCAAACTGGGAAGGCCTGTTTGTTGTCAAGGAGGTATTGATAGGAGGTGCTCTTAAATTACAGGAGATGGATGGCGGTGAATTCCCACAACTCATTAACTTAGACACCGTGAAACGGTACTATGTTTGAGGTTACCATCAAGTAAACATCCTAGTTTTGGATCGCCAGATCCCCCAATCAATTTAGGTTTTCTAAACCCCACTATATACATCCTTTCTTCACACCCATTTTCCCCATCAGGGACAAACACACTTTCCAACCAGCAACCTAGTTTCGGATCATCAGATCCTTCATTCAATTCAGGTTTTTTCACAACCTTTCACACCTTCAGTTTGTCCCACCAGGGATTAAATATTTTGTCGATGTCGGTATTTTTACTTGTCCCTTTTCTAGTCTTGTTCTTTTGTGTTCTCATTTTAGGTGAGATTTATTTGAAAAAATAAGCAAAAAAGGTCTGACATGTGTAATGTTGACGATGGACTGTTAAGAGTCGCCAGTTAGTTTTTTAACTGGTTGTACCAACACAACCAAGAAAAGGTTTGCACATTAATCCAGTGATGTGACACTGCTAAACGGGTCTGTGAAACCAAGATTCATTAGGGTCCGGAGACTTGCTTATGCGTAGGGAAGGTGTTAGGCACCCCCCGACATCTATGTTGCCACAGTGACCGCCACTTTTTAAGAAACTGTTATATGAATGTGTGTGTGTGGGTGGGTCAATATGCTATTATTTGGAAGTAGTGCTATGCCTCGTTCATACCTATATACAAAGGGTTTAAATTTGTGTAAAATTCAGTTTTAAACAAGATATAGCAGTGATGTTTTGTAAAAATAGGTTTTTTCAAACCCTGTGCTCAATAGTATTTGAGGCCTTTGACACTTCTATTTTATTAAATGTTCGACTTGATTGTTTTTATTTTTGAGATGCGAAGCATCTTCGAGAAAATAATGTACAAAACAGTGCCGAACTCCTCGTCGACATGAAAACCATCTAAGGAAATCCAAACACCGTGAATAAATATACAAGCTGCTTACAGCTGAAAAGCTAAAAATATCCATCACGGGAACCGAATCTAGATTTAGTAAACTGAATCTGTGATCACATGATTCCTAGGCTCATATGATGCCGTAATTGATATGAACGCAGGTAGCAGTTATATATATAAAAGCTATAAATATATATATACAGACATGATCAACCACCACGAAACACCTCTATGGGGGATAGGAAATGTAAATATATAAAAGTAGTAAATATATATATATATATATATATATATATATATATATATATATATATATATATTGACATGATCAACCACCACGAAGCACCTCCATAGGGGATCAGAAATGTAAATAAAGCTGTAAAAGTGATCAACCGCCACGAAGGAAACTCCAGGCGAGATGAAATGTATAGAAATCAATAAAAAGGGTCAACCGCCATAAAGTAAACTTCAGGCGGGATGAAATGTGTGTGTGTGTATATATATATATATATATATATATATATATATATATATATATATATATATATATATAAAAGAATGTAAACGCAACAGATATAAAATCCAGGCTCATCGAACAGAGTTCGACATATAGTTCATATATATAAATATACATATATACAAAAGCAATTAAACGCTCTAGACGTAAGTCTGGGTTCATCGAACAGAGTTCGACACACAGTACATATATAAGTGTGTGTGTGTGTGTGTGTGTGTGTGTGTGTGTGTGTATATATATATATATATATATATATATATATATATATATACGAAAGCAATTAAACGCTCCAAACATAAGTCTAGGCTCAATCGAGGTAAAACTCGATAATGTTAGTCCATATATAAAAATATATAAGCATATATATATATACAAACTGAAATGAAATCACAGACCGAAGTCTGGGCATACACATACAACACGACTCTCAACGTGAAAACGGTGTGTGCAAAGAGGAAGATAAAGGCTTTAAAGTGTTTAAAAAGGTTTATAGTGGACTGCCAAAGAAGACTTCTATAGCTTTACGTGGATGAACACTCGGCTCCCGTCGGTAAAAAGTAGCTATATATGAGCTTACAAGTGTTTAAAATGATAAAGTACTTAGTTTAGGGTGTGTACAGAGCAAATTAGACATGGTTTTCTCGCCTTTTTCTCTTTTAAAATGGCCACCCCAAGCCCTCTATTTATAGAGGAGGGAGCCGCAGGTACCTGCGGCTAGCCACAGATGTACCTGCGGCTAGCCGCAGATGTACCTGCGGCTACCCGGGTTGCCTCAGGCTCCGCGGGTTCAGCCGTCTCAAAATACGTGCACGCATGCAATGTGATATCCGCTCAAACTTTTAGAACTTCAATCCGGGCATCCGACTGAGGTGTGTAAGACTTATTTCAGACCGCCTTTGTAGAGAGTTATGCAATGACATGGGATTAGAGGTTGTACGAAGTCAGGAAGATGGGACCATGCCCTCCGGCCTTCAAGCTTCAAATTCTATCCGTTACCTTGCGTAATAGTCACTCGAGATTGGACTTCCTTGGTTCTTTTGGGACATTGCTATGTAGAAATGTATGTATGACATGTTGAGACGAAGCGATGTTGCATTAAGGGGTAAGATGATGACTTTGCCCCTCACCGGGGTTATCTCCAGTTTGGGCTGATAAAGAAGATATTGCTCAGGGTTCTCACTGAGATTAGACTTTTGCAAGTGTTGAAGGTCCTCAGTGTCATCTCTGAGGTGTGCCTATCTTCTCAGGGTTATCTCCGGTTCTTGTACCGAGTGCCTTGGTGTGAGTACCGAGTGTTTTGAAGCTGCTTGCATGGCTTTGAAACAAGCATTTTTGGGGTTATGTTCGGAATTGCAACTGCATTTCTTGGGGTTATCTCCAAGGTTGGCTCTACTATTCCCGGTGTCGGGACTGAGACTGAATATCTCGGGGTTATCTCCGGGATAAATCGGTCTTCTCCAGTGGAATTTTTAGTATTGGAACTATAGGCCTCGGGGTTATCTCTGATGTTAGAATTGATACTCCTGGTGTGTGTTTCGAGATTGAGACTGAGCTTCCGGTAGTATCCGGACTGGCTATGAGTTGTCTTCTAAGGTTATATCTGAAAGATAAATCCGCCCTCCTGCAATGTCAGTAACAGGTGTGCAGAAAATTTTGAGTGTCTACAGATGCCCCTCTTTATCATATTCATGCAATGCAATGGCATGCATAGGATAAAGAATCCTAGACACTTGAAATGCAAAAGGTAAATATGATGCTATGTGTTGCAACATGATGCAAGTGTATGATGCATATGTATGATGCATATGTTTTGTTTTCCCATATGCTAGGGATGGTTGTCGACTCCCTGTTGCTTCAACCGGAGATGGCAATAAATAAGCAGTATGATGAACTATCATGGACGTGTGATCCACAGCTAACAGGAATCTCTAGGATTGTTGACATTGGGGTTATCACCAAAGTCCTGAATCCTTCATGCAGACTTTATTCCGAAGAGGTGCCTCTCGTGTACAAGAGATCTGTGGGGATAAAGCTTTTATCTGCTCGAGGATGTATATAACATATTCCATCATTGATCCTCCCCGATGATGTTGATCCCCCTAGTTTGTATTACCAGGACATATCAATGTTTTGTTGGATTTATTGCTAACAGTATGTGTTGTCAGGGCTGCCTGACCTTTGTTGATGTGTGAACCAACAGATGACCACATGTTGTAACCCCTGATAGGGATCCACTTGACCTCTACTGACGTGTACATCAATAGATGAATTCCCTACTGGGGATAGATTCCAAGGTTGCTTGACCTTTGTTGATGTATGTATCAACTGATGCAATCATCGGATGGCTTCCAATGCATCATTGGGTTTACCTACCAACGGCTGAACTAACGTCAAGGCTTCTTGGCCTTTGTTAACATATGTATCAATTGACAATATGTGTTGTAACCCCCGTCGGGGATCTGCTTATGGACAGATGACCATGCATGGTAACCCCCGCCGGGGATCCACTTTGAAAGGTTTAGGGCGACGACCCTGAATTGACGGCATTGGACCTCTGTGCGGTATTACCGAATGTGATATACAAATATTGGGATTATCAGTATAGTATTCCTTGTGTTTGGACGAATACCAAGGAATGATATGAAAGCCACAGTCGGGCCAAGAAAAACCAGGATTTCAGGCTATTTTGCTCAATCGCGTAGCATTTTTATCCCTAATTTGGCCTTTTTAGCTAGTGAAAACTCCTTTGCAACTTAAACTGGACCGAGCTGAAAGGGTGGGCCCTATGTAAGGGTGCCACAGGTACACTTGTAGCAACCATAGGTGGACCTACGGCCAACTGTGGATGGCTTATTAATGGGCTGGTTTGCTTTTGCAAGTCATTTTACGTTGCATCGCACGGGAAATTCGAGAGCTCTTCTTCAGATCAACTGAGTTCGGACGTCTTTTCACAAATTCTATCACCGTACGAGTGTTCTACACTGTCCTGGTAACGTATGCATGTCTTATTTTCCAATTTTTATCCGTTAGAAAATGACTTATCACATAAAATGCATCACACCCTTTTTGAGGTGATTTGGAGATTTGTTGTCCATATATTATGGATCTGAATCAGCCGAGTAGTTCCCATAGGACCACTTCCGATGTATAGAGGAGGGCTTCTGAAGTGCCTCGACCTCGTTCTGTTAGACAGCCTCGTCGTCTGGTGGAGGCGGTGATACGTCCAGTTCGGGTTGATGTGCCGGATGTCGAGGATAAGGAGGAGGATGTTCAGGTTGCAGACCCAACTCCTGCTACACATGTTCCCCGTAGGGACCTCCCGAGTATTCAGGTGGCAAACCTAGAGCTTCTGGGTGATTTGAGTCGACATCCCTCGATTTATTTGCACGCTAATGAGGTATTAAGTTAGATCTTAATCTTTCTTTTTTCCTATTGATGAGGAGTAAAGGATTTTGACGTCGATTTGTATTTTATGTAGGTTCTCGGCTTTACACAGCCTCGAGGGAACTGGTTTAGCATTCACTCTATGTACCAGGCTTTGTATCCTGACTATAGAGCGATTGTGCATGACTGGGGATTTGGGGCGTTCTTTTCCATCCTTCCCCGTCGCTGTCCTTGGGGTTATCTCATAGCATTTCTGAGTGCTGGTTTCACCAGACTCAGTCACTCCATTTGCTGGACTGTGAGGTTATGATGGCACCGATGGATTGGCAGCTTATCACATGTACAGAGTTTGGAGGGGCTCCAGTACCTTGCACGACGGATATTACCCCGACTACCGTCAGATCCTTGTTAGGAGTTCCGACGGAGGCGCTCACGGGCAGGACTGTTCGTACGGGTCCTTTGAGCATAGATGCTATGAGTGGGCTGTTGAGTGAGCCCATACTGGCTGATGTCAGAGTCAAGGATCACATTCTTCGGCGATTGTTCCTGATGATCATTAGGGGCTGCTTCATAGCAGATAACTTTTCTACGGTGTTGTTCGTTTTGATCAGCACCACGCGACATGTGGACCGTATTAGAGTGTATGATTGGGGTTCTTACACCTTCGACCACTTCCTCAGGGGTATGCATATGCGCTCGCAGGGCTTGAACGAGGCTTGGTTAGGATTTTACCCATTTCTGCTGGTAAGTATTTCTCTTGTCATTTACCATGTACAAGTTAAGAGTGTTAACTGACAGCAGATGTTTTCCTTTGTGTTAGCAATTTTGGGCCTATGAGAGGCTCCCATGCTTACGTCTTGTGAGTGTTTTAGGATTTGATACCTATCCACGATGACGGCGATGACATCATTCCATACTGGCGGAGGTCCCTGTAGCTGAGGGTTTCACTCATTGTCGCCTACAGTTAGAGTTATTGACAGTTGATGTTATCACATAGATTCCATATTTTGGGGAGCACTTGGCCATTGGATTTGAGAATGGGTACTCGACTAGTGTCGAGTACGTGATTTTCACCCGTAGGGTTCCTCTCTTCACAGATGGAGGATGGGAGCTCTGTTTAGGAGAGCGTGCTATTAGGAGCACCACAGGAGAGATCCGTATACCGATCTTGCCTCCTGCCAGGCGTTATTGGCCTGTGTCGCAGTCCCCTATCATTGATATCCCATTGTTGGGTGTTGACGATTTTACATTGTCAAAGGGTCCTTGCATTCAGGATGTATTCCAGCATTGGTGGATCCCTCGTGCCATTGGAGCCCAGACTTGCGCCACTCAGTTCATGGGGGATATGGTTCCAAGATTTGTGATGATGACGGATTGGCTAGCCTGTGTCCGGGATCCGACTCATGTGACATAGATTGATAGCTTAACCCAGCGACTAGACCGGGCACATTTCTTTATCCTGTATTTGGGCAGAGATTCGGCAGAGGCAGATTCGTTTGATCCTTGCAGCACAGGAGCTGGCCCCTCAGATGACCCATTTGGTTTAGTCGGCACAGATCCTCCTTTGTATAGGCCTGACATCCTTGTTGATAGAGATCCAGTGACTTAGGAGGAGTTACATCAGGTGGACATGATTGATGATGTAGATATTGACACCATTGTCTTATTCTGATGTGTATTCTCATTATCTCTTTTGATAGTCCTCTTGTTAGATATAGGGTGGCTGTGCCCCATTCTCGCTATATCTTTTGATAGGCCTCTGTTAGTTGTAGGGCGTCTGTGACCCATTTCCCTATATTTTTAGCTGTATAGAGATGATGTATTTAGGAATGTATGTACTATATTCTATTCCCTGCATCATATTGCCATATATTATCTGTTATGCATGTATCATGTTATGCATATGTATGTATGTCCAGAGATATTTAGCATTGACCCCTGGATGGTATTATGATACCGCCCAAACAGATGTCTTCTTCGACAGTCAGCCACATAGATCACACCCCACCAGCATTGGTAGCATCCCGTCTGAGATATCGGTATGATTGTATGTCACCGCCAGATAGGGTGACCGTAGATTAGCTGTTGCAGCATACCATGACCCTTTTGATGTTTCAGGTTCCCACAGGATTTGTAGAGGGCATGCTGGAGCACTGGGTACCTGAGAGGTAGGTTTTCTGGCTCGGGACCCAGGAATTGACTCTGACTTTGGAGGAGTATGCACGTTTGATGATGCTGCCACTTGACAAACCTTACGTGCATATGGCCATTGGTGACATGAGTCGGCAGTTCATGACTCTCACCGGGCTGAGACGGAGAGTTGTGCAAGATGAGATCACATCCGACCACGTGATAGCCCATCATTTTTTAATTGACAAATTTGGCTATGAGGACAGCTATGCTCGATATTCTGGGGATTTCACCATATCAGAGGATCAGTGGCATTTGGCCAGAATAGATGTATTGCTGTTGTGCGTATTATCATACGTGTACATGCCATGATACATGGATGAGTTGGACATCGGTGTTATTTTGGCAGTTAGAGCTCTCCGGGATGGTCGTACCATTATTCCGATGATCATGGCAGAGACACTGAGGTCGGTCACATTCTGCAAGACTTCCCCTGTAGGGGTATTCACAGGCAGTTCGGTCATGCTATACGTGTGATTTATGTAACATCTGAGATCGATTGGCACATTTAGACGACACAGATATTGTTTCACCCATGAGATAGCTATTTCGTATTCCTTCCAGCCTACAGAGTGTACATATCCTGTATCTTCGTCAGTTTTCCTAGCTAGAATTGGAGATCCGTTTGCTATCTTACCGTGTACAGGGCTCTGTTCGCCCTAGAGTTTCATTACTCATGCTTTGGGCATGGATTATCTCCTTCTAGCTGGTTTGAAGGGCATGACTACCTACCACCCACTGGCCGTGATGTCACAGTTTGACCAGTTCCAGGATTTCCATCCTTTTGATGGGGCATTAGGTCAGCGCTTAGTTTCTCGCCACTTATCAGCAGAGGACCGATCCCGTGTGTATGCTTGTTGGGATCAGCGTGAGATAGCTACTTTTTCTGTTAGCCATCAGGGTTATTCGCTAGAGTATTCTGCATGGAAGGAGACATAGATTTCATCGGCTGCGGTAGTATCCATAGTGTCGGGTAGTGATTCAGATAGTGGAGAGCCCATGGAGGACATTGATTCTCACATCAAGGAGGAGCCAATTACTGGGTTGCCAGTAGCTCTCTTAGATTCTCCTAGTACTAGTACTGTTGTGATCTAGCATTCAGCACAGTACTTTGAGCAGAGTCTCCATTTGATGACCTTTGAGAAAGATCAGGCTAGAGCCTTGATGTTCACAGCTCTTGATGGGAGAGACGCAGCTCTGTTAGAGAGAGACAAGGCATTAGCTCGGAGAGATGTCACTGTTGTTGAGCGAGATGAGGCTCTATCTGCCCGGGATATAGCCGTTACAGATAGTACCATAATGAGGTCGTTTACTACTGGTATGCTTGCCAAGATGAGTGCATACATTGATGAGCATCGCGTCACCATGCAGATGGCCTCGGACTTGCTAGTTCATGTGGATATCCTTCTACAGGAGACCACAATGTTAACTTCTTATTCAGAGAGAGATGTTATGTTAGATCTGCCAGCCCGCATGCATACCGATCTGTAGATAGCCTTATATTTTCCTCCACAGACTAGCTTATCCATTTTGTCATGTACAGTTTATATTGTGTATATCAAACAATATTATATATAGTAGGGAAATATATTTTTGATCACTTCCCTTTTAGATATGCCTGAATACTTGCTTGATATTTGCCTACTTCTTTAGGGCTTGTGATCTTGATGTATTCTAAATTCCTCCTTGCTGGATGGACATTGAGTTTTCCCTGGACAGTTCAGAATGAATCATTGATCTGTGTGTCCCCTACCATGTTTGGTGTCTTGGGACTGGTTTCTATATGGAAATGTGGAGAAGAATATGGCTTTCCCTCTCTGAGATTGACCGCACCACAGATGGTCGCCAGTACTCCTATTTATGAGGAGCCTAGTTAATTCCATCTCTTATGGATTGGTGTTGCTCTTCAAGGAACAACCGCAGCTTAAATGGTTGCTGAGTCTCCCGTTTAAATGGGGAGGTCAGGTAATTCCATCCCTTTGGTCTGAAGCCAAATGAAATATGGTGGATTAAAATTTGATCTCAGTACCATTGACAAATATTTATGTTTTGGTAGGGGGTTAGACCGAACCATAAATGGCTACCTACGTACTCCTGTTGCAGAGGAGATCAGGTCTGCGTGGTTCGAACCTGGTGTAAGAGGTTCAACGCTGTATGTGGCAGAAAGAGTGTAGGAATATTTTTGTTGTTTTTGTTTTTGAAAAAGGAGAAGGGTGTAGAGATATTTTTGTTGTTTTTATTTTATTACGATCGGGCCATATAAAATGGTTGCCTACGTACTCCCGTGTATCAAGGAGATCAGGTCGACGTAGTTCACCCCTCAGGATGATTTGTTGCCAACGAAAAGTTTGATCCTATGTGGAGGACAAACTGCGGTGGGGAAGAAAGTTTAATCCTAAGTTCAGGATAAACTGCAGGTGTGAAAAGTTTGATCCCATGTCTGGGGACAAATTACAGGTGTGAAAGGTTCAATCCCTAGTGGGATAACCAAAGTTGAGTAAGGGTTAAAAAACTGAATGAAGAGGAAAGGATCTGATAATCCGAAAACCAGGCTGCTGGCTTGAAAAGTGTGTTTCTCTGAGGAGCGCAGTGTGAAAAAAGAGTTGTATGTAATGAAGGGTTAAAGAACCGAAATGACTGGTGATCTGATGATCCAACACCAGGATGTTTGTTTGATGGGAACTTCAGACATAGTACCGTTTCACGGTGTTCGAGTTGATAAGCAGTGGAAATTCATCACCGTCCATTTCCTGCAATCTGAGACCACCTCCTGTAAATACCTCCTTGACAATAAACGGACCTTCCCAGTTAGGAGCGAATTTTCCCTTAGACTGATCTTGATTGTCGATGATCTTCTTCAAAACCAAGTTATGTTGTTTAAACTGCCGTAGCCGGGCTTTTCTATTGTAGGATCGGGCGATCCTTTGTTGATATAACTTACCATGGAAGATAGCCATGGTTCGCCTTTTGTCTATTAAAGACAATTGGTGATACTTGTCTTGTACCCATTGGTCTTCATCCAGTTGAGCGTGTATCAACACTCTGAGGGATTCCATTTCTACTTCAATGGGGAGTACTATTTCCATCCCATAGGTTAATACGTAGGGGGTTACCCCAGTTGAAGTGCACATTGATGTTCTGTAGGCTAACAGAGTAAGAGGCAATAAGTCAGGCCAGTCTTTGTGGTTGACGGGCATCTTTTGCATGATTTTCTTGATGTTTTTGTTAGTCGCTTCAACATCACCATTCATCTTTGGACGGTAGATGAACGGAGTTAAGATATTTGATGTGGAATTTGTCGCATAACTCCTCCATCATTTTGTTGTTGAGGTTTTTAGCAGTGTCTAATACAATTACCTCTGGTTGTCCATATCGACAAATGACATTGTTTTTGATGAAAGCAATTATGACTTCTTTGGTAACCCTAGGGAAGGAGGCTGCTTCTACCCACTTAGTGACGTAGTCGATCATGGTGAAGATAAAGTGATGTCCATTACTGGCTTTGGGCTCAATGGGTCCGATCACATCCATTCCCCACATTGAGATGGGCCAAGGCGAACTCATATTGTGGAGTTCCCGTGGAGGGGCGTGGATAACATTCCCATGAATTTGGTATTGATAACATCTCCTGACATGGTCATTACAGTCAGTTTTGAGAGAGAGCCAGTAATGTCCCGTTCTAAGGATCTTCTTTACAAGTAAAGGGCCACTCATATGTGGGCCACAGACTCCACCATGGACCTCATCCATGAGTCTTTGAGCTTGGTCCTTGTCCAGGCATATGAGGAGACCTAATCCTATATCTCTGTTGTAGAGTGCATCTCCGTTCAGGTAGAATTTCATAGTAAATCGATGAATCCGCCTTTGTTCAGTCAGGTTCGCCTCAGCGGGTGTAGATCCATCTTGCAAGTATTCCTTGATATGCTGATACCAAGGTTGTTGGATGGGAGGTAGTTCATCCGATACTTCTCCAATATAGTTCCCATAGGCTGGTGCCTTTTGCAGGGCAAATGCGACGCT
Source organism: Panax notoginseng (assembly GCA_016801055.1). Classification (NCBI taxonomy): domain Eukaryota; kingdom Viridiplantae; phylum Streptophyta; class Magnoliopsida; order Apiales; family Araliaceae; genus Panax; species Panax notoginseng. The sequence goes on along the minus strand of CM029022.1, from coordinate 151,338,531 downwards.
TGGCATGTGTTCCTTGTTAGTTAGATGAATCAAGGAGGCCAAAGTTGCTAGTGCGTCTGCGAAGTCATTCCTATTACGAGGAATGTGTAGAAAGGAGATCACTTCGAACTCCGAAGCCATCTGTAAAACTTACCGATGGTAAGGCAGCAAATATAGATCTTTGGTTTGATAGATTCCCGTAGATTGTTTGACTACCAACTCTGAATCCCCAAAGACAGTTAACCGCCTGATGCCCATTGAACGGACATGGTTTAGCCCCATAATACAACCTTCATACTTAGCTGTGTTATTGGTGCTGTCAAACTATAATTTGATGGCGATGAGAAACTGCTCCCCTATATCGGATACTAGAACTGCTCCAGCTCTAGAACCTTCCATATTAACAGCTCCATCGACATACATGTTCCATTTTTGGCATGTATCGTACTGATGGTGTTGCTGAATTGCCATTACCCCTTCACCGGGGAAATATATTTCTAAGGGTTTGAAATTCCCTGAAGGTGTGTCGGCTAGTTGATCCGCGATTCCTTAACCTTTAATGGACTTTTGCGTCACATAAACGATGTCAAATTGTTGCAGAATCAACTGCCATCTGGACAGTCGGCAATTCAGTATGGGCTTGCTGAACACATACTTGAGAGGATCCATTCGGGAGATGAGATGGGTTGTGTGCCCATGGAGGTAATGTTGTAACCTCATGGTAGCCCATGCTACAGCATAACAAGTCTTCTCAATTAGAATGTACTTGTGTTCAGTACTGCTAAATCTTTTGCTGAGGTAATAGATAGATTGTTCTCGGCCTCCGTCGTCTTTCTGACCCAGCATGCAGCCCATGGCATTGTCACTTATAGACAAGTACATGAACAGGGGAACATCATCCCTAGGCAGTACCAAGATAGGAGCTTTGATTAGCTGCTCTTTGATTGTAAGGAAGGCCTTCTGGCACTCATCATTCCATTTCATGGAGGAATTCTTCCTTAACAGCTTGAAGATAGGCTCACAGGTTGCTGTGAGTTGAGAAATGAACCTACTAATGAAGTTGACTCTTCCAAAAAATCCCCGTACTTCCTTCTCTATCTGAGGAATGGGCATTTTCGCGATGGCCTGGATTTTGGTGGGATCCAGGACAATCCCTTTGTGGCTGACTATGAATCCTAGCAACTTACCTGATTTAATGCCAAAGGCGCACTTGGCTGGATTCAACTTCAAGTTTTACTTACGCAACTTGTTGAAAAGTTTTCTGAGATGGTCTAGGTGGTCTTCCTCCCTTCGGGATTTGACAATAATGTCATCCACGTAGATCTCTATCTCTTTGTTCATTAAGTTGTGGAAAAGAGTCATCATGGCCTACTGATAGGTAGCTCCGGCATTGATGAGGCCGAAAGACAACCGTCTGTAACAAAAGGTTCCCCAAGGCATGATGAAAGCAGTTTTCTCACGATCCTCTTCAGCCACTATGATCTGATGGTACCCCGCAAAGCAATCAGCAAAGGAGTATATGTCGTACTGAGTAGTATTGTCAATAAGAATGTGGATAAATGGCACGGGAAAGCTATCTTTAAGGCAAGCTTTATTAAGATCCTGATAATTCACACAAACTCGCACCTTTCCTCCAAGCTTAGGCACGAGAACGATGTTGGATATCCATTCGGGATATGTGGACACCATGATAATACCTGCTTGAAATTGTTTCACAATTTCTTCTATCACCTTTAAATTCCACTCAGGTTTCAATCGCCTGAACTTCTGCTTGACTGGCTTGAATCCCTCTTTAATGGGAAGGCGATGAAGGACAATGTCAGTGGACAAACCCACCATGTCTTCATGAGACCATGCAAACACATCCTGGAATTGGGTTAGTAGTGTAACCATGTCATTCCTTTGGTTTGGGGGTAAGGTCTGAACCAATCTGGATTAACTTAGGGTTTTCTAAGGTTCTGAGATTGAAGGAGGTGGTTTGATCAAGGTTGGGTTTAGGTTTGTCTTCGACCCATTCTTTGATCTCCGGAGGCACCTCAATGTCCTCTTGAATTTCCATCAAGTCTGAGTCCAACTTTTCATCAAAGTTACAATCCTTGTGGAGAAGAGGCATCTTATCAGCAAGTACATGCACACCTAAGTTCAGAGTCCTGAAACAAAATATGCTTTCACTTAATATATATGAAACTATTTAATCATACAAAGTGTTAGCATGTACAGACAAAACAACTGCTAATAATGTATAGAAAAGTAAGCAGTTATGATATCTATAGGGCAGAAAGAAGTCCTGCTCGTTTTACCCTTGTCGACCAATGCAAGGAGTGCTGATCCAATTGGCAAGGGAAAAGTTCTGGTGGACCGCAGTGATGGAGGGGCTGTCATCGTCATCCTTCTCCTAAATGATGGCCATTACGTTTGGGTAATCATCGTCTGGGGTATATCTGTTTGTATATTCATCATGGACAATGATGCGTATGCCTGACATCATTCGGACGATGTCTTGTTTAATTCTTCGTTCCTCTTCTTCCACCTTGGGATCTGGAACAAAGACTTCATTCTCCTTTACCGGTATCGGTTTGGGAAATAACATAGCCATTACATTGGCATGCACCTTTACCGGAGGTTGTGCGGACTATGGATTTACAGGTGGAGATAATCATCGTGTGGCTGAAGTTGAAGGAATCTGCTTATGCTTATACAGATTCCTGTAACTGGAACTGGCATAATAGCCTAGTCCGGCTGTCCCAGTTTGACTGGACACTTGAATCAGGTGCTTAATACCCTGATTATTTTTACCCAACCCTTGTCCTAGCTGGTGTCCCGATGACATTATTTCTTGAGTAGCTGCCATCACTTCGGCAGAAATCTTAGGTACGGGAAATGGCATCCCAATGGAATGGTATTGAGTGTTGCTTACTTCCAAAGCATGAAAACTGACCGGCTCAACATCAGAATTAAAATTGATGAGTGGCATGTCACCTTGTTGAGGACATTCCAGTTCAGCGTTGACTGCCCTGGCCATGTGAATCCACGATCTCCCCAAAAGCAGGTTGTATCTTGTATCTATTTTGAGCACATGAAAAGATACACAAAATGTATGGGGACCAATTTCAATTGGCATCTCAATCTCTCCGACTGAATTCTGGCGGGATCCATCTAAAGCTTTGATAATCGTATAGCTACTTCGAATCCGCTTGAGATTGACATTCATCTTCAACAACGTAGCATAAGGACAAATGTTTAGAGACGAACCTCCATCTACAAAGACTGTAGCTAACATGTATCTGGAGGAAAAAATCGTAATGTGTAACGGCTTGCAATGACCGGTCCCTTCGGGCGATATGTCATCATCAGTGAAAGATATCACATTATTGTTGAAAATGTGATCAACCAGATGTTAAAATTTTTCCACATCCACTGATTTCGGCAAGTATGCTTCTTCCAAAATCTTCATTAGAATCTTCCTGTGATCCTTAGAAGTTAAAACCAAGTCCAGTATTGAAATTTGATGTGGAGCTTCTCTTAAGCTTAAAAACACCATGGCTTCATTATGACCCATAGCATGGAGGAATTTTTTAATCTTCTCCATGGGAATTTTCCCCTTTGATTTGATGGTATGCTTCATCACTCGTTGGGGAAGATACAATGGATTTTCCTTCGACACTGCAGCAGTCATATTAGATGTGGATCCTTTAGCTTCTCCATAATTCCATGGGACTTTTTGTAAGCTGATAATAGGATATTGTGGTCTGAATGGCAAGGTGATCGACTCTGGCGCAACCACTTTCAAAGGATTGTTAGCTCCTTTGAGTTGAATTATGAATGGTTTAATAGTCCCATCAGCCTCAGCGGATATAACTGCCACCAATCCCTTCCATTTAGTAGGACAAGTATTTTCACTCTCAAATAGCATGGTATCATTGTCTGCCAGTTACAAGACATCGCTTTCAATTATATTCTGAATAAATTGGCAGAGTGCCCAACATTCTTCCATGCTATGACAGCGAGAATGGGAGTGATACTGACATACTCCATCAGGATTGAACCGTCCTGAACAGGGATTAACTGGAGGTAAAAGGGATGTGATTCTTCGTTCATTAATTTGCATCTGAAGTATCTCTTCCATAGGTTGGCCCAGGTATGTGAATTCCCTTTTATTGGCAAAATCCCGACGGGCTTTGGCAATTTCTCTCTTTGTCACTTTATCCTACAAGGTTTCATATTTTGAAGGTGATGAGGGAGTATTCATAACCAAGGGAAGGAGACTAGCATGCTCCTGGCTAATTAATTAGGGTGTGACTTGATGATGATAGGTCACCAGTTCTGCCAATTGCTCAATCTGTTTACACAGAGCTTTCATCTTTCGCTCCATCATAAACTGGAACTTTGCATAATCCAATTTGTCAACACCGTCTTTGATGATCTGGGATGATTCACAGTTAAATTCGAAACTCTGTCCATTGCTCCAATTAATCATGTTGACCTCTTCCTCTTTGTGTGGAGGAAGAGGGTACGTGAGGTTGATCTGGTTTGGTGATCACAATCTCACCGTTGTCTATTAAATCTTAGATCTTGTGTTTCAAGGCCCAACAATCTTGAGTATCATGTCCAGGTGCCCCGGCGTGATAAGCACATTTCCGAGCAGCATTGAAACCCCTCCCATTAGGGTTGGCTGGTGGAAGAAGATGCGTAATTTTCTTCTGAGTGGTCAGAAGGTTGAGAATGTTCTCGAGTGAGTCTCCAAGGGGTGTAAACACTCAAGGGCCTTTGGCTTCTCCACCTTTAGTCAATGGAGGGTTTGAAGACTGTGCTTGAAAGGGAGTGTAATTTCTTCTCTGAATAAGCATATTCTGATTGCCCTTTTGACCTTGGAGTATCAAGGAAACATCCTCCTCTTTCATTTTATAAACCCTCCGGGGGTTATTTACATAAGTTCTAGATTGGATGTGCTCAGGAACAGCTTTAAGAGCAGTTAGGTCTTGAATCTTTCCTGACTTCAATCCCATCTCAGCCATCTCTCCATGTTTAATCATTTCAGAAAATGGTTTACCAATGCTAGTTAAAACTCTCTCATAGAAAAGAGCTTCTTGTATGTTGATAAAGGTCATAACCATTTCTGACTCTTTCATAACAGGAATCACTTGAGCAACAAGGCACCTCCACCTTTGAGCATACTCTCTGAAAGACTCATTAGACTATTTCTTGACCTTGGTAATCTGATACCGGTCAGGAGCCATCTGAGACTGGAAGCTGTATTATGTAAGGAAGGCATGAGCTAGCTCTTCCCAACTATGGATCTTTGAGTTGTCTAATCTAGTATACCACGAACGGGCTTCTCCAGTCAGACTCTTTTGGAACAGTTGTATTCTAAGCTTCTCGTTCTCTGCATAAGATCCAAGTTTTCTAATGAACACCTTCAAATGTATGTAAGGATCTCTTAACCCATCATATTTTTTGAAATCAGGAGTTTTGAACTTCTCTTGATAATGAACACCAGGGAATATACAAAGGTCAGCATTTGATACACTCCCATGTGCTCCAATTGCTTTGATAGAACGAAGGTGTCGACGTCGGGATTTTTAATTGTTCCTTTCCGTTACTTGTTCTTTGGTGTTCTCATTTTAAGTGAGATTTGTTTGAAAAAATAAGTGGAAAAGGTCCGACATGTATAATGTCGACGATTGGACTATAAGAGTCGCCAGTTGGTTTTTTAACTGGTTGTACCAACACAACCGAGAAAAGGTTTGCACATTGACCCAGTGATGTGACACTGCTAAACGGGTCGGTGAAACCGAGATTCATTAGGGTCCGGGGACTTGGTTATGCGGAGGGAAGGTGTTTGGCACCCCCCGACATCCGTGTTACCACGGTGACCGCCTCTTTTCAAGAAACTGTTATCTGAATGTGTGTGTGTGTGGGTCAATGTGCTATTATTTGGAAGTAGTGCGAGGCCTCGTTCGCACCTATATACACAGGGTTTGAATTTTATGTAAAAATTTAATTTTAAGCAAGTTATGGCAGTGATGTTTTATAAAAGAGGTTTTTCAAACCCTGATGCTCAATAGTAATTAAGACCTTTTACACTCCCATTTTATTCCGTATTTGGCGGGATTGATTTTATTTGACAGATGTGAAGCATCCGTACGAAAATAATGTACAAAAAGGTGCTGAATTCCTCGTGGATATGAAAACCATCTGAGGAAATCCACACATCATAGATATATTTACAAGCTGTTTACAGCTGAAAAGGACCATCACGGGAACCAAATCTAGATTCAGGGGACTGAGTCTGTGATCACATGATTCCTAGGCTCACATGATGCCGCAATTGATATAAAAGCATTAAGCATGTATATATATACATACATGATCACCAGCCACAGAGCACATCCATGGCACATCAGAAATATAAATAAAGCTGTAAAAGCTATCAACCGCCACAGAGGAAACTCTAGGCAGGACGAAATGTACAGAAAGCTGTAAAAACGGTCAACCACCACGAAGTAAACTCCAGGTGGGACGAAATGTAAATATATATATATATATATATATATATATATATATATATATATATATATATATAAGCATGTAAACGCACCGGATATAAAATCCATGCTCATCGGACAAAGTCCAACAACAGTTAATATATATAAGTATATATATATATTAAAGCAGTAAACGCACCGGATGTGAAATCCAGGCTCACCGAACAGAGTTCGATAGTAGTTCATATATATAATTATATATATAAGAAAGCCATTAAATGCACCAGACATAAGTCTAGGCTCATCGAACAGAGTTCGACACTCAGTTCATATATATAAATGTATATATATACAAAAGCAATTAAACGCTCCAGACCGAAGTCTAGGCTCAATCGAGGCATAACTTGATAATGTTAGTTCACATATATATATATATATATATATATATATATATATATAATATGTATATACAAACTAAAAATAAACTACGGATCGAAGTCCGGGCAAAAGTGTGCAATACGACTCTCAACGTGTAGAAGGGTGTGTGCAAAGATGAAGAGAAAAACTTTAAAGTGTGAAAGAAGGCTTACAGTGGGCTGCCAAAGAAGACTTCAATATCTTTAAAGTGGGTAAACACTGGGTTTTGTAGGTATAAAATAAGCTATATGTGAAGTGTTTAAAATGAGAAAGCACTCAGTCTGGGGTGAGTACAGAGCAAATTGGGCAGGGCTTCCTTGCTATTTTTTGTTACAAAGTGGCCACACTAAGCCCTCTATTTATAGAGGGTGGAGCCGCAGGTGTACCTGCAGCTAGGCCGCAGGTAGACCAGAGGCAACCCGGGTTGGCCCGGGTTTTTCGGGTCGAGTCGTCTCGAAGTACGTGCACTTAGGCACTGTAATGTCCACTCGGACTTTCAGAAGTGCAATTCGGGCATCCATTTGAGGTATACAGGACGTATTTTGGACCGCCGTTGTCGAGAGTTGTACGATGGCATGGGATTAGAGTTTGTGCGAAGTCATTGAAGATGGGACGGTGCCCTCCGGTGTTCAAGCTTCAACTTTCATCCGTTACCCCGCACAATAGTCACTCGGGATTGGTTAGTCTTGTGGGACACTGTTGCGTAGAGACGTTAAGACGATGTGGCGTGGCATCGTGTTGGTCAGATGACGATGTTGCCCCTCATCGGTGTTATCGCCGAATTGGGCTGATAAAGCAGACGTTGCTCCGCTTCACTGAGATTGGACTGCTGCAATTTGTTGAAGGTCCTCATTGTCATCTTTGAGGTGTGCATGTCTTCCAGATGTTATCGCCGGGCTGGTACAGTGTTTCTCGTTGTGAGCGCCGAGATTAAAGCTGGTTGCATTTGTAACAAGCATTTCCGGGGTTATTATTGAAATTGCATTCCTTGGGGTTATCACCAAGGTTGGTGGCTATTCCCATGGTTGGAACTGAGACTGGATCTCTGAGATTAATCGATCTTCTCCGGTGTGTGTTCCGGTATTGATCTGCATGCCTCGGGGTTATCTCCGAGATTGGAATTGTTACTCCCAGATTGCGATCCGGGGTTGATGCTGAACTTCTGGTAATATCCGGCATGGATATGGATCGTCTTTCAAGGTTCCCTCTTGAAAGACGAATATGCTCTCCTGTAATGTTAGTGACAGGTGTATAAAAAATTTCGAGTGTCTACAGATGCCCCTCTTTATCTTACTCATGCATGGCGATGCATGGGTAGGATAAAGAATCCTAGACACTTGAAATGTAACAAGATGAACATGGTACTATGGATAGCAACATGATGCAAATGTACGATGCATGTGTACGGGGTTGTAGCCCAACATGCTAGGGATGATTGCTGGCTCCCTGTTGTTTCAATTGGGGATTGGCAACGATGACCAGATTTGATGTGTAATCCGAATCTGTTAGGATGTTGATGTTGGAGTTATCACCAAAGTCATGTGTCTTTGATTATGACTTGATCCTGAAGATATACCTCTTATGTGTGAGAGATCTATGGGGATGAAGCTTGACCTGCTTAAGGATGTGTATAACATATTCCATCATCAATCCTCCTTGATGACAATCTCCTGGTTTGTATCGTCAGGACATGTCACGATTCTTTTGGATTTACTGCCAACAGCAAATACTGTTAGGGATGCCCGACCTTCGTTGCCGTGTATTTCACCGACATGTGAATCAACGGTTGAAAAATCCTGTTGGATATACTGTCAAGGTTGCTTGACCTCTGTTGTCGTGTATATCATCAGAACATTGCGTTGTGACCCCCGCCGGGGATCCACTGGGGAATACGAGCGGTCGGGTGTAAAAACCTCGAATAGCTTCAGAGCTCTAAATGGTTTAAATCGATATCGGCTGTAATAATGTCAAGGCTGCTTGACCTTCGTTGATTTATGTGTCAACGGATGAGCATGTGTTGTAACCCCCTACTGTGACTTCATATTGTAACCCCCGTCGGGGATCCACTGGGGAGTGAAGAATATAAATGTACGCAATGATTGAACAACTTTCCATGCTTCGATGGGTTTACTTGCCATCGGCTGAAACAACATCAAGGCTGCTTAACCTTCGTTGATTTGTTTGTCAACAGATGAGCATGCGTTGTAACCCCCGCCGGGGACCTCTTTTGTGAAAAGATTAGGGTGACAACCTTACGCTGACGGCATCAGACCTCTGTACGGTATTACAGAATGTGGTATGCAAAGACTTAAATCATTGGTATAGTAAACCATGTGTTCGGGCGAATACCAAAAGATGAAAAGAAAGCCACAGTTGGATCCAGAAAAACCAGGGTTTTAGGCTATTCTGCTCAATCGCGTAGCATTTTTATCCCTGATTTGGCCTTTTCAGCTTGTAAGAACTCCTTTGTAACTCGAACTGGACCGAGCTGGAGGGAAGGGACCCGCATGGAGGTGCCACAGGTGCACCTGCTGCAGCCGCCGATGGGCCTGCGGCCAACCGTGGATGATATAATCCAGCAGGTTGGTCTCACAAGTCACTTTCAACTTGCTTCGCATAGAGAAAACTGCGAGCCATCTTCAGATCTGCTGAGTTCGGGCTGCTTTCTACAAATTCTGTCACCGTACGAGTGTTCTACATTATCCTGGTAATATATGCCTGTATTTTCTCTCATTTTTGTCCGTTGGATTTTGAGTTATCGCATGAAATGCATCTAAACACATAGTAGTGATTATGTATGCATAAATGACTAGATAAAAAAATATTCAACATAGTAAATGTTAGTATTAAACCATGCTGAACATAATGATGTAAAAAAATTTTGACTTTTGAGACAGTCGAATTGGCACCTTTTTCTGCTATTTTTTGTCCTATTTGAGGTCCAATGAGCATAAGGTAGCAGGCAAAGTACTCCTAGTATTGAGGTTGGCCTTATGCATGATGATTTTAATTTTTTAATGCATATATTATGTATATGACTTTGGGGCAGGTGTGCTACTGAATGGCCACCTAGACATGCCTGTATGCATGTGGATAGTCCTATTTTCAAAGGGGACTATGGCAAAATTTTTCCAAATATAGACATTGGGTAGTCATGCATTTTAACTCTATTATATGTTAAAGTAAATGCATGCATGCATATAGTCATAAAATGCATTCTAGAAAGCTCCAGGTAAGGAAATACCACACCCTTTCTGAGGTGATTTGGAGACTTGTTGTCCAGATACTGTGGATCCGGATCTGCTGGGCAGTTCCTATAGGACCACTTTCGGGGTACGGCAGAGGGCTTCTGAAGTGCCTCGTCCCCGTTCTGTCAGACAGCCTCGTCGGTTGGTGGAGGCAGTGATACGGCCTGTCCAGGTAGATGCTCCAGACGTTGAGGACGAGGAGGCGGATATTTCGATAGAGGGTCCCACTCCTGCTGCACATGTCCCTCGCAGGGAGCTTTCGAGTATTCAGGTGGTGAATCCAGGGAGGGATGTATTTGCATGCTAACGAGGTATGGCGTTAGACTTTGAACTTCATTATTTCCTATTGATGAGAATTAAAGGGTTTTGATGTTGATCTGCATTTCATGCAGGATCCTGGTTTTACACAGCCTCGAGGGAACTGGTTCAGCATTCACTCCATGTATCAGGCGCTTCATCCTGACTATAGAGCGGTAGTGCATGAGTGGGGATTTGGGGCATTCTTCTGCGTCCTTCCCCGTTGTTGTCCCTGGGGTTATCTCAGGGCATTGTCTGAGCGATAGTTTCATCAGACTCAATCACTCCATTTGCTAGATTGTGAGGTGATGATGACGCCAATGGATTGGTAATTTATCACAGGTATGGAGTTCGGAGGGGAGCCAGTGCCTTGTATGGCAAATATTACCCCTGTCCGTTTAGGTCCTTTGAGCGTAGATGCTATGAGCGGGCTATTGAGTGAGCCTATGCCTGATGATGTTAGAATCAGGGATCGCGATCTACGACGATTGTTCCTGATGATCATTCTAGACTGCTTCATAGCAGATAACTCTTCCACGGTATCTTTCGCTTTGATCAGTGCTACACATGATGTGGACCGTATTGGAGAGTATGATTGGGGTTCCTATACATGTGCCTATTTCCTCCAGGGCATGCGTATGCACTCAAAGGATTTGACCGAGGCTTGGCTAGGATTTTACCCATTTCTGCTGGTGAGTATTTCTCTTGTCATTTACCATGTATAGGTTAAGAGTGTTAACTGACAGCAGATGTTTGCCTTTGTGTTGGCAGTTTTGGGCCTATGAGAGGCTTCCATGCTTGCGTCCCATGAGTGTGTTAGGTTTAGACATCTATCCACAAGGACGACGATGGCATCATTCGATTCTGCCAGAGGTCCCTGTAGCTGTGGGATTCACTCATTGTCGTATGTAGCTAGAGTTGCTGACGGCTGACACCATCACATGGCTTCCCTATTCCGGGGAACACCTGACTGTGGGTTTTGAGGATGGATACCCGACTGGAGTCGAGTATGTGATTTCCACTAGGAGAGTTCCTCTCTTCATAGATGGAGGCTGGGAGCTCTATTTAGGAGAGCGTGCTATTAGGAGCACCACAGGGGAGATTCGTATACTGATCTTGCCTCCTGCCAGGCATTATTGGCCTGTATCGCAGTCACCCGTCACTGATATCCCATTGTTGGGGGTTGACAGTTTTGCATTGTCAGAGGGTCCATGTACTCAGGAGACGTTCCATCGGTGGTGGTCCCCTCGCACTATTGGAGCTCAGTCCCGCGCCACACAATTTGTGGGGGATATGGTTCCAGGATCCTTGATGATGACGGATTGAATAGCTTGTGTCCGAGATCCGACTCATATGACCCAGATTGATAGTTTGACCAGGTAGTTAGACTAGGCACACATATTTATCTGGCATTTTGGCAGAGATCGGGCAGAGGCGGCTTCATTTGATCCTTCCAGCTCAGGCGCTGGCCCCTCAGGTGACCCATTCGATTTTGTCGGCACGGATCATCCTTTGTATAGGCCTGACATCCCTGTTGATAGAGATCCAGTGACTCAGTAGGAGTTACATCAGGTGGACAGGATTGATGATGTGGACATCGACACCATTGTCTTCTTCTGATGTGTATTCTCGTTATATCTTTTGATAGGTCTCTGTTAGATATTGGGTGGCTGTGCCCCATTCTCGCTATATCTTTTGATAGGCCTCTGTCAGTAGTAGGGCATCTGTGCCCCATTTCCCTATATTTGTAGCTGTATAGAGATGATGTATTAGATTATGATATACTTAGGAATGTATGCACTATTTTTTTCCATTCCCTATATCATATTGCCATCTATTATCTGTTATACATGTATCATGTTATGCATATATATGTATGTCCAGAGATATTCGGCATTGACCCCTGGATGGTCTTATGACACAGCCCGCACAGATGTCTTCTTCGACAGTTAGCCGTATAGATCATATCCCACCGTCAGTGGTGGCATCGGGTATGAGATCGTGGTATGATAGCATGTCATCACCAGACAGGGTGACTGTAGATCATTTATTGTAGCATACCATGACCTTTTCGACTTTTCAGGTTCCTGCAGGATTTATGGACGGGATGATAGAGCATTGGCTACCAGATAGGCAGGTATTCTGATTCGGCACCCATGAGTTGACTCCTACTCTGGAGGAGTATGCACGTTTGACGATGCTGCCTTTAGACAGACCTTACGTGCATCTGGCTTTGGGAGACATGAGCAGACGATTCATGACTCTCACAGGATTGAGGCGCTGAGTGGTACAGGATGAGTTGACATCTGGCCATGTGATATCCCAACGTTTTCTGTACGACAGATTTGGCTCGGAGGATAGCTATTCACAACATTCTGGGGATTTCACCGCATTGGAGGATCATTGGTGTTTGTCCAGGGTTGACATACTGATGCTATGTGTATTGTCATATGTGTATATGCCACGGTATATGGATGAGATAGATATAGGCGTTTTCATGGCCGTGAGAGCTCTCAGGGATGGTCGTACCAGTGTACCTATGATTGTAGCAGAGACCCTACGGTCGGCATCCTACTGCTGCACTTATCCGATAGGAGTGTTCACTGGGAGTTCAGTCATGCTATATGTGTGGTTCATGTCACACTTGAGACCGATTGGCACTCTTAGACGGCATGGGTACTGCTTCACCCATGATGTAGCTATGTCATACTCTTTTTAGCCATCAGACTGTATAGATGCTCTGTCCTGGTCCATATTCTTGGCAGATATCAGAGATCCATTCAGCATATTGTCGTGTTCGGGGCTTAGCTCACCATACAGCTTCATTACTCATGCTCCGGGCATGGACTATCTCCCTCTGGCTGGTTTGAGGGGAGTGACCACTTATCACCCATTGGCCGTGATGTCGCAGTTCGACCAGTTCCAGGATTTTCATCCTTTTGAGGGGCCGACATGTCGGTGTTCAACTTCTCAGTACCTCTCAGCAGGGGACTGATCTTGGGTATATGCCTGCTGGGATCAGCGCGAGATAGCGGTTTTTTCTGTCAGTTATCCTGGTTAGTCCGCAGAGTATTCTGCGTGGATGGAGATAGAGATTTTATCGGCTGCAACAGTATTTGTAGTACCGGAGCGCGAGTTAGATGATGTAGAGCCCATGGAGGACATTGATACCTACATTGAGAAGGAGCCCACTACTGGGTTGTCAGCATTTCTTTCGAATTCTCCTAGTACCTGTACTATTATGATTCAGCACTCGGCACAGTACTTAGAGCAGAGTCTTCATCTGATGACCTTTGAGAGAGATCAGATTCGATCTATGATGTCGACTGCTCTTGATGGGTGGGAGGCCGCTCTATTGGAGAGAGACGAGGCATTGGCTCGTAGAGATGCAGCCGTCGTTGAGCAGGATGAGGCTATATCAGCCAGAGATGTAGTGATAGTTGAGCGGGATATCGCCATATTTACCCGGGATGTAGCCTTCACATATAGTACTGCAGTGAGGTCCCTTACCACTGGCATGATCGCAGAGATGAGCGCATATATTGATGATCATATGGTCACCATGCAGATGGCTGCAGATCTGTTGGGTCGTGTGGATATTCTCATACAGGAGACCACATCTTCACCTCCATCTTCTGAGAGGGACGCCATGTTGGGCTTGTTAGCTCGCATATACCCTGACTTATAGATGATCTTGTATTTTCCTGTACAGACTAGCTTAGCCATTTTGTCATGTATAGTTTACATTGTGTATATCAAACAACATTATATATATGACAGGGAAATATATTTTTGGATCACTTCCCTTTTAGATATGCTTTGCTACTTGCTTGATATTTTGCCTACTGCTTCAGGGCTTGTGATCTTGACGTATTCTGAATTTCTCCTAGGTGGATGGACATTGAGTTGTCTCTGGATAGTTCAGAATGTATCATCAATCTGTATGTATCCCTATCATCTCTCGGTGTCTTGGGACTGGTTTTTGTATGGAAATGAGGAGAGGAGTGTGGCTTTCCTCTCTGAGATTGACCGCACCACAGATGGTTGCCAGTACTTCTATTTAGGAGAAGCCTAGTTAATTCCATCTCTTATGGATTGGTGTTGCTCTTCAAGGTATGACATCAGCTTAGATGGTCTCTGAATCTCCTAGTTGGGAGGAGTTCAGGTAATTCCACCTCTTTGGTCTGAAGCCGAATGAAATGTAGTGGATTGAAGGATGATCCCAGTACCAACTGACAAGGGTTTTTTTTTTGGTAGGGGGTGAGACCGCACCATGAATGGCTACCTACGTACTCCTATTGAACAGGAGATCAGGTCTGCATAGTTCGAACCTGCTGTAAGAGGTTCAATGCTGTATGTGGCAGGAATGGTGTAGGAATGTTTTTGTTTTTGTAAGGAAAATGGTGGAAATGTTTTTGTTGTTTTTGTTTTATTGCGACCGAGCCATATGAAATGGTTGCCTACGTACTCCTATTGAAGAGGAGATCAGGTCGACGTAGTTCACCCCTCAGGGCAAGATGAAAAGAGTAATCCCATGTGCAGGTCAGAGTGCGGGGAGGAGAAAGTTTTAATCCTAGGTTGAGGATAAACTGTAGGTATGAGAAGTTTGATCCCAGGTATGGGTAGCCAAACTGGAAACGCAAGAGGTTCAATCCACGGTGGGATGACCTAAGTTGTAGGAACGCAAAGGAGAAAGCCAGGCTGCTAGCTTGAAAGGTATGTTTCCCTGAGGGGCAAAGTGTAGAAAAGTTGTTTGTGGTAAAGGTTTAAAGAACCAGAATGACTGGTGATATGATGGTTCCACACCAGGGTGCTTACGAATTTCTTCAGACATAGTACCGTTTCACGACGTCTGAGTTGATGAGTTACGAAAATTCATCGCCGTCCATTTCTTGCAACCTGAGAGCGCCTCCTGTCAATACTTCCTTGACAATAAACGGGCCTTCCCAGTTAGGAGCGAATTTTCCCTTAGCCTGATCTTGGTTGTCCAGGATTTTCTTCAAAACCAAGTCATGTTGTCTGAATTGCCGTAGCCGGACTTTTTTGTTATAGGATCGGGCGATCCTTTGCTGATATAACTGACCATGGAAGATAGCCGCGGTTTGCCTTTCATCTATTAGAGACAATTGGTGATACCTATCTTGTACCCATTGGTCTTCATCCAACTGAGCGTCTATCAATACTCTATGGGATTCCATCTTAACTTCTATGGGGAGCACTGCTTCCATCCCATAGGTTAATGCGTAGGGGGTTGCCCCAGTGGAAGTGCGCATTGAGGTTGTGTAGGCTAACAGAGTCAGAGGAAATAGGTTAGGCCAATTTTTGTGATTGGTGGACATCTTTTGCATAATCTTCTTGATGTTCTTGTTGGCCGCTTCAACAGCACCATTCATCTTCGGACGATAGATGACTGAGTTGAGATGTTTGATATGGAATTTACTGCATAATTCCTCCATCATTTTGTTGTTGAGGTTCTTGGCATTGTCGGACATAATCAGCTCTGGTTGTCCATATCGACAAATGACATTATTTCTGATGAAAGCAATGATGACTTCTTTAGTAACCCTAGGGAAGGAGGCTGCTTCTACCCACTTGGTGAAGTAGTCGATCATGGTGAAGATAAATCGATGATCATTACTGGCTTTAGGCTCAATGGGCCCGATAACGTCCATTCCCCACATTGAGAAGGGCCCAGGTGAACTCATATTGTGAAGTTCCCGTAGAGGGGCGCGTATAGCATTCCCATGAATCTGGCACTGATAGCATCTCCTGACATGGTCATTGCAATCAGCTTTGAGAGATAGCCAATAATGTCCTGTCCTGAGGACTTTCTTGACAAGGAGGGGGCCACTCATGTGGGGGCCACAGACTGCTCCATGGATTTCATTCATAAGCCTTTGGGCTTGATCTTTATCTAAACATCTGAGGAGACCTAATCCTGAATCTCTTTTGTAGAGCGCATCTCCACTCAAGTAGAATTTCATAGCGAATCGATGGATCCGCCTTTTCTCAGTCGGGCTCGCCTCAGCGGGTGTAGATCCATCTTGCAGATATTCCTTCATATGCTGATACCAAGGATGTTGGATGGGAGGTAGCTCATCCGATACTTCTCCAACGTAATTCCCATAGGCTGGGGCCTTGTGCAGGGAAATTATGATGCTTGGCAAGTGTTCCTTGTCTGATATGCGAATCAAGGAGGCCAAAGTTGCTAACGCGTCTGCGAAATAATTCCTATTACGAGGAATGTGTAGAAAGGATATTTCTTCGAACCCCAAAGCCATCTTTAAAACCTGCCGATGGTAAGGCAGCAAATGTAGTTCCTTGATTTGATAGATTCCGGTGGATTGTCTGATTACCTACTCCGCATCTCCATGGACAGTTAACCGCCTGCTGCCCATTGAATGGGCAAGTTTTAGCCCCATGAGACAGCCTTCATACTAAGCCGTATTGTTGGTGCTGACAAACTGTAATTTGACGGCGACGGGATACTGCTCCCCCGTATCAGATACTAGAACTGCTCCAGCTCCATAACCTTCCATATTGATAGCTCCATCAAAATACATCTTCCACGTTTGGCGTGTATCGTACTGATGGTGTTGCTGAATTGTCATTACTCCTTCATCAGGGAAGTAGGTTTCCAAGGGTTTGAAATCCCTTAATGGTGCGGCGGCCAGTTGATCCGCAATTCCTTGACCTTTGATGGACTTTTGAGTCACGTTTATGATGTCAAATTATTTTAGGATCAACTACCATCTGGACAGTCGACAATTCAGTATGGGTTTACTGAACACGTACTTGAGAGGACCCACGCGGGATATGAGATGGGTTGTGTGCCCATAGAGGTAATGTTGTAACCCCATGGCAGCCCATGCTAAAGCACAGCACGTCTTTTTGATCAGAGTGTACTTGTGTTCACTGCTACTGAATCTTTTACTGAGGTAATAGATAGCTCGTTCTAAGCCTCTATCGTCCTTCTGTCCCAGCAGGCAGCCCATGGCATTGTCACTTACGGACAGATACATAAACAAGGGGACATCATCCCTGGGTGGTACCAAGATGGGAGCTTTGATTAGCTGTTTCTTGATTGTAAGGAAGGCATTCTGGCACTCCTCATTCCATTTCATGGAGGAGTTCTTCCTTAACAGCTTGAAGATAGGCTCACAGGTTGCTGTGAGTTGAGAGATAAATCTGCTAATGAAGTTGATTCTTCCCAAAAATCCCCGTATTTCCTTTTCTGTCTGAGGAATGGGCATTTCCGTGATGGCTTGGATTTTGGCAGGATCCAGCTCTATCCCTTTGTGGCTGACTAGAAATCCTAGCAACTTGCCTGATTTAACGCCAAAGGCGCACTTAACTGCATTCAACTTCAAGTTGTACTTACGCAACCTGTTGAACAACTTCCTGAGATGGTCTATATGGTCATCCTCCTTCCGGGATTTGACAATAATGTCATCCACGTAGATCTCTATCTTCTTATGCATTAAGTCGTGGAAAAGAGCCATTATAGCTCGTTGATAGGTAGCTCCAGCATTGATGAGGCCGAATAACAACCGTCTATAGCAAAACGTTCCCCAAGGAGTGATGAAAGCAGTTTTTCACGATCTTCCTCAGCAACCATGATCTGATGATACCCCGCAAAGCAATCTGCAAAGGAGTACATGTCGTATTGTGCAGTATTGTCAATGAGAATGTGGATAAATGGCACGGGAAAGCTATCTTTTAAGCAAGCTTTGTTCAAGTCCCGACGCAAACTCGCACCTTCCCTCCAGGTTTGGGAACGGGCACGATGTTGGATATCCACTCGGGATATTTAGACACCATTATGATGCTAGCTTGAAATTGTTTCACAATTTCTTCTTTCACCTTTAAACTCCATTCAGGTTTCAACCGCCTGAGCTTCTGCTTGTCTGGCTTAAATCCCTCTTTAATAGGAAGGCGATGAAGGACAATGTCAATGGACAAACCCACCATATCCTAATGAGACCATGCAAACACATCCTGGAACTGGGTTAGTAGCGTAACCATGTCATTCCGTCGGTTCGGGGTAAGGTCTGAACTAATCTGAATTAACTTATGGTTTTCTAAGGTTCCGAGATTGAAAGGAGTGGTTTGATCAAGGTTGGATTTGGGTTTGTCTTTGACCCATTCTTAAATTTTTGGAGGCACCTCAATGTCATCTTGTATAACCACCAAGGCTGAATTCATCTCTACATCAAAGGTACAATCCTTGTGGAGAAGAGGCACCGTATCAGTAAGTACCGACACATCTAAATTACGAGTCTTGAAACAAAATATGCTTTCACTTAGCATATATGAAATGGGTTGATCATACACAGTGTTAGCATATACTGGCAAAATAAACCGCTAATACTGTACAGAAAAGTAAGCAATTATTATATCTATAGGGCAAAAAGAGTTTCCGCCCGCTTTACCATTGACGACCAATGCAAGGAATGCTGTTCCAATTGGCAAGAGAAAATTCTGGGTGAACTACAGTGATAGAGGGATTATCATCATCTTCCCTATCCCGAATGATAGCCATTACGTCTGGGCAATCATCGTCTGGGATGTATTTGTTGGTATGCTCATCATGAATGATGATGCGTATGCCAGACATCATCCGTATGACGTCTTGCTTGATTCTTCGTTCCTCTTCCTCCACTGCGGGATCTAGAACAAAGATTTCTCTCTCCTTCCCCGGTACCGGCTTGAGAAATAACATTGCCATTATATTGGCTGGCACCTTTACGGGAGGTTGTGCGGACTCGGAGCTTGAAGGCGAAGATAAACGCCGCATGGTTGAAGCTAAAGGAATCTGATGATGCTTATGAGGATTCCTGTGACTAGAGCTGGCAAAATAGCCTAGTCCAGCTGTCCCAATTTGATTGGTTAAGCGAATAGGGTACTTGATACCCTGGCAATCTTTACCCAACCCTTGTCTAGGTTTATGACCCAACGACATCATTTCTTGCGTGGCCAACATTACCTCGGTAGAAATCTGGAGTTCGGGCAGTGGCGTTCCAATAGCATGGTATTGGGTATTGCTTATTTCCAAAGCATAAAAACTAATTGGCTCAACATCCTTATTGGCATTGATGAGTGGCATGTCTCCGTGCTAAGGAATCTCCGGTTCAGCGTTGACTGTGACCAGGCTATTGTTGATGATGTATTTCAACTGTTGGTGAAGAGTGGAGGGGACTGCCCCTGCCATGTGAATCCAAGGTCGTCCCAAGAGCAGGTTGTATCCCGAATCTATCTTGAGCACACGGAAGGATACACAGAATGTATGAGGACCAATCTCAATTGGCAGCTCAACTACTCGGACCAAGTTACGGCGGGCTCCATCAAAAGCTTTGATAATGGTATGGCTACTCCAAATTCGATTGGGATTGATATTCATCTTCACCAAGGTAGCGTATGGGAAGATATTCAAAGGGGAACCTCCATCTATTAAAACTCCAGCCACCATATATCCGGAGGACAAGACCACAATGTGCAACGGTTTGCAATGACCGGTCCCTTCGGGCGGTATGTCATCATCAGTGAAGGATATCACATTGTTGTTGAAAATGTGATCAACCAGATGTTGAAACTTTTCTGTATCAACTGATGTCGGTAGATAGGCTTCTTCTAAAACCTTTAACAAGACCTTCCGGTGATTCTCTGAAGTCAGGACTAAGTCCAAGATTGATATCTGTTGTGGAGCTTCTTTCAAGCTTAAAACCACCTTGGCTTCGTTATGACCCATAGTGCGGAGGAAATTTTTAATCTTCTCAATGGGTACTTTCCCCTTAGACTTGATGACATGCTTCATTACCCGTTGGGGAAGATACAATGGATTCTCCTTCGACACTGCAGCAGTTATATGTGAGGTGGATCCTTCACCTTCTCCATAATTTCATGGAACTGCGCACAAGCTAACAATAAGATATTGTGCTCTGCACGACAAGTTGATTGGCTCGGGAGTGGCCACTTTCAAAGGATTGTTAATTCCCTTGAGTTGAATTACTGGCATGACAAGTGATTTGTTAACTCCATCATTTTCAGCAGATATTACTGCTACTACACTCTTCCACTTAGTAGGACACGAATCCTCACTTGCCCGTAACACAGTGTCGTTATCTACTAGACGCAGTACGCCACTGTCGATTAAATTTTGAATAAGGTGGCGGAGAGCCCATCATTCTTCTGTGTTGTGACCGCGAGATTGAGAATGATATTGACATACTCCCTCAGAGTTGTATTGTCCTGAACGGGGGTTGATTGGAGGTAGAAGGGAACTAATCCTTCCTTCATTGATTAACATATGAAGGATTTCCTCCATATGTTGGCCCAAAATATGTGAATTCCCTTTTGTTAGCAAAATCCCGACGGGCCTTAGCATTCGCTCTCTTCGTCACTTTGTCTTCCAGCATTTCATTTTTTGAAAGTGAAGAGGGAATATTCATGACAATAGGTAGGAGACTGGCATGCTCCTAGCTGATTAGCTGACGAGTCACTTGATGCTGATAAGTCACCAGTTCCGCCAATTGCTCAATTTGTTTACAGAGAGCTTTCGTCTTTCGTTCCATTGTGAATTGGAACTTACCATAATCCCATCTTTCATCACCATCTTTGGGGGTCTGGGAGGATTCACAGCTGAAATTGGAACTTTGTCCGCTGCTCCAATTGATCATGTTGACCTCTTCTTCCTTATGTTGAGGAAGAGGGTTGTCTTGAACGTGAGGCTGATCGGGTTTGGCAACCACGATTTCACCGTTGTCTATCATGTCTTGAATTTTATGTTTCAAGGCCCAACAATCCTGAGTATCATGTCCAGGTGCCCCGACATGATAAGCACATTTTTGAGCAGCATTAAAACCCCGTCCATTAAGGTTGGCTGGTGGAAGTAGATGCGTGATTTTCTTCTATGTTGTTAGAAGATTGAGAATGTTCTCGAGGGTGTCCCCTAAGGTTGTGAATACTTGAGGTCGTTTGACTTCTCCACCTTTTGGTACTAGAGGGTTTGAAGACTGTGCTTGAAAGGGAGTGTAATTTCTCCTCTGGATAGGCATGTTTTGACTACCTTTTTGACCCTGTAGTATCAGGAAAACATCCTCTTCTTTAATTTATGGACCCTCCGGGGGTTGTTCCCATAATTTCCAGATTGGATGTGATCAGCAACAGCTTTGAGTGCAGCTAGGTCTTGAATCTTTCCGGATTTAAATCCCATTTCAGCCATCTCCCCATGTTTGACCATTTCAAAAAATGGTTTGCCGATGCCGGCTAAACCTCTTTCATAGAAAGGTGCTGCTTGTATGTCTATGAAAGTCATGACCATCTCTGATTAAGGACTAACTTGGGCAGCCAGGTGTCTCCACCTCTGAGCATACTCTCTAAAAGACTCATTAGACAGTTTCTTGATCTTGGTAATTTGATACCGATCAGGAGCCATTTGAGATTGAAAGTTGTATTGGGTGAGGAAAGCGTGTGCTAGCTCTTCCCAACCATGAATCTTTGAATTGTCTAATCTTGTGTACCACAAATGGGCTTCTCCAGTTAGAGTTTTTTGGAACAGTTGCATTCTGAGCTTTTCATCCTCTGAACAAGATCCCAGCTCTCCAATAAACACCTTTAGATGTGTTTAAGGATCTCCTAACCCGTCATATTTTTCAAAGTCAGGAGTCTTAAATTTTTCTGGATAATGAATACCAGGGAAAATACACAAATCGGCATATGAAACACTCTTGTGTGTTCCAATTCCTTTGATAATGCGAAGAGTCTCTTCCATTTGGAGGACTTTCTTTTTGATGTCACCAGTGTCTGGATCTCCAGTGGGATGGGCAGCATCATGAGTTTTATTGGTCGGATCCAACTGCAGTTCAGGTATTGTAATGACCTGGGTTCCTCCTTGTGTTGATGATTCAGCATGTACGGGTATTTTCTGACCCTGTGTAGACTGGTGTAATTCTTTTAATAGAACAGCCAAATCTGTAGTCTGTTTGCTTAATCCGTCGAATTCTTTGCGAGAAACTAGATTAAGTTCGGTCTGGTCGGATGACGACATGATTGACTGTAGGCCTGTTGCCTTTTTGGACTTTGAACGGGTGGTAGGTCCGATTGATTCCCTGCAAAAGACTTGCATAGTTTAGTCTTTAGGGAAGGTGGATAATAACATGCTATGTGATGTGTCCAATTTAGGAATTTTATCCTGCAAAATGGATGTCAGCTATTTGTAAGATGTATGTGTACACATTTCTTCATATTTCTCATTACATGGAGATAGATATGGAAGATAATTACAAGTAATTGAAATGAGAGCATGAAGAGACTTTCCTCCGTTTTAAGTTTATCAGAGGCTGACCTATCTTAGGTTACTCTCGCGGCTTTTTGGTATGAAGGTTCCCAAATCATCGCAATCTACTGACGGGAAGTTTATCCGGTCTTTCAACTGGAGCGAATTTGGGTGGTGCCTTTCCTGAGCTTCGGAGAATTAGTCTTCTCACGAGTCCAGTAATCAAACATCGACGGGATAGCCTCCTGGTGGAGGGACCACACAACATACATTCACATACATCGCGTCTTACCGCATAAAAATGATGACATGTGCGAAGCACTGATATCACAAGTAGATATGGTGCGAAGCACTAATATAACAAGCAGTTTATAGTGCGAAGCACTAATATCACAAGCAGTTTATAGTGCGAAGCACTAAGTAAGGAAATGCATTCGTACACATTCATCATAAAATGTAAATGCAACATCCACACACAAGTAGATAATAATTTTGAAAAAATTGTAATAGCGGCTTAAGTCCTCTTACTGGAGTCCCCAGCAGAGTCGCCACCTGCCGACGTCGGGATTTTTAATTGTCCCTTTCCGTTACTTGTTCTTTGGTGTTCTCATTTTAAGTGAGATTTGTTTGAAAAAACAAGTGAAAAAGGTCCGACATGTATAATGTCGACGATTGGACTATAAGAGTAGCCATTTGGTTTTTTAACTAGTTATACCAACACAACCGAGAAAAGGTGTGCACATTGACCCAGTGATGTGACACTGCTAAACGGGTCGGTGAAACCGAGATTCATTAGGGTCCGGGGACTTGGTTATGAGGAGGGAAGGTGTTAGGCACCCCCCGACATCCGTGTTACCACGGTGACCGCCTCTTTTCAAGAAACTGTTATCTAAATGTGTGTGTGTGGGTCAATGTGCTGTTATTTGGAAGTAGTGCGAGGCCTCGTTTGCACCTATATACACAGGGTTTGAATTTTATGTAAAAATTAAATTTTAAGCAAGATATGGCAGTGATGTTTTATAAAAGAGGTTTTTCAAACCCTGATGCTCAATAGTAATTGAGACCTTTTACACTCCCATTTTATTCCGTAATCAGCTGGATTGATTTTATTTTACAGATGCAAAGCATCCGTACGAAAATAATGTACAAAAAGGTGCTGAATCTCTCGTGGGTATGAAAACCATCTGAGGAAATCTAAACATCACAGATAAATTTACAAGCTGCTTACAGCTGAAAAGGTCCATCACGGGAACCGAATATAGATTCAGGGGACTGAATCTGTGATCACATGATTCCTAGGCTCACATGATGCCGCAATTGATATAAAAGCATTAAGCAGGTATATATATATATATATAAGCCATATATATATATATATATATATATATATATATATATATATGATCACCAGCCACGGAGCACATCCTTGGGGGATCAGAAATATAAATAAAGCTGTAAAAGCTATCAACCGCCACGGAGGAAACTCCAGGCGGGACGAAATGTACAGAAAGATATAAAAACAGTTAACCACCACGAAGTAAACTCCAGGTGGGATGAAATGTAAATATATATATATATATATATATATATATATATATATATATATATATAAGCATGTAAACGCACCGGATATAAAATCTAGGCTCATCGGACAAAGTCCAACAACAGTTAATATATATAAGTGTATATATATTAAAGAAGTAAACGCAACAGATGTGAAATTCAGGCTCACCGAACAGAGTTCGATAGCAGTTCATATATATAATTATATATATAAGAAAGCCATTAAACGCACCAGACATAAGTCTAGGCTCATCGAACAGAGTTCGACACGCAATTCATATATATAAATGTATATATATACAAAAGCAATTAAACGCTCCAGACCGAAGTATAGGCTCAATCGAGGCATAACTCGATAATGTTAGTCCATATATATATATATATATATATATATATATATATATATATATATATATATATATATATATATATGTATATACAAACTAAAAATAAACCACGGACCGAAGTCCGGGCAAAAGTGTGCAACACGACTCTCAACGTGTAGAATGGTGTGTGCAAAGATGAAGAGAAAAACTTTGAAGTGTGAAAGAAGGCTTACAGTGGGCTGCCAAAGAAGACTTCAATATCTTTAAAGTGGGTAAACATTGGCTTTTGTAGGTATAAAATAAGCTATATGTGAGCTCACAAGTGTTTAAAATGAGAAAGCACTCAGTCTGGGGTAAGTACAGAGCAAATTGGGCAGGGCTTCCTCGCCGTTTTCTCTTACAAAATGGCCACCCCAAGCCCTCTATTTATAGATGGTGGAGTCGCAGGTGTACCTGCGGCTAGGCCGCAGGTAGACCAGAGGCAACCCGAGTTAGCCTGGATTTTTTGGGTTGGGTCGTCTCGAAGTACGTGCACTCAGGCACTGTAATATCCACTCAAACTTTTAAAAGTGCAATCCGGGCATCCTTTTGAGGTATACATGACCTATTTCGGACCGCCGTTGTCGAGAGTTGTACGATGGCATGGGATTAGAGTTTGTGTGAAGTCATTGAAGATGGGACGGTGCCCTCCGGTCTTCAAGCTTCAACTTTCATCCGTTACCCCGCAAAATAGTCACTCAGGATTGGTTAGTCTTGTGGGACACTGTTGCGTAGAGACAACATGGCGTGGCATCGTGTTGGTCAGATGACGATGTTGCCCCTCACCGGTGTTATCGCCGGATTGGGCTGATAAAGCAGACGTTGCTCAGCTTCGCTGAGATTGGACTACTGCAATTTGTTGAAGGTCCTCATTGTCATCTTTGAGGTGTGCCTGTCTTCCCGATGTTATCACTGGGCTGGTACAGTGTATCTCGTTGTGAGCGCGGAGATTGAAGCTGGTTGCATTTGTAACAAGCATTTCTGGGGTTATTGACGAAATTGCATTCCTTGGGGTTATCACCAAGGTTGGTGGCTATTCCCATGGTTGGGACTGAGACTGGATACCTCGGGGTTATCTCTGAGATTAATCGGTCTTCTCTGGTGTGTGTTTCGGTATTGATCTGCATGCCTCGGTGTTATCTCCGAGATTGGAATTGTTACTCCCAGATTGCGATCCGGGGTTGATGCTGAACTTTCGGTAGTATCCGACATGGATATGGATCGTCTTTCAGGGTTCCCTCTTAAAAGACGAATCTGCTCTCCTGCAATGTTAGTGACAGGTGTACAGAAAATTTTGAGTGTCTACAGAAGGGTTTCTTCCATCTGAAGGACCTTTTTCTTGATGTCACCGGTGTCTAGATCTCCTTTAAGATGGGTGGTATCATGAATTTTTTTGGTTGTATCCAACTGGAGCGTAAGTACTGTAATGGCTTGATCAGAACCTTGGGTTCCTCCTTGTGTAGAGGATTTAGCATGTATAGGTATCTTCGTACCTTGAGTAGACTGATGTAGTTCTTTAAGCAGAACAACCAAATCTGTAATTTGTTTACTTAATTCGTCAAGTTCTTCGCGAGAAACTAGATTAGATTGGTCAGATGAAGACATGATTGGCTGTAGGCATATGGCCTTTTTGGATTTTGACCAGGTAATAGGTCTGAATGCTTCCCTGCGACAAAACTTGTATAGTTTAGTATTAGGGATTGTGTAAATCTTTACATGCTATATGATGTGTACGTTTTAGGATTATTATCCTGCAAAACGGATGTTAGCTGTTTGTAATACAGGATAGCATGTTAATTTAAATATACACATTTTTCTTCATATTTCTCATTGCATGGAGATGAATATGGAATGAAATTACAAGTAATTGACTTTACGAGTATTTTGAAATGAGAAAGCATGAAGAGACTTTCCTTCGCATTTGGTTATCAGAGGTTGACCTATCTTAGGTTTCTCTCGCGGCTTTTTGGCATGAAGGTTCCCAAATCATCACAATTTACTCAACGGGAAGTTAATCCGGTCTTTTAACTGGAGCGAATTTGGGTGGTGTCTTTCCTGAGCCTCGTTGGAATTAGTCTTCCTACGAGTCCAGTAATCAAACACCGCCAGGATAGCCTCCTGATGGAGGAACCACACATCATACATTCAAATACAGCGTGTCTCACCATTTATGAAAATGATGACATGTGTGAAGCACTACTATCACAAATAGATATATTACAATGCAATAAAAATGCATTTGTACACATTCATCAAATGTAAATGCAATATCCACACATAAGTATATAACAATTTTGAAAAGCTTGTAATAGCGGCTTAAGTCCTCTTATTGGAGTCCCCAGCAGAGTCGCCAACTGTCGACGTCGGGATTTTTACTTGTCTCTTTTATAGTCTTGTTCTTTTGTGTTCTCATTTTAGGTTATATTTGTTTGAAAAAACAAGCGAAAAAGGTCTGACATGTGTAATGTCGACGATGGACTGTTAAGAGTCGTCAGTTGGTTTTTTAACTGGTTATACCAACACAACCGAGAAAAGGTTTGTACATTGACCCAGTGATGTGACACTGCTAAACGGGTCTATAAAACTGAGATTCATTTGGGTCCGAGGACTGGCTTATGTGAAAGGAAGGTGTTAGGCACCCCCCCCCCGATATCCGTGTTGCCACGGTGACCACCACTTTTCAAGAAACTGTTATATGAATGTGTGTATGTGCGTGTGTGTGGGTCAATGTTCTATTATTTGGAAGTAGTGCTATGCCTCGTTCGAACCCATATAAAAAGCGTTTGAATTTGTGTGAAAATCAGTTTTAAACAGGATATAGCAGTGATGTTTTGTAAAAAGAGGTTTTTTCAAACCCTGTGCTCAATAATAATTGAGGCCTTTGATACTTCCATTTTATTAAATGTTTGGCTTGATTTTTTTTATTTTCGAGATGCAAAGTATCTTCGGGAAAATAATGTACAAAACAGTGCCGAACTCCTCGTGGGCATGAAAGCTATCTGAGGAAATCCAAACACCGTGAATAAATTTGCAAGCTGCTTACAGCTGAAAATATCCATCACGGGAACCGAATCTTGATTCAGTTAACTGAATCTGTGAACACATGATTCTTAGGCTCACATGATGCCGCAATTGATACGAACGTAGTAAGCAGTTATATATATAAAAGTTGTAAATATATATATATATATACAGACATGATCAACCACCACGAAGCTCCTCCATGGGGGATCGGAAATGTAAATATATAAAAGCATATATATATATATATATATATATATATATATATATATATATATATATTGACATGATCAACCGCCATGAAGCTCCTCCATGGGGGATCAGAAATGTAAATAAAGTTGTAAAAGCGATCAACCGCCACGGAGGAAACTCCAAGCGGGACGAAATGTACAGAAAGTAATAAAAACGGTCAACCGCCACGATGTAAACTCCAGGCGGGATGAAATATATATATATATATATATATATATATATATATATATATATATATATATATATATATATATATATATATATATATAAGCATGTAAACGCACTGAATATAAAATCCAGGCTCATCGAACAAAGTTCGACACACAGTTCATATATATAAATATACATATATACAAAAGCAATTAAACGCTCCAGACGTAAGTCAGTGCTCATCGAACAGAGTTTGACACACAGTTCATATATATAAGTATATATACATAAGTATATATATATATATATATATATATATATATATATATATATATATATATATGCTTATATATTTTTATATATGGACTAACATTATCAAGTTAAGCCTCGATTGAGCCTAGACTCATGTCTGGAGCGTTTAATTGCTTTCATATATATATATATATATATATATATATATATATATATATATATATATATACAAACTGAAATGAAACCACGGACTGAAGTCCGGCCATACACACGCAACACTCGGCTCCCGCCGGAAAAAATTAGCTACATATGAGCTTACAAGTGTTTAAAATGAGAAAGCACTTAGTTTAGGGTGTGTACGGAGTAAATTAGACATGGCTTCCTCGCCTTTTTCTCTTTTAAAATGGCCTCCCCCTCTATTTATAGAGGGGGGGAGCCGTAGGTGTAACGATCCGAAATTTCAAATTGTAATATTAAATATTTATTAATATATAAATATTTATTTGATGCGCTTATTGTTGAAATTGATGAGAGAAATATTTTATTGATGTAATGGTTGCTAGTAAATATTTACTAATCTAAATTCATTAGATAATATTCTAAATTAAATTAATTTATAATTTAGAGAGTTATAATATAACATGAGATGTTATATTATTGTTTTAATTTAATAATTTAAGGTGGTATATTAAGTTATTAAATAAAATTATAATGAGATTATAATTTTGTTATATTTGGTCAAGTGGGAAATTTATTTAGTATGTGGTAATTAGTTTATTTAATTAAGATTGGATATGGAGATCCAAGTAAACAGTGCAGGACAATAAACTATATTATAAATAACTTATGAAAATAAATTAAAGGAGTTTTAAATTTGGTTTTACCAAACAAAGCCTTAGAGCTTTTGAAATTTTAATTTTAATCTTGTTTTGCTAAACAAGACTTAAAGAATGATTAAGTCATTATTTTAATAGGTTTTACCAAACAAGGCCTTATGTCTTTTATGTTTAAAATAATAATAAAAAAACTGATAAGTATTTAGTAGCCTTATTATATTATACGTCAGTTTTATTTTTATGTTAGCGTCAGTTTTAGTTTACGTGAAAAAGGGTTTGGCCTAAACCTAAGTCTAAACTAAGAACAAAGAGGAGAAGAGAGAATGCAGAGAAGAAGAAGGAGAAGAAGAAGAAGGAGAAACCTTGAGAAAATAAAAGAAAAGCTTTCATCATCTCCATATTTTCTCCTAATTCAACCTAGAAAGGTATCAAACTAACACTTATACTAAATTAAGATGTTATGTATTTAGTCTTTGTAAAATTAGGTTTTCATGATTATATATCTATATGTATATATGGTGTTTATATGTGATTGTATGCCATGAAAGGATTTTCACAATACAAGTATTGTAAAACCAAGTTTTAAAATCATGTTCTTCTACGTTTTCATAGTTTTAGAGTTTTATAGTTGTTCAAAA
This sequence comes from Panax notoginseng, assembly GCA_016801055.1. NCBI lineage: Eukaryota > Viridiplantae > Streptophyta > Magnoliopsida > Apiales > Araliaceae > Panax > Panax notoginseng. The sequence continues at coordinate 151,308,754 of CM029022.1, read as the reverse complement.
GTTTCAATTCACAAAGATATGATGAACATGATGAAATCATGTTTATAGTGTTTGATTATGAGTTATATGGTTGTTCTAGCAATTCAATCCATGTAATTTTGATAAACAAGAGGAATTGGGTTCATAATGTTTTTCTATGAAATAATTTCTGAAAAATGGCTTTTTAAACTATTAAATTGATGATTGGTTATGATTTATTATTGAAATTGATCGTGTATTGTGTTAGTATGTTAAGAATATGAGTTATCACAATTGGAATTACTTGAATTGGTTTAAAAACGAATTCACAGTGAATAATTTCGCTATGAATGTTAAAAGAAGAAGAAAGAAGAGAAATGGTGAAATTAAAGGTTGTAATCTTTGATGTTTACATTGTTTATATGGTTAGAAACGTGTTAGAAACATTAGATTATGTTTATGTAAACCTATTTACTCATTGGGTAGTTTGGTATGGTTGTTAGAAAGGAGTTTGGAGGCCTAATTTGGCTTTTCGTAGTGTTCTAGAGCTAAAATCGCATAATTGCAGCAGTGACCCCCGCCCCGGCGGGCCCCCCTAGTGCAAACACCCCCGCCCCGGCGGGGGGGGGTGTTCTGTCAAGCCAAAATTTTTAAAAAAAAAACTAACCAGACGTAGTTTACTAAAATAAGTATAACTTCTTCATACGAACTCTGATTGATGCGATTCAAAATGATTCGGAACGAGAACGAATAGGCCTACAACTTTTATTCTTTAAGGTTTTCAATTTGAAATCGTTATGAAGGGTCAAAATGGTTATCTTTATGACTGTTGTGTTTTCGAAGGCAATCGGAGGGCGTCAGGCATGCACGTATGCTAGTGTAGTGCTCTTGACGATAAAAGATGTTGTTATAAGTTATAAAACATGAATGTTAGTAAATATAATGATGCTTAACATTAACATAATGATGTATTAGATAAGTTATAGAAGCATAGTAAGCATACACAAAAGATGCAATCGGGCGTGTGACGAATAAACGTCGAAACGCCGTGATAATTGTTAATGAACGTAAAAAGTGTTTTTAGTCAAATGAAATGGATATTATAAAGTATGAAATGGTTTAATATAAAACCAATAATGATTCCTAGCAAAATTTGAACACTTTAATGAATTTTGAATATTACATAAGTCGAAAAGTTAACACAATCTAATTGAACATGGTGTGTTAACTAATAGGAAAGATTATGAGATGTGGAGTAGAGTTTACATTACAATTACTATGTGTTGTTATGTGACTAATAGTTGATGTGTATGATTATATAATTGTGTAGGGCACGTGAAGTGCAGATAACTGTAAGCTGTTAAACTGTTATTGGTAAACAACGATCAAGGCAAGTCTTTCGGTTCCTATTTTCTACGTGGACTTGATGAACTGTGTTAAATTGCATGATATGTTATACATGTTGAAATCATGAAATGTGAAAGTCAATATATGACTGCATTGTTTTGGCTAAGTAATGATGATTGAGTAAGGAACTCAATCTTTATATTTGCTATGTGAGTTAAAAGCATGTATGCCATGTTACTTTAATGAGTTGTATATCGAGCATGTTATTATGTGCTATGTGATGCATGAAAACTGTTAGACTTTGCTGGGCTGTCGAGCTCACTCTTGCAAATAACCACTTTTGCAGGTCAATATTTTAAGTTAAAGATATGTGCTAAGTGAGTTATAGAGATCTATATTCGCGAAGATTACTTATGTTTTATGAGAAATGTATTTCATATTTTGAACGTAACATGTTAAATTGTAAGTTGAGTTATCCAATGTATATGGATATTTAGTTATGATGTAAGACTTTGTATAGTCATTTTTGTTGTAACGATTCATGATATAAGATTGAATCAAAGAGATGTAATGTAAAGGTTGCGATTCAGGGCACGAAAGAAGGAAATGTATAAACGTTTTAAATATTCCGCAATTTTAGTGTTTTTAATATCGAATAATGATGTAAAATTTGAGATTTAATATGTGGTTAACGACCAAAGTTTAGATTTAAATTGTATGGATTTTGGGGACGTTACAGTTGGTATCAAAGTTGTAGGTTATAAACCTTAGGTAGGAGTACCTTAGGCTATAACCTTAGAGAAGGAAGGTGAATATAATTAAAGAATAAGCTCAAATAGAGTTTGAACAATAAGAAGTAATGTAAGAAACGTATAAAGAAGGGATAAAACTTGCGTGAAATGATTCAAAGAAGAATCTCGCAGAGTTATAAGGAATATGAATGTGGGGTTACCTAACTCCAATAATAAGGATGTAAAGTGATAGTGAATAGACACTGTCTATAAAAAGAGAATGATAAAGAAGTTTAGAATAGAGAGTTATATTTAAGTATGGTGCAATTGTACTCTTTAGTAGTTGATGTATGGTATCTGGGCTAAACGATTCCTTCATAGAGCAGAGGTATATACGAACTAGCAACTCGGAACCTAGTTTGTTGGTTGTTTGTGGGAAACCACTCAGCGTACCATATTGAAACTGTTAGAGACTATATATGTACCAAGTATAGAAATGGACACATATGATGAAAGTGTAGAACTTGAATGAAATGTTGAGCAATGTAAATGAAGTTAGAAATTCTTAAAGAAAGAATTGTTATATAAACAAGAAGATTCAAAGAAGAATCTAAGAGATATAAAGATAAGAAATGGGAGTTTCCTAACTCCAAAAGCCAGAATAACGAGTAATGTAGTGAAGGATGAAAAAGAGAAAGAAAGAGGATCGTAAAACAAAACAATCACGAGTTAAGAAAAGAATTTTAAGGGAGATGGTTATAGAATAAGATCACGACGTGGTCTGTTTAAGTTATAAAAGAAAGATGGTCTGTAATGTTTGAATAATTATAGCTTAATGCTATGAAGATGGTGTACTATGAAATAGTACGAGATAACTCATGAGGAGTTATAAATGATGTGATACGAGGAATTCGTATCGAGCAAAGAGCAAGTTATAAGCAAGATAGAGTTAGGTGGGATTTCAATTGAGGACTCATGTGATGGCTGAGTTGTACAAACCTTTGTATGGGCGAGGGTTTTGTGCTTGCACTCAGTTTATCACATTGATAATCATTGGAATGTTTGTGTCGCGCTATTTGATATATGCCTGTTGAGAAGGTGATTCTTTTCTCATGTGTATAACAGATAGGTAGAGTCTAGTTAGAGAATATTATAAGATTAAGTACGAGTTCTTAAAACTCATACTTATGGTAGGTTCGTGACTCATAATTATATGGTATGTTTTTGAACCCCTCAGCGAATGGACGCCTATGGTCTGACTAGGATAAGTTCTTAAACTCATATGATTGTGGCAAGTTCCTGAACTCATAACGTGTGGTAAGTTTGACGAACTGGGTGTAATTAAGTGTGAATGGAGTATTGAGGATGATAGGAATAGATAGACCTATTAAGCAATGGATCATTATAGAAAGTTGAGTTGATGGTGGAAGCATAGGTATTCTAAATCTACTAGCTATGCTAGACTTTCGAAATTTATTGACTTTGTGCTAATTGTTACACTTCTATTTTCTTGAAAAACATTGGATCAAATGATAGAACCAATGAGTTTTAACAACAATACTGTTATTCATATGTCTATGCTAATTGCTTCGGCTAGACAAAAATGATTTGTAATATATCAAAATATATTTTATATCATTAATGCATCATGTAACCTAGTGCAAAGATGAAAAAAAAATGATGGAGTCATCAATGCAGTATTACCTAGTGTTGGATGTGATCTAAGGATCGTCAGCCCACTATGGTATGATGTAGTATGATAAAATCAACAAATGACGGAATTCTCAACGGACTGTAAATACAGTGCGGTATCATGATGTTATAAAAAGATTTTTGAGATTTCTTTAAGATATGAGAATACATATGTATGTATGTATATGTATATTTCGATTGATGTTCGAATTGTTGTAGAGGTCTATGCTATTTGATTCAGCTAGACAAATATTGAAAGATGTTCATGAAATGCATGCGTTTCTTGAGAAGTTATGCCAAACCAAATTGTTTTTGTGCGGATTCAGATGTTGAAAAGCTGAGATGAACAACCCTTTTATAGGGGATTACGCGGAGGCGTTGAGATGTTTGTGCACAATACATTGTACAAAGGGCTGATCACCCTAAGTACGAGGAGTCCCTATAGTCTTATGACTGTTAAAGTTTAAGTTGAAAGATTACTTATAACTATGGACATACGCATAGCGTTTAAATGTTTGTGCACAATACATCGTACGAAGGGCTTAACACCCTAAGTACGGGGGTCCTTATAGTCTTATGACTGTTAAAGTTGAAGTTGAAAGATTACTTGTAACTGTGGACATAGTTCGTGGTCTTATGACCCTTAGCATGATTTGGAATCTTTTAAATTCATGTTATTCATATCGCTTCCCAATTATTGAGCAATTGTGGAAGATTCTTGATATTCTAAAAGGTGAATGTGGTAAGGATGATATTCCTTAGAAAGAAGTGAGTCGTAGAATGCGACACTAAATGATGAATATGTTGAATAAGTGAGAAAAGAGATTTTGAAGTGAGAACGATATGAGTTATCAAAGAATAATGTGAAACTTTTAATATAAAAGTTAATAGTTATAGAATGATAATTGTGGAAAGGAAGTAGTTATAGAAACCAATGAATGAATGAAGTAGTGACGTAAAATCTATTTTGATAGATTGAATATTCATTGATAAAATTTCGGGGACGAAATTCTTAGAAGAATGGGTGAATGTAATATCCCGAGTGTTCATGATAACGATCCTTAAAAAAAAGGAAATGAACGGGTTAAAGAATACAATACTCAAATATAATTGAGTCTGAGTAAAGGTTATGAAATAAAATTTACAAGAATTTATTTTGAAGAATGGTGGGAGTAGGAAATATAAAACCTATATTAAGGTAATGTGTTGAAGTTATTCAACGAAGAGATTTGGTGAAAACCTGAGGAGGGTAGGGTTTCAGTGATTCCGAGGACGGAATCCTTATAAGGTGGGAAGAATGTAACAATCCAAAATTTTATTTTTAATTTTAAACATTTATTGAATTAAAAAAATATTTTTAATTGACGTGTTTGTTGTTTAGTAGATATTTATTGGATTATTTATTAGTAAGTAAATAATCCATGATTTATAGAAATTAACTTAATTAAGAAAAAAAAGAGGGAAGAATGTGACGATTTGATTATTTGAGTTGTGATTCTGGGGACAGAATTCTTGTAAGGAGGGAAGGATGTAACGATCCGAAATTTCAAATTGTAATATTAAATATTTATTAATATATAAATATTTATTTGATGCACTTATTGTTGAAATTGATGAGAGAAATATTTTATTGTTGTAATGGTTGCTAGTAAATATTTACTAATCTAAATTCATTAGATAATATTCTAAATTAAATTAATTTATAATTTAGAGAGTTATAATATAACATGAGATGTTATATTATTGTTTTAATTTAATAATTTAAGGTGGTATATTAAGTTATTAAATAAAATTATAATGAGATTATAATTTTGTGATATTTGGTCAAGTGGAAAATTTATTTAGTATGTGGTAATTAGTTTATTTAATTAAGATTGGATATGGAGATCCAAGTAAACAGTGCAGGACAATAAACTATATTATAAATAACTTATGAAAATAAATTAAAGGAGTTTTAAATTTGGTTTTACCAAACAAAGCCTTAGAGCTTTTGAAATTTTAATTTTAATCTTGTTTTGCTAAACAATGCTTAAAGAATGATTAAGTCATTATTTTAATAGGTTTTACCAAACAAGGCCTTATGTCTTTTATGTTTAAAATAATAATAAAAAAAACTGATAAGTATTTAGTAGCCTTATTATATTATACGTCAGTTTTATTTTTATGTTAGCGTCAGTTTTAGTTTACGTGAAAAAGGGTTTGGCCTAAACCTAAGTCTAAACTAAGAACAAAGAGGAGAAGAGAGAATGCAGAGAAGAAGAAGGAGAAGACGAAGGAGAAGAAGAAGGAGAAACCTTGAGAAAACAAAAGAAAAGCTTTCATCATCTCCATATTTTCTCCTAATTCAACCTAGAAAGGTATTAAACTAACACTTATACTAAATTAAGATGTTATGTATTTAGTCTTTGTAAAATTAGGTTTTCATGATTATGTATCTATATGTATATATGGTGTTCATATGTGATTGTATGCCATGAAAGGATTTTCACAATACAAGTATTGTAAAAACAAGTTTTAAAATCATGTTCTTCTATGTTTTCATAGTTTTAGAGTTTTATAGTTGTTCAAAAGTTTCAATTCACAAAGATATGATGAACATGATGAAATCATGTTCATAGTGTTTGATTATGAGTTATATGGTTGTTCTAGCAATTCAATCCATGTAATTTTGATAAACAAGAGGAATTGGGTTCATAATGTTTTTCTATGAAATAATTTCTGAAAAATAGCTTTTTAAACTATTAAATTGATGATTGGTTATGATTTATTATTGAAATTGATCGTGTATTATGTTAGTATGTTAAGAATATGAGTTATCACAATTGGAATTACTTGAATTGGTTTAAAAACGAATTCACAGTGAATAATTTCGCTATGAATGTTAAAAGAAGAAGAAAGAAGAGAAATAGTGAAATTAAAGGTTGTAATCTTTGATGTTTACATTGTTTATATGGTTAGAAACGTGTTAGAAATATTAGATTATGTTTATGTAAACCTATTTACTCATTGGGTAATTTGGTATGGTTGTTAGAAAGGAGTTTGGAGGCCTAATTTGGCTTTTCGTAGTGTTTTAGAGCTAAAATCGCATAATCGCAGCAGTGACCCCCTCCCCGGCGGGCCCCCCTAGTGCAAAAACCCCCGCCCCGGCGGGGGGGGTGTTCTGTCAAGCCAAAATTTTGAAAAAAAAAACTAACCGGACGTAGTTTACTAAAATAAGTATAACTTTTTCATACGAACTCTGATTGATACGATTCAAGATGATTCGGAACGAGGACGAATAGGCCTACAACTTTTATTGTTTAAGGTTTTCAATTTGAAATCGTTATGAAGGGTAAAAATGGTTATCTTTATGACTGTTGTGTTTTCGAAGGCAATCGGAGGGCGTCAGGCATGCACGTATGCTAGTGTAGTGCTCTTGACGATAAAAGATGTTGTTATAAGTTATAAAACATGAATGTTAGTAAATATAATGATGCTTAACATTAATATAATGATGTATTAGATAAGTTATAGAAGCATAGTAAGCATACACAAAAGATGCAATCGGGCGTGTGACGAATAAACGTCGAAACGCCGTGATAATTGTTAATGAACGTAAAAAGTGTTTTTAGTCAAATGAAATGGATATTATAAAGTATGAAATGGTTTAATATAAAACTAATAATGATTCCTAGCAAAATTTGAACACTTTAATGAATTTCGAATATTACATAAGTCGAAAAGTTAACACAATCTAATTGAACATTGTGTGTTAACTAATAGGAAAGATTATGAGATGTGGAGTAGAGTTTACATTACAATTACTATGTGTTGTTATGTGACTAATAGTTGATGTGTATGATTATATAATTGTGTAGGGCACGTGAAGTGCAGATAACTGTAAGCTGTTAAACTGTTATTGGTAAACAACGATCAAGGCAAGTCTTTCGGTTCCTATTTTCTACGTGGACTTGATGAACTGTGTTAAATTGCATGATATGTTATACATGTTGAAATCATGAAATGTGAAAGTCAATATATGACTGCATTGTTTTGGCTAAGTAATGATGATTGAGTAAGGAACTCAATCTTTATATTTGCTATGTGAGTTAAAAGCATGTATGCCATGTTACTTTAATGAGCTGTATATCGAGCATGTTATTATGTGCTATGTGATGCATGAAAACTGTTAGACTTTGCTGGGCTGTCGAGCTCACTCTTGCAAATAACCACTTTTACAGGTCAATATTTTAAGTTAAAGATATGTGCTAAGTGAGTTATAGAGATCTATATTCACGAAGATTACTTATGTTTTATGAGAAATGTATTTCATATTTTGAACGTAACATGTTGAATTGTAAGTTGAGTTATCCAATGTATATGGATATTTAGGTATGATGTAAGACTTTGTATAGTCATTTTTGTTGTAACGATTCATGATATAAGATTGAATCAAAGAGATGTAATGTAAAGGTTGCGATTCAGGGCACAAAAGAAGGAAATGTATAAACGTTTTAAATATTCCGCAATTTTAGTGTTTTTAATATCGAATAATGATGTAAAATTTGAGATTTAATGTGTGGTTAACGACCAAAGTTGAGATTTAAATTGTATGGATTTTGGGGACGTTACAGTAGGTGTACTTGTGGCTAGCCGCAGATGTACCCAAGGCTGCCCGGGGTGCCCCGGGCTCTGCGGGTCCCACCATCTTGAAGTATGTGCACGCATGCAACATGATATCCGCTCGAACTTTCAGAACTTCAATACGGGCATCCGACTGAGGTGTGTAAGACCTATTTCGGACAGCCGTTGATGAGAATTACGCAATGACATGGGATTAGAGGTTGTACGAAGTCAGGAAGATGGGACCATGCCCTCCGGTCTTCAAGCTGCAAATTCTATCCGTTACCCTGCGTAATAGTCACTCGAGATTGGACTTCCTTGGTTCTTGTGGGACATTGCTGTGTAGAAATGTATGTATGAGATGTTGAGATGGTGCAATGTGGCCTCAAGGTGGCAAGATGACGACTTTGCCCCTCACCGGGGTTATCTTCGGTTTGGGCTGATAAAGCAGACGTTGCTTAGGGTTATCTCTGAGATTGGACTGCTACAAGTGTTGAAGGTCCTAAGTGTTATCTCTGAGGTGTGCCTGTCTTCCCGAGGTTATCTCCGGGTCTTGTACCGAGTGCCTCTGTGTAAGTGTCGAGTGTTCTGAAGCTACTCGCATGGCTTTGAAACAAGCATTTTCGGGGTTATCTCCAGAACTGCAACTGCATTCCTTGGGGTTATCTCCAAGGCTGGCGCTACTATTACCGGTGTCGAGACTGAGACTAAATATCTCAGGGTTATCTCCGGGATAAATCGGTCTTCTCCGGTGGAATTTTCGGTATTGGAACTATAGGCCTCGGGGTTATCTCCGAGGTTAGAATTGATACTCCCGGTATGTGTTCCGGGTTGAGACTGAGCTTCCGGTAGTATCCGGACTGGATATGAGCTGTCTTTCAGGGTTATGTCTAAAAGAAGAATTTGCCCTCCTGCAATGTCAGTAACAGGTGTGCAGAAAATTTCGAGTGTCTACACGTTTCACATCTTCAGTTTTGTCCCACCAGGGATAAAAACTTTTCACATCTTTAGTTTGACCTATACATAGGATCAAACTTTTTGGCTGCAATCTATCTTGTACATGGGGCGAACTACGTCGACCTGATCTTCCCAATACACGGGAGTACGTAGACAGCCATTTTTATGGTCCGGTCTTAGCACAAAAACAAAAATTTAAAAATTAAAAAAAAAACACATCTTTACACCCACCTTACCATTTACAACTTTGAACCTTTACGCCAGGTTCAAACTACACACACCTGATCTCCTCTTCAATAAGAGTACATAGGCAGTCATTCATGGTTCAGTCTTACCCCCTACCAAAACATAAAAACTTGTCAACGGTATTGGGATCATTTTCAAACCACACTTCATTGGCTTTAGACCAAAGGGATGGAACTACCTGTCCTCCCCACATCAATGGGAGAATCAGCGACCATCTAAGCTGCGGTTGAGTCCTCAAAGAGAAACACCAATCCATAAGAGATGGAACTACCTAGGCTCCCCTATACAAAGGAGTACTGGCGACCATCTGTGGTGCGGTCAACCTCAGAGAGGAAAGTCACACTCCTCTCCATAACCACATACAGAAACAAGTCCCAAGACACCAAAAAGGGTAGGGAACATATAGATCAATGATCCATTCTGAAAGATCCTGAGACATCTCAATGTCCATCCATCAAAGGGGAGTTCAGAATACATCAAGATCACAAGCCCTGGAGAAACAAACACATATCAAGCAAGTAACAAGGCATAATTAAAAGGAAAGTGAATCAAAATATATTTCCCTGCCATATATAATGTTGTTTGATATATACAATATGTATTGTACATGACAAAACTGGCTAAGCTAGTCGGTGCAGTAAAATATAAGCCCATCTACAAATCAGTGTATATGTTAGCTATTAAATCCAACATCACATCCCTCGTAGAAGAAGGAGGTAACACTGTGAGCTCCTACCCAAGGGTATCTATACGAGCCCGCAGATCCACAGCCAACTGCATGGTGACACTGTGCTCATCAATATATGTGCTCATCATTACAATGATATCAGTAGTATGAGACCTCACTGCAGTGCTGTCTGTAATAGTGGCATCCAAGGCAGATATAGCGTCATCCCACTTAACAACCACGACATCTCTGGATGATCTAGCCTCATCCCGCTCAGCAATAGCGTCGTCCCTATAAGATAAAGCATCATCTCTCTCCAATAGAGCGACATCTCTCCCAGCAAGAGCTTTCAACATCAAGGCCCTAGCCTGGTCTCTCTCTAATGTCATCAGATGAAGACTCTACTCTAAATACTCTACCGAATGTGGAGTCACATTAGTAGTCATACTGGAAGAATCAACAAGAGCTACTGTCAAACCAGCAAACAGCTCCTCCTCAGTGGGAGAATCAGTGTCCTCCATAAGATCTCCACCATCTGAATTAATCCTCGGTAGGGTGGATACAGCCCCGACCGATGTAATCATTGCCTCCATCCATGAAGAATACTCTGTAGAACGGACCAGATGTCTAATAGAAAACTCAACCCTCTCACGCTGAGCCCAACATGCATACACCCTAGATCTATCCTCTGTAGATAAATGCCGAGAAGCCAAATGTTGACCTAATGACCCCTCAAAAGGATGGAAATTCTGAAACTGGTCTAATTGTGACATTATAACCAGTGGGTGATACATGGTCATACCCCTCAAACCAGCCAGAGGAAGATAATCGATGCCAGGTGCATGAGTAATGAAGTTGTAGGAAGAACTAAGCCCGTAGCATAGCAATATGTCAAATAGATCCTCAATCCCTACCAAGAACACCGATCAGAATGCATCATCTGTACACTCCACTGGCTGAAAGGAGAAAGACATGGCTATCTCATGGGAAAAGCAGTACCCATGCCGTCGAAAGGTGCCAATCGGTCTCAGGTGTGACATGATCCACACATACAGCATGACCGAGCTGCCTGCAAATACTCCTGCAGAGTGGGTGTGGCAATACATAGTTGATCTTAGTGTCTCTGCCATAATCATCGGTACAACGGTATATCCCTCCCTGAGAGCCCTCACTGCCATGACGACACCGATGTCCAAATGATCCATGTACAGTGGCATGTACAGATAGGCCACTACACATCTACTCTGGCAACACGCCACTGATCCTCCAACGTGGTGAAATCCCTAGAGTGCTGCGTATAACTGTCTAATGAGCCAAATATGTCTATCAAAAAATGTTCGGACACTACATGACCGGATGTAATCTCATCCTGTGCTACTCTACGCCTCAACCCGGTGAGGGTCATGAACTACCAGCTCATATCCCCAGCAGCCATCCGAGCGCAAGGCCTGTCCAATGGCAAAGTCGTCAAACGCTCGTACTCCTCTAAGGTGGGAGTCAACTCCTGGGTCTCAAACCTCTGGTACCCACTGCTCTAGCATGCCATCTATAAAACCCACAGGAACCTGGAACAGCAGGAGGATCATGGAATGCTACTATAGCTGATCTATAGTCACCCGATCTGGAGGTGACAATCTATCATACCAGGACCTCAGACGGAAGACCACTAATACTGTTGGGGTGTGATCAATGCGGCTGACTATCGAGGAGGACATCTGTATGGGGCCATATCATAAGACTATCCATAGGTTATTGCTGAACATCTCTGGACATACACATGTATAATATAACACATGCATGATAAACAATAGATGGCAATATGACGTAGGGAATGGAAAACAATACATAAATTCCTAAGTACATCATCATCTAATACATCATCTCTGTGTACAGCTGGAAAATACAGGGAAATGGGGCACAACCGCCCAACAACTAACAGATACCTATCAAAAGATATAACAAGAATGGGGAATAGCCACCCAGTATCTAACGGAGGACTATCAAAAGATATATCGAGAAAATACATCAGAAGAAGTCGATAGCGTTGATGTCTACATCATATATCCTATCCACCTGATGTAACTCCTCCTGAGTAACTGGATCTCTGCAAAGAGGGATGTCAAGCCTATACAATGGAGGATCTACACCGGTAAAACCATATGGGTCACCTGAAGGGCCAGCCCTTGAGCTAGAAGGATCAAAAGTATCTGCTTCAGAAGGATCTCTGCCCAAATGCCGGGTAAAAAAATGTGCCCAGTCTAACTGCCTAGTTAAGCTGTCAATCTGCGTCAAATGAGTCGGATCTTGGACGCATGCCATCCAATCCGTCATCATCTCGGATCCAGGAACTATATCCTCCATGAACTGAGTGGCGCAGGTTTGGGCTCCGATGGTACGAGGGGACCACCAATGGTATAATGCCTCCTAAGTAAACGGACCCTCTATCAAAGTAAAGTCGTCAACACCCATCAACGGGATATCACTGACAAGCGACTGCGACACAGGCCAATAACGCCTGGCAGGAAGCAAGATTGATACACGAATCTCTCCCGTAGTGCTCCTAATAGCACGCTCTCCCAAACAGAGCTCCCATCCTCCATCTATGAAGAGAGGAATCCAACGGGTTGATATCACATACTCGACACCAGTCGAGAATCCATCCTCAAAGCCAACTGTCAAAGGGTCCCCAGAATAGGGAACCCACGTGATGACATCTGCTGTCAATAACTCTAACTGTAGGTGACAATGGGTGAAACCCGCAGGTACAAGAACCTTCACCAACGTGGAGTGATGCCATCGTAGTCCTAGTGGGTAAGTATCACACTAATAGGACGCAAGCATAAAAGCCTTTCACAGACCCAAAACTGCCAACACAAAGGCAAACATCTGCTATCAGTCAACACTCTTAACCTGTACATGGGAAATCAAAAGAGAAATACTCACCAGCAGAAATGGGTAAAATCCTAGCCAAGCCTCTATCAAGCCCTGCGAACGCATGCACATTCCCTGAGGAAATGGGTGAAGGTATAGGAGCCCCAATCATACTCTCCAATACGGTCCACCTCCCGAGTGGCGCTAACCAAAGGGAATGATATCGTGGAAGAATTATCTGCTATGAAGCAACCCTGGAGAATGACAAGGAACAATCGCCGAAGAATGCGATCCCTAACTCCCACATCAGCGGGTATGGGCTCACTCAAAAGCCCACTCATAGCATCTACGCTCAAAAGACCTATACAAATTCTCCTTCCCTTGAGCGCTTCAGCGGGGACTCCAAGCAAGGATCTAACGGAAGTCGGGGTAATGTTTGCCGTATAAGGCACTAACACCCTTCCAAACTCCATACCGGTGATAAACCGCCAATCCATCGGCGTCATCATCACCTCATAGTCCAACAAATAGAGAGATTGGGTCTGGTGAAACCAACGCTTAGACAATGCCCTAAGATAACCCCAGAGACAATGACGGGGGAGGATGGAAAAGAACGTCTCAAAGCCCCAACCATACACAATCTCTCGATAATCTGAATGAAGAGCTTGATATACAGAGTGTATGCTGAACCAGTTCCCTTGAGGCTGCGTAAAGTCGGGAACCTACATCACAAAAGTAGATAAGGGGAAAAAGGAATATCAAACTCAGCTTTTACCTCATTTGCATGCAAGTAGATCGAGGGGTGGCGACTCAAATTACCCAAAAGTTCTAGAATCGTCACATTAATGCCTGGTAGATCCCTATGGGGAGCATAAGTAATAGGAGAGGGAGCCGCAACCGGTACATCCTCCTCCTCGTCCTCAACTTCTGGTACCTCAACCCGGATGGGACAAATCACTGCCTCCACTAATTGACGAGGTTGGTTGACTAAACGAGGTCTAGGTACATCAGAAGCCCGCCTCCTCATATCTTAAGTGGTCCTGCGGGAACTACTCGGCTGATTCAGATCCATATATCTGGACACAACTCTCCAAATCACCTCAGAAAGGTTGTGGTAAATACTAACCTGGAGCTTTTTAATGCATTTTATGACTATATGCATTCATGCATTACTTTAACATACGATTACAGTAGAGTTAAAAATGCATGTTTACCCAATGCCTAGGCTCATGGAAATTTTTTGCCAGAGTCTCCTTTGTAAATAGGACTGTCCACAGGCACATATGCATGACTAGGTGGCCATTCAGTAGCACACCAACCCATAGTTATAAACATCTTATATGCATGAAAATATCAAAGTCATAATTTGTAAGGGTAGCCTAATTACCAGGATTACTTTACTTTACGACCTTTGCTCATTTGACCTCAAATAGGATAAGAAATAGCAGAAAAAGGTGCCAATTTAACTATTTTAAAAGTTAAATTTTTTCACATCATTATGTTCAGCATGGTTAAATACTAACATTTACTATGTTGAATATTTTTTATCAGGCCATATGAGCATGCACATTCATTACTATGCGTTTAGACGCATTTTATATGATAACTCATTTTCCAACAGACAAAAACTAGAAAAGAAGACATGCATACATTACCAGAATAGTGTGAAACACTTGTACGGTGATAGATTTTGCATAAAGTCGCTCGAACTCAGTAAATCTGAAGAAGAACTCTTGGATTCTCTGTGTGGCGCAACTTGAAAATGACTTTTGAAAGAAAAACATCCTACAAGTACACCCACGGATGGTCGCATGTGTACTTGCGGCTACTATAGGTGTACCTGTGGCTGTCGTAGATGGGTCCCACCCCTCCAGCTCAGTCCAATTTCAGTTACAAAGGAGGTCTAACAAGCTAAAAAAGTTAAATCAGGAAAAAAGACGCTACACGATTGCGCGGAAAAGCCTAAAATTCTGGTTTGCAAAGATCAAACTGTGGGTCTACATATCACTCATTGGTATTTGCCCAGACACAGGGTTCACAGCACCGATGATCACAACTATTTCAAATTACACTCGATAATACCTCATAAAGGTCTGATGCCGTCAGTTCGGGGTCGTAAATCCAAAAAACCTCTCCTCAGCGGAACCTTCGTACAAATATCAGTCGTTGAAGTACATTTCAATGAAGGTCAAGAAACCTTGACATTATTTCAGCCATTGGAAAGTAAATCCAACAAAGCATCGGAAGCCATCCGATGATTTTAGTCATTGAAGTACATTTCAATAAAGGTCAAGCAACCTTTACATTATCTCAGCCGTTGGCAAGTAAATCTAGCGAAGCATCAGAAGCCATCCGATGACCTCGGCCGTTGAAGCACATTTCAATGAAGATCAAGCAGCCTTGACATCACCATCCGTTGACAAGTAAATCCAACGAATCGTCAGAAGTCATCTAATGATTCCAGCTGTTGGTAATTAAACCCAACGAAGCATCAGAGATGGTCTGATGATGGTATCCATGGATGCACATTTCAGTGAAGGTCATGCAACCCTGACAAACACAGACTGTTGGCAGTAACTTCGACAGAGCATTGGAAAGACCTGGTGATACAAACTAGGAAAAAACATCCTCATCGGGGAGGACCGATGATGGAATATGTTATATAAATCTTCCTCAGACAAAACACAAATCCCCACGAGTCTCTCGTACATGAGGTGTGCTTCCTCGGTTGGAAATCTGTACCAAAAATTAAGGACTTTGGTGATAACCCCAACGTTAACATTCTGGAAGTTCCTGAGAGCTTTGGATCACACATCCAAGTAGTACATCAGAGTCATAAGTGATAACTACAGTCGCCATCAGAAGTTATGGGAGCAAACAGTCATCATGTCCCGTTGGAAAACGGTCCAATAAACCACATTTATTATATATTTATATCATGCTGTAGTACATTGCATCAGGATTATCCTGTCACATTTCAAGTGTCTAGTATTCTTTATTTTATTGTCGACGTCAGGATTTTTATTTGTCCCTCTTCTGTTCTTGTCTTTTGGTGTTCTCAAGTTAGGTGAGATTTATTTGAAAAAATAAATTGTGAAAAGGTCTGACATTTATTTGTCGACAATGGACTGTAAGAGTTGCCAGTTGGTATTTTTAAATGGTTGCACCAACTCAACCGCGAAAAGGTTTGCACATTGATCATGTGATGTAACACTTCTTAACTGGTCTGTGAAACCAAGATTCATTAGGGTCCGGGGGCTTAACTATACAGAGGGAAGGTGTTAGGCACCCCCCAACATCCGTGTTACCACGGTGACCACCTCTTTTCAATTAAACTATTATATGAATGTATGTTTCTGTGGGTCAATGTGCAATTATTTGGAAGTAGTGTTATGCCTCATTTTCACCCATATACAAAGGGTTTGAATTTTGTATAAAAGTTCAGTTTTAACAAGATATAGCAATGATGTTTTGTAAAAGAGATTTTTCAAACTCTTAGTAATTGAGGCCTTTGATACTTCTATTTTATTATATGTTCGGCTTGATTGCTTTTTGTAGACACTCAAAATTTTGTTTTTCTATTACTAACTATGTAGGAGGGCAAAAGCGTCTTTTTCACACTCCAGAGATAACCCTGGAGGACTACAACATCAATTCTAACCTCGTAGATGGCCCCGAGAGATCCAGCTTCCAACCCCGGAGATTACCCCGAAAAATCAATTTCAACATCAGAGATAACCCCGGAGGATCAAGTTCAAAGCCTGGAGATAACCCCAGGAAGTCAAGCCAACCTCAGAGATAACCCTGAGGACAGTCAAAGTCAACATCAAGTCAACCTCAGAGATAACCTTGAGAAAAGACTGCTACAACTGCCCGAAAACTGGAGGTAACCCTAGGAGGGGAAAAATGGTTATTTTGCTAACTCAACTTCAACTCACATCAAATACACTCATTTCAAATCAAATTGCTTCAATAGAAGTCCCACAAGAATCATATCTTAACTTTCGAGCGCAAACTACGCAAAACGGCTCAACGGACTACCTGACGGAAACCTAAAAATGCCATTTCGGTCATGGATTCATCTTCCCAGAATCAAAAAAGGACAAATCATATGTCATTGCGTAGCTCTTGGGAAGAGCTTTCCAGAATGGTATGGCACGCTTCTATCGGACTCTCGGATTGAAAGTTATGAAGTTTTGAGCGAACAGCGCGTTGTCCGAGTACACGTACGTCGAGACAGCGGGACCCACATTGGTCGGGGCACCCCAAACAGCTGCAGGTACACCTGCTACTGCCGCAGGTACACCTGCGGCTCCCCCCTCTATAAATAGAGGGCTTGGGACAACAAATTTCAGCAAGAGAAAAGGCAAAGAAGCCCTGCTCAATTTGCTCTATTCACACTATAAACTGAGTGCTTTCTTATTTTAAACACTTGTGAGCATATATATTGCTATATTTTTATCGGCGGGAACCGAGTGTTCATCCCTTTCAAGTTATTGAAGTCTTATTTGGCAGTCCACTGTAAGCCTTCTTACACACTTTAAAGCCTTTCTCTTCATCTTTGTGCACATCATTCTTCACGTTGAGAGTCGTGTTGCGTGTGTATACCCGGACTTCAGTCTGTGGCTTTTATTTTCCTTTGTATATATATATATATAAACTGTTGTCGAACTTTGTTCGATGAGCCTGGATTTACATCTGGAGCGTTTACTGCTTTTATATATATATATATATATATATATATATATATAAGCGGTAAACGCACATGATATATATCGATCCCGGCTCAGTTTATGATATATAGCGACAAATCACCGAAATGATAAACTGAGCCGGGATTGATATATATCATGTGCGTTTACCGCTTTTATATATATATATATATAATATATATATATATATATACATTTTTGTTAGGCCTGGAATTTACTTCATGGCCTTTTACTGCTTTATTTACATTTCTTCCTGCCAAGAGTTTACTTCGTGGCGGTTGATCGTTTTTACAGTTTTATTTATATTTCGTCCCACCTGGAGTTTACTTCGTGGCGGTTGATCATTTTTACTGCTTTATTTACATTTCTGATCCCCCATGGAAGTGCTTCGTGGTGGTTGATCATGTTTCTATTTATATATTTACCACTATTATATATTTACATTTCTGATCCCCCGTGGAGGTGTTTCGTGGTTGTTGATCATGTTTCTATATATATATTTATCGCTTTCATATATTTACATTTCCGATCCCCCGTGGAGGTGCTTCGTGGTGGTTGATCAAGTATGTATATATATATATATATATATATATATATATATATATATATATATATATATATATATATATATATATATAGCTTTTATATATATAACTTCTTACTGCTTTCATTTAAATTGCGACATCATGTGAGCCTAGGAATCATCTGATCACAGATTCAGTCTACTGAATCTAGATTCGATTCCTGTGATAGACATTTTCAGTTGTAAGCAGCTTGTAAATTATTCACAGTGTTTGAATTACCTTAGATGGCTCTCATGCCCACAAAGAGTTCGACACTGTAATATCTGAGAATTTTCACGTATTATTAAATGAATATATTAATGGAAATACCATTTATGTGAAAATAAGTGTTATTATTTTATGAGTTGGTTAATGCAATTGATTCGTATTAGATCAATGCGTATTAAGAAGTGTGGTTTGACAATAAGAAGTGTGAAATGCCTTGTGTGGCCTATTGTGAAACGAGTAAATCCATTGAGCGAATTAAAACGGGAATTAAGAAGTATAAACGTGTTGAACGGGTGATATCATATAAGTAATCAAATACGCTCGTAGACTGGTAGTAAAACTTTTGTGGACATCTATGCATGTCGTATATAAAGTGAGTTTAACGATGAAAATTGGCACGGGCTGAAGCTAAACCAGTCTTGGCACTGTCAGGGCACGGTGCAGCTGCGCCGTCCCAGCAGTACAAACTGGCGCAGCAGCGCCAGTGGTCAGTTTGAGAAAAATTAATTCTTATATCTTGGAAAATTAAATGAACAATTATGTGGTGTGTGTGACATTAATAAACCATGAAATAAAGTGTGTAATTAAGTAATATTAATTGTTAATTGTTTTATTAATTAAATGTTAATGGTCATGGTAGAACATTGAATTCTTAGTAATTAACTAATAAAGTGTGATTACTATTATTTGCAATATATTATGGAAATCCATAATTACATTAATCAATGGTTGGATTAATTAATATTGGTGTTAATTAATTAAGGAAGTGCATGGTTATTTATTTGACATAAATAAGTAAGTTATTAATATAATAACAGTAGATTAACGATTATGTGCATGTGAGAAATAATAAAACTATACTACATAGTGTAGTGTGGCACTTACGTGACTATATATTAAGTTTTATGAACGAAGCAATGTGATTATGCATATTGAAATTATATAGTATAAATATATCATGAAATGAGTAAGTAACCATATACATGTGAGTAGACATTAAAATAGAATGTACATGAATTATATGTATATTACATAATACCAACTACCTTGAAATGTTAAGTCATAGTGTGACATTAGGTTATAAAATATGGTTGATATGTGTATTAAAATATAACATAAGAATGGGAAGGTGTAGGAGTATGCAAGAATGCTAAGATATTGGATTGTCCCAAATTAAGAGTCCCATTTGCTCCCTAATATCTCAGTCACGTCAATAGCAAAAAGGCTAAGGCCTATTCCTCTTCCCTTCTTCCAAGCTTCTAGCTAATGATCATGGGGGGGAGTGGGGTTCATGATGCAAACCAACCACTAATTACCAACTCCTCCATAACCTTCATGCAATCCTATAATCCATGGGTTTGATTCAATGGGAAAATGCAATGTCTGGTTTTGTGATCTTCTATAAATAGCAGTTATGCTTCTTCATTTCTTGTTGCTGAGAATTGTCTGATAAATTGCTAAGTAGTAGAGTGAGAGCATTCTAAGAGCTTGAGAGTTCAGTTAGATTAAGTTCATTGCACATTACGAAGGTATAATTCTATTCCTTGCGTTCCATTTCTATTTTTGTTAATAGACTTCATAAGTGTGGAAATTTTAATTTCCTGAATTCGTGGAAATGGATGTTAGTATGGTTGGGTAATGTTCATATGGTTCTATATGACCTTACAAGCATGTTTAAACTGATACATGAATGTTTAGGAATGATTTCGTGAGTAATTTTGTGTTTGGGCTAAATAATTGTCCAGGTTTACCTGTTCTTGGTTTGAACCAGACATGGTTCAGCTGCGCCGGATTTACACTGAGGTGCAGCGCAGCTGCCCCGGCCTCTAAATTTTTTTTGAGCTTCTGTTTTGCAGATTGTTACAATACTATGTCGTGTACTAGCATGCAAGCATGTTTTAAGGGTATATATAGCTATCTGAGCCTAATGTGAGCATGTTAGACTAGCTTAACGTGATTAAAGAAGGTGTGTAACTTAAAATGGATTTAAGGACTTAGAAACGAACTTATTGTGTATGCATGCCATGTATGTATACTAACTTTGTAAGCATGTTAGTATGGCTTAGAAATGCATGAATAAACCTTTAGATTGTGTGTATATGATTAGTAAGCAAGAATGAACATGTTAAACCTACTAGTGACCTTTGGAACATGAATTTTGACAAACTATATTGAAAGATAGAATCTGACCTTTATATTCATGTTGGTGATACTCTTAGGCTCACTCATGTAGTATAAACATATATATGCCATGCTTATGTATTATGTTTCAAGAAAAATGTAAACGAAGTATATTTCAAACTAAGACGGTGTTGGTTTGAAATATGTGTTATGAATACTCACAAGAATGTTTAATATGAGTTATATGACTATCTTGTATGTTTAGAGAGCAAGCATGATGAGTTTTATGGTTTCACGACCTTAACTTGATGAAATAGTTAATTTAGAAGCATCTTATAAAAGGAAACCTAGATTTACTTGAGAAGCATGAAAAGACCCTTAACATGACAAATATATCATGTATGATTGTTTTGAGCAAACCAAACAGAAACCACAAGGTCGCAGCTAAGTCTTAGCTTGGCTAGAGGACGGCGCAGCTGCGCCGGTCCTAGGCTTAGCCATGGCACAACTGCGCCTGGTTGGAATCTGAGTTTCTGCAATCTGATCTTTGGCAGTTAACTTGTATGATACCTAAAATGCTAGAGGTGGTTCAAAACTGCTTGATAATGTTTTGCTTGAGTGCCATTAGTAGTGTAAGTTTCACTTATAAGAATAGGCACACGAATAGTAAAGTGGTATGGGAAAGTTCTAGCATGCCTGTATGTTAGGCTATAGGTATAAACGGTAGGTTAACGTGAGACAAAAACTGCAAGGCAACAACTTAGTTCTAGTTTGGCCAGGGGACAGCGCAGCTACACCGTCCCTAGGCCTAGACAGGGCGCAGCTGTGCCGTGCAGCAGTCACAACCGAGTTCTGTTTTTGAATTGATGTCTGATGCATGCCTATGTGATGTCTTAAACTTGTAATATATGATCAACATGCTATGTAATGTGTAAGGAACATGCCATGTGATAGAAATAAAGGTTATTCATAACTTTCGAAGGATAAGTCCAAAGGGACCTTTGCATAATATCAAAACAAAGTTACGTGAGTTGAACTTGTGATGATGTATAAATTGATTTTGTACCATATGTGAGTACTTAAGTCATGTCAAGCTTGATTTAAGACTGTGTTAGCTAATGAACATCTTGAACATATAATACGCTATAAATAGGATTCAAAAGTGTTGATTTCTTAACGTGGATAGACTACGCTTAAGGCAAGTTTCTCTAACCTTACTCAATTCTTTATTGAGCAAGTATCCGAACCATACTCTTATTGTGCAAGTATCTTTGCATTCTTTATTCGACAAATACCGTAAGCTTATCTCTTTGAATATAAGTTATTGTAGACACTCAAAATTTTCTGCACACCTGGTACTGACATTGCAGGAGAGCAGATTCGTCTTTCAGACATAACCCTGGATGACAACTCACATCCATTCCAGATACTACCGGAGGCTCAGTTTCAACCCCAGAACACAAACCGGGAGTAACATTTCTAACCTCGGTGATAACCCCAAGGCCTAAAGTTCTAATACCATAAATTCCACCAGAGAAGACCGATTCATCCCGGAGATAACCCCGAGATGTTCAGTCTCAGTCCCAATACTAAGAATAACATATTCCAACCTTAGAGATAACCCCAAGGAAGGCAATTGCAGTTCTGGAGATAACCCCGGAAATGCTTGTTTCAAATGCATTCAACCAGCTTCAACCTCGACGCTTACACCGAGGCACTCAGTACAAGGCCTGGTAATCACACCAAGAAGACAGGCACACCTCAGAGATGACATTGAGGACCTTCAACACTTGCAGCAGTCCAATCTCAGAGATAATCCTGAGCAACGTCTGCTTTATCTGCCCAAACTGGAGATAACCCCGGTGACGGGCAAAGTCGTCATCTTGCCATCTTGACGCCACATCATGCAGTCTTAACATTTCAGACATACATTTTTACACAGCAATATACCACAAGAGCCAAGGAAAATCAATCCCGAGTGACTATTACGCAGGGTAACGGATAGAATTTGAAGCTTGAAGACCGGAGGGCATCGCCCCATCTTCCTAACTTCGTACAACCTCTAATCCCATGTTATTGCGTAACTCTCAACAACGGTGGTCCGAAATAGGTCTTACATACCTCAGTCGGATGCCTAAATTGCAATTCTGAAAGTTCGAGCAAACATCACGTTATCTACGTGCACGTACTTCGAGACGGCTGGAACTGCGAAGCCCGGGGCACCCCGGGCAGCCGCAGGTACTTGCAGCTCCACCCTCTATAAATAGAGGGCTTGGGGTGGCCATTTTGTAAGAGAAAAAGGCGAGGAAGCCCTGTCCAATTTGCTCTGTACACACCCTAAACTGAGTGCTTTCTCATTTTAAACACTTGTAAGCTCATATATAGCTACTTTTTTCCGGCAAAAGCTGAATATTCGTCCATTTCAAGTTATTGAAGTCTTCTTTGGCAGCCCACTGTAAGCCTTCTCATACATTTTCAAGCCTTTCTCTTCATCTTTGCACACACTATTTTTCAGATTGAGAGTCGTGTTGCGTGTGTATGCCCAAACTTCGGTACGTGGTTTCTTTTTAGTTTGTATATATATATATATATATATATATATATATATATATATATATATATATATATATATATATATATATATATATATAGACTAACATCATCGAGTTATGCCTCGATTGAGCCTAGACTTATGTCTGGAGCGTTTAATTGCTTTTGTATATATATATATATATATATATATATATATATATATATATATATATATATATGAACTGTGTGTCGAACTTTGTTCGATGAGCCTGGATTTTACATCTGGTGCGTTTACTGCTTTAATATATATACTTATATATATTAATTGTTGTTGGACTTTGTCTGATGAGCCTAGATTTTATATCCGGTGCGTTTATAGCTTTTATATATATATATATATATATATATATATATATATATATATATATATATATATATATATATTTTGTCCCACCTAGGATTTACTTCGTGGTGGTGGACCGTTTTTATGACTTTCTATACATTTCGTCCCGTCTTGAGTTTCCTCCGTGGTGGTGGATCATTTTTACTGCTTTATTTACATTTCTGATCCCCCATGGAGGTGCTTCGTGGTGGTTGACCATGTCTATATATATATATATATATATATATATATATATATATATATATATATATATATATATATATCTGCTTACAGCGTTTATATCAATTGCGGCATCATGTGAGCCTATGAATCATGTGATCACAGATTCAGTCTACTGAATCTAGATTCGGTTCCCGTGATGGACCTTTTTAACTGTAAGCAGCTTGTAAAGTTATTCCTGGTGTTCGAATTTCCTCCGGTGGTTTCCATACCCATGAGGAGTTCGGCACTGTTTTGTACATTATTTTCTCGAAGATGTTCCGCATCTCGAAAATAAAAGCAATCAAGCCAAACATTTAATAAAATGAAAGTATCAAAGGCCTCAATTACTATTGAGCACAGGGTTTGAAAAACCTCTTTTAAAACATCACTGCTATATCTTATTAAAACTGAATTTTTATACAAAATTCAAACCCTACGTACATAGGTGCGAACGAGACATAGCACTACTTTCAAATAACAACACATTGACCCACACACACACACTTTCATATAACAGTTTCTTGAAAAGTGGTGATCACCATGGCAACACGGATGTCGGGGGGTCCCTCCGCATAATCAAGTCCCCGGACCCTAAATGAATCTCAGTTTCACAAACCCGTTTAGCAGTGTCACATCACTGGGTCAATGTGCAAACCTTTTCTAGGTTATGTTGGTGCAACCAGTTAAAAAACCAACTGGCGACTCTTAACAGTCCATCGTCGATATTATACATGTCAGACTTTTTTCACTTGTTTTTTCAAACAAATCTCACCTAAAATGAGAACACAAAAGAACAGGTAACGAAAAGGGACAAATAAAAATCCCGACGTCAACAGGTGGCGACTCTGTTGGGGACTCCAGTAAGAGGACTTAAGCTGCTATTACAAGCTTTTCAAAACTGTTATATGCTTGTGTGTGGATGTTGCATTTACATTTATGATGAATGTGTACGAATGCATATCTTTACTGCAATAATGATTTACACTATATCTGCCTGTGATATTAGTGTTTCGCACATGTCATCATTTTCATAAGCGGTGAGACACGTTGTATGTGAATGTATGTTGTGTGGTCCCTCCACCAGGAGGCTATCCTGTCGGTGTTTGATTACTGGACTCATAGGAAGACTAATTCCAATGAGGCTCAGGAAAGGCACCATCCAAATTCACTCCAATTGAAAGACCGGATTAATTTCCGTTGAGTAAATTGAGATAAGTTGGGAACCTTCATGCCAAAAAGCCGCGAGAGAAACCTAAGATAGGTCAGCCTCTGATAAACCAAACGCGGAGGAAAGTCTCTTCATGCTTTCTCATTTCAAATTACTCGTAAAGTCAAATTACTTGTAATTTACATTCGATATTCATCTCCATATAATGAGAAATATGAAGAAATATGTGCACATACATATTTAAATTAACATGTTATCCTGTACTACAAACAGCTAACATCCGTTTTGCAGGACAAAATTCCTAAAATGGACACATCACATAGCATGTTATCATTTACACCCTCCCTAAAACTAAACTATGCCCGTTTTATCGCAGGGAAGCATTAGGACCTATTACCCGGTCAAAGTCCAAAAAGGCCGCAGGCCTACAACCAATTATGTCTTCATCTGACCAGTCTAATCCAGTTTCTAGAGAAGAATTTGACTAATTAAGTAAACAAATTACAGATTTGGCTGTTCTGCTTAAAGAACTACATCAATCTACTTAGGGTCCAAAGATACCCACACATGTTGAATCCTCCACACAAGGGGGAACTCAAGGTTCTGATAAAGCCATTACAGTACCTGAATTGTAGTTGGATACAACCAACAAAAGTCATGATGCCGCCCATCTCACAAGAGATCCAGACACCGGTGACATCAAAAAGAAAGGTTACCAAATGGAAAAGACCCTTCGCGCTATCAAAGGAATTGAAGCACACGGAAGTGTTTCATATGTCGACCTTTGTATATTCCCGGGTGTTCATTATCCAGAAAAGTTCAAAACTCCTGACTTTGAAAAGTATGATGGGTTAGGAGATCCATATACACATTTGAAGGTGTTCATTGTAAAACTTGGATCTTATGCAGAGGACGAGAAGCTCAGAATGCAGCTGTTCCAAAAGAGTCTGACTGGGGAAGCCCGTTCGTGGTATACTAGATTAGATAATTCAAAGATCCATAGCTGGGAAGAGCTAGCTCATGCCTTCCTCACACAATACAGCTTCCAGTCTCAAATGGCTCCTGACTGATACCAGATTACCAAGGTCAAGAAGCAGATCAATGAATCTTTTAGAGAATATTCTCAAAGGTGGATGCGCCTTGCTGCTCAAGTAACTCTTTCTATGACAGAGTCAGAGATGGTCATGACCTTTATCAACATACAAGAAGCTCCTTTCTATGAAAGAGTCTTAGCTGGTATCGGTAAACCATTTACTGAAATGATTAAACATGGAGAAATGGCTGAGATGGGATTGAAGTCTGGAAAGATTCAAGACCTAGATGCACTTAAATCTGTTGCTGAGAACATCCAATCCGAAAATTATGGAAACAACCCCCGGAGGGTCCATAAAAAGAAAGAGGAGGATGATTCCCTAATACTACAAGGTCAAAAAGGTAATCAGAACATGCCTATCCAGAGGAGAAATTATACTCCCTTTCCAGCACAGTCTTCAAACCCTCCAATACCAAAAGGTGGAGAAATCAAATGCCCTCGAGTGTTCACACCCTTAGGAGACTCACTCGAGAATATTCTCACTCTTCTGACTACGCAGAAGAAAATCACGCATCTTCTTCCACCAGCCAACCCTAATGGACGGGGTTTTAATACTGCTTGAAAATGTGCTTATCATGTCGGGGCACCTCGACATGATACTCAAGATTGTTGGTCCTTGAAACATAAGATCCAAGATTTAATAGATAACGGTGATATCATGGTCACCAAACCAGATAAACCTCACGTACAAGACAACCCTCTTCCTCCACACAAAGAGGAAGAAGTCAACATGATTAACTGGAGCAATGGACAGAGTTCCAATCTTAACTGTGAAGCATCCCAGATCATCAAAGATAGTGTTGACAAGTGGGATTATGCAAAGTTACAGTTTGCGATGGAACGAAAGATGAAAGCTCTATGCAAGCAAATTGAGCAATTGGCAGAACTGGTGATCTATCAGCATCAAGTCACATGCCAATTAATTAGCCAGGAGCATGCTAGTCTCCTTCCCTTGGTTATGAATATTCCATCGTCACCTTCAACAAATGAAACAATGGAGGACAAAGTGACGAAGAGAGCGACTGCTAAAACCCGTCGGGATTTTGCCAATAGAAGGGAATTTACATACCTAGGCCAACTTATGGAGGAGATACTTCAGATGCTAATCAATGAAAGAAGAATCAGTTCTCTCCTACCTCCAATCAATCCCCATTCAGGACGGTTTAATCCTGATGGAGTATGTCAGTATCACTCCCATTCTCACGGTTACAGCACGAAAGAATGCTGGGCACTCCGCCACCTTATTCAGAACTTAATCGATAGCGGTGTCCTGCAACTGGCAGACAATGATATTGTGTTATTTGAGAGGGAAAATACTTGTCCTACTAAATGGAAGGGGCTGGTAGCAGTTATATCCTCTGAGGTCGATGAGATTGTTAAACCACTCACAATTCAGCTCAAAGGAATCAACAATCCTTTGAAAGTGGCTGCTCCAGAGCCCCTCATTTTTCCATTCATACCACAATATCCTATTTTCAGCACACAGAAAGTTCCTTAGAATTATGGAGAAGCTGAAGGATCCACATCTCATACAACTGCTGCAGTGTTGAAGGAGAATCCACTGTATCTTCCCCAACGGGTGATGAAGTCTGCTGTTAAATCAAAGGGGAAAATTCCCATAGAGAAGATTGAAAAATTCCTCAATGCCATGGGTCATAATGAAGCCAAGGTGATTTTAAGCTTAAGAGAAGATCCACATTAAATTTTAATATTAGACTTGGTCTTAACTTTCGAAGATCACAGGAAGATTCTACTAAAGGTTTTGGAAGAAGCCTACTTGCCGAAATTAGTGGATGTGGAAAAATTTCAACATCTGGCTGATCACATTTTCAACAATAATGTGATCTCTTTCACTGATGATGACATACCGCCTGAAGGAACCGGTCATTGTAAACCATTACATATTGCGATTTTGTTCTCCGGGTATATGTTAGCTGGAGTCTTGGTAGATGGAGGTTCGTCTTTGAATATATGTCCTTATGCTACATTGCTAAAAATGAATGTCAATCTCCAGTGAATTCGAAATAGCCATACGATCATCAAAGCTTATGATGGATCCCACCCAAATTCAGTCGGACAGATTGAGCTGCGAATTGAGATTGGTCCTCATACATTTTGTGTGTCTTTTCACGTGCTCAAAATAGATACCGGATACAACCTATGTAAGACCCCAACTTATTAATGAATAAAATCAAATTTTCTCTAATTATTATTGTGAATAATAAGGTGTTAATTTGATATAATATTTTGGTTATGGGTGAAATGTGCAAATTTTGCAAAATAAACAAGTGGTTATAAAATATTCATTTTATCGAGGAATATTCGTTTGGTAGTGGAATATTTTTTCTGTCGGGAAATATTCGTACAACGGCGCAGCTATTTGTGGGTCCCATAACGAAAAACGGTTGGATGAACATAACGACAAAAATTGAGTTTTTATAAATAACGGCGTAGTTGTTATCGTTAACACTGTTGGAGTACCCGATGGTTAAAATACAGTAATACGCGTGGTTGCACAGTAGCACACGGATTGCACAGTATTTTTAAATTATTAATTCTTACGAAGGAAGGCACTACTCAATAATTGTTACAGTAGTTACTGTTTAATATTTTATTTTATTGATTCAATAATTGTTGCATTGATATTTTATATTATTGTTATTTCAATAATTGTCACTGCACAGTATTTCCCATTATCAGATCAATAATTCATATTATTTGAATAATATTATTAGATAACATTATTGGCAATGTCTATAAAGTTCTGTCTAAGGAGAGGTTTGGTCACCTAATTGCGCGCCAGTAAGGAGAAATCCTTATTGAAAAGCCCCCTCTTTCTTGGGAACGGCCTGGTTATCATAAATGTGATTCTGTAATATTAATTGTGAATAAATAATTATTGATTCATATGATAAGAAAATATTTATTTTATATGAATATAAATGTTGGATATATTTTGTGGTTAAAAATGAAGGAGTTAATGTTGAGGTGTTTTATCAGTATTTTTGTTGGAATTGAGGTATTAAAAATCAATCATGGTTTTTGAGATATATTACGGTGGTTATAATTTTTAATCCGACCGTTGGATCTTTGTGATTTTTGGATATGTTATATATATATATAAGTTGAGTATATATCCACAAATTTGAACCGTTAAAAATGAACGTATGATTTGTTATAAATTTTAAGAGATTACTGGTTCAGAAATTGTTGAAGTTTCAGAATTTATCATTTTGGTGTAAAATTCTAGAACTGGTGGGTCCCACTTTTGGTTTGTGAAAATGTACTGAGATTTTTATTCAAATGTGGTGGGTGGAAATAGTAGCAGGTAAAGCCATCAGGTTACAGGTTAAGTCTGCTTCGGCGTGCTAATATTTTCCTATAAATAGAGGGCTAAGTTAGAATTAAAAATCACACCAGAAACAAGTTTTCTCTCTCTCTCTCTAGATTATTGAATGTATTTTGTGAGCATTTAGATACTTTGTGAGTTTCTATTCATCAGTGCAAGTTTCCTTCAGCCTTATACTGATATTCCGATCAGAAGTACTGATATTTTGAGGTAAGGGGTGTTATATTGTTCTTAAAATGATATTTTCTTCAATATCATTATACCGAAATGTTGGTATGAACTTTTTATCAAATTTAGAACTTTTTGTGTCGGGATTACTATTCACGTATACATTACTATTCACGTATACGGCACTATTCACGAATACGGCACTATTCACTAAAAAAATGAAATTTTCTTCTTTTTGTCCAAGTTGTCTATTATGGTTACTATCTTTGATTGTATCCATATTTTTATCTTTATTTTTGAATTCTGCTTCAAAATTGGTTATTATGGAGTATTATTGAACTTGGATAAACTGTAATACGAATCCCTAATATTTGTTCTTTTATCTCACTGGATTCGTTTTCTTTAAAATATTTTTCATCATCCTCAGTCCTAAATGATGATACTACTGAATATCTTTGGCCTGTAGTGCAAAGATGTATGATTACCTGATGAATATCTTTGGCCTGTAGTGGACAGATGAACAGGTGTTGAGATGAACATGACCAACTGGTGATACAAATGAATATCTTTGGCTTGTAGTGCAAAGATAAATATTTGATTCAAGATGTATATTGATTGATGTTACAGGGATAAAATATTGATGATGGACTTTTAAACCTTAGAAGATAGTAGAATTCTTTCTTTACTTGACTCTTCTAATGGATTGCTGTTTCCGCAGCAGTTGTTGATCTAAAACTTGTTGTCTATTATATTTTATCAGATTTTCCCTGTTGAAGACTAACGATAATTTGTTGTATATTATCTTAGTCATAATATTCCTTACTGGGCTAGTTGAGCTCACCCTTTTTGTTCCATTTTCTTCTTAGGAGGAGATAGTATAGCAGGAACTAGCCGAGGTATGGAGTGACGGTTTTAGAAAGTTGTTTAGCAGTCCTCACTATTTTTGTAAAATAGTGTATCAATAATTGTAATGAGGACTTCTTTTGAGTTTTTATACTCTCTATTTGTATTCAAACTCACAGTATATGTGTTGTCGTATTTTGCACGACAATTGTATTACTGAGGTTGTATTTGTTTTTGTGACATGTATTTAGCGACTCAGAATGGGTGATGTATACCTGTTTTGGAGGCGTCACAGTTGGTATCAGAGCTTAGGGATATGATCCCTGGCTGAGATGTGAGACAAGAACTAGGAGGGGAGAGACGGGGAATTCTTTCGCTAGTATGACCTGACTAAGTTTATTTGGTATTTATTTGGTCGGTCAGAGTATAGGGATAATATATGACATGACTATTAACCCTTGTTTTATGGCAGTATATTAGAATGACAGCTGAGAACGTTAATAATGGAGTGAATCAGACCGTGAAGACACCTTTGATCACCACCCAGGGGAACGTCCAATAGGAAGGCAATATTCCTCCTGTAAACAACACTACAGAACAAATGATGAATGATGGGATGTTTAGAAGGTTTTTGCAGTTCATGCAAAACCAGACGAGGGAGACTCATACACAAAATACGGGTGGAAATGCTAGCAATGCACGGCTTGTCACAGCCAAGCAGTTCAAAGAGTTGGGACCACCAGAATTTAAGGGAAAGCCGAATTCGATCATGGTGAAAACGTGGGTCAAGCAAATTACCAAGATATTCGATGTCTTGGGATGCACGGAGGAATAGAAGGTTCCATTCGCCACCTTTATGTTTCGCGGTGAGGCAGACTACTTGTGGGAGTCTGTGAAGCGTACCCAGCCTGACGCACTCAACATGTCTTGGGAAACATTTCAGAAACTGTTTAATGAGAAGTACGTTCCAGAAAGTATTCGTCATATGAAGGAGGTAGAGTTTATTAGACTGGAACAAAATAACATGATGGTGTCCCAGTACGAGGTGAAGTTTGCAGAGTTATCTAGGTTTGCACCTCATTTAGTAGAGAATGAGGAACGAAAGACGAGGATGTTCCTGAGACGTCTAAAGCCTGAGATTCGACAATATCTTATCTCTCATAAATTTTCTTTATATTCAGATGTTGTAAACTGGGCTCAATTATTAGAGCGAGATAATGAGTATGTTCAACCGAGAGACCACAACCAGGGTCATACCGGTGGCAGCGGTCATCGGAGCAATAAAAACCAGTAGGGAGAAAAATATTCGGACAAAAGCGGTAATCATTCTGGTGGTAATCGTGGCCGTGATAATAGAAGGAGCGAGTCGGGAAGAGATTTCAAAAGGAGAAGGTATAACAACGATAACGTGAAGACGTCAGCACCAACATCAACTGTTTCTAGGGGAAGAGAACGAGCACCGGTCGTATGTTACAAATGCGAGAAAGAGGGACACATCAGCCCAAACTACCCACAACAGTTCAAGGTATTTTATAACTGCGAAAAGGAAGGTCATATAGCTAAAGATTGTCTTTTTGCGAAACCAAGTTCAACGGGGATAGTGACTCCGAAGGCTGTTCTGGACAAGTTAAAGTCAGTGGTTCCTGGAAGGGCATTTGTCGTGACTACCCAAAATGCGAGGAACCCGAACGAGGTGATCACGGGTAAGCTAATCATAAACTCTTGCGAAGTTTATACCTTATTAGATACCGGTTCTACCCATTCTTTTATCTCTCCTGCTTGTGCTCAACGTTTGAACTTGACTTCGGAGAAATTAGACTTTGACTTATCTGTTGAAACTCCGTTAGGAGAAACTTTTGTTACATCTACTGTTTATAAATCTTGCTTGATTTAAGTTGGTACCATCACATTACCTGCCGATCTTATTTCGTTGAAAATTCTTACATTTGATGTGATTTTAGGGATTGATTAGTTAACCACGCATCATGCTAAAATTGATTATTTTCGTAAGGTTGTTAGTTTTCATATTCCTAACCAACCTGTTATGCGAATTCAAACAACTAAACCATTAAAGTCAATCACTGTCGTTTCAAGCCATAAAGTTATTCGTTTATTGAAAAACGAATGTCAAGCTTTCTTAGCCCATGTCACGGACTTGAACAAAAATACGTCAGATTTGAATAAAATTTTTGTTGTTAATGAATTTCCTGACGTATTTTCTGAAGAACTTCCCGGTCTACCCCCATAACGTGAAGTTGATTTCTTTATTGACCTTGAACCTGGCACAAAGCTCATTTCTAAAACCCCATATCGAATGGCTCCTATTGAACTTTAGGAGTTAAAGGTCCAACTATAGGAGTTGTTGGACATCGGTTTTATTCGTCCTAGTACATCTCCTTGGGGTGCTCCGGTGTTATTCGTAAAGAAGAAAGATGGTAGTATGCGACTTTGTATTGACTATCGAGAATTGAACCATGTCACCATCAAGAATAGGTATCCACTACCTCGCATTGGTGACATGTTCGACCAATTACAAGGAGCACAATTCTTTTCAAAGATCGATCTTCGTTTTGGATATCATCAGCTGAAGATTAAAACTGAGGATATTCCAAGGACTGCCTTCAGAACTCGGTACGGGCATTACAAATTCTTAGTCATGTCTTTTGGATTGACTAATGCTCCTGCTGCTTTCATGGATATGATGAACCGTGTATTCAAGGAATATTTGGATCAGTTCGTCGTTGTCTTTATTGATGACATCCTCATCTATTCAGCCGTGAAGATCATGAGCACCATTTGAAGTTGGTACTACAAAGGCTTCGCGATAACAAGCTATATGCCAAGCTGAAGAAATGCGAGTTCTGGCTTGAGGAAGTAGCATTCCTTGGGCGTATGGTGTCAAAACATGGAGTATCTGTCGACCCGGCGAATATTGAAGCCATACCAAGTTGGGAGCAACCAAAGTCAGTGACCGAAGTACGTAGCTTTCTGGGCTTAGCTGGTTACTATTGGAGATTCGTGGAAGGATTTTCTCGAATCGCTACTCCGTTAACTCAGCTGACTCGTAAAGAAACAAAATTCGGTTTGAGCGAGAATTGTGAGATGAGTTTTCAAGAACTCAAGAGGTGTGATAACCCAAGATTTCGAATAATCAAAAATTTGCGAATAAATTTTTTTTTATTTAATATCAATATTAATTATCAATTTTGTGACAAGTATCTGTGATACGAGTCTCGAGAAAGTCAATTTGGGTATTGACTAATAAATTAGAGTAGAGTTGTGCTTAACAGCTTTAGAAACCCTAACCCTAATTTCTGAAAAGGGATTCGATAGAAAATATAGTTAAAATAATTATATTAATGAGTACGTGTTTGTACTAAATAGAATTTTGATCAATAATAGATCGTATAAGGTTTGTAATTAATAAACCATAATAAGGGATTAGAAACCCTAATCTCAGATTTAGAAAATCGATTGTACAGTTGAAAACCCTAATTGTACGCTGGAAAACCCTAATTTTATATTCGGGAATTCTAAACCCTAAATTATGAAACCCTAATCCTAATTGGCAAGCCTAATGTGGGTATTAAACTTAAATATGATTATAAAACCCT
This sequence comes from Panax notoginseng, assembly GCA_016801055.1. Classification (NCBI taxonomy): domain Eukaryota; kingdom Viridiplantae; phylum Streptophyta; class Magnoliopsida; order Apiales; family Araliaceae; genus Panax; species Panax notoginseng. Next base: position 151,274,688 of record CM029022.1, on the reverse strand, counting down.
AATTATATTTTTGTTATCTTAATTTCTATTTTACAAATCCTAATTGTAATTCAGAAAATTATTTTTTTAATTAAAACCCTAATTCGTGGGTTGATATCCCTAATGATCATTTTGACCCTAATTGCTAAATTAAGCAATTTTAATTAGGAATATTAATCCTAATTAGCAAGATTGAATTTTATGATTAGGAAATATTATCATAATTATTGAATCCTAATTATAATTTTGGAAAATTAATTGCAAATCTAAAGGGTTTAAACCCTATACACTAGAGGATCCAAACCTAAACCCTAAGGGTTTGTGCATTTATCAAGATTGCCATTAAATTCAATTTGCTAAAGACCAAAATATCCTTTTTGGATAATTTAGTAAGCTAACTTGTAGAAATTGCCAATACTTTAGTGGGTGACCAACTCTCTTGACTTTGGGACATGAAAATCTCATCAAAACCACACATTTGTGCCAGCAACATCAGATCTAATGTATCCAAGTATATATATATATATATATATATATATATATATATATATATATATATATATATATATATATATTAAAGAGAGAAAGTGTGCCCATTTTGTTTATTTTCTCTCCAAGCTCCTACCAACTCCCTCTCATACAAAAACCTCCGAAAATCTATGGGAGATCAGTCACAATATCAGTCCTTAGAACAACCAAAAATAGATTGGAGAGCATAGATCAAGAATTGGACAATAAGAGGTATAACCCTAAATTAAATTTTTGATCTTGTATGCTAAGATAGAGTTAATGTTTATATGTTTAGATTCATGCTAGAAAATGTTTTATGATGATCTATGTTGATCTAACATAGATCTATAGCATCAAAATACTTTAACAAGGAGTTTTACAAAATCTGTCCAAGAACACAAATGTCGCCTGGCAAGTAAATGTCAGTAGCCGTAGATCCTTTTCTATTTTTAATTTTTCGTGTTTTATGTTTTGGATCTATAGTCTGACATGAGGTCTTGGATCTGGAAGTGGTATAACAGCCATTCAATGTCCAGATTGTAAGATATTGACGGTCAAAACCCGTTGACCGGGCATGACCAGTCAAAATCTGGGTAACCCATAAACTTGAAATCAGCGTCTGACAAGATTTTCCAAGCAACAGATCTGTCAGTTATGATATATGTTGTTGATGTTTTTGTGACCATGTTATAGCATGTATAATATACTATAGATCTGGGTCTTTATAACGCTTAAAAAAATTCAACAGATAGATCATGGCAGGTGGTCAAAGTAGACCATTCGCACTGTTTTTGCAATTCTGGAATTTCCAGAAGACGCATGAACAAAGTTTTTGTCAGAGTTTGATCGAGTCGTATCTTGTGGGTCTGTAGTTGATAAACTGACTTGTTGTTATATTCATGTACCTTGACACTAGTACTATAACTTTAGACCATAACATAACTGATTCGACCACCAGAGCTGGAAGAGAATTTAACTACAAAGTAGACAGTCGAAGCTGTCTGGGTTTCTGGGAAACCCAGAAAGCCCAGAAGCTTCTGACAGCTACTTTGGGGCTTCAGATCTTGCAAATTTGTTGTTGTATGATCAAGTTGTTGGTTGTGTGTTGTAGTATTACATTTTGGCTACACAATCACAGTTTAAGCTAGCCCAGAAACGTATTACACCGACAATCATGGCCGGTCAAACAAGGCAGGTTGATAGCGAAGCTGTCAGTGTTCTTGAGCTCAAGAACACCAACAGCGACGCTTTGTGTCGCTAAAGGCCTACAGCGACAGTTTTAATTATTTTAATTTCTGAATTTCCAGAAAATGAATAAAAAATAGAAATAAATTCAAAAAATTACCAAAAATGGTTTTAAAAATTATTCTAAATTATGAAAAATAATTTTTGACCAATTGGAATATTTTTCTTTAATATTTATAATTATTTAAATATTAAAAGTATTTAATTTATTTAATTAGTGTATTAAATAAATTAGAGAAAAATGATTTAATATTATGAAAAATCATTTTAAATAAGAATGATATATTTAAAAATATTTTGAGTTATAAAATGTGACTTTTAATATTTTTAGAGAATTTTCATTAATAAATTAATATTAATGATATTAGATTTATTTAATTATTAAATTAAATAAATAAGATAAAAATGATTTTAATGATTTAAAAATTATTTTAAATAAGAATAAAGTGTTAGAAAATATTTTAAATTATAAAATATAATTTTTAATATTTTTGGAGAATTCTCGTTAATAAATGATATTAGATTTATTTAATTATGATATTAAATAAATGAATTAAAAATAATTTTATTGATTTGAAAATCATTTAAAAGTGAGAAAAATGTTTTAAAAATATTTTAAGTTATAATTAATGACATTTAATATTTTGATAATAATTACATTAATATTTCAATATTAATGGTGATGATTTAAAAATGATTTTAAATACTTTAAAATTCATTTAAGAAGAATATTGATGATTTAAAAATATTTTAAGTTATTAACAATAACTTTAATATTTTGACAAATATAACATTAATATTTTTATATTATTAAATATTAATGATAATAAGATTATTTGATAATTAAATCATTTAAAAATGATTTAAGTGTTTGAAAAATTATTATAAATTATAATAATTGTTTATAAATTATTAAAAGCTTCCGGAAAATATTATAAACGATATTTAATTTATTTAAAATAATATTGAAGCTTAGAGACTAAGTTTAACGGACAATCAATGTGTTAATTATCGGATAGGGTGACCAGAACACCGAGAATGGACCGAAGTCCACCCAGGCCGAACTAGTTAGACTTATTAAGTGTTTATATAGGTTATAAACACTAATGTGGTTATATGGTAATGTGTCTAGGAGAAGTTTGACTATAAAATACAGTGTTACGTGTTATGTATGATTGTTCTAATTGTGAGACCGACATTGTTGAATATAGGTCTTACGAACGCAGTTAATTATATTGTGTAGCTGTAATCAACGCGAAAGGCAAGTTTTTTAACTCAACCTTGAGTTATATTCATTCAATTATTTTAATGGTTAATTATTGATAATTATACCATGTCCAGGAAATTTATTGTTTATTATTCGCAGTTAGTGCATGATTAAAATTCAAATTGAATTACTGATTCGGAAAATATATATTCGTAGAATTACTGTTGTTGGATATTTATATCTGTAGAAACTAATACTGACAGTACAGATAATTCCTGTTTATTGTCAAATTATATTGAGAAATGTATTAGCTAATTATTCTGGCTAGACGAACAATGTTAGAACTTGATAAATACGAGAAGAGAAATCAATTGTTATTGATAGATCGATGCCAATTGTTTTGGCTAGATCAATAAGTAGATAGAATTTGAAATCACAGTATTTCGTTGTTAAATCAAAAATCTTGATTCTGAGCCTGAGAAGAACAATCTTTTATATAAAGGGAACATTTTGGGTCGTATATTCGACCATTGCACGCTGTTAAGTATTATGCATAATATAGGGTACAAGGAGTTGGCCGGCTCTAAGTACTTGCAGAGGGGTATAATTTAATCTTTATGGTTATCTGATACTCCTGCGTATGTATCAAAGTAAATCTTTGGTAGATACCCGAGAAAAATAAGTTCTAGATCTAGTGCGATCGCTCAACATAAATCTGGAAAATATTCCACTTTGCTATTTCATAGAATTAATTCTTGATTATTCATTGAATATCGTAGAAACCCTTGAAAGCGTTATACTCTTTCATTATCAGATTATTATTACGGAGAATGTTAGAACAATTGATATTGATTTCTATACTTTTATTGTATGTTTTAACTTGCGGGGCAAACTAGTTGTTTACCATTGCTATAAATAAAATATTTCAGCTAGGAACGAAGAGGCTAGCGGGTCAAAGAAGAACAAAGGCAAAGGCAAGATGCTGGAATAGTGTTATGAACATTATTATTATGATGTTGTATTGTAAACCCTTTTTGTTTAGGTAAGGGGTATGTTTATAAATTTAAGGTTAGCAAACCTGGGACTTATGTATTAACAACTTATGTTGATGAGTTATGTATTCCTATTTGTATTTAAATGGGTAGTTAGATGTTATTATATTGTGGATCGTGAACACCAAACTCGGGGGTCAGGTAACCCGAATTTGGGGGTGTCACAGGTTGGTATCAGAGCTGTAGTGACCAAGGTGTCACCAGTTGGTAGAAGAGCTATAGGTTATAAACCTTAAGTGGGGTGGGAGAAAACCCTAAGAATATAACCATACGCGAGATAGAGAAAACTCATTTAAAGTTCTAAGTGAGGGATTGCCAGAGTGCATCAATAGTGAGATATGTAGACACATAGTGTGAGGAGTTGTATTGGTGAAGTACTAATCAAGTTATTTCAACTGATTGTAGGATGTCTGGAGAAGGTGAAAAGAGTGCGGAGATGCTAGCGGCTGTTGCACCGGTATCAGAAGCCGAGGCCAGCGCAAAGCGAATCAGTGGAGAAGGTGGGAGAAGATGAACCAATGGTTAATCTTGGGAGCGATCATGACGATTATCCCGAGATGTATCTGAGTGGAGATGAGGAGGCAGAGTCTGAGCCAACTAAGGTAGAGTTAAAGAATAAGGTTAAAGTTAGAGAACAAGATCACGAATCTGTAAAAGTCCAGGGACTCCGAAGTAAAGTGTTTCTCTTGGAGGAATTGTGGAAGACGGAGCGAGCATTACGCGAAATGACTAAAGAACAGAACGAGCTCAAGGCGCAGGTGGATAGAATGAAGGCTGAAGGTGGTGGATCATCTGAAGGAACTAGCAAGAAGGACAAGAAGAAGAGAAAGAGGGAAAAAGACAGTCCTAAATCTGAAAAATCAAACCTGAAGAAGAAGCAAGCCTGTATCAAGTGTGGAAAGACTCACGCGGGAGAATGCATGATGTGAAAGAATGTGTGCTTCAACTGCAAGCAGGAAGGACATATTTCTCTGAATTGTCCTAAGCCGAATTTGAGGAAGTGTTTTTCATGTGGGCAGACGGGTCACGAATTCAGCAAGTGTCCCATCAAGAAGAAGACTGGTGAAGGGAGTGGTCGGTAGATAACTTAGATTTATGTAATAGTATCTTTTGGGTAGAAGTTTATGATATTAAGTGTTATAATATCGAGAACAATGTTTAAGCATATGTAATATATATATATATATATATATATATATATATATATATATATATATGTTTGCATGAATGAAATCCTTATTTTCTATATGAATATAAGATTAAGATTAAATTATTTGTTCTTAAGACTCATACTTATGGTAAGTTAATGACTCATAATTATATGAAATGTTTTGAACCCCTCAGCGAATGGATGCCAAAGGTCTGACTAGGATAAGTTCATACACTCATATAATTGTGGCAAGTTCCTGAACTCATAAGTGTGGTAAGTTTGACGAACTGGTAATAACTGTGTATAAATGGAGAATTACAACTTTTTGTGTAAAGTTGTGTCGTTAATTTTGGTATGATTTAAAAAGGGATAGTAATATGTTAAGTACTATTTTTACTATGTGTTATTTGAATAAATATACAATTATATGAGAATTATGTGTTGAATTCTTATTGTGTTAAGAATTTGTGTAAAGAAAGAGAATTAATATAAGGTTTTTATTTAAATCAGATCATAACGCCTAGACGACAGAATCGAAACCAATGAGAAGAACAGTCAGTGAATAACGAAGGAGGTCAAGCTGACCCAATGCAAAACTTTACAGATATGATAGCCTAGGCTATAGAGAATAGAGCTCCAGCTGTAAGAGGAAGAGCAAGAAATCAGCCAGCTGAAAGATTGGCTAACTTCAAGGACTTTAAAGCTGTAGGACCGCTTGAGTTCAAAGGGACCACAGATCCTATTGAAGTCCAAACTTGGGTGAAGGAGATGGAGAAAGCATTCGTTATCGCCAGAGTAGCGGAGGAACAAAAGACGGCTTTTGCAACTTATCTGATGAACGGAGAAGCTAATTACTGGTGAGAGACGAACCAAGCGAGAGCTGGTACAGAAGTGGTGCTATGGAAAAGATTTAAGGAGTTGTTCTTTGAGAACTACTTCTCGCCGAGTATGCAATCCAGAATGGAAGTCAAGTTTCTAGAACTAAAGCAGGAGAATATGTCTGCTTCAGAAAACGCTGCCAAATTCAACGAGTTGGCAAGATTTGCACCTCATCAGGTGAACACAGAAGCGAGGAAGGCAAGAAGATTTGAGAACGGACTGAAGTCAGGAATATTCAACAAGGTAGCGGTATTGCAGATCAACACGTTCGCGGCCTTGATGGAGAAAGCATTAACTGCGGAAGGAGGGAGCGAGGCTGCATCTCGATTTCATCAGGCGAAGAAGAAGAAGACAAATGATGGTGGAAGAAGTGGTGTAAGTAACCCTAACAAAAGGAAATGGAGTGAGAATACCCAGTCGGGTAATAAAACAGAAGATAATAGGAAAGAAAGGGAGCCATGTGCGAATTGTGGGAAGAACCATGCTGGAGTTTGCCTGAATAAGAAAGGAGTTTGCTATAACTGCGGACAAGAGGGGCATATATCACCCAATTACCCCAGTTCGAAGAAAATTCAAGGTTGCTTTGGATGCGGATCGACTGATCATATCGTTCGAAACTGTCCGAAGAAGAATACAGAAAAGGAAAGTGTCAACAAGGGATCCAGTGGCGGAACCTTGGCGATTCAAGGACCTACACAGCCAGGAAGACCAACAGCCCGTACATTCAATATGACGGTGCAAGATGCCGTGGCTGCTCAGGAGGTCGCAACAGGTAATGATTTCGTTTAGAATTTTTATTACGCGAGTATTATGAGTCAGATATTTCTGTGAACTGTTTTCTTTTATAGATTCAAGTCACAGTTTAGAATTGGAAACACAATTTAATATTGTGTTAATAAAAATGAATTGATGATATACAACTTTAAAAGATTGTAGAGAATAAAAAAGTGGTGATTCCGAGGACAGAATCCTTTTAAGGAGGGGTGAATGTGATAACCCGAGATTTCGAATAATAAAAAATTTGTGAATAAATTTTTTTTTATTTAATATCAATATTAATTATCAATTTTGTGACAAGTATCTGTGATACGAGTCTCGAGAAAATTAATTTGGGTATTGACTAATAAATTAGAGCAGAGTTGTGCTTAACAGCTTTAGAAATCCTAACCCTAATTTCTGGAAAGGGATTCGATAGAAAATATAATTAAAATAATTATATTAATGAGTACGTGTTTGTACTAAATAGAATTTTGATCAATAATAGATCGTATAGGGTTTGTAATTAATAAACCCTAATAAGGGATTAGAAACCCTAATCTCAGATTTAGAAAATTGATTGTACAGTTGAAAATGTGACGCCCCCAAAATTAGGTATACATCACCCATCTTGGGTCGTCAGATACATAGTACAGAATACAAATACAACTTAATAATACAACTGTCGTGTACAATACGACAAAACATAAACTGTGAGTTTGAATACAAATATTATCTTCTAGAGAGTATTCATACTCAAAAGGAGTCCTCATTACATTTATTAACACACCATTACATAGAATAGTGAGGACTACTAATTAATACTATCATTCGGACCATCACTCCGTACCCCGACTTGTCCCAGCTACGTTCTCATTTCCTGAAGAGAACAGTGAAAGAAAGGGTGAGCTCAACTAGCCCAGTAAGAAATATTATGACTAAGATAATGCAGAATAAATTATCATTAGCCTTCAACAATGTTAAACTGATAAAATATAATAGACATCAAGTTTAACTGTAGCGGAACAAGCAATCCATTAAAAGAGTCAAGTAGAAAATAAACTCTACTATCTTTTATGATTTAAAAGGTTTTTCAACACTGCGATCGCTGAGACTCAGCTTAATAAAATAATCCACATCATCGAATCACCCCTGCACTACGGCCAAGGATATTCGTGTATTCATTAATGGTCATGATCATGCCAACAACTGTCCATCAATGCACTACGGGCCAATGAGGACTTTTACCACATCATTTGTAACATTACGGTCATGATTATACCGAATAATTCCTGGTCATAATCATACCAAGTCCATCTATGCACTACAGGCCACAGATGACTTTCAACATTTTATAAACATGAGGATGATGACAATGATATAAGAATTCAATAAAACAAGTTCAAGAATTAATTTATCCAGGAATTAACAACGTCCAAATTGTCAACATGATACTGCATTGTGGAGTAAAATTCAAGAATGCTTAGAAGAATATTTTCTTGAAAAAATACTGGATGAAACGCAACTATCAAGGATATTCCACAAATTTCATGGAGTATAGAAGTCAAAACTTAACCAACTGAGTACAATAAAGAATGGAATAACAAAAGAAATCACCATGCATGCGATAGACCGCACAGACAGGTTATTCCAATAGAATAATAAATAATGGAACCAGGTCCGGCGTAAACGCACAGACAGGATATTCCGACAGAATAATAAATAATGGAACCAGGTCCGGTGTAAAACACACAGACAGGATATTCCAACAGAATAGTAATAAAACGGAACCAGGTCCGGTGTAAAACACACAGACAGGATGTTCCAACAGAATAATAAACGGAACCAGGTCCGGTGTAAAACACACAGACAGGATGTTCCAACAGAATAATAGAAGAATGTCACCAAGTATAGGGTAGACCGCGTATACTGGTTATTCCAACAGAATAATAACAAATGGAATAACAGAAGTTCTCTTCATGAATATAAAAGAAATAATATTCCCTACCTTAAAAGAACTGGATATTGGAAAAGTGATGTAGCAGAATACTTTTATTCTCTCTCTCTTATTCTCTCTATACTTTCTCTCTCTATAGCTTGAATGAATTCGTGAAAAATAATGAAGCCCTAGGCCTCTATTTATAGAAAAACTGAGGGTGGCTCTTGGTCTTAACGAAGGGTCAAATGACTCTTGGTCTTAACGAAGGGTCAAATGACTCTTGGTAATATTGAAGGGACAACTACTATTGACGAAAGTAATTACTATTGACCAAGGTAAATACTATTGACGAAGGTAATTACTATTGACCAAGGTAAATACTATTGACCAAGGTAAATACTATTGACGAAGGTAATTACTATTGACCAAGGTAAATACTATTGACGACGGTAATTACTATTGACGACGGTAATTACTATTGACGAAGAGACTCTTAGATGATGACATATGGCCCCCCATAAAATAACCAAACTTACCACAACGTCTCAATTATTGATTTAATAATATAACATATTATACAGATGATACTATGACAATAATTTAAGAGATATGATGCAGCAATTACTGTAGCAATAATTGAGTATAGCTGAGTGACTTCTCACGTAAGCATCAATAATCAATACCGTGTGCTACTATGCAACCACGCGTATTACTGTACTTTTACTACCGAGTAGTTCAACAGTTTTAACGGTTTTAACGGTAACACTTCAGCTGTTATTTTTAATAAAATATTTTTGTCGTTTTCTCAATCCGACAATAATTCCGTTGTGGGGTCCACCAATGATTGTGCCGTCGTACGAATATTCCTCGACAAAAAGAATATTCTCCGACCAAACGAATATTTTATAACAACTTGCTTACTTTGCAAAATTTATAAATATTACCCACAACTATAACATTATATCAAATTAACTCCATAATATTCAAAAATGATATTTATAGAAAATTCATCTTTATTTATAAAAGTTGGGGTCTTACAACCTCCCCTTCTTATGAAATTTCGCCCTCGAAATTAGGGTACGTACCTGGTATGTCGAAGAGGTAAGGATACCTTGATTTCATTTCTGATTCTAACTTCCAAGTCATTTCCTCAACATCGTGGTTTCTCCTCAAAACTTTAACTTGAGGTATAACCTTGGAGCGTAGAATATGTTCCTTCTTATCCAAGATTTGAACAGGAACTTCTTCATACGTCAAATCCTCCGCTATTTCGTCCGGTTCTAACTCAATAATGTGGTTCGGGTCTTCCACATATTTGCGTAACATGGATATGTGGAAAACGTTATGAACACGAGACATACTTGGCGGTAAAGCGAGTCTATAAGCCACAGTTCCTACTCGATCGAGGATTAAAAATGGACCGATGAATCGAGGATTTAGCTTTCCTCTCTTTCCAAATCTCGTAACTCCTTTCCATGGAGCAACACGTAAGAACACATGATCTCCTACATCAAATTCCACGTCCTTTCGATGAAGATCAGCATAACTCTTTTGTCGATCTTGTGAGGTTTTTATACGTTGTCGGATCGTTTGAATCTTTTCTGTAGTCATACGTACCAACTCCGGTCCCAACAACGTTGCTTCGCCCACCTCATCCCAGCATACTGGAGAACGACATTTTCTTCCATACAATGCTTCGAATGGAGCCATGCCAATACTTGCTTGATAACTGTTGTTGTAGGAAAACTCCACCAATGGTAAGAACTTGTCCCAACTTCCTTGAAGTCAAAGACACAGAGTCTTAATAGATCTTCAAGAGTTTGAATAGTCCTCTCTGATTGTCCGTCCGTCTGAGGATGATATGCTGAACTAAATCGTAACTCCGTGCCCATAGCTTTTTGTAAACTAACCCAAAATCGTGAAGTGAATCTTGGGTCTCGATCAGAAATTATGGATACTGGCATACCATGCAGTCTTACAATCTCGTTTATGTACATACGAGCAAGACGTTCAAGTGTATAAGTTTCTCGTATCGGTAAGAAATGAGCAGACTTGGTCAATCTATCAACAATGACCCAAATCGCATCAATACCTTGAGAAACCCTAGGAAGACCGGTAACGAAATCCATGGTAATGTGCTCCCACTTCCATTCTGGAATTTCAAGTGGTTGCAATGGACCTTTTGGTACTTGATGCTCCGCTTTGACTCGTTGACAAGTTAGACACCTTGAGATAAACAACGCTATCTCTCTCTTCATATTGCTCCACCAAAATGTATGACGAAGATCATGATACATTTTGGTACTTCCAGGATGGATTGCAAACGGTGTGTTGTGCGCCTCCATCATGATTTCATACTTTAAATCAGGGTTGTTAGGAACACAAAGTCTGGAGTTGACTCGAAGTATTCCTTCTTCATCGATTCTTGCTTCCGGTATAGCACCTTCTTGCACTTTCTTCTTCATACGCATCAGCTGCAGGTCTGTAGCTTGAGCAGCTTTAACTTTATCGATTAAAGTCGGTTCTACTCGTATATTCGCCATCATCACATGGGTCCCTGGAGTCTTTAACTCTATCTCCATCCTTTGCAAATCACACAAAATGGGCCTTTGTATTGACAATATCGCACTTGTACCCGCATATGATCTTCTACTCAATGCGTCAGCTACCACGTTCGCTTTTCCAGGATGGTATTGAATGGTATGATCATAATCTTTCAACAGTTCAAGCCAACGTCGTTGTCGCATGTTGAGTTCCTTTTGAGTGAAGAAATATTTGAGGCTTTTATGATCCGTAAAGATCTCCACTTTCTCCCCATACAAGTAATGCCTCCAAATTTTAAGTGCAAAGACAACAGCTGCCAACTCTAGATCATGAGTAGGATAATTCCTCTCATATTCCTTGAGTTGTCTTGATGCATAGGCTATAACTTTTCCATGTTGCATGAGAACGCATCCCAACCCTTTGCTCGAAGCATCACTGTAGATGACAAATCCTTCCGAGCCAGATGGTATTGTTAGAACAGGTGCTGAAATGAGTCTCCTCTTGAGTTCTTGAAAACTCTGCTCACATTCTTCGCTCCAACCAAACTTTGTATCTTTCCGAGTCAGCTGAGTTAATGGAGTAGCGATTCGAGAAAATCCTTCCACGAATCTCCGATAATAACCAGCTAAACCAAGAAAGCTACGTACCTCGGTCACTGATTTAGGTTGCTCCCAGCTTTGAATAGCTTCAATCTTTGCCGGGTCAACCGATATTCCGCGACTTGATACTACGTGCCCAAGGAATGCTACCTCTTCCAGCCAGAACTCGCATTTCTTCAACTTGGCATAAAGCTTGTATTCACGAAGCTTTTGGAGTACCAGCCTCAAGTGTTGCTCATGATCTTCACGGCTTTTGGAATAAATAAGGATGTCATCAATAAAGACGACCACAAAATGATCCAAATATTCTTTGAATACCGGTTCATCATATCCATGAAGGCAGCAGGAGCATTAGTCAATCCAAAGGACATGACTAGGAATTCATAATGCCCGTACCGAGTTCTAAAAGCCGTCTTTGGAATATCCTCAGTTCTAACCTTCAGCTGATGATATCCAGAACGAAGATCGATCTTTGAAAAGAATTGTGCTCCTTGCAACTGGTCAAACAGGTCATCAATACGTGGCAATGGGTACCTGTTTTTGATGGTGACATGATTCAACTCCCGATAATCAATACAAAGTCGCATACTTCCATCTTTCTTCTTCACGAATAGAACAGGAGCTCCCCAAGGAGAAGTACTAGGACGAATAAAGCCAATGTCTAACAATTCCTGCAGTTGGATCTTTAACTCCTGAAGTTCAATAGGAGCCATTCGATATGGGGCTTTGGAAATGGGTTTTGTACCGGGTTCAAGATCGATACAAAATTCAATTTCACGCTCTGGGGGTAGGCCAGGAAGTTCTTCAGGGAATACGTCAGGGAATTTATTAACAATAGAAATATCATTCAAAACTGACGTATTTTTGTTTAGATCTGTGACATGAGCTAAGAAAGCTTGACATCCGTTTTTCAATAAACGAATAGCTTTATGACTTGAGATGACAGCGATTGATTTTAATGGTTTGGTTGCTTGAATTCGCATAATAGGTCGATTAGGAATATGAAAGCTAACAACCTTACGAAAACAATCAATTTTTGCATAATGAGTAGTTAACCAATCAATCCCTAGAATCACGTCAAATGCAAGTATTTTTAATGAAATCAGATCGATAGGTAATGTGTGGGTACCAACTTGAACCAAACAAGACTTATAAACAGTGGAGGTAATGAAGGTTTCTCCCAACGAAGTTTCTACAGATAAGTCAAAGTCTAATTTCTCCGGAATCAAATTTAATCGATGAGCGCAAGTAGGAGAAATAAAAGAATGGGTTGAACCGGTATCAAATAAAGTATAAACTTCTTTAGAGTTTATAATAAGCTTACCCGTGATGACCTCATTCGGGTTCTTTGCTCTCTGGGAGTTCACAACAAACGCTCTCCCTTGCACCACCGGTTTTGACTTTTCTGGGACGGCTTTTGGTGCCTCCATCCTAGCTGAATTTGTCTTCGGTAAACGACAAAATCGGGCTAAATGACCTTCTCTTCCACAATTATAACATGCTTTGGACGGCATCGCGCAGTTTGGACTGATGTGCCCCTCCCCTCCGCATTTGAAACATATGATAGGTGGTCGTTCTCCTTCCTTAACGACAGGTGCTGGTGCTGACGTCTTTCCATCATTGTTGAATCTCCTCTTCTTGAAATGTCCATTCTTATTGTTTTGGCCCTGATTACCACCGAAGTGGTTACCATTTCTGGCCTGTTGATTCCCTCCACGCTTGTTGTCACCGCTTCGATGACTGCTCTCACTGGTATTATCATTTTGTCGGCTGCTCTCTTTTGGTTGCGTTGTCTCGTTATCGCGCTCCACCAACTGAGCCCTATTTACAACATCTGAATACAAACATAGTTTATGAGAAACAAGATGTTGACGTATCTCCGGCTTCAAACCTCTTAAAAACATCCGCGTCATTCTTTCTTCATTATCCACCAGGTGGGACGCAAACCGGGATAACTCCGCAAATTTTGCCTCGTACTGCGACACGGTCATATTATTCTGCTCCAATTTGATGAACTCCACCTCCTTCATGTGACGAATACTCTCGGGAAAGTATTTGTCGTTAAACAGATCTTGAAACTTCTCCCAAGACATCTTCAGTGCGGCAGGTTGAGTACGCTTTATCGATTCCCACCAGTAATCTGCCTCTCCTCGCAACATAAAGGCGGCAAAGGGAACCTTTTGCTCCTCGGAGCAACCCAAGACATCAAATATCTTGGTGATCTGCTTTATCCATGTTTCAGCTACAAGTGGTTTGGGTTCTCCCTTAAACTCCGGTGGTCCCAGCTCCTTAAACTGTTTAGCGGTGACCGCCAGAGAGTTTCCAGTATTTCCACCTACGTTGTGGACAGGAGCCGCTTTCACCTGTTGTTGCATGAATTGCATAAAGCCTCTGAACATTTGATCATTCATCATTTGGTCAGTGTTGTTGTTTGCATGAGGATTGACACCTTCCTGATGCACATTATCCTGATTATTGATATGTGGTGAATCAACAGTCGTCTGTGCTCCATTGCTATTCTCAACGTTCTCAGATGCCATTTTCAGATACTGCCACAAAATAAAAATTAATTGATATATCATATATTATCCTTATATTATGACCGACCAATTAAATACCATGCAAATAAACTTAGGTATGTCATACTAGCGAAGGAATTCCCCGTCTCTCCCCTCCTAGTTCTATTCTCACATCTTAGCCAGGGATCATATCCCTAAGCTCTGATACCAACTGTGACGCCCCCAAAATTAGGTATACATCACCCATCTTGGGTCGTCAGATACATAGTACAGAATACAAATACAACTTAATAATACAACTGTCGTGTACAATACGACAAAACATAAACTGTGAGTTTGAATACAAATATTATCTTCTAGAGAGTATTCATACTCAAAAGGAGTCCTCATTACATTTATTAACACACCATTACATAGAATAGTGAGGACTACTAATTAATACTATCATTCGGACCATCACTCCGTACCCCGACTTGTCCCAGCTACGTTCTCATTTCCTGAAGAGAACAGTGAAAGAAAGGGTGAGCTCAACTAGCCCAGTAAGAAATATTATAACTAAGATAATGCAGAATAAATTATCATTAGCCTTCAACAATGTTAAACTGATAAAATATAATAGACATCAAGTTTAACTGTAGCGGAACAAGCAATCCATTAAAAGAGTCAAGTAGAAAATAAACTCTACTATCTTTTATGATTTAAAAGGTTTTTCAACACTGCGATCGCTGAGACTCAGCTTAATAAAATAATCCACATCATCGAATCACCCCTGCACTACGGCCAAGGATATTCGTGTATTCATTAATGGTCATGATCATGCCAACAACTGTCCATCAATGCACTACGGGCCAATGAGGACTTTTACCACATCATTTGTAACATTACGGTCATGATTATACCGAATAATTCCTGGTCATAATCATACCAAGTCCATCTATGCACTACAGGCCACAGATGACTTTCAACATTTTATAAACATGAGGATGATGACAATGATATAAGAATTCAATAAAACAAGTTCAAGAATTAATTTATCCAGGAATTAACAACGTCCAAATTGTCAACATGATACTGCATTGTGGAGTAAAATTCAAGAATGCTTAGAAGAATATTTTCTTGAAAAAATACTGGATGAAACGCAACTATCAAGGATATTCCACAAATTTCATGGAGTATAGAAGTCAAAACTTAACCAACTGAGTACAATAAAGAATGGAATAACAAAAGAAATCACCATGCATGCGATAGACCGCACAGACAGGTTATTCCAATAGAATAATAAATAATGGAACCAGGTCCGGCGTAAACGCACAGACAGGATATTCCGACAGAATAATAAATAATGGAACCAGGTCCGGTGTAAAACACACAGACAGGATATTCCAACAGAATAGTAATAAAACGGAACCAGGTCCGGTGTAAAACACACAGACAGGATGTTCCAACAGAATAATAAACGGAACCAGGTCCGGTGTAAAACACACAGACAGGATGTTCCAACAGAATAATAGAAGAATGTCACCAAGTATAGGGTAGACCGCGTATACTGGTTATTCCAACAGAATAATAACAAATGGAATAACAGAAGTTCTCTTCATGAATATAAAAGAAATAATATTCCTACCTTAAAAGAACTGGATATTGGAAAGTGATGTAGCAGAATACTTTTATTCTCTCTCTCTTATTCTCTCTATACTTTCTCTCTCTATAGCTTGAATGAATTCGTGAAAAATAATGAAGCCCTAGGCCTCTATTTATAGAAAAACTGAGGGTGGCTCTTGGTCTTAAAAGGGTCAAATGACTCTTGGTCTTAACGAAGGGTCAAATGACTCTTGGTAATATTGAAGGGACAACTACTATTGACGAAAGTAATTACTATTGACCAAGGTAAATACTATTGACGAAGGTAATTACTATTGACCAAGGTAAATACTATTGACCAAGGTAAATACTATTGACGAAGGTAATTACTATTGACCAAGGTAAATACTATTGACGACGGTAATTACTATTGACGACGGTAATTACTATTGACGAAGAGACTCTTAGATGATGACATATGGCCCCCCATAAAATAATCAAACTTACCACAACGTCTCAATTATTGATTTAATAATATAACATATTATACAGATGATACTATGACAATAATTTAAGAGATATGATGCAGCAATTACTGTAGCAATAATTGAGTATAGCTGAGTGACTTCTCACGTAAGCATCAATAATCAATACCGTGTGCTACTATGCAACCACGCGTATTACTGTACTTTTACTACCGAGTAGTTCAACAGTTTTAACGGTTTTAACGGTAACACTTCAGCCGTTATTTTTAATAAAATATTTTTGTCGTTTTCTCAATCCGACAATAATTCCGTTGTGGGGTCCACCAATGATTGTGCCGTCGTACGAATATTCCTCGACAAAAAGAATATTCTCCGACCAAACGAATATTTTATAACAACTTGCTTACTTTGCAAAATTTATAAATATTACCCACAACTATAACATTATATCAAATTAACTCCATAATATTCAAAAATGATATTTATAGAAAATTCATCTTTATTTATAAAAGTTGGGGTCTTACAGAAAACCCTAATTGTACGTTGGGAAACCCTAATTTTATATTCGAGAATTCTAAACCCTAAATTAGGAAACCCTAATCCTAATTGGCAAGCCTAATGTGGGTATTAAACTTAAATATGATTAGAAAACCCTAATTATATTTTTGTTATCTTAATTTCTATTTTACAAATCCTAATTGTAATTTAGAAAATTATTTTTCTAATTAAAACCCTAATTCGTGGGTTGTAATCCCTAATGATCATTTTGACCCTAATTGCTAAATTAAGCAATTTTAATTAGGAATATTAATCCTAATTAGCAAGATTGAATTTTATGATTAGGAAATATTATCATAATTATTGAATCCTAATTATAATTTTGGAAAATTAATTTTCTATTTTGAAAACTGAAATTCAAAAATTTTAGAAATTAATTGCAAATCTAAAGGGTTTAAACCCTATACACTAGAGGGTCCAAACCCTAAACCCTAAGGGTTTGTGTATTTATCAAGATTGCCATTAAATTCAATTTGCTAAAGACCAAAATTCCCTTTTTGGATAATTTAGTAAGCTAACTTGTAGAAATTGCCAATACTTTAGTGGGTGACCAACTCTCTTGACTTTGGGACATGAAAATCTCATCAAAACCACACATTTGTGCCAGCAACATCAGATCTAATGTATCCAAGTAATATATATATATATATATTTATATATATATATATATATATATATATATAATATTTATATATAGATTAAAGAGAGAAAGTGTACCCATTTTGTTTATTTTCTCTCCAAGCTCCTACCAACTCCCTCTCATGCAAAAACCTCCGAAAATCTATGGGAGATCAGTCACAATATCAGTCCTTAGAACAACCAAAAACAGATTGGAGAGCATAGATCAAGAATTGGACAATAAGAGGTATAACCCTAAATTAAATTTTTGATCTTGTATGCTAAGATAGAGTTAATGTTTATGTGTTTAGATTCATGCTAGAAAATGTTTTATGATGGTCTATGTTGATCTAACATAGATCGATAGCATCAAAATGCTTTAACAAGGAGTTTTACAAAATCTGTCCAAGAACACAAATGTCGCCTGACAAGTAAATGTCAGTAGCCGTAGATCCTTTTCTGTTTTTGATTTTTCATGTTTTATGTTTTGGAACTATAGTCTGACATGAGGTCTTGGATCTAAAAGTGGTATAACAGCCATTCAATGTCCAGATTGTAAGATATTGACGGTCAAAACCAGTTGACCGGGCATGACCAGTCAAAATCTAGGTAACCAAGAAACTTGAAATCAGCGCATGACAAGATTTTCCAAGCAACAGATCTGTCAGTTATGATATATGTTGTTGATGTTGTTGTGACCATGTTATAGCCTGTATAATATACTATAGTTCTGGGTCTTTATAACGCTTAAAAAAAATCAACAGATAGATCATGGCAGGTGGTCAAAGTAGACCATTCGCACTGTTTTTGCAAATCTGGAATTTCCAGAAGACGCATGAACAAAGTTTTTGTCAGAGTTTGACCGAGTCGTATCTTGTGGGTCTACTGTTGATAAACTGACTTGTTGTTATATTCATGTACCTTGACACTAGTACTATAACTTTAGACCATAACATAACTGATTCGACCACCGGAGCTGGAAGAGAATTTAACCACAAAGTAGACAGTCGAAGCTGTCTGGGTTTTGGGAAACCCAGAAATCCCAAAAGCTTCTGACAGCTACTTTGGGGCTTCAGATCTTGCAAATTTGTTGTTGTATGATCAAGTTATTGGTTATGTGTTGTAGTATTACATTTTGGCTACACAATCACAGTTTAAGCTAGCCCAGAAACATATTACACCGAGAATCATGGCCGGTCAAATAAGGCAGGTTGATAGCGAAGCTGTCAGTGTTCTTGAGCTCAAGAACACCAACAGCGACGCTTTGTGTCGCTAAAGGCCTACACCGACGGTTTTAATTATTTTAATTTCTGAATTTTTGGAAAATGAATAAAAAATAAAAATAAATTCTAAAAATTACCAAAAATGGTTTTAAAAATTATTTTAAATTATGAAATATAATTTTTGACCAATTGGAATATTTTCTTTAATATTTATAATTATTTAAATATTAAAAGTATTTAATTTATTTAATTAGTGTATTAAATAAATTAGAGAAAAATGATTTAATATTATGAAAAATCATTTTAAATAAGAATAATGTATTTAAAAATATTTTGAGTTATAAAATGTGACTTTTAATATTTTTAGAGAATTTTCATTAATAAATTAATATTGATGATATTAGATTTATTTAATTATTAAATTAAATAAATAAGATAAAAATGATTTTAATGATTTAAAAATTATTTTAAATAAGAATAAAGTGTTAAAAAATATTTTAAATTATAAAATATAATTTTTAATATTTTTGGAGAATTCTCATTAATAAATGATATTAGATTTATTTAATTATGATATTAAATAAATGAATTAAAAATATTTTTATTGATTTGAAAATCATTTAAAAGTGAGAAAAATATTTTAAAAATATTTTAAGTTATAATTAATGACTTTTAATATTTTGATATTAATTACATTAATATTTAAATATTAATGGTGATGATTTAAAAATGATTTTAAATACTTTAAAATTTATTTAAGAAGAATATTGATAATTTAAAAATATTTTAAGTTATTAACAATAACTTTAATATTTTGACAAATATAACATTAATATTTTTATATTATTAAATATTAATGATAATAAGATTATTTGATAATTAAATCATTTAAAAATGATTTAAGTGTTTGAAAAATTATTATAAATTATAATAATTGTTTATAAATTATTAAAAGCTTTCGGAAAATATTATAAACGATATTTGATATATTTAAAATAATATTGAATCTTAGAGACTAAGTTTAATTGACAATCAATGTGTTAATTGTCGGATAGGGTGACCAAAACACCGAGAATGGACTGTAGTCCACCTAGGCCGAACTAGTTAGACTTATTAAGTGTTTATATAGGTTATAAACACTAATGTGGATATGTGGTAATGTGTCTAGGAGAAGTTTGACTGTAAAATACAGTGTTACGTGTTATGTATGCTTGTTCTAATTGTGAGACCGATATTGTTGAATATAGGTCTTACGAACGCAGTTAATTATATTGTGTAGCTGTAATTGTGACAACCCCAAAATAGGTCCATTCAATCCAACCTATTCTGAGTCGCCAAATACATGGTACAGAAAATAACTACAACTTTATTACAACAATTGTCGTGCAAAATACAACAACACATATGCTGTGAGTTTGGATACAAATATATACCAAATGTGACTCATGTTCTAATCGTGGGACATCACCTCACAATGACACCTTACATAAAGGTATAGTCAAAAACTGTTTTGGAAATTAGAATCTTTGGGAAGTGCTTAAGGAAACCTTCGTACATGGGAGGCCATGCTTCTAGGTTGTGATAGATATCATATGGCCACAGAATTATCCTTGGTTTACCCAATAGACCCCAAAGAAAAACGAGAAGATTACTATCATATTCTTCCCAATGGTGAGTCTTCTCTTGACTTATCATTATTTCCACTGTCTCTAATTGAGAATTATACTTCAAACAAACACCAAGATTATATAGGTAGTGCTCGTATATATACTCAGCAAGTGGATGAGCACAACTCTGTCTTATGATGACACGAGGTTGTATGTTATTCGACATCTTGTATGACAGTGGCAAAACACCCTTCCAACGTTAGGTTCGCCTCACCCTATTTTCTTCACCAAATATAACTACTAAATGATGACCACCGTTCTATTCCCTTGTTACCCCGGCTCGACCCAGCTACACTCTTATTACCTGAAAGGAAATGTGAAGTAAAAGGGTGAGCACAACTAGCTCAGTAAAGAATATCATGACTAAAGATAATTCAATTATCAATAGCCTTCATCAACAATAAATCAGAGATTTAGAACATATGGTAAATGATAAAAATTTCAACCATAGTTGCAGCGGAACGAGCAATCCATTAGAAGAGTCAAATAGACTATAAAGTCTATTATCTTCTCCATGTTAAAAATCCACCAACAATATTTTATCCATGTAACATCACTCAACAGTTCCTTTCCACAATCATATGAATAACTCATAATCATAATTGTGACTATAAATTTTTCTTCGCACCCAGGACGAAAATATTTTCATCACCTGTCTTTACCTGAAACATCAAAGATCATGGTTATACCAAATCACAATTCCTGTTTATAATCATACTAACAAATCCATCTTTGCACTACGGGCCAAAGATATTCATCAACAAACCATCTTTGCACTACGGGCCAAAGATATTCAACAACAGTTCATCTTTGCACTACAGGCCAAAGATATTCAACAACAGTTCATCTTTGCACTACAGGCCAAAGATATTCATCAACAATTCATATTTGCACTACAGGCCAAATATATTCATCAACAGTTCATATTTGCACTACAGGCCAAATATATTAATATCTCAAAGAAATATATAATCATTTCAGAATTTATATAAACTTATATAACAATAATTATAACCATGTTAATCAATTCACCTTTGCACTTAAGCTAAAGATATTCACTTATAAATTCAATGGTCATGATCATACCAGTCAACAATTCAACTTTGCACTACTGGCCAAAGAGAACCCATAGTCATGATCATACCAATAATTTACCCATCTTTACACTCAAGCGAAAGAGAATTTCAACATCAAGGTTATAAAAATGTTATATATGATGATAAAAATAATATGATCAACATATAGTTTTAATCTCAAGAGTAATATTCGTAACTCATGAATAGTAACCCCGACACAAAAGATAGAAATTCTACAATAAAATTCATACCAATATTTCAGTATAATGATATTGAAAGAATAACATTACTTAAATTTATAAACAATTTATTTTAATTGTTTACACTTTACTAATTAATGCATTTAATCATCATAAAATGCCAACTCTTACAATTTCATCATCAATAACCAAAACCCTCATCAAAAATCTACATATACCTCATATAGGATTCTCAAGCCATAAAATCCTATTTTCCAATTTTCTTTCTTCACAAAACATATTTAATTCATTTACTCATAACTAGACCATTTTTATGAAAAATACCAAATCAGTTCCAAAAATATTTCTTTTCTGGGATTTAGCATAATATAGTCCCATAGTGAACATATATTTTTCTCAGAATTTTTAAAAGTCATTTACTATTTTTCATATGGCCAAAATAGTCGAATATTTAGACATTTATTAAAAATTGTACTTTTGTCTAAAAATTCTGAAATTTACAGAGTATACTTCTATCATATACATGTACTCCCAATAAAAATTTCATCAATTTTGGAGTTAACCACAAGGAATTATAAGCGGTTACTTTTAAAATAGTTTTTTCTCATAAAATTCATAACTCTCAATCTATACATCCAAAAATCACTATTTTTGGGCACAATCAATAAAACTCATCAAAATATCATTTCAAATTTTTCCAGAATTTTTGAAGGTCAGAAAAATTACGAAACTGGAAAATATAACAACCTTTAAAATCCCTTACTATCCCTTACTATCCCTTACCTCAAAAGAGCAGTACTTCTGGCTGGATATCGGATATGATGTTGAAGGAAACTTGCACTGAATAGCAACTCTCAAAGTATCTAAATACTCACAAAATATGCTTCATAATATAGAGAGAGAAAGAGAGAAAACTTATGTTTCTGGTGTGATTTTCAATTCTAACTTAGCCCTCTATTTATAGGAAAATTTTGGTAGGTTTGACCTGCAACCTGATGGCTTTACCTACTACTATTCCCACCCACCACATTTGAAATATAATTCAGCACATTTCTTCACCAACCACAAGTGGGGCCCACCAATTCTAGAATTTTCCACCAAATGATAAACTCCGAAAATTCAACAATTTCTGAACCAGTCATCTCGTAAAATTCATAATAAATCATACGTTCATTTTTAACGGTTCAAAATTTGTGGACATATACTCAACTTATATATGTATAACATATCCAAAAATTACCACGATCCAACGGTCGATTTAAAATTATAACCCCCGCAAAATATCTCAAAAACCCTGATTTTTAATACCTCCATTCCGACAAAAATACTGATAAAAACCTCAACATTAACTCCTTCATTTTTAACCACAAAAATATATCCCTCATTTATATCCACATAAAATAAATATTTTCTTATCATATGAATCAATAATTAATTATTCACAAATAATATTACAGAATCACATTTATGACAACCAGGCCGTTCCCAGGAAAGAGGGGGCTTTCCAATAAGAATTTCTCCTTACTGGCGCGCAATTAGATGACCAAACCTCTCCTTAGACAGAACTTTCTAGACATTGACAATAATGTTATCTAATAATATTATTCAAATAATATGAATTATTGATCTGATAAAAGAAAATACTGTGCATCAACAATTATTGAACAACAATAATATAAAATTTCAACGTAGCAATTATTGAATCAATAAAATAAAATATTGAACAGTAATTACTGTAACAATTATTGAGTAGTGTCTTCTTATGTAAGAATCAATAATTTCAAAAATACTGTGCAATACCGTGTGCTACTGTGCAATAACGCGTATTACTGTATTTTAACCACCGGGTATTTTAACAGTATTAACGATAACAACTACGCCGTTATTTGTAAAAACTCAAATTTGTCGTTTTTCTTCACCCGACAGTTATTCGTTATGGGGCCCACAAATAGCTGCGCCGTCGTACGAATATTCTCCGACAGAAAGAATATTCCACGACCAAACGAATATTCCCCGACAACAATGATTATTTTATAACCACTTGCTTATTTTGAAAAAAAATTCATATTTCACCCATAACTTTAAACTGTTATCAATTTAACCATTTACTGAATAGTAATTATAAGAAAAATTGAATACTTTTATTTCATAAAATTCGGGGTCTTACAGTAATCAACGCGAAAGGCAAGTTTTCTAACTCAACCTTGAGTTATATTCATTCAATTATTTTAATGGTTAATTATTGATAATTATACCATGTCCAGAAAATTTATTGTTGATTATTCGCAGTTAGTGCATGATTAAAATTCAAATTGAATTACTGATTCAGAAAATATATATTCGTAGAATTACTGTTGTTGGATATTTATATCTGTAGAAACTAATATTGATAGTACAGATAATTCCTGTTTATTGTCAAATTATATTGAGAAATGTCTTAGCTAATTATTCTGGCTAGACAAAAATTTGTTAGAACTTGATAAATACGAGAAGAGAAATCAATTGTTATTGATAGATCGATGCCAATTGTTTTGGCTAGATCAATAAGTAGATAGAATTTGAAATCATAGTATTTCGTTGTTAAATCAAAAATCTTGATTCTGAGACTGAGAAGAACAACCTTTTATATAAAGCGAACATTTTGGGTTGTATATTCGACCATTGCGCGTTGTTAAGTATTATGCATAATATAGGGTACAAGGAGTTGGCCGACTCTAAGTACTTACATAGGGGTATGATTTAATCTTTATGGTTATATGATACTCCTGCGTATGTATCAAAGTAAATCTTTGGTAGATACCCGAGAAAAATAAGTTCTAGATCTAGTGTGATCGTTCAGCATAAATCTGGAAAATATTCCACTTTGCTATTTCGTAGAATTAATTCTTGATTATTCATTGAATATCGTAGAAACCCTTGAAAGCGTTATACTCTTTCATTATCAGATTATTGTTACGGAGAATGTTAGAATAATTGATATTGATTTATATACTTTTATTGTATGTTTTAACTTGCGAAGCAAACTAGTTGCTCACCCTTGCTATAAATAAAACATTTCAGCTAGGAACGAAGAGGCCAGCGGGTCAAAGAAGAACAAAGGTAAAGGCAAGATGCTGGAATAGTGTTATGAACATTATTATTATGATGTTGTATTATAAACCATTTTTGTTTAGGTAAGGGGTATGTTTATAAATTTAAGGTTAGCAAACCTGGGACTTATGTATTAACAACTTATGTTGATGAGTTATGTATTCCTATTTATATTTAAATGGGTAGTTAGATGTTATTATATTGTGGATCGTGAACACCAAACTCGGGGGTCAGGTAACCCGAATTTGGGGGTGTCACAAGAGGATACTCATTTTGGCACCTGTTCTGACAATACCATCTGGTTCGGATGGATTTGTTATCTACAGCGATGCTTCATGCAAAGCGTTAGGATGTGTTCTCATGCAACATGGGAAAGTCATAGCCTATGCCTCGCGACAACTCAAAGAATATGAGAGAAATTATCCTACTCATAATTTGGAGTTGACAGCAGTCGTTTTCGCGTTGAAGATCCGGAGACACTACCTGTATGGGGAGAAAGTGGAGATCTATACAGATCATAAAAGCCTTAAATATTTTTTCACCCAAAAGGAACTCAACATGCGGCAACGACGTTGGCTCGAGCTGCTGAAAGATTACGATCATACCATCCAATATCATCCTAGAAAAGCAAACGTAGTAGATGACGCATTGAGTAGAAGATCATATGCGGGTACGAGTACAATGATGTTAACACAAAAGCCTATTTTGTATGACTTGCAAAGGATGGAGATAGAGATGAAGGCTCCAAGTACCCACGTGATGATATCAAACATACGAGTAGAACCGACTTTAATCGATAAAGTTAAAGCTACTCAAGCTACGGACATGGAGATGATGCGTATGAAGAAGAAAGTGCAAGAAGGTGCAATTCTAGAAGCAAGAATCGATGAAGAAGGAATACTTCGAGTCAAATCCAGACTTTGTGTTCCTAACGATTTTGACTTGAAGCATAGAATCATGATGGAGGCACGCAACACACTGTTTGTAATCCATCCTGGGAAGTACCAAAATGTATCACGATCTTGGACATACATTTTGGTGGAGCAATATGAAAAGAGAGATCGCGGAGTTTAACTTGAGGTGTTTAACTTGTCAACGTATAAAGGCGGAGTATCAAGTACCAAAGGGTCCGTTGCAACCACTTGAGATTTTGAAGTGGAAGTGGGAACACATTACCATGGATTTCGTTACGGGTCTTCCCAAGGTTTCTCAAGGCATAGATGCGATTTGGGTTATTGTTGATAGATTAACCAAGTCTGCCCATTTCTTACCTATACGTGAGACTTATTCCCTTGAACGTCTTGCTAGTATGTACGTAAATAAGATTGTAAGATTACATGGAATGCCAGTATCCATAGTTTCGGATTGTGACCCAAGATTCACTTCACGATTTTGGGTTAGCTTGCAGAAAGCTGTGGGCATGGATTTACGATTCAGTTCGGCATACCATCCTCAAACGGACGGACAATCAGAGAGGACTATTCAAACTCTTGAAGATCTATTAAGACCCCATGTCCTAAATTTCAAAAGGAGTTGGGATAAGTACCTACCATTGCTGGAATTCTCCTACAACAACAGTTATCAGGCAAGTATAGGTGTGGCTCCAATCGAGGCATTGTATAAAAGAAAATATCATTCTCCAGCATGCTGGGACGAGGTGGGTGAAGCAACATTGTTGGGACCAGAGTTGGTACGAATGACTACATAGAAGATCCAAACGATTCGATAATGTATACAAACGGCACAGGATCGACAAAAGAGTTATGCGGATCTTCATCAGAAGGATGTGGAATTTAATATTGGGGATCATGTATTGTTACGTGTTGCACCATGGAAGGGAGTTACAAGATTTAGAAAGAGAGGAAAGCTCAATCCACGATTTGTTGGTCCATTTAAAATTCTTGACCGAATAGGAAATGTGACCTATAGACTCGCATTACCTCCAAGTATGTCTCATTAGTATGTCTCGTGTTCATAATATTTTTCTCATATCTATGCTTCGTAAATATGTTAAAGACCCGAACCACATTATTGAGTTAGAACCAGACGAGATAGCCGAAGATTTAACGTACGAGGAGGTACCTGTTAAGATCTTGGATAGGAAAGAGCATGTCTTACGCACGAAGGTTATACCACAAGTTAAGATTTTGTGGAGAAACCATGCTATTGAAGAAATGACCTGGGAGTTAGAATCAGAAATGAAAGCGAGGTATCCCCACCTTTTCGAAACACCAGGTACGTACGTCAATTTCGAGGATGAAATTTCATAAGGAGAGGAGGTTTTAAGACCCCAACTTATTAATAAATAAAATCAAATTTTCTCTAATTATTATTGTGAATAATAAGGTGTTAATTTGATATAATATTTTGGTTATGGGTAAAATGTGCAAATTTTGCAAAATAAACAAGTGGTTATAAAATATTCATTTTGTCGGGGAATATTCGTTTGGTCGTGGAATATTCTTTCTGTCAGGAAATATTCGTATGACGGCGCATCTATTTGTGGGCCCCATAACGGAAAACGGTTGGATGAAGATAACGACAAAAATTGAGTTTTTATAAATAACGGCGTAGTTGTTACCATTAACATTGTTGGAATACCTGGTGGTTAAAATACAGTAATACGCGTGGTTGCACAGTAGCACACGAATTGCACAGTATTTTTGAATTATTAATTCTTACGAAGGAAGGCACTACTCAATAATTGTTACAGTAGTTACTGTTCAATATTTTATTTTATTGATTCAATAATTGCTGTATTGATATTTTTATATTATTGTTGTTTTAATAATTGTCACTGCATAGTATTTTCTATTATCAGATCAATAATTTATATTATTTGAATAATATTATTAGATAGTATTATTTGCAATGACTAGAAAGTTCTGTCTAAGGAGAGGTTTGATCACCTAATTGCGCGCCAGTAAGGAGAAATTCTTATTGGAAAGCCCCCTCTTTCCTGAGAACGGCCTGGTTGTCATAAATGTGATTCTGTAATATTAATTGTGAATAATTAATTATTGATTCATATGATAAGGAAATATTTATTTTATATGAATATAAATGTTGGATATATTTTGTGGTTAAAAATGAAGGAGTTAATGTTGATGTGTTTTATCAGTATTTTTGTTGGAATTGAGGTATTAAAAATCAATCAGGATTTTTGAGATATATTGCGGGGGTTATAATTTTTAATCCGACCGTTGGATCATTGTGATTTTTGGATGTTATACATATATAAGTTGAGTATATATCCACAAATTTTGAACCGTTAAAAATGAACGTATGATTTGTTATGAATTTTAAGAGATGACTGGTTCAGAAATTGTTGAAGTTTTAGAATTTATCATTTTGGTGAAAAATTCTAGAATTGGTGGGCCCCACTTTTGGTTGGTGAAAATGTGCTGAGATTTTTATTCAAATATAGTGGGTGGGAATAGTAGCAGGTAAAGCCATCAGGTTGCAGGTTAAGTCTGCTTCGGCGTGCTAATATTTTCCTATAAATAGAGGGCTAAGTTAGAATTAAAAATCACACCAGAAACAAGTTTTCTCTCTTTCTCTCTCTAGATTATTGAGTGTATTTTGTGAGCATTTAGATACTTTGTGAGTTTCTATTCATCAGTGAAAGTTTCCTTCAGCCTTATACCGATATTTCGATCAGAAGTAATGATATTTTGAGGTAAGGGATGTTATATTCTTCTTAAAATGATATTTTCTTCAATATCATTGTACCGAAATATTGGTATGAACTTTTTATCAAATTTAAAACTTTTTGTGTCGGGGTTACTATTCACGTATACGTTACTATTCACGTATACGACACTAATCGCGAATACGACACTATTCACCAAAAAATAAAATTTTCTTCTTTTTGTCCAAGTTGTCTATTATGGTTACTATCTTTGATTGTATCCATATTTTGATCTTTATTTTTGAATTCTGCTTCAAAATTGGTTATTATGGAGTATTATTGAACTTGGATAAACTGTAATACGAATCCCTAATATTTGTTCTTTTATCTCACTGGATTCGTTTTCTTTAAAATATTTTTCATCATCCTCAGTCCTAAATGATGATACTACTGAATATCTTTGGCCTGTAGTGCAAAGATGTATGATTACCTGATGAATATCTTTGGCCTGTAGTGCAAAGATGAACAGGTGTTGAGATGAACATGACCAACTGGTGTTACAAATGAATATCTTTGGCTTGTAGTGCAAAGATGAATATTTGATTCAAGATGTATATTGATTGATGTTACAGGGATAAAATATTGATGATGGACTTTTAAATCTTAGAAGATAGTAGAATTCTTTCTCTACTTGACTCTTCTAATGGATTGATATTTCCGCTGCAGTTGTTGATCTAAAACTTGTTGTCTATTATATTTTATCAGATTTTTCCCGTTGAAGACTAACGATAATTTGTTATATATTTTCTTAGTCATAATATTCCTTACTGGGCTAGTTGAGCTCACCCTTTTTCTTCCATTTTCTTCTCAGGAGGAGATAGTATAGCAGGAACTAGCCGGGGTATGGAGTGACGGTTTTAGAAAGTTGTTTAGCAGTCCTCACTATTTTTGTAAAATAGTGTATTAATAATTGTAATAAGGACTCCTTTTGAGTTTTTATACTCTCTATTTTTATTCAAACTCACAGTATATGTATTGTCGTATTTTGCACGACAATTGTATTACAGAGGTTATATTTGTTTTTGTACCATGTATTTGGCGACTCAGAATGGGTGATGTATACCTGTTTTGGGGGCGTTACAACCTACTGCTAGGGAGACCGTGGATTCATATGGCTAGGGCAGTCCCCTCTACTCTTCATCAGCAACTTAAATACATTATCAACAATAACCTAGTTAGAGTCAACGCTGAATCAGAATGCCCTCAATCGGGTGACATACCGTTCATCAGTTTTAATTTTGATGTTGAGCCGGTCAGTTTCCACACTTTGGAAGTAAGCAACCCTCAATATCATGCCATTAGGACACCATTTTCCATACCCAAGATTTCTGTCGAAGTGATGGCAGCTACTCAAGAAATGATGTCATTGAGACACCAGCCGGGACAAGGGCTGGGAAAAAGCCATCAGGGTATTAAGTACCCGATTCAAGTGTCCAGTCAAATTGGGACAGCCATACTAGGCTATTCTTCCAGTACCAGTTACAGAAAATCAACATAAGCATAGGCAGATTCCTTCCACTTCAGCCGCACGACTATTATTTCCACCTGTACATCTAGAGTCCTCACAATCTCAGGTAAAGGTGTCAGCCAATGTAATGGCTATGTTATTTCCTAAACTAATACCGGTAAAGGAGAAGGAAGTCTTTGTTCTAGATCCCAATGTGGAAGAAGAGGAACGAAGAATTAAACAAGACATCGTCAGAATGATGTCAAGTGTACGCATTGTAAGGCCCCGAAATTTTTTTAATAAAATGGAATTTCCTTTATTTATTATTTTGAAATAGTAAGGGTTTATTTGATTAATGTGGTTAGTTATGGGTAAAATGCGTAAATATTTTTAAATAAACAAGTGGTTATAAAATATACATTGTTGTCGGGGAATATTCGTTTGGTCGTGGAATATTCTTGCTGTTGGGGAATATTCGTACGACGGCGCAGCCTTTTATGGGCCCCATAACGAAAAGCTATTGGATGAAGAAAATGACAAGTATAAGTTGTTTATAAATAACGGCGTAGTTGTTATCATTAATACTGTTGGAATACCCGGTAGTTAAAACACAGTAATACGCGTTGTTGCACAGTAGCACACGGTATTGCACCAATTATTGATTCTTACGTAAGAAGGCACTACTCAATAATTGTTACAGTAATTACTGTTCAATATTTTATTTTATTGATTCAATAATTGCTACGTTGATATTTTATATTATTGTTGTTTTAATAATTGTCACTACACAGTATTTTCATTATCGGATCAATAATTCATATTATTTGAATAATATTATTAGATAGCAATATTGGCAGTGTCTAGAAAGTTCTGTCTAAGGAGAGGTTTGGTCATCTAATTGTGCGCCAGTAAGGAGAAATCCTTATTGGAAAGCACCCCTCTTTCCTGGGAACGGCCTGGTTGTTAGTATTGTGATTCTGTAATATTATTTGTGAATAATTAATTATTGATTTATATGATAAGAAAAATATTTATTTTATGTGGATATAGATGGAGAAAATTTTTAAAGTGACAATTTTTGAAAATTGATATTTTATTTTTTCTGATAAAATAATATTTTATTGATATTTTTATAATGAATGTGGGGTATATGAGTATATGAGGAGAAAGAGTATTTTTGTTGCATTAAATGATTAACACATGTCTTGTGTGTCGGTGGACCCCATTTCTTGACTGAAATTTGATTATAGCCTGTAAAATTATCCGTTTGTGAATTTCGGTCAATTTCTGTTTGGAATTTGGAAAAACTTTCTTCTGCAAAGTTGTAGATAATGAAATTTCCTATAAAAACGACATGTGGTTTGAACTTTTCTGATAAAATGGATATTTATTATGAATTATTGAAGTTCTGTAGTGTAAGACCCCAACTTTTATAAATAAAGATGAATTTTCTATAAATATCATTTTTGAATATTATGGAGTTAATTTGATATAATGTTATAGTTGTAGGTAATATTTATAAATTTTGCAATGTACGCAAGTTGTTATATAATATTCGATTGGTCGGGGAATATTCGTTTTAATAGGGAATATTCGTACAACGGCACAATCATTGGTGGACCCCACAACGGAATTATTGTCGGATTGAGAAAACGACAAAAATATTTTATTAAAAATAACGGCGGAAGTTTTACCATTGTTACTGTTGAACTACTCGGTAGTAAAAGTACAGTAATACGTGTGGTTGCATAGTAGCACACGGTATTGATTATTAATGCTTATGTGAGAAGTCACTCAGTTTGATTCAATTATTGTCAGTTAATAATATGAATTATTTAGCGATAATGACGTTTTCTTTTATTCATATTATTAACGTAATAAAATAGAAACATCTTTTTATATAAAACAGAATACTTTATTAAAGTTATTCTATAAATAGAATATATTATATTTTATTTAAAAAAAATTTCTTTAAATATGGACCGTCAGATTAAAGTAATCAATCTGGACCGTTCATGGATTAGTTACTATGCATTCTATTTTTCTATAAATAGCAGCTCATTCCTTCATTATTTCTTACGAATTTACTGAACTCTAGAGAGAGAAACTATAGAGAGAGAGAGAAGAAGAGTATTCTGCTACTTAACTACTTTCTTATTTCAGCACTTCTTTAAAACGGTAAGGGGTGTTATTCTTTCTTATTCATGAAGAGAACTGTTGTTATTCCATTTATTATTATTCTGTTGGAATAACTGTATACGCGGTCTACCCTATACTTGGTGACATTCTTCTATTATTCTGTTGGAACATCCTGTCTGTGTGTTTTACACCAGACCTGGTTCCGTATTTATTATTATTCTGTTGGAACATCATGTCTGTGTGTTTTACACCGGACCTGGTTCCGTTTTTATTATTATTCTGTTGGAACATCCTGTCTGTGTGTTTTACACCGGACCTGGTTCCGTTTTTATTATTATTCTGTTGGAACATCCTGTCTGTGTATTTTACACCAGACCTGGTTCCGTATTATTATTATTCTGTTGGAACATCCTGTCTGTGTGTTTTACACCGGACCTGGTTCCATTATTTATTATTCTGTCAGAATATCCTGTCTGTGCGTTTACGCCGGACCTGGTTCCATTATTTATTATTCTGTTGGAATAACCTGTCTGTGCGGTCTATCGCATGCATGGTGATTTCTTTTGTTATTTCATTCTTTATTATACTCAGTTGGTTAAGTTTTGACTTCTATACTCCATGAAATTTGTGGAATATCCTTGATAATTGCGGTTCATCCAGTATCTTTTCATGAAAATATTCTTCTAAGCATTCTTGAATTGTACTCCACAAAGCAGAATCATGTTGACAATTTGGACGTTGTTAATTCTTGGATAAATTAATTCTTGAACTTGTTTTATTGAATTCTTATATCATTGTCATCATCCTCATATTTATAAAATATTGAAAGTCATCTGTGGCCTGTAGTGCATAGATGGACTTGGTATGATTATGACCAGGGATTATTCGGTATAATCATGACCGTAATGTTACAATGATGTGGTAAAAGTCCTCATTGGCCCGTAGTGCGTTGATGGACAGTTGTTGGCATAATCATGACCATTAATGAATACACGAATATCCTTGGCCGTAGTGCAGGGGTGATTCGATGATGTGGATTATTTTATTAAGCTGAGTCCCAGCGATAACAGTGTTGAAAGACCTTTTAAATCATAAAAGATAGTAGAGTTTATTTTCTACTTGACTCTTTTAATGGATTGCTTGTTCCGCTGCAGTTAAACTTGATGTCTATTATATTTTATCAGTTTAACATTGTTGAAGGCTAATGATAATTTATTCTTCATTATCTTAGTCATAATATTTTTTACTGGGCTTGTTGAGCTCACCCTTTCTTTCACTGTTCTCTTCAGGAAATGAGAACGTAGCTGGGGCAAGTCGGGGAACGGAGTGATGGTTCGAATGATAGTATTAGTTAGTAGTCCTCACTATTCTATGTAATAGTGTGTTAATAAATGTAATGAGGACTCCTTTTGAGTATGAATACTCTCTAGAAGATAATATTTGTATTCAAACTCACAGTTTATGTTTTATCGTATTGTACACGACAGTTGTATTAGTAAGTTGTATTTGTATTCTGTACTTTGTATCTGACGACCCAAGATGGGTGATGTATACCAAATTTTGGGGGCGTCACATGTAGTTTCGAAATAATTGGTTTTTGAAAGTTTTAATTATTTTTAATTACAAAAACCTTTTTTTGGTTTTTGTCATTACTTGGTGGCTGAATTTAGATGATCAAGGTGAGCTAAGGAAAATGTTATAAATATATTAATATTTTATTAAATTTTCTGCTTTGGTGTTCTAAGCATTTTCCTATAAATAGGGTGTTTAGGTTAGAATTAAAAATCACACCAGAAACTGAAGTTTTCTCTCTCTATATTATCGAGTGTATTCTTGTGAGTATTTTGATACTTTGAGTGTTGTTATACGGTGCAAGTTTCTTTCAGCACTATATCCAGTATTCCAGTCAGAAGTACTGTCTTTTCGAGGTAAGGGATGTTATTTTTTTTATAAATGATATTATTTCTTTCAATATCATTATACCAGAATATTGGTAAGATTTTTTTTATGAAATTCTTATCTTTTCATGTCGGGGTTACTATTCATGAGTTACTATTTACGAGTTACTATTCACGAGTTACTATTCACGAATTACTATTCACGAGTACTATTCACAAAGCATAATAATTTTTCATGTAAAATTTCTATCTTTTGGTGTCGAAGTTACTATTCACGTATACGACATTATTCACGTATACGGCACTATTCATGAATACGACACTATTCACAGAAAAAATTAAATTTTCTTTTCTGTGTCCAAGATTGTCTGTTATGGTTCCTATCTTTGATTGGATCTATGTTTTGATCTTCATTTTTGAATTCTGCTCCACAATAGTTATTATGGAGTATTTTTAAACATGGATAAACTGAAGTACGAATCCTTACTATTTGTTCTTTTGTCTCACTAGATTCGTTTTCTTTAAAATATATTTTTCATCATCCTCAGTTCTAAATGATGATATTACTGAATATCTTTGGCCTGTAGTGCAAAGATGAATGATTTTTTGATGAATATCTTTGGCCCGTAGTGCAAAGATGAACATGTGTTGAGATAAACATGACCGACTGATTAATATCTTTGGCCTGTAATGCAAAGATAACTATTTGATTCAAGATGTATATTGATTGATGTTACAGGGATAAAATATCGATGATGGACTTTTAAATTCATAGATGATAATAGAATTGATTCTCTACTTAACTCTTCTAATGAATTGTTGTTTTCGCTGCAGTTGTTGATCTAAAACTTGTTTTCTATTATATTCTATCATATTTTTCCCTGTTGAAGACTAAGAATAATTTGTTGTACATTATCTTAGTCATAATATTCTTTACTGGGCTAGTTGAGCTCACCCTTTTCTTTTTTGTTCCATTTTTCTTCTCAGGAGGCAAGAATGTAGCGGGTATTAGTCGGGGTATGGAATGATGGTTCAAGATAGTTATTTTAGTAGTCCTCACTATTTTGTAAAATAGTGTATCAATAATTGTAATGAGGACTCCATTTGAGTTTGAATATTATCTAGATGATAATATTTGTATTTAAACTCACAGTATATGTGTTGTCGTATTTTGCACGACAATTGTAATAATAAAGTTGTAGTTATTTTCTGTACCATGTATTTGGCGACTCAGAATGGGTTAGGTGGAATGAACCTATTTTGGGGGCGTCACAGTTGGTATCAGAGCTTAGGGATATGATCTCTGGCGGAGATCGGGGAATAGAACTAGGAGGAGAGAGACGAGTAAATCCTTCGCTAGTATGTCCTACCTAAACTTATTTGTTGGTTGGTCAGAACATAGGGATATTATGTGATATGTTAATTTTTTTTAATTAACCCTTGTTTTATGGCCGTAATTGAGAATGACAACTGAGAATGTTAACAGTGGAGTAAATGAGACCGTGGAGACACCTTTAATCACCTACCAGGGGAACGTGCAACAGGAAGGCAATATTCCTCCTGTAAACAACACCACTGATCAGACGATGAACGACGGGATGTTTAGAAGCTTTTTGCAGTTCATGCAAAATCAGACGAGGGAGACTCGTGTACAAAATACAGGTAGAAATGATAGCAACGCACGGTTTGTTACAGCCAAGCAGTTTAAAGAGTTGGGACCACCAGAATTCTGGGGAAAGCCGGATTCGATTAAGGCAGAGACATGGGTCAAGCAAATTACTAAGATATTCGATGTCTTGGGATGCACGGAGGAACAGAAGGTTCCATTCGCCACTTTTATGTTTCATAACGAGGCAGATTACTGGTGGGAATCTGTGAAGCGTACCCAGCCAGCCGCACTCAATATGTCTTGGAAAACGTTTCAGAAACTGTTCAATGACAAGTACTTTCCCTGAAAGTATTCGTCATATGAAGGAGGTAGAGTTTATTAGACTAGAACAGAACAACATGACAGTGTCCCAGTATGAGGCGAAGTTCGTGGAGTTATCCAGGTTTACACCTCATTTGGTGGAGAATGAGGAACGTATGACACAGATATTTCTGAGAGGTTTGAAATACAACATACGTCAATATCTCATTTCTCACAAATTTTCTCTGTATTTAGATGTTGTGAACAGGGCTCAATTACTAGAGCGAGATAATGAGTACGTTCAACCGGGGGACCACAACCAGGGTCGTACCGGTGGCAACAATCATCAGAGTAATGATAACCATCGTGGAGGAAATTATCGTGCCAGAAATGGTAAGCACTTCGGTGGTAATCATGGCCAAGATAATAGAAGAAATAACTCAAGTGGAAATTTCAAGAAGAGAAGATTTAACGATGACGGGAAGACATCGGCAGCAGCACTAGCACCAGCAACAAATTATAGGGGAGGAGAATGAATGCCAGTTAGATGCTACAAATGCGGAGATGAGGGACACATAAGTCCAAACTGTCCACAGCCTTCCAAGGTATGTTTTAGTTGTGGAAAAGATGGTCACAATAGCTCGATTTTGTCCTATAGCGAAATCAAGTCCAGATGGGACGGTTGCACCAAAGGCGGATACGGACAAAACAAAGTCGGTGGTTTCAGAAAAAGCGTTTGTCGTGACTGGCCAAAACGTGAGAAACCCGAACGAAGTTATCATGGGTTAGTTAATCATAAAGTATTCATGCGAAGTCTATACCTTATTAGATACCGGTTCTACCCATTCATTTATCTCTCCTGCTTATACTGAACGTTTAAACTTGACTCCGAAGAAAATTAGACTTTGACTTATCTGTTGAAACTCCGTTAGGAGAAACTTTCGTTATATCCACTGTTTATAAATCTTCTTTGATTCAAGTTGGCACCATCACATTACATGTTGACCTTATTTCTTTAAAGATACTTGCTTTTGATATTATTTTAGGGATTGATTGATTAACTACTCATCATGCTAAAATTGATTGCTTTCGTAAGGTTGTTAGTTTTCATATTCCTAAGCAACCTGTTATTCGAATTCAAGCAACCAAACCATTGAAGTCAAACACTTTTATATTAAGCCATAAAGTCATTCGTTTATTAAAAAATGAATGTCAAGTTTTCTTAGCCCATGTCATGGACTTGAACAAAAATACGTCAGATTTGAATGATATTTCTGTTGATAGTAAATTTTTTGATGTATTTGCTGAAGAATTTCCTGGCCTACTCCCAAAGCGTGATATTAAATTTTGTAACGACTTTGAACTCGGTACAAAACCCAGTTCTAAAATCTCATATCGAATGGCTCCTATTGAACTTCAGGAGTTAAAAATTTAACTATAGAATTTGGTACCCGAGCCTCTATCTGGTGACTTCCTTTGTGGAATGCACCGAAGCTAGACTCTCTGTAGGGGACGTCATATTTGTGCGGTAGTAAACTGATAGGTGTCATTATGACGTGCTATCCAAGGTTGGGATATGAGTCACAGTTGAGAGCAGCCTAAGTCAGTAATCGAAATACGTAGCTTTCTAGGCTTAGCTGGTTATTATCAGAGATTCGTGTAAGAATTTTCTCGAATCGCTACTCCATTAACTCAGCTGACTCGTAAGGATACAAAATTTGAATGGAGCGAGGAATGTGAGAAGAGCTTTCAAGAACTCAACATGCGACAACGACGATGGCTCGAGCTGTTGAAAGATTATGATCATACCATCCAAAACCATCCTGGAAAAGTAAATGCGGTAGCTGACGTGTTGAGTAGAAGATCGTATGCGGGTACGAGTGCGATATTGTCGAACACAAAGACACATTTCGTATGAGTTACAAATGATAGAGATAGAGTTAAAGACTCTATGGATCACGTGATGATATACGAGTAAAATCAACTTTAATCGATAAAGTTAAAATCGTTCAAACTACACACCGGAGCTGATGAATATAAAGAAGGAGGTGCAAGAAGTTTTTATTCCAAAAACGAGAATCGGTGATGTGACAAAATTTCAAACCTTCGATTTATTAGTCCATTTAAAATCCTCGATCGAATAGGAACTGTGGCCTATAGACTCGTTTTACCGCCAAGTATGTCGCGTGTTCATAACGTTTTTTACGTATCGAAGTTACGAAATTTATGTGGACGACCCGAACCACGTTATTGAGTTAGAACCAGACGAAATAGCCGAAGATTTAACGTACGAGGCGATACCTGTCAAGATCTTAGATGTGAAGGAGCATGTTCTACGCACAAAGGTCATACCGCAAGTTAAGGTTTTGTGGAGGAACCATGCTATTGAAGAAATGACCTGGGAGTTGGAAACAGAAATGAAAGCGAGGTATCCTCACCTTTTTGAAATACCAGGTACGTACGTCAATTTCGAGGACGAAATTTCACAAGGAGGGGAGGTTATAAAATTTCGAATTTTTTTAATAAAATGGAATTTTTTTTATTTATTATTTTAAAATAGTAAGGGTTTATTTGATTAATGTGGTTAGTTATGGGTAAAATGCGTAAATATTTTTAAATAAGCAAGTAGTTATAAAATATTCATTGTTGTCGGGGAATATTCGTTTGGTCGTGGAATATTCTTACTGTCGGGGAATATTCGTACGACGGCGCAGCCTTTTGTGGGCCTCATAACGAAAAGCGATTGGATGAAGAAAACGACAAGTATAAGTTGTTTATAAATAATGGCGTAGTTGTTACCGTTAATACTGTTAGAATACACGGTGGTTAAAACACAGTAATACGCATTGTTGCACAGTAGCACACGGTATTGCACCAATTATTGATTCTTACGTAAGAAGGCACTACTCAATAATTGTTGCAGTAGTTACTGTTCAATATTTTATTTTATTGATTCAATAATTGCTACGTTGATATTTTATATTATTGTTGTTTCAATAATTGTCACTACACAGTATTTTTATTATCGGATCAATAATTTATATTATTTGAATAATATTATTAGATAGTAATGTTGGCAATGTCTAGAAATTTCTGTCTAAGGAGAGGTTTAGTCATCTAATTGCGCGCCGGTAAGGAGAAATCCTTATTAGAAAGCCCCTCTTACCTAGGAACGGCCTGGTTGTCAGTATTGTGATTCTATAATATTATTTGTGAATAATTAATTATTGATTTATATGATAAGAAAAATATTTATTTTATGTGGATATAGATGGAGAAAATTTTTAAAGTGACAATTGTTGAAAATTGATATTTTATCTTTTCTGATAAAATAATTTTTTATTGATACTTTTATAATGAATGTGGGATATATGAGTATATGAGGAGAAAGAGTATTTTTGTTGCATTAAATGATTAACACGTGTTTTGTGTGTCGGTGGACCCCATTTCTTGACTGAAATTTGATTATAGCTTGTAAAATCGACCGTTTGTGGATTTCAGTCAATTTCTGTTTGGAATTTGAAAAAACTTTCTTCTGTAAAGTTGTAGATAATGAAATTTCCTATGAAAAAATATGTGGTTTGAATTTTTCTGATAAAAGGACTATTTATTATGAATTATTGAAATTCCGTAGTTTTGAAATAATTAGTTTTTGAAAGTTTTAATTATTTTTAATTACAAAAAAAATTTTTGGTTTTATAAATATATTAATATTTTATTAAATTTTCTGCTTTGGTGTTCTAAGTATTTTCCTATAAATAGGGTGTTTAGGTTAGAATTAAAAATCACACCAGAAACTGAAGTTTTCTCTCTCTTTCTCTCTCTATATTATCGAGCGTATTCTTGTGAGTATTTTGATACTTTGGGTGTTGCTATACGGTGCAAGTTCCTTTCAGAACTATATCCAGTATTCTAGTCAGAAGTACTGTCTTTTCGAGGTAAGGGATGTTATTTTTTTTATAAATGATATTATTTCTTTCAATATCATTATACTGGAATATTGGTAAGATTTTTCTTGTGAAATTCTTATCTTTTCATGTCGGGGTTACTATTCATGAGTTACTATTTACGAGTTACTATTCACGGGTTACTATTCATGAATTACTATTCACGAGTACTATTCACAAAGTATGATAATTTTTCTTGTAAAATTTCTATCTTTTGGTGTCGGAGTTACTATTCACGTATATGACATTATTCACGTGTACGGCACTATTCATGAATACGATACTATTCACAAAAAAAATTAAATTTTCTTTTCTGTGTCCAAGATTGTCTGTTATGGTTTTTATCTTTGATTGGATCTATGTTTTGATCTTCAGTTTTGAATTCTGCTCCACAATAGTTATTATGGAGTATTTTTAAACATGGATAAACTGAAGTACGAATCCTTACTATTTGTTCTTTTGTCTCACTGGATTTGTTTTCTTTAAAATATATTTTTCATCATCCTCAGTCCTAAATGATGATATTACTGAATATATTTGGCCTGTAGTGCAAAGATGAATGATTTCTTGATGAATATCTTTGGCCCGTAGTGCAAAGATAAACAGGTGTTGAGATGAACATGACCGACTGATTAATATCTTTGGCCTGTAATGCAAAGATGACTATTTGATTCAAGATGTATATTGATTGATGTTACAGGGATAAAATATCGATGATGGACTTTTAAATTCATAGATGATAAAAGATTTGATTCTCTACTTAACTCTTCTAATGAATTGTTATTTCCGCTGCAGTTGTTGATCTAAAACTTGTTGTCTATTGTATTCTATCAGATTTTTCCCTGTTGAAGACTAAGAATAATTTGTTGTACATTATCTTAGTCATAATATTCTTTACTGGGCTAGTTGAGCTCACCCTTTTCTTTTTTGTTCTATTTTTCTTCTCAGGAGGCGAGAATGTAGCGGGTACTAGTCGGGGTATGGAATGATGGTTCAAGATAGTTATTTTAGTAGTCCTCACTATTTTGTAAAATAGTGTATCAATAATTGTAATGAGGACTCCATTTGGGTTTGAATACTATCTAGATGACAATATTTGTATTTAAACTCACAGTATATGTGTTGTCGTATTTTGCACGACAATTGAAATAATAAAGTTGTAGTTATTTTCTGTACCATGTATTTGGCGACTCAGAATGGTTTGGGTGGAATGAACCTATTTTGGGGGCGTCACACGCATCATTGTCCATGATGAACATACTAACAGATATACCCCAGACGATGATTGCCTAGACATAATGGTCATCATCCGGGAAAAGGAGGACAATGACAGCCCCTCCATTATTGCAGTGCCCCAGGACTTTGCCCTTGCCAATTGGAGCAGCACTCTTTGCATTGGTTGACAAGGGTAAAATGGGCAGGACTTCTTTCTGCCCTGTAGATATCATAACTGCTTACTTTCCTGTATAGTATTAGCAGTTGTTTTGTCCGTACATGCTAACATTGTATATGATTAAATAGTTTCATATATACTAAGTGAAAGCATATTTTGTATCAGGACTCTGAACTTAGATGTGCTTGTACTTGCTGATAAGATGCCTCTACTCCATAAGGATTATAACTTTGATGAAAAGTTGGACTCAGACTTGCTGGAAATATAAGAGGACATTGAGGTGCCTCCAGAGATCAAAGAATGGGTCGAAAACAAACCTAAACCCAACCTTGATCAAACCACCTCCTTCAATCTTGGAACCTTAGAAAACCCTAAGTTAATCCAGATTGGTTCAGACCTTACCCCAAACCAGAGGAATGACATGGTTACGCTACTAACCCAATTCCAGGATGTATTTGCATGGTCTAATGAAGACATGGTGGGATTGTCCACCGATATTGTCCTTCATCGCCTTCCCATCAAAGAGGGATTCAAGCCAGTCAAGCAGAAACACAGGCAATTAAAACCTGAGTGGACTTTAAAGGTGAAAGAAGAAATTGTGAAACAATTTCAAGCTGGTATTATCATGGTGTCCACATATCCTGAATGGATATCCAACATCATACCCATACCTAAGCCTGGAGGAAAGGTGCGAGTTTGCGTGGATTATCGGGATCTGAATAAAGCTTGCCTTAAGGATAGCTTTCCCGTGCCATTTATCCACATTCTTATTGAAAATACCGCTCAATACGGTATGTACTCCTTCGCCGATTGTTTTGCGGGGTACCATCAGATCATGGTTGCTGAGGAGGATCGTGAGAAAACTACTTTCACCATGCCTTGGGGAACCTTTTGCTTCAGACGGTTGTCTTTTGGCCTCATCAATGCCGGTGCTACCTATCAGAGAGCTATGATGGCTCTTTTCCACGACTTAATGCACAAAGAGATAGAGATCTATGCGGATGACATCATCATCAAATCCCGAAAGGAGGAGGACCATTTAGACCATCTCAAAAAGCTTTTCAACAGGTTGCGTAAGTATAACTTGAAGTTGAATCCAGCCAAGTGCGCCTTTGGCATTAAATCAAGCAAGTTGCTAGGATTCCTAGTCAGCCATAAAGGAATCGAGCTGGATCCCACCAAAATCCAGGCCATTACAGATATGCCCATTCCTCAGACAGAGAAGGAAATACGGGGATTTTTGGGAAAAGTCAACTTCATTAGTAGGTTCATTTCTCAACTCACAACAACCTGTGAGCCTATCTTCAAGCTATTAAGGGAGAACTCCTCCATGAAATGGAATGATGAGTGCCAGAAAGTCTTCCTTACCGTCAAAGAGCAACTAGTCAAAGCTCCTATTTTGGTAGAACCCAGGGATGATGTTCCCCTATTCATGTACCTGTCCATGAGTGACAATGCCATGGGATGCATGCTGGGTCAAAAAGACGATAGAGACTGAGAACGAGCTATTTATTACCTCAGCAAAAGATTCAGCAGCAGTGAACACAAGTACACTTTGATCGAGAAGACTAGGTGTGCTTTAGCATGGGCTGCCATGAGGTTATACAACATTACCTCCATGGGCACATAACCCATCTCATATCCCGCGTGGATCCTCTCAAGTATGTGTTCAGTAAACCCATACGGAATTGTCATTTGTCCAGATGGCAGTTGATTCTGCAACAATTTAACATTGTTTACGTGAAGCAAAAGTCCATTAAAGGTCAAGGAATTGCGGATCAACTGGCTGCCGCACCTTCATGGGACTTCAAACCCTTGGAAACATATTTCCCTGATAAAGGGGTAATGACAATTCAGCAACACCATCAGTACGATGCACGTCAAATATGGAACATGTATTTTGATAGAGCTGTTAATATGGAAGGTTCTGGAGCTAGAGCAGTTCTGGTATCCAGTACGGGGGAGCAGTATCCCATTGCCGTCAAATTACAGTTTATCAGCACCAACAATACAGTTGTGTATAAAGGCTGTATCATGGGGCTAAAACTTTCCCGTTCAATGAGTATCAGACAGTTAACTGTCTTTCGAGATTTAGAGTTGGTAGTCAAACAATCCACGGGAATCTATCAAACCAAAGAGCTACGTTTGCTGCCTTACCATCGGCAAGTTGTAC
The DNA here is from genome assembly GCA_016801055.1 of Panax notoginseng. Lineage (NCBI taxonomy): Eukaryota > Viridiplantae > Streptophyta > Magnoliopsida > Apiales > Araliaceae > Panax > Panax notoginseng. The sequence goes on along the minus strand of CM029022.1, from coordinate 151,231,214 downwards.
AGATGGCTTTGAAGTTCGAAGAGATCTCCTTTCTACACATTCCTCGTAATAGGAATGACTTCGTAGATGCATTAGCAACTTTGGCCTCCTTAATTCAAATACCTGACAAGGAACACATGTCAAGCGTCACATTTGCCCTGCAAAAGGCACCAGCCTATGGGAACTATGTTGGAGAAGTATCGGATGAGCTACCTCCCATCCAACAACCTTGGTATCGACATATCAAGGAGTACTTACGAGATGGATCTACACCCGCTGAGGCGAGCCTGACTGAGCAAAGGCGAATTTATCGACTTGCTATGAAATTTTACCTAAGTGGAGATGCACTCTACAAGAGAGATGTAGGACTTGGTCTCCTCAGATGCCTGGATAAGGATCAAGCTTAGAGACTCATGGATGAGGTCCCTAGTGGAGTATGTGGCCCACACATGAGTGGCCCCCTCCTTTTTAAGAAGATCCTCAGAATAGGACATTAATGGCTATCTCTCAAGGCTGACTGCAATGATCACGTCAAGAGATGTTATCAATGCCAAATTCATGGGAATGTTATCCACGCCCCTCCACAGGAGCTCCATACTTGGCCCTTCTCAATGTGGGGAATGGACGTGATCGGGCCCATCGAGCCCAAAGCCAGTAATGGACATCGGTTCATCTTCAGCATGATCGACTACTTTACGAAGTGGGTAGAAGCAGCCTCCTTCCCTAGGGTTACTAAAGAAGTCATCATTGCTTTCCTCAGAAACAATGTCATTTGTCGATATGAACAACCAGAGGTAATTGTATCAGACAATGCTAAGAACCTCAACAACAAAATGATGGAGGAACTATGCAATAAATTCCACATCAAACACCTTAACTCCGTCATCTACCATCCAAAGATGAATGGTGCTGTTGAGCGGCTATCAAAAATATCAAGAAGATTATGCAAAAGATGTCCGCCAACCACAAAGGATGGCCTGACTTATTGCCTCTTACTCTATTAGCCTACAAAACATCAATGCGCACTTCAACTGGGGCAACCCCCTATACATTAACCTATGGGATGGAAGCAGTACTCCCCATAGAAGTAGAAATGGAATCCCTCAGAGTGCTGATGTATGCTCAGCTGGATGAAGATCAATGGGTACAAGACAGGTATCACCAATTGTCTTTAATAGATGAAAAGAGAACCGCGGCTATCTTCCATGGTCAGTTATATCAACAAAGGATCGCCCGATCCTACAATAGAAAAGTCTAGCTACGGCATTTTAAATAGCATGACTTGGTTTTGAAGAAGATCCTCGACAACCAAGATCAGTCCAAGGGAAAATGTGCTTCTAACTAGGAAGGCCTATTTATTGTCAAGGAGGTATTGACAGGAGGTGCTCTCAGATTGCAGGAAATGGTTGGCGATAAATTTCCACAGATTATCAACTCGGACACCGTGAAACGGTACTATGTTTGAAGTTGCTATCAAGCAACCATCCTGGTATTGGATCATCAGATCACCAGTCATTCCGGTTCTTCCCTTCATTACATACCACTCTTTTCCACACTTTACCCCTCAGGGAAACATACTCTTTAAGCCAGCAGCCTGGCTTCACTGCGCTCTTACAACTTTGGTCATCCCACTAGGGATTGAACCTCTCGCGTTTACAGTTTATTACCCCCAGACATGGGATCAAACTTTTCACACCTGCAGTTTATCCTCAACCTGGGATTAAACTTTCTTCCCCACAGTTTGACCTGTATATAGGATTAATCTTTCTTCCAAGCAGTTTACCCTACACATGGGATCACGCTTTTCAACTCGTCCTGAGGGGCGAACTACGTCGACCTGATCTCCTTGATACACAAGAGTACATAGGCAACCATATTCTATATGGCCCGGTCGCAATAAAAAAAACAACAAAAACATTTCTACCTTTTTCGTAATAAACAAAAATAACAAAAACATTTCTACCCTTTTCTACAAAAACAAAAACCACAAAAACACTTCTACAACCTTCTTCATCAATAAAGCTTCTACACCCATCTGCCTTTCATAAACAGCGTTGAACCTCTTACAACAGGTTCGAACTACGCAAACTTGATCTCCTCTTCAACAGGAGTACGTAGGCAACCATTTATGGTTCGATCTAACCCCTACCAAAACACAAATATCTATCAACTGTATATGGATCATCCTTCAATCCACTACATTTCAATGGCTTCAGACCAAAGGGATGGAATTACCTGAACTCCTCCCAAATAGGAGATTCGGCTACCATCTAAGCTGCAGTTGTTTCTTGAAGAGCAACACCAATCCATAAGAGATGAAATTAACTAGGCTCCTCATAAATAGGAGTACTGGCGACCATCTGTGGTGCGGTCAATCTGAGAGAGTAAAGCCACACTCCTCTCCACATTCCCATACAGAAACCAGTCCCAAGACACCAAAGATGGTAAAGATACACACATATCTATGATATATTCTGAACTATCCATAGATAACTCAATGTCCATCCTGCAAGGAGGAATTCAGAATACATCAAGAGCATAAGCCCTAAAGAAGCAGGCAAATATCAAGCATGTATCAGAGCATATCTGAAAGGGAAGTGATCAAAAATATATTTCCCTGCTATATATAATGTTGTTTGATATACACAATGTAAACTATACATGAAAAAATGGCTAAGCTAGTCTGTGCAGAAAAGTACAAGTCCATCTACAAATCAGTGTATATGCGAGCTAACAAGGCCAACATGGCATACCTCTCTAAAGAAGGAGGCAAAGCTGTGGTCTCCTGTACGACTATATCCACACGACCCAACAGATCTGCAGCCATCTGGATGGTGACCATATGCTCATCAATGTAAGTGCTCATCTCGGAAAGTATACCAGTGGTAAGGGACCTCACTGCAGTACTATCTGTGACGGCTACATCCCAGGCAGATATGGCGCTATCCCGCTCAACTATCACTGCATCTCTGGCTGATCTGGCCTCATCCCGCTCAATAAGAGCGGCATCTCTACGAGCTAATTCCTCGTCCCTCTCTAACAAGGCTGCGTCTCTCCCATCAAGAGCTATCAACATCAGGGATCTAGCCCGATCTCTCTCAAAGATCATCAAATAAAGACTCCGCTCAAAATACTGTGCTAAATGCTGAATCACAACAGTGCTAGTACTGGGAGAATCTAAAGGAAATATTGGCAACCTAGTAGATGGCTCCTCCTTAGTGTGAGAATCAATGTCCTCCGCGGGCTCTCCACCATCTGAATCAATACTCGGCAGTGTGGATACCACCTCAGCCGATGTAGTCTCTACCTCCATCCATGCGGAATACTCTACAGAACAACCTGGATGACTAATGGAGAAAGCATTCATCTCGCGCTGATCCCAACATGCATACACACGGGATCGGTCCTCTGCCGAAAGATAGCGAGAAGCTAAACGCTCTCACAGCGCCCCCTCAAAAGGATGAAAATCCTAAAACTGGTCAAACTGCGACATCACAGCCAGTGGATGGTAAGTAGTCATGCCCCTCAAACCAGCTAAAGGGATGTAATCCATGCCCGGAGCATGAGTAATAAAGCTATAAGGTGAGCTGAGCTCTGAGCACGGTAATATACTAAATGGGTCTACAATATCAGCTAAGAAAGCGGACCAACACATAGCATCCATACACTCCGCAGGCTGAAATGAATATGACATGGCTATATCATGGGTGAAATAATACCCATGCCGTCTAAAAGTACCAATCGGTCTTAAATATGACATGAACCACACGTATAGCTTGATCGAATTGCCCGTAAATACTCCTGTCTGATAAGTGCAGTAGTATGTAGCTGACCCCAATGTCTCAGCTATAATCATCTGTATGATGGTATGAACCTCCCTGAGAGCTCTCACCGCCATCATAACTCCTATGTCCAACTCATCCGTATACCGTGGCATGTAGACATATGACAATACGCACAATAGTAATACATCAACCCTGGCCAGATGTCAATGATCCTCTGGTGTGGTGAAATCCCTGGAATGTCGTCTATAACTATCCTCAGAGCCAAATCTGTCAAACAGAAAATGCTAGGATATAATGTGGCCAGATGTCAGCTCATCCTGCACCACCCTACGCCTCAATTCAGTGAAGGTCATGAATCGTCGACTCGTGTCCCCCAAAGCTATATGCACGCAAGGTCTGTCCAGTGCCAACATCATCAACCGTGCACACTCCTCCAGAGTGGGAGTCAACTCATGGATCCCAAATCAGAAAACATGTCTCTCTGGTATCTAGTGCTCCAACATGCCCTCCAAGAATCATGTGGGAACCTGAAACATCAAAAGGGTCATGGTATACTGCAAAAGCTGATCTACGGTCACCCTATCTGAGGGTGACATACTATCATACCAATATCTCAGACGGGATGCCACCAATAATAATGGTGGGGTGTGATCTATGCGGCTGACTGTCGAAGAAGACATCTGTGTGGGCCGTATCATAATACCATCCAGGGGTCAATGCTGAATATCTCTGGACATACATACATATGCATAACATGATACATGCATAGCAGATAATAGATGGCAATATGATATAGGGAATGGAAAAACTGTACATACAATCCTAAGTATATCATCATCTAATACATCATCTCTGTATAACTAAAAATATAGGGAAATAGGGCACAGACGCCCTACTACTAATAGAGGCTTATCAAAAGATATAGCGAGAATGGGGCACAGCCACCCAATAGCTAACAGAGGCCTCTCAAAAGAGATAATGAGAATACACATCAAAAGAAGACAATGGTGTCAATATCTACATCATCAATCTTGTCCACCTAATGTAACTCCTCTTGAGTCACTGGATCTCTATCAATAGGGATGTCAGGCCTATATAAAGGAGGATCTACACCGGTAAAGCCAAATGGGTCATCTGAGGGGCCAGCTCCTGTTCTGGAAGGATCAAACGAATCTACCTCTGTCGGATCTCTGCCCAAATGCCGGATAAAGAAATGTGCCCGGTCTAGTCGCTGGGTTAAGCTATCAATCTATGTCACATGAGTCGGATCTCGGACATAGGCTAGCTAATCCGTTATCTTCACGGATCCTTGAACCATATCCCCCATGAACTGAGTACCGTGGGTCTGGGCTCCAATAGTTCGAGGGATCCACCAATGTTGGAATACATCCCGAGTGCAAGGACCCTCTGACAATGCAAAACCGTTAACACCCAATAATGGAATATCAATGATAGGTGACTGCGACACAGGCCAATAACGCCTGGTAGGAGGCAAGATCGGTATACGAATCTTCCCTGTGGTGCTCCTAATAGCACGCTCTCCTAAATAGGGCGCCCATCCTCCATCTATGAAAAGAGGAACCCTACGGGTGGAAATCACGTACTCGACACCAGTCGGGTACCCATCCTCAAATCCAACGGCCAAATGCTCCCCAAAATATGGAATCCATGTGATAACATCTGCTGTCAATAACTCCAACTATAGGCGACAATGAGTGAAACCCTCAGCTATAGGGACCTCCGCCAGTATGGAATGATGACATCGTCGTCCTCGTCGGTAGGTATCCAACCCTAACACACTCACCAGACGTAAACATAGAAGCCTCTTATAAGCCCAAAACTGCCAACACAAAGGTAAACATCTGTTGTTAGTTAACACTCTTAACCTGTACATGGTAAATAACAAGAGAAATACTTACCAGCAGAAATAGGTAAAATCCTAACCAAGCCTCGGTCAAGTCCTGCGAGCGCATATGCATGCCCCTGAGGAAATAGGCAAAGGTGTAGGAGCCCCAATCATACTCTCCTATGCGGTCCACATGTCGAGTGGTGCTAATCAAAGCGAACGACACCGTAGAAGAGTTATCTGCTATGAAGTAGCCCCTAATGATCATCAGGAACAATCACTGAAGAATGCGATCCCTGACTCTGACATCATTTGGTATGGGCTCACTCAATAGCCCACTCATAGCATCTACGCTCAAAGGACCCCGCACGGATAGTCCTGCCCTTGAGCGCCTCCACCAGAACTCCTAACAAGGATCTGACGGTAGTCGAAGTAATATCAGCTGTGCAAGGTACTGGTGCCCCTCAAAACTCGATACCTGTGATAAAACACCAATCCATCGGCGTCATCATCACCTCACAGTCCAGTAAATACATGAACTGTGTGTCGAACTTTGTTTGATGAGCCTGGATTTTACATCCGATGCGTTTACTACTTTAATATATATACTTATATATATTAACTGTTGTTAGACTTTGTCCGATGAGCCTGGATTTTATATCCGGTACGTTTATTGCTTATATATATATATATATATATATATATATATATATATATATATATATATATATATATATATATATATATATATTTACATTTCATCCCACCTGGGGTTTACTTCGTGGTGGTGGATCGTTTTTATGACTTTCTATTCATTTCGCCCAGCCTGGAGTTTCCTCCGTGGCGGTGGATCGTTTTTGCAGTTTTATTTATATTTTTGATCCCCCATGAAGGTGCTTCGTGGTGGTTGATCATGTCTATATATATATATATATATACCTGCTTACTGTGTTTATATCAATTACGGCATTATGTGAGCCTAGGAATCATGTGATCACAGATTCAGTCTACTGAATCCTGATTCGGTTCTCGTGATGGACCTTTTCAGCTATAAGCAGCTTGTAAAGTTATTCCTGGTGTTTGGATTTCCTCCGATGGTTTCCATACGCATGAGGAGTTCGGCACTATTTTGTACATTATTTTTTCGAAGATGCTTCGCATCTCAAAAATAAAAGCAATCAAGCCGAACATTTAATAAATTGAAAGTATCAAAGGCCTCAATTACTATTGAGCACAGGGTTTGAAAAACCTCTTTTAAAACATCACTGATATATCTTATTAAAACTAAATTTTTATACAAAATTCAAACCCTATGTACATAGGTGCGAACGAGGCATAACAATACTTTTAAATAACAGCACATTGACCCACACACACACATTTATATAACAGTTTCTTGAAAAGTGGCGGTCACCGTGGCAACACGGATGTCGGGGGGTGCCTAACACCTTCCCTCCTCATAATCAAGTCCCCGGACCCTAAATGAATCTTGGTTTCACAGACCCATTTAGCAGTGTCACATCACTGGGTCAATATACAAACCTTTTCTTTGTTGTGTTGGTACAACTAGTTAAAAAACTAACTGGCGGCTCTTAACAGTCCATCGTCAACATTATACATGTCGGACCTTTTTCATTTATTTTTTCAAACAAATCTCACCTAAAATGAGAACACAAAAGAATAGGTAACGAAAAGGGACAAATAAAAATCCCGACGTCGACAGTTATATTACTTTCTCATTCAGATGAGCTATTATGCTTAAACCCTTGTGAAAACTATTATTCATGATGAACTTGGTATTGTTCTTGAATATTGTGAAAGAGTCAATGCCATTTGATTCGGCTAGACTATATGCATGTTTATAAAACTGTCCAAACCCATTTGATTGGTGCAGAAGATCTTAAAAAAACTGAGTTGAACAACCCTTATAGTAAGGGGAATGTATGTTGTTGGAAACCCCAACACATAAGTATATTATTAATGTGGTGTTATGCATAACTTAGAGTATTGTAGACTGATCCTCTATAGTACTTGCTCTTTTGGGTTATCAGTTTAATATTGGTAATTCTAGTAGATGTTCAATGGTCCTTAGAGACTGCTCAGTATAAATTGTTATCCAGTCGGATACCTTGATAGCCTTTGAATTCATATATCTCTGTTGACTTATATTGAATTATCTTTCTTATTCCAAGAATTGTTTATATTCATTATTTATGATATTATTCTGAAACTCTGAACTATCTTAGAAATGTTACTTCAATATTTCATACTTGTGTTATAAAACTATTACCCTTGTTTTATGTTACTTGCTCGTTAATTTGTGCTCATTCTTGCTTATTTAAAACCTTTCAGTAAAGGCGGAACAGGGAGGTATCTCTGGGAAAGACAAGGGCAAGGGCAAGGCTACCGACTAGCTTGTCCCTTTTATGTTTAAATCTATTATGTTGTATTAAGACTATTTCTAGACTATGTTTAAACTTAAGTAGGATTATGTAACAAGTCTTTATTCGATATTATTATGTAATCTATTAAGTACTGTAGGTTACGAGACTTGGGAGAATAATTATAATAAATCATTGTATATTATTCTAAATTAGATCTTTCGTTGTGAATGTATGATTTTAGTTATTATGGTATTACCATGAGAATGTGATGAACCGAATTCGGGTGACTAAGGTATCAAAGCTATAGTTATAAACCTTAGGAACGAGAGTCCTTCGATTATATAACTTAGGAAAATTTAGAAGTTAGGATGGGGATAAAACTCATGTAGAGTTTTCCTTGAGAGACTTAGTGTGTTATGAAATGTAACTTCATTCTATACAATGAACTTATGTTATTTAACATTCTGATAGAGTTGTTGTTTGTCTTGTCTTATGTTGGTGATTGTATGATGACTGACACGGGAGGACCTAGCCGAGTAGTAGAAGAAGAGCCACGTAATATTCACGTAGTCTATGAGGCACCCTTGATAGCGGAGCCTATATCGGTAGTTGCCCCTATAGATGATGATGATGAGGAGGAGGAGATGGAGTCTCTACCTGAGGAGTCTAATCTGGAGGAGGAACCCGAGCCCATGGAGGACTCTGACAGGACCACTTTCGAAGATCGGATGTTGGGAGAATATGAAGAACAAATTTTGGAATTAGGATGTAGAGTCGAGGAGCTAGAGACTAAGACTTTTGAGAGGCAACTAGTGATGCAGGAGATGGAGGTGGAAATTGCTCACCATAAGGAGGATGGGATCCAGATAGGGGCCTTGTTTCACCGATCGGTGGCGAGGAACATTGAGTTGGCAGGAAATTTAAAAGAAATAGAGCAGAGGGTTTTGAGTGAGAAAACGGAGAAAGAGGCTCTCCAAACTCAGTTAGAGATGGAGGTGATGGATAGGATTCTCTTCGAGGAGAAGTGGGAGGATTCCAATGATAGGGTGAATGATCTAGAGGATGATGTGCGGTGCAAGAAGAGCAAAATGAACAAGATGGGCTATGCTCTACGCACGACTATAGACAGGTTGATCGATGGGGTAAATTACTACCCCGCTAAGCAAGGACAGACCCGACACACCATAAGTCGGGATATGGTGGCACACATCACACAGAAGGAGTATCAGAGCGTCGTGGAGCGTGGGATGTTAGATTGAGTCTAGAAGGGAAAGCTCAGTAGTATAGTAGTTTTATTTATGTGTTGTTAACATGTTGTTGTAATCTCAATCTTTTGTGTAAGATGCGAGATGATGGTAACCCCAAACTTTTGAAAAATGTTAGAGGGGTAGTAAGCTAGTGTCGTCCCCGTCTTTTGTGATATTAGGGGATATGTGTTTTCATTTATAGCAGTATGCTAGAAAAGAACATGTATTGTAACCATTTGGCATATGAATATAAATGATCTTGTTTCACAAATGTGTTTTACACCTTCAGATCTTTTCATTTGAGAAATATCCAAATATGATAATTAGATAAAAAAATAAAAAAATTTTGTGATGTAGAAAATGCCGCCCAGACGTAGAATAACTGTCCCAGAAGAGTCAGTTAATGATGAGAGAGGACCAGTAGATCCGATACAGTGACTGGTAGATTTATTAGGAGAAGCTCTGAGGGGAAGAAACGAACCTTTACCACCCGTTCCCCAAGTTGTCCCAGTAACAACCTTTAAAGATTTTAAGAGTGTAGGACCCCCAGAGTTCACGGGAACCACTGACCTGATAGTTGTGCAAACCTGGATCAAGGAGATCGAGAAGGGCTTCACTATAGCTCACGTGGGTGAAGACCAGAAGACAGTATTTACCACATACATGATGAGGGGTGAAGCGAACTATTGGTGGGAAACTAATCAGCAAAGAGCGAGAGAAGGAACGATAACATGGGAGAGCTTTACGACGCTATTCTTTGAGAACTTTTTCCCGAAGAGTATGAAGAGTAGGATGGAGGTGAAGTTCCTAGAATTAAAACAAGGACATATGACGGTGGCGCAATATGCAGCGAAGTTCAATGAACTAGCGCGATTTATAGAGCACCAAGTTGTGGATGAAGAGAGGAAGACGAGATGCTTTGAGCAAGGGTTGAAGTCGTGGTTGTATAATAAGGTATCAGTCTTCCAGATTAATTCCTTTACAACATTGTTAGAGAAGGCAATCATTACGGAAGGTGACAGTGAGGCCTTAAGTCTATATCATAAGGAGAAGAAGAACAAGAGCAATGGTAGTTAGCATCGAGGAGGAAGCAACAGCAGAAGAAGTAACTCCGAAAAGAGGAAATGAGAAAACAATAACAACAGAAACAATAATCAAGGTGGGAGTCATCAGGGAAATTTCAAAAAGAGAACCAAAGCTTGCAACAAGTGTAGAAGAAGTCATCAGGGGGAATGCTGGAAAAGGAAGACCACATGCTATAATTGCAGCCAAGAGGGGCACATCTCGCCAAATTTCCCAAAGCCAAAGAAGATCAGATGTTGTTTTGCTTATGGATCGACAGAGCACCAGATAAAGGATTGCCCAAAGAAAGGAAGCAGTGGAGCTGGCATAAGCCAGGGTGGAGGAAGCAAGTTAATGATTGGTGGACTTGTACAACCCAACCGATCGACCACTCGAACCTTTAACATGACCGTCCAAGACGCAGTAGATGCAAAGGATGTGGTGTCAGGTATAATCCCAATCAATAATATAAATGCTTATATATTATTTGATTCGGGTGCTACCTGTTCTTTTGTATCTGAAGAATTTGCTAGTAAACTTAGTACACCCCGAGAACGTTTAGAAGATTCCTTGAACGTAGAAGTTGCGAATAAGAAAATAATCCCTGTGGAATACGCTTATCAAAATTGTCGCACAAACATTTGAGAACATGAACTGAGCGTAGACTAGATTCCTATTAGATTGAGAGAATTTGACGTAATACTGGGAATGGATTGGTTATATAATCATGCAGTGATAATTAACTATCAGAACAAGTGTGTGAACCTTCATACTCTGAGTAAGTCTAAGGTAGTGTTTCATGGTAGCTCATCGCTTAAGCAATCGTGTTACGTTACGATGATGCAGGCCAAGAAATTGTTAAGGAAAGGATGTGTAGGTTATTTAGCTTACATCGTAGATACTTAAAAAAAGGGAGTAGAAATTAAATATATACCTGTAGTAAATGAATTTCAAGACGTGTTTCTGGACAATCTGTCTGGCCTTCCGCCAGACAAAAATCGAATTCGTAATAGACTTAGCACCGGGAACTACACCAATTTTGAAAGCTCCATACTGTATGGCACCAGTAGAAATGAAGGAATTGATGATACAACTTCAAGAATTATTAGATAAGGGTTACATTCGACCGAGTGTGTCTCCTTGGGGAGCACCAGTGTTATTCATGAAGAAAAAGGACTGATCGATGAGGCTCTGTATCGATTATCGAGAATTGAACAGAGTAACGATCAAGAATAGATATCTGCTACCAAGGATAGATGACTTGTTTAATCTACTAAAGGGAGTGATATGTTTCTCAAAGATTGACTTACGGACAGGATATCATCAACTGAAAGTGCATGATGAGGATATATCAAAGACTGCATTTTGAACCCGTTATGGACATTACGAGTTTTTGGTAATGTCATTCGGTTTAACTAATGCTCCGACAGCATTCATAGACTTGATGAATCGAGTTTTCAGGCCATATTTGGATAAATTCATAGTAGTTTTCATCGACGACATTTTGATCTACTCAAAGATAGATAAAGAACATGCCGAACATTTGTAGATTATTTTGGAGGCACTACGAAAGAAGGAGATGTATGTGAAGTTTTCAAAATACAAATTTTGGATAAAGAAGGTTCAATTCTTAGGACACGTGGTGGATGAGAATGGAATCTTAGTAGACCCCGAAAAGGTCAAAGCAGTAAGTAGTTAGGAACAACCGAGAACACCGACAAAGGTGATAAGTTTTTTAGGATTAGCCAGGTACTATCGAAGATTTATCCAGGATTTTTCTAAGATAGCAACCCCATTAACTAATCTGATGAGAAAGACGGTGAAATTTTTATGGACCGACAAATGCGAAGAAAGTTTTCAAGAATTGAAGAAGAGATTAAGCGAGGCGCCGGTATTATCATTACCAGATGATACGGGAGGATTTTTAGTGTATAGTGATGCATCGTATAGAGAATTGGGTTGTGCACTGATGCAACATGGCAAAGTCATTGCGTATGCGTCGCGACAATTGAAGGATTACAAAAAATGATAACCTACTCATGACTTAGAGTTAGCGGTAGTAGTTTTTACGTTAAAGATATGGAGACATTATTTGTACGGAGAAAAATGTGAGATATACACGGACCATAAAAGTCTGAAATATATATTCACACAGAAGGAGTTAAATATACGTCAGAGAAGGTGGTTAGAATTAATCAAAGATTATGACTGTGAGATTCTTTATCACCCGGGGAAGGCAAACGTAGTTGCCGACGCTTTGAGCAGGAAAGGAAGGGATAAATTGTCTCAACTGACAACTCAGGAGGAGTTAATAAAAGATATGGAAAAAGTGGAAATAGAAGTAAAGGGACCCGAGAGGTCTGAAGGGAAGTTATTTGTAATGGAAGCTTGTCCGACATTGTTGGATAGAGTTAAGGAAGCACAGGAGAAAGATGGAGAATGTGAGAAAATCAGGAGAAGAATTGAAAAAAATGAGGTAGAAAAATTTTGAATAGATAAAGACGGTATGTTAAGATTCAAAGGGAGAGTGTGGGTACTGGCAGTAACCGAGTTGAGAGAAGAGATTTTGCATGAGACACACAATACGACATACTCCGTTCATCCGGGAGGCACATAGATGTACCGGGACTTGAAGCAACATTTTTGGTGGCCAAATTTGAAACAAGAAATCACGGAGTACGTTAGTAGATGTCTTACGTGTCAACGTGTAAAAGCAAAGCATCAGCGGCCGAGTGGTTTGCTACAACCGTTAGAAATACCGGAGAGGAACCGGGAGCACATTACGATGGATTTTGTGGTAGGACTTTCGGTCACGCAGAAAGGGTTGGATGCCATTTGGGTTATCGTGGATCGACTAACAAAGACCGCACATTTTCTACTAATCAAGATTCGATATAGTTTAAATCAGTTAGCAAATCTGTACGTAAAGGAAATCATTTCACGATATGGAGTGTCGTTGTCAATTATTTCTGACCGAGACCCGCGTTTCACGTCAAAATTCTGGAAAAGCTTGCAAGAGAGGATGGGAACACAGTTAAGGTTAAGTACAGCTTATCATCCTCAAACAGACGAACAAAGTGAGCGAACAATACAAATGCTAGAGGACATGCTTAGAACTTGTGTGATGGACTTCAAGGGAAATTGGGACGACCACCTACCCTTAGCCGAATTTGCTTATAATAATAGTTACCATGCGAGTATCGGCATGCCACCGTACGAAGCTCTTTACGGAAGAAAGTGCAAAACGCCATTATGTTGGGACAAAGTCAGAGAACGGTGAATACTCGGACCAGAGTTAGTACAACAAACCGCGGATGTGGTGACAGTAATAAGGACTAGACTAGTGGCAGCTCAAGATCGCCAAAAAAAGTATACAGACTTAAATCGGCAAGATCAAGATTTTAAAGTCGGCAGTTTTATATTCTTGAAGGTATCTCCATGGAAGGGAAAGATCCATTTCGGTAAGAAAGGGAAACTGAGTCCAAGATTCATAGGACCGTTCGAGATACTCAAGCGAGTAGGCGAGGTAGTGTACAAAGTTGCATTACCACCTGAGTTGGAGCACATCCATAACGTGTTTCACATATCCGTGTTGCGTCCGTACAAGCCAGACTATAAGCTCGTGATTTCTTATGAACCCATTCAAGTGGAGAAGAATTTAGCGTACGAAGAAATTCCTATCCAAATTCTTGATAAGAAAGAGCAAACCTTGAGAAATAAAGTTATTTCTTATGTAAAAGTACTTTGGCATAACCTCGATGTCGAGGAGGCCACATGGGAGTTAGAAGATAGGTTGATGAGGGATTATCCCCATCTATTTGTGTAACCTTGTAGCAATTCCGGGATAGAATTTTTATAAAGGGGGGAGGATGTAATATCCGAGAATTTTCACATATTATTAAATGAATATATTAATGGAAATACCATTTATGTGAAAATAAGTGTTATTCTTTTATGAGTTGGTTAATGCAATTGATTCGTATTAGATCAATGCGTATTAAGAAGTGTGGTTTGACAATGAGAAGTGTGAAATGCCTTGTGTGGCCTATTGTGAAATGAGTAAATCCATTGAGCGAATTAAAACGGGAATTAAGAAGTATAATCGTCTTGAACGTGTGATATCATATAAGAAATCAAATACGCTCGTAGACTGGTAGTAAAACTTTTGTGGACATCTATACATGTCATATATAAAGCGAGTTTAACAATAAAAATTGGCACGGGCTGAAGCTAAACCAGTCTTGGCACTGTCAGGGCACGGCGCAGCTGTGCCGTCCCAACAGTACAAACTGGCGCAACTGGCCAGTGATCAGTTGGAGAAAATTTAATTCTTCTATCTTGGAAAATTAAATGAACAATTATGTGGTGTGTGTGACATTAACAAACCATGAAATAAAGTGCGCAATTAAGTAATATTAATTGTTAATTGTTATATTAATTAAATGTCAATGGTCATGGTAGAATATTGAATTCTTAGTAATTAAGTAATAAAGTGTGATAACTATTATTTGCAATATATTATGGAAATCCATAATTACATTAATCAATGGTTGGATTAATTAATATTGGTGTTAATTAATTAAGGAAGTGCATGGTTATTTATTTGACATAAATAAGTAAGTTATTAATATAATAATAGCATATTAACGGTTATGTGCATGTGAGCAATAATAAAACTATACTACATAGTGTAGTGTGGCACTTACGTGACTATATATTAAGTTTTATGAATGAAGCAATGCGATTATGCATATTAAAATTATATAGTATAAGTATATCATGAAATGAGTAAGTAACCATATACATGTGAGTAGACATTAAAATAGAATGTACATGGATTGTATGTATATTACATAATACCTACTACCTTGAAATGTTAAGTCATAGTGTGACATTAGGTTATAAAATATGGTTGATATGTGTATTAAAATATAACATAAGAATGGGAAGGTGTAGGAGTATACAAGAATGCTGAGATACTGGATTGTCCCAAATTAAGAGTCCCATTTGCTCTCTAATATCTCAGTCACGTAAATAGCAAAAAGGCTAAGGCATATTCCTCTTCCCTTCTTCCAAGCTTCTAGCTAATGATCATGGGGGGGAGTGGGGTTCATGATGCAAACCAACCACTAATTACCAACTCCTTCATAACCTTCATGCAATCCTACAATCCATGGGTTTGATTCAATGGGAAAATGCAATGTCTGGTTTTGTGATCTTCTATAAATAGCAGTTATGCTTCTTCATTTCTTGTTGCTGAGAATTGTCTGATAAATTGCTAAGTAGTAGAGTGAGAGCATTCTAAGAGATTGAGAGTTCAATTAGATCAAGTTCATTGCACATTACGAAGGTATAATTCTATTCCTTGCGTTCCATTTCTGTTTCTGTTAACAAAGTTCATAAGTGTGGAAATTTTAATTTCTAAATTCATGGAAATGGATGTTAGTATGGTTGGGTAATGTTCATATGGTTGTTATATGACCTTACAAGCATGTTTAAACTGATACATGAATGTTTATGAATGATTTCGTGAGTAACTTTGTGTTTGGGCTAAACAGTTGCCGAGGTTTACTGTTCCTGGTCTGAACCAGACATGGCGCAGCTGCGCCGGATTTATACTGAGGTGCAGCGCAGCTATGCCGGCCTCTAAATTTTGTTTTGAGCTTCTATTTTGCAGATTGTTACAATACTATATCGTGTACTAGCATGCAAGCATGTTTTAAGGGTATATATAGCTATATGAGCCTAATGTGAGCATGTTAGACTAGCTTAACATGATTAAAGAAGGTGTGTAACTTAAAATGGATTTAAGGACTTAGAAATGAACTTATTGTGTATGCATGCCATGCATGTATACTAACTTTGTAAGCATGTTAGTACGGCTTAGAAATACATGAATAAACCTTTAGATTGTGTGTATATGATTAGTAAGCAAGAATGAACATGTTGAACCTACTAGTGACCTTTGGAACATGAATTTTGACAAACTATCTTGAAAGATAGAATCTGACCATTATAAGCATGTTGGTGATACTCTTAGGCTCACTCATGTAGTATAAACATATATATGCCATGCTTATGTATCATGTTTCAAGAAAAACGTAAACAAAGTATATTTCAAACTAAGACGGTGTTAGTTTTAAATATGTGTTATGAATACTCACAAGCATGTCTAATATGAGTTATATGTCTATCTTGTATGTTTAGAGAGCAAGCATGATGGGTTTTGTGGTTTCATGACCTTAACTTATTAAAATAGTTAATTTAGAAGCATCTTATAAAAGGGAACCTAGATTTACTTAAGAAGCATGAAAAGACCCTTAACATGACAAATATATCATGTATGATTATTTTGAGCAAACCAAACAGAAACCACAAGGTAGCAGCTATCTCTTGGCCTGGCTAAAGGACGGCGCAGCTGCGCCGGTCCTAGGCTTAGCCATAACGCAGTTGCGCCAGGCTGGAATCTGAGTTTCTGTAATCTGATCTTTGGCAGTTAACTTGTATGATACCTAAGATGCTAGAGGTGGTTTAAAACCGCTTGATAATGTTTTGCTTGAATGCCATGAGTAGTGTAAGTTTCACTTATAAGAATAGGCACATGAATAGAAAAGTGGTATGGGAAAGTTCTAGCATGCCTGTATGTTTGGCTATAGGTATAAATGGTAGGTTAACGTGAGACAGAAACTGCAAGGCAATAGCTCAGTCTTGGTCTGGCCAGGGGACAGTGCAGCTGCGCCGTCCCTAAGCCTAGACAGGGCGCAGCTGCGCCGTGTAGTTGTCACAATCGAGTTTTGTTTTTGAATTGATGTCTGACGCATGCCTATGTGATGCCTTAAACTTGTAATATATGATCAACATGCTATGTAATGTGTAAGGAACATGCCATATGATAGAAATAAAGGTTATTCATAACTTTCGAAGGATAAGTCCAAAGGGACGTTTGCATAATATCAAAACAAAGTTACGTGAGTTGAACTTTTGATGATGTATAAACTGATTTTGTACTATATTTGAGTACTTGAGTCATGTCAAGCTTGATTTAAGACTGTGTTAGCTAATGAACATCTTAAACATATAATACGCTATAAATAGGTTTCAAAACTGTTGATTTCTTAACGTGGATAGACTACGCTTAAGGCAAGTTTCTCTAACCTTACTTAAGTCTTTATTGAGCAAGCATCCGAACCCTACTCTTATTGTGCAAGTATCTTTGCATTCTTTATTCGACGAATACCGTAAACTTATCTCTTTGAATACAAGTTATATTGCTTTCTCGTTCAGATGAGCTATTATGCTTAAACCCTTGTGAAAACTATTATTCATGATGAACTTTGTATTGTTCTTGAATATTGTGAAAGAGTCGATGCCATTTGATTCGGCTAGACTATATGCATGTTTATAAAATTGTCAAAACCCATTTGATTGGTGCTGAAAATCTTAAAAAAAATTGAGTTGAACAACCCTTATGGTAAGGGGAATGTATGTTGTTGGAAACCCCGACACATGAGTATATTATTACTGTGGTGTTATGCATAACTTAGAGTATTGTACACTAATCCTCTATAGTACTTGTTCTTTTGGGTTATCAGTTTAATATTGGTAATTCTAGTAGATGTTCAATAGTTCTTAGTGACTGCTCAGTATAAATTATTATCCAGTCGGATACCTTGATAGCCTTTATATTCATATATCTCTGTTGATTTATATTGAATTATCGTTCTTATTCCAAGAATTGTTGATATTCATTATTTATGATATTATTCTGAAACTCTGAACTATCTTAGAAATGATACTTCAAGATTTCATACTCGTGTTATAAAACTCTTACCCTTATTGTATATTACTTGCTGGGCAATTTGTGCTCATTCTTGCTTATTTAAAACCTTTCAGTTAAGGCGGAACAGGGAGGTGTCTCTGGGAAAAACAAGGGCAAGGGCAAGGCTACCGACTAGCTTGTCCCTTTTATGTTTAAATCTATTATGTAGTATTAAAACTATTTCTAGACAATGTTTAAACTTAAGTAGGATTATGTAATAAGTATTTATTCGATATTATTATGTAATCTATTAAGTACTGTAGGTTGCGAGACTTGGGGGAATAATTATAATAAATCTTTGTATATTATTCTAAATTAGATCTTTCGTTGTGAATGTATGATTTTAGTTATTATGGTATTACAATGAGAACGTAATGAACCGAATTCGGGTGACTAAGTGGCAGTCAGAATTTGGGGGCGTCACAGGCACTGCATTGTACATTATTTTCTCGAAGATGTTTCGCATCTCGAAAATAAAAGCAATCAAGATGAACAAGTAATAAAATGGAAGTATCAAAGGCCTCAATTACTATTGAGCACAAGGGTTTGAAAAACCTTTTTTACAAAACATCACTGCTATATCTTGTTTAAAACTGAATTTTTATACAAATTCAAACCCTTTGTATACAGGTGCAAACGAGGCATAGCGCTACTTCCAAATAACTGCACATTGACCCACACACACACACACAATCATATAACAATTTCTTGAAAAGTGGCGGTCACCGTGGTAACACGGATGTCGGGGGGTGCCTAACACCTTCCCTCCGCATAAGCAAGTCCTCGGACCCTAATGAATATCAGTTTCACAGACCCGTTAAGCAGTGTTATATCACTGGGTTAATGTGCAAACCTTTTCTCGGTTGTGTTGGTACAACCATTTAAAAAACCAACTGGCGACTTTTATAGTCCAATCGTCGACATATAAATGTCGGACCTTTTCACAAACTTATTTTTTCAAACAAATCTCACCCAACATGAGAACACCAAAAGACAAGAATAGAAAAGGGACAAATAAAAATCCCGACGTCGACAGGTGGCGACTCTGCTGGGGCTCCAGTAAGAGGACTTAAGCCGCTATTACAAACTTTTTAAAACGGTTATCTGCTTGTGTGTGGATGTTGCATTTACATTTTAATGAATGTGTACGAATGCATTAACTTATTGCACTTAGTGCTTCGCACCATATGTTCCTGTGATATTAGTGCTTCGTACATGTCATCATTTTCATACGGTGAGACACGATGTATGTGGATGTATATTGTGTGGTTCCTCCACCAGGAGGCTATCATGTCGGTGTTTGATTACTAGACTCGTAGGAAGACTAATTTCAACGAGGCTCAAGAAAGGCACCACCTAAATTCGCTCCAGTTGAAAGGCAGGATTAACTTCCCATCAAGTAAATTGTGATGATTTGGGAACCTTCATGCCAAAAAACCGGAAGAGTAACCTAAGATGGGTCAGCCTCTGATAAACCAAATGCGGAGGAAAGTCTCTTCATACTTTCACATTTCAATTACATGTAAATTCAATTACTTGTAATTTCATTTCCATGTAAATCTTAATGTAATGGAAAATATGAAGGAATATGTATACATGCCTTCCCTTTATATCAAAACATGACATTCTATCTTGTCAACTGACATCCGTTTCGCAGGACGATACTCCTAAATGGAGACATTACGTAATATTTCTATATTCACTAAGACTAAACTACATAAGTCTTTTAGGAGGGATATAATTGGTCCAATAACCCATTCGAAATCCAAAAAGGCAACGAGCCTACAGCCAAGTATGGCTTCATCTGGCCAGCCTAGTCCTACTCCTGTCTCTCGCTAGGCGTTTGAAGAACTAAGCAACCAAATTACAGAGTTGGTTGTTCTACTTAAAGAATTGTACAAATCCACTCAGGGTCCACGAATGCCCATACATAAAGAATCCTCTGCACAGGGAGGAAGTCAGGGACCGGATAAAGAAATTCCAGTACCTGAGTCTCAGTTGGACAAAACCAACAAAACCCCTGAAAACACCCCTCTTAAAGAAGAGCATACATCGATTCCTTCATCTTCAAGGCGATTGTCTACACATACAGAAGTTGAGCTTGTACGGCGTTTGGTAAAGGTTCCTGCCCATGTGATGACTATGTTGTTTCCTAAGCTGATACCGGTCAAAGGAAAAGAGGTCTTGATACCGAATCCGGAGGCGGAGGAAGAGGACCGGAGGCACAAGCAGGAAATTGCAAGGCGTTTATCAAACATACGCATCATAGTCCACACGGACAGTACAAACAGGGTCACCCCAAACGATGATTGTCCAGATATCATGGTCATTATTTAGGAGAAGGAGGACGATAACAACCCCTTCATCACAGCCGTCCACCAGGACTTCACCCTTGGAAATTGGAGCAGCACTCCTTGCATTTGCCAACGAGGGTAAAAAGGGCAGAAACTACCTCTACCCTGTAGATAGCAATAACTGCTTACTTTTTCTATACAATATTAGTTGTTACTTTTGTCATTACATGCTAACACTTAATGTGATTGAACAGTTTCATATATTAAGTGAAACCATTTTGTTTAGGACTCTAAAGTTAGATGTGCCTAGACTTGCTGATGAGGTGCTTATTCTCCACAAGGACTATAACTTTGATGTAAAGGTGGACTCAGACTTGATGTAAATACAAGAGGACTATGAGATACCTCAGGAGATCTAAGAATGGTTCAAAGACAAACCCAAGCCAAATCTTGATCAAACCACCTCTTTTAACCTCGGAACCTTAGAAAACCCCAAACAAATCTAGATTGGTACCGACCTCACTCCAAACCAAAGGAATGACATGGTCTCATGAACACATGGTCGGTTTATCCACTGACATTGTCATTCATCGCCTTCCATCAAAGGGGGATTCAAGCCAGTCAGGCAGAAGCTCAGGTGATTAAAACCTGAGTGGAGGTTAAAAGTTGAAGAGAAAATTGTGAAATAATTTCAAGCTGGCATCATCATGGTGTCAACATACCCTGAATGGCTATCTAACATTGTCCCCGTACCGAAACCTAGAGGAGAGGTGCGAGTTTGCGTGGATTACAGTGATCTGAACAAAGCTTGTCTCAAAGATAGCTTTCTCGTCCCATTCATCCACATACTCAGTGACAATACAACTTAGTATGACATGTACTCCTTTGCAGGGTACCATCAAATCATGGTTATTGAAAAGGATCTTGAGAAAACTACATTTATCACTCCTTGGGGAACCTTTTGCTACAGACGATTGTCATTCGGCCTCATCAATGCCGGAGCTACCTATCAGTGAGTCATATGGCTCTTTTCCACGATCTAATGCATAAAAATAAAAAAAAATAAAAAAAAGAATAAAAAAAGAAGAAAAAAGAAAAAAAAGAAAAAAATGAAAAGGAAAAAAAGAAAAGGAAAAAAAAGAAAAAACAAAGCTCTTCAACAGGTTGCGTAAGTACAACATGAAGTTGAATCTAGCCAAGTGCGCCTTTGGCATTAAATCAGGCAAGTTGCTAGGTTTCCTTGTCAGCCACAAAGGGATTGAGCTGGATCCCATCAAAATCCAGGCCATCACGGAAATGCCCATTCCTTAGACAGAGAAGGACATACGGGAATTTTTAGGAAGAATCAACTTCATCAACAGATTCATCTCCCAACTCACAGCAACCTGTGAGCCTATTTTCAAGTTGTTAAGGAAGAACTCTTCCATGAAATGGAGTGGTGAGTGCCAGAAGGCCTTCCTTACAATCAAAGAGCAGCTAGTCAAAGCTCCTGTTTTGGTACCACCCAGGGATGATGTTCCCCTGTTCATGTACCTGTTCATAAGTGACAATGTCATGGGCTGCATGTTGGGACAGAAAGATGATAGTGGCCAAGAGCGAGCTATCTACTACCTCAGCAAAAGATTTAGCAGCAGTGAACAGAAGTACACTCTGATTGAGAAGACTTGTTGTGCTTTAGCATGGGCTTCCATGAGGTTACAACATTACCTCCATGGTCACACAACCCATCTTATATCCCGTGTGGATCCTCTCAAGTACATGTTCAGTAAACCCATGATGAACTGTCAACTTTCCAGATGGCAGTTAATCCTACAAGAATTTGACATCATCTACGTGACGCAAAAGTCCATTAAAGGACAAGGAATTGCAGATCAACTGGCCGCTGCGCCTTCAGGAGATTTCAAACCCTTGGAAACATACTTTCCCGATGAAGGGGTAATGGCAATTCAGCAACACCATCAGTACGATGCACACTAAACATGGAAGATGTATTTCGATAGAGCTATAAACACTGAAGGTTCTGGGGCCGGAGCAGTTCTAGTATCTGTTACGGGGGAGTAGCATCCTGTCGCCATCAAATTGCAGTTTGCCAACACCAACAACACATCTGAGTATGAACACTGTATCATAGGGCTAAACATGCCCGATCAATGGGCATCAAACGGTTAACTGTCTTTGGAGATTCCGAGTTGGTAATCAAATAAACCACATGAATTTATCACACCAAAGGTCTACACTTGCTGCCTTACCATCGGCAGGTTCTACAGATGGCTTCGGAGTTTGAAGAAATATCCTTCCTCCACATTCCTCAAAAATAGGAATTATTTTGCGGATGCGCTAGCAACCTTGGCCTCCTTGATGAATATACATGACAAGGAAGACATGCCAACCCTTACATTTGCCCAACAAAATGCTCCAGCCTATAGGAATTACATTGGAGAAGTATCGGATGAGCTACATCCCATCCAACACCCTTGGTATCAGCATATCAAGGAGCACTTACAAGATAGATCTGCACCCGCTGAGGCGAGCCCGACTAAAAGAAGGAGGATCCATCGACTAGCTATAAAATTATATCTGAGCGGAGATGCACTCTACAAAAGAGATGCAAGACTAGGTCTCCTCAGATGTATGGACAAGGACCAAGCTCAGAGGCTTATGGATGAAATCTATGGGGGAGTATGTGGCCCACACATAAGCGGCCCTCTACTTGTAAAGAAGATCCTACAACAAAAAAGTCCAGCTACGGCAGTTCAAACAACACGACTTGGTTTTGAAGAAAATCGTTGACAACCAAACTCAGTCTAAAGGAAAATTCTCCCCGAACTGGGAAGGCCCATTTATTTTCAAGGAGGTATTGACAGGAGGCTCTCTCAGATTACAGGAAATAGATGACGATGAATTTCCACAGCTCATTAACTCGGACACCGTGAAATGGTATAATGTTTGAAGTTACCATCAAGCAAACATCCTGATTTTGGATCACTAGATCCCCAGTCAATTCAGGTTTTCTCAAACCCTTCACTACATATAACCTTTTTTACACCCATTTGCCCCATCAGGGACAATCACACTTTTTAACCTGCAGCCTGGTTTTGAATCACCAGATCCTTCATTCCTCGCAGGTTTTCAAAACCTTTCACACTTTATGTTTATCTCACCAGGGATTAAACCTTTTACACCTTCAATTTATCTTGTACATGGGATTAAACTTTTCATATATAATTCGCCCTGTACATAGGGTGAAATACGTCAACCTGATCTCCCCAATACATTGGAGTACGTAGGCAACCATGTTATATGGTCCAATCTCACCACAAAAAAAAATAAAAATAAAAACAAACACACTCTTATCCATAACCACATACAGAAACCAGTCCTAAGACACCAAAGATGGTAGGGAATACACACAGATCGACGATCCATTCTGAAAGATCCTGAGACATCTCAATGTCCATCCATTAAGGAGGAGTTCAGAATACATCAAGATAACAAGCCCTGGAGAAATAAGCAATTATCAAGCAAGTAACAAGGCACAACTAAAAGGGAAGTGAATCAACATATATTTCCCTGCCATATATAATGTTGTTTGATATATACAATGTGTACTGTACATGACAAAATGACTAAGCTAGTCTATGCAGGGAAATACATGCCCATCTACAAGTCAGTGTATATGCGGGCTATCAAGTCCAACATGGATTCCATCTCAGAAGAAGGAGGTAACGCTGTGATCTCTTGCCCAAGGGTTTCTACACGAGCCAATAGATCCACCGCCAACTATATGGTTACACTATGCTCATCAATATATGTGATCATCTCTGCAATGATGCCAATAGTAAGGGACCTCACTACAATATTATCTATAACAGCGATATCTCGGGCAGATATAGCACTATCCCGCTCAAAAACCACTGCATATATGGATGACTTGGCCTCATCCCGCTCAACAACATCGGTATCCCTATGAGTTAGAGCATCATCTCTCTCAACTAGAGTGACATCTCTACCAGAAAAAGTTGTCAACATCAAAGCCCACATCCACTACCTGTTCATCATATGGTACACAGGTAAAAGCCTCTCGCGATCTCGGCATCTTATCAGCCCATCTGTCAAAGCAACTGCCCCAGACAACAAGCAAGGCTAGGGCAATTTCAAAATTAGCGACAACCCGATATTGGAACCCTTACAACAAGATTGGGGCAATCTCAGAAACAGCAACAACTCAATACTGGGGCATTTATCAACCATCCTAAAGAGGAAAATGCACCAGTCAGCACCATCAACATGGTACATCATCATCAGAGTTTCCCTCGCATCATCTCATTGGCGATTTGGATATTACTCACTTGCGCCTTGGTCAACAAAGAGAGTTTCTCATATGAATCCCCGACAACAACTTACGGAAGGACTGGGGCATTTTGTGATTCCAAGGAATGGAAATAGTTTAAGGCGGGATGTGCCTCTCATTAAAAGAAAGGAGAAAACTTCTGAAAGAAATCATGGAGACATAAGCTTGCCCCTACAAAAGAAGGGAAAAATTCTCAAGAAGGTCATTAACTCAAAAGTAGAAGCCCAATGATAAAAGGTCTAGCGGATGAAATCCTCATCATCAAATGTGTCAACCGGTGTCAAGGCCTCTACACCGAAGTTTAAATCTGGGTAGCGAAATATGAGACCCCAGATTTTATGAATAAAGAGTTAAATTTCTAGAAATATTTTTTTTAGTATTATGGTTGTGGGTAATATTTATAAATTTTACAAAGTACGCAAGTTGTTATATAATATTAGATTGGTCGGTAAATATTCATTTTAACAGGGAATATTCGTATGATGACACAATTATTGGTGGACCCCACAACAGAATTATTGTCGGATTGAGAAAACGACAAAAATATTTTATTGAAAATAACGGCGGAAGTTTTACCATTAATACTGTTGAACTACTCGATAGTAAAAGTACAGTAATACGTGTGGTTGTATAGTAGCACACGGTATTGATTATTGATGCTTACGTGATAAGTCACTCAGTTTGTTTTATTGGTATTATTAATGTAATAAAACAGATAAGCTTTTTATATAAAACAGAATACTTTTATAAAGTTATTCGTTTTATTAGGCTAATAGTAAAATCTTTTTATATAAAACAGAATACTTTTATAAAGTTATCTATTTTATTAGACAATAATTAGAATATATTATATTTTATTATGCATAGTGTTTGCATAGTGCCTGCATAGTATTTGCATAGTAAAAATTTTTATAAAGTTATTCGTTTTATTAGATTATAAATAGAATATATTATATTTTATTTAAAAGATTTTGTTTTAAATATGGACCGTCAAATTAAAGTAAATCAATCTAGACCGTTCATGAGTTAGTTACTATGCAGTCCATTTTTCTATAAATAGAAGCTCATTCCTTCATTATTTCCTTACGAATTCACTGAAACTCTAGAGAGAGAAATTATAGAAAGAAAGAAGAAAAGTATTCTGCTACTTCACTACTCCGACATCAAGTTTCTTTTACGGTAAGGGGTATTATTTCTTTTGTATTCATGAAGAGAACTTCTGTTATTCCATTCTTTATTATTCTGTTGGAATAACCTGTATACGCGGGCTACCCTATACTTGGTAAAATTCTTCTGTTATTCCATTCTTTATTATTCTGTTGGAATAACATGTATACGCGGGCTACCCTATACTTTGTGAAATTCTTCTGTTATTCCATTATTTATTATTCTGTTGGAATATCATGTCTGTGCGTTTTATGCCGGACCTGGTTCCGTCTTTATTATTCTGTTGGAACATCCTGTCTGTGCGTATTACGCCTGACCTGGTTCCGTTATTTAGTATTCTGTTGGAATAACCTGTCTATGCGAAGTACCGCATGCATGGTGATTTCTGTTGTTATTCCATTCTTTATTATTCTGTTGGAACATCCTGTCGGTGCAAATTTCTCCTGACTTGGTTCCGTTATTATTATTCTGTTGGAATAACCTGTCTATGCGAGGTGCCGCATGCATAGTGATTTCTTTTGTTATTCCATTCTTTATTATACTCAGTTGGTTAAAGTTTTGACTTCTATACTCCATGAAATTAGTAGAATATTCTTGATATTTACGCTTCATCCAGTATCTTTTCATGAAAATATTTTTCTGAGCATTCTTGAATTTTACTCTACAAAACAGTATCATGTTGACAATTTGGACGTTATCTGTTTCTAGATAAATTAATTTTTAACTTGTTTTATTGAATTTTTATATCATTGTCATCATCCTCATGTTTATATTTTGTTGAAAGTCATCTATGGCCTGTAGTGCATAGATGGACTTGGTATGATTATGACCAGGGATTATTCGGTATAATTATAACCGTAATGTTACAAATGATGTGAAAAAAATCCTCATTGGCCCGTAATGCATTGATGGACAGTTTTTAGTATGATTATGGCTATGGATTCTCTTTGGTCGTAGTGCGAAGATGAATTGTTTTATGGCATGATCAGGGCCGTTAATGAAAACATGATTATCTTTAGTCGTAGTGCATGAATAATCTGTGGTCGTGATACTAAAGAATATCCTTGGCCGTAGTGCAGGAGTGATTCGATAATGTGGATTATTTATTAAGCGGAGTCTCAGCGTTAAAAGTCATAAAAAAACCTTTTAAATTATAAAAGATAGTAGATTTTATTCTCTACTTGACTCTTTTAATGGAATGCTAGTTCCATTGCAGTTAAACTTGATGTCTATTGTATTTTATCAGTTTAACTGATGAGTGAGTTTTATACACATGAATTGGATACATTCGGGCTTAATTTATTGTTGTTCTCAAGTCTTTTAGGATGTTTTTATGTGTTTGTGTCTATTCATGCATGTTTTATATTATTTTGTAGGAATTGGGACAAAAGTTACATGGATCGACGTTCGGGGTGGCTAGATGCGCGTTTTCGGCTTGCCATTTACACAGCAGTCACTTCAGAGCCAATTTTACTATAGTTTCTGACCTTATTTCGAAAAACTTCAAGAACGAAAGTTGTAGATCTACTTCTCCTCTTTCCGAAAAATCTTGAATCATCAAAATCGGAGTTCGTATGAAGAAGTTATGGCTATTTTCCCAGAGGACGTCGGAGCAGAAAATTCCAAAAAAACTTCCAGCGCCGGGGCGCCCATTTGTAGTTCATTTCCAGCACCGGGGCTCTGGGGGGTAGAATCCCAGTGCCGTGCCAAGCGCCGGGGCGCTGGGGAAGTCAGCGGAAAGGCTTGGACGCGTTTTGGGGCGAATTTTGACATCTTTTTGACTCCAAATTGGATTGGGTTTGTTCCTAACCTAAAAATTAGACTTGTAACCTATAAATATATGATGTAAGACATAAAATAAGGGGGGATTACATAGATTAGACTAGATTAAACACTCCATTAGATTAGAATCTAAACCCTAGTTCTTAATTAGTCATTAGAGATTGAAGCAACTTGGAGATCATTGAAGATCAAGAGCAGGAGCAAGAGGGGAGCATCAGATTTGCTGACAACAGATTTTATTCTCTTCTCTTATCATACTTTTATCTTTTAATGTCTATTCAATTGTGGATTCTTTGTTTCAATTCATTAATTATGAACTAACTCTTTTATTAAGATTTCAATTGAACCTTTTATGTCTATGAATTAGTTATTCGATTTATTCCAATTATTTATGTCAAAGTGAATTGTTTATCTTGTCTTGAGCTTATTGATTAATTATCTGATCAGTAATTACCTTGTTACTCTAGAAGGAATCGGAAGAGGAATTCTAGGGTTAGAACTGGGCATGATAACATGTGACTTAGTTATTTGCATGGTGAATAATTAGGTTTGTGAATAGAATGGAAATATCTGTTTACCGCATGTAACACATAAGGAATTGGGATTGAAAAGAGTTTAATTCAATTGTTTTGCACAGGAATATAGCAAGATTAATCTGGATTAAATAGAAGTCAATTGATCACTTGGAAAAGGACTTTTGGCATTTGAGAATTTCTATTAACAATTCAGTAGGCATAATAATTGGGATAGTTAGATAATTGATTTATAGTTTATAATTGGGGATATTGAAGTCTTAATCTTTATTTATTTGAATTAATTTTAGAGTAGTCTAGATTTAATTGATTAATTTAGTTTTCTTAATTAGAAAAATCACAATTTATGGTTGTTTAAATAAAATTGATTTGGTTAAGAGTTAGTACTTGGTAATTTTTATTAAATAATTTCTCGTGGGAACGATACTTTTCTTATCACTTTATTACTTGTTGACCGTGTATACTTGCACGTATTCATTGATTGCGAAATCGATCAACATTAACATTGTTGAAGACTAATGATAATTTATTTTGCATTATCTTAGTCATAATATTTCTTACTGGGCTAGTTGAGCTCACCCTTTCTTTCACTGTTCTCTTCAGGAAATGAGAATATAGTTGGGACGAGTCGGGAAACAGAGTGATGGACCAGATGATAGTGTTAGTAGTCCTCACTATTCTCTTAAATAGTGTGACAATAATTGTAATGAGGACTCCTTTTGAGTTTTTATACTCTCTAGTAGACAATAATTGTATTCAAATTCACAGTTTATATTGTCGTGTTGTACACGACATTTGTATTATTAAGTTATATTTTTTTTCTGTACCATGTATTTAGCGACTAAGAATTGGTGATGTATACCTATTTTGGGAGCGTCACAGTTGGTATCAGAGTTTAGGGATATGATTCCTGGTTGAGATGTGAGGCAAAAACTAGGAGGGGAGAGACGGGGGAATTCTTTCGCTAGTATGACCTACCTAAGTTTATTTGGTATTTAATTGGTCGGACAGAATATAGGGATAATATGTAATATGTTAATTAACCCTTGTTTTGTTGCAGTATTTGAAAATGGCATCTGAAAATGTTGAGATAAGCAATGGAGCACAGGAGACCGTTGAGTCTCCACAGATCAATAATTAGGACAATGTGCAACAGGAAGACAATAATCCTCATGTAAACAACAACACTGATCAATAGACGAACGACGGTACATTTAGGAGTTTTTTAGAATTCGTGCAACATCAGGCGAAGGCGGCTCCTGTTCATAATGCTGGAGGAAACAATGGCAACCCACGGTTGGTCACCGCTAAGCAATTCAAGGAGCTGGGACCACCGGAGTTTTTGAAAAAGCCAGAACCACTTAAGGCGGAGACGTGGTTAAAGCAGATCACCAAGATATATGATGTCTTGGGATGCTCCGATGAGAAAAAGGTTCCCTTTACCACCTTTATGTTGCGTGAAGAGGCAGATCACTGGTGGGAATCTGTAAAATGTACCCAACCTGACGCACTCAAGATGTCTTGGGAGAAGTTCCAAGAGCTGTTCAATGACAAGTACTTTCCCGAAAGCATTCGTCACATGAAGGAGGTGGAATTTATCAAGTTAGAGCAAAACAACATGACCGTGTCGTAGTACGAAGCCCAGTTTGCCGAGTTGTCCCGATTTGCGTCCCACTTGGTTGATAATGAAGAGAGAATGACGCAGATATTTTTAAGAGGTTTGAAGCCGGAGATACGACTTTAATCGATAAATTTAAAGCCGCTCAAGCTACATACTCAGAGCTGATGAATGTGAAGAAGAAGGTTCAAGAGGTCGTTATTCAAGAAGCAAGAATCGATGAAGAGAGGAAATCTCAACCCTCGATTTAATTGACCCATTTGAAATCCTTGATCGAGTAGGAACTGTGGCTTATAAACTCATTTTACCGCCAAGTATGTCGCGTGTTCATAACGTTTTTCACGTATCGTTGTTAGAAAAAAACTTAGTCTTGGGGGACTTTGGAGCCAAATTTTAGAATAATTAATAAATCTAAAAAATTATGAAATCATGGGAGTTTTGTAGAGCATGTTACAAGCTTTCCATAGCCTCAAAAACGGACTAATTCTGATAACGGATGAAGAAGTTATGAAGATTTGAAGTATATGTGTCAAAAGTTGCAAAATTTGAAAAATTGGAGTTAAGTGCCAAAGGTCGAGCGCCTAGGCACTAGACTCGGCGCTTGGAATCTGTTCTTGGGCGCCTAGGCTCTGGTCTAGTGTTAAGCCAAAATCTGTTTGGACGTCCTTTAGTAAATTGGGCATCACGTTTTCATACGAACTCCGATTGAGGTGATTCAAGATGATCCGGAACGAGAACGAATAGACCTACAACGTTTGTTCTTTAAGTTATTTAATTTGAGATCGTTAGAAGGGGTAAAAATGGTTATCTTTGGGACTATTGTGTTTTCAGAGGCAATCGAAGGACGTCGGGCATGCACGTATGCAACGTGCAATGTTTTCGACGATAAAGGTATTCAAGGTTATACCTCAAGAGTTAGTATCTAAAATAAAGTCAAGGTATCCACACCTCTTTGGCATATCAAGTGCGTACATAAATTTTGAGGGCGAAATTTCATAAGGAGGGGAGATTGTGAGACCCCAGATTTTATGAATAAATATTTAAATTTCTCGAAATATTTTTTTGAGTAATTTGGTTGTGGGTAATATTTATAAATTTTGTAAAGTACACAAGTTGTTATATAATATTCGATTGGTCGAGAATATTCATTTTAAAAGGAAATATTCGTACGTCGACACAATTATTGGTGGACCCCACAACAGAATTATTGTCGGATTGAGAAAACGACAAAAATATTTTATTGAAAATAACGGCGGAATTTTTACCATTAATACTGTTGAACTACTCCGTAATAAAAGTACAGTAATACGCGTGGTTGTATAGTAGCACACGGTATTAATTATTGATGCTTACGTGATAAGTCACTCAGTTTTATTTTATTGGTATTATTAATGTAATAAAACAGATAAGCTTTTTATATAAAACAGAATACTTTTATAAAGTTATTCGTTTTATTAGGCTAATAGTAAAATCTTTTTATATAAAACAGAATACTTTTATAAAGTTATCTATTTTATTAGACAATAATTAGAATATATTATATTTTATTATGCATAGTATTTGCATAGCGTCTGCATAGTATTTGCATAGTAAAATCTTTTATAAAGTTATTCGTTTTATTAGATTATAAATAGAATATATTTTATTTTATTTAAAAGATTTTGCTTTAAATATGGACCGTCAGATTAAAGTAAATCAATCTAGACCGTTCATGAGTTAGTTACTATGCAGTCCATTTTTCTATAAATAGAAGCTCATTCCTTCGTTATTTTCTTACAAATTCACTGAAACTCTAGAGAGAGAAATTATAGAGAGAGAAGAAAAGTATTCTGCTACTTCACTACTACGATATCAAGTTTCATTTACAGTAAGGGATATTATTTCTTTTGTATTCATGAAGAGAACTTCTGTTATTCCATTCTTTATTATTCTGTTGGAATAACCTGTATACGCGGGCTACCCTATACCCTGTGAAATTCTTCTGTTATTCCATTCTTTATTATTCTGTTAGAATAACCTGTATACGCGGGCTACCCTACACTTGGTGAAATTCTTCTGCTAGTCCATTCTTTATTATTCTGTTGGAATAACCTGTATACGTGGGCTACCCTATACTTGGTGAAATTCTTCTGTTATTCCATTCTTTATTATTATGTTAAAATATCATGTATGTGCGTTTTATGCCAGACCTGGTTCTGTCTTTATTATTCTGTTGGAACATCATGTCGGTGTGTATTACGCCTGACCTGTTTCCGTTATTTAGTATTCTGTTGGAATAACCTATCTATGCGAAGTACCGCATTCATGGTGATTTCTGTTGTTATTCCATTCTTTATTATTCTGTTGGAACATCCTGTCGGTACGAATTTCGCCTAACTTGGTTCCGTTATTATTATTCTGTTGGAATAACCTGACTATGTGAAGTACCGCATGCATGGTGATTTCTGTTGTTATTTCATTCTTTATTATTCTGTTGGAACATCCTGTCGGTGCGAATTTTGCCTAACTTGGTTCCGTTATTATTATTCTGTTGAAATAACATGTCTATGCGAAGTACCGCATGCATGGTGATTTCTTTTGTTATTTTATTCTTTATTATACTCATTTGGTTAAAATTTTGACTTCTATACTCCATGAAATTAGTGGAATATCCTTGATATTTGCGCTTCATCCAGTATCTTTTCATGAAAATATTTTTCTGAGCATTCTTAAATTTTACTCTACAAAGCAGTATCATGTTGACAATTTGGACGTTATCAGTTTCTAGATAAATTAATTCTTAAATTTTTTTTATTGAATTCTTATATCATTGTCATCATCTTCATGTTTATATTTTGTTGAAAGTCATCTATGGCCTGTAGTGCATAGATGGACTTGGTATGATTATGACCACGGATTATTCAGTGTAATCATGACCGTAATGTTACAAATGATGTGAAAAAAGTCCTCATTGGCCAGTAGTGCATTGATGGACAGCTTTTAGTATGATTATGGCTATGGATTCTCTTTGGCCGTAGTGCAAAGATAAATTGTTTTATGGCATGATCAGGACCTTTGATGAAAACATGATTATCTTTAGTCGTAGTGCATGAATAATTCGTGGTCTTGATACTAAAGAATATCTTTGGCCGTAGTGCAGGGGTGATTCGATGATGTGGATTATTTATTAAGCTGAGTCTCAGCGATAAAAGTCATGAAAAACCTTTTAAATCATAAAAGATAGTAGATTTTATTCTCTACTTGACTCTTTTAATGGATTGTTGGTTCCGTTTCTGTTAAACTTGATGTCTATTGTATTTTACCAGTTTAACATTGTTGAAGACTAATGATAATTTATTCTGCATTATCTTAGTCATAATATTTCTTACTGGGCTAGTTGAGCTCACCCTTTCTTTCACTATTCTCTTCTGGAAATGAGAATATAGTTGGGACAAGTCGGGAAACGGAGTGATGGACCAGATGATAGTATTAGTAGTCCTCACTATTCTGTTAAATAGTGTGACAATAATTGTAATGAGGACTCCTTTTGAGTTTTTATACTCTCTAGTAAACAATAATTGTATTCAAACTCACAGTTTATGTTGTCGTATTGTACACGACAGTTGTATTATTAAGTTATATTTGTTTTCTGTACCATGTATTTGGCGACTCAGAATAGGTGATGTATACCTATTTTTGGGGCGTCACACGAAAGAACGAGCTGCACCCTCCAGGGATGTCAGCAGCATTAAGGTCATCAGTTCAGCCGGGTTGCGAATCAAACACTAAAGGAAATGGGGCACAAGCACCCAACAACGAAAGGAAATTCCCAATCACCTCAAAAAGGGTGAGCATAACATCACACGGAGTCTAGTGAAGCAAAATGTTGGATATTACTTCAACGAAGGTATCAGATGATCTGATATTCTAAACCATTGTCATCAATTCAGTGTAACATCAAAATAATTTAGCGATGAAAGCTTCGTATACCACCATTCGAGTGGGAACCGAAACAGTTTGGTGATCAGTAGGGTAGGCAACGTTGCAAACTACCAGCGTATACATCGAGAAGGTCCGATGATTTCAGAACGTCATCCCCAGTAGAGATGTAGAAAATATCTCAGCTTATCTTCATCAAACAAGCGTCGGTGACACCGATAAAAAGTCAAACCGTTGGAATCGACACCAGCATAGGCATCAGCAATGATAGGTAAAGGTAAAGCGATTTGCGATAACATTTTAACATTCATCATAACATTCATTACATTGTGATTTGCGAAATGTGAAAAGCGAAATGCGATGTGCGAGTTGCGAAGTGAGATTGGCCAAATGCGAAAAGCGAAGTGCAAAGTGCAAAATACGATGTGCGATTTGTGAACTGCGATTTGCGAACTGCGATTTGCGAAAATATTTTAACATTCATTACATTGCGATTTGCATCATTAGAAATACCTTGTCATATTTCAAGTGTCTAGTAATCTTTATCATGTCCATTCCATTGCATTGCATCAACATAATAAAGAGGGGCATCTGTAGACACTCGAAATTTTGTTTTCCT
Organism: Panax notoginseng; assembly: GCA_016801055.1. Lineage (NCBI taxonomy): Eukaryota > Viridiplantae > Streptophyta > Magnoliopsida > Apiales > Araliaceae > Panax > Panax notoginseng. Next base: position 151,196,810 of record CM029022.1, on the reverse strand, counting down.
GTTACTAACTATGCAGGAGGGTAAATACATCTTTTTCACACTCTAGAGGTAATCCTGGAGGACCACAACATCAATTCTAACTCTGGAGATAGCCCCGGGAGATCCAGCTTCCAACCCCGGAGATAACCCCAGAAAATCAGTTTCAACCACGGAGTTAACCCAGGGGGATCAAGTTCAAAGCCTGGAGATAACCCCAGGAGGTCAAGCCAACCTCAAAGATAACCCTAAGGACAGTCAAAGTCACTCAGTTTTGTTTTATTGGTATTATTAATGTAATAAAACAGATAAGCTTTTTATATAAAACAGAATACTTTTATAAAGTTATTCGTTTTATTAGGCTAATAGTAAAATCTTTTTATATAAAACAGAATACTTTTATAAAGTTATCTATTTTATTAGACAATAATTAGAATATATTATATTTTATTATGCATAGTGTTTGCATAGCGTCTGCATAGTATTTGCATAGTAAAATCTTTTATAAAGTTATTCGTTTTATTAGATTATAAATAGAATATATTATATTTTATTTAAAAGATTTTGCTTTAAATATGGACTGTCAGATTAAATTAAATCAATCCGTTCATGAGTTAGTTACTATGCAGTCTATTTTTCTATAAATAGAAGCTCATTCCTTCATTATTTTCTTACAAATTCACTGAAACTCTAGAGAGAGAAATTATAGAGAGAGAGAGAAGAAAAGTATTCTGCTACTTCACTACTCCGATATCAAGTTTCTTTTACGGTAAGGGGTATTATTTCTTTTGTATTCATGAAGAGAACTTTTGTTATTCTATTCTTTATTATTCTATTGGAATAACCTGTATACGCGGGCTACCATATACCCTGTGAAATTCTTCTGTTATTCTATTCTTTATTATTCTATTGAAATAATCTGTATACGTGGGCTACCCTATACTTGGTGAAATTCTTCTGTTATTCCATTCTTTATTATTATGTTAAAATATCATGTCTATGCGTTTTACACCAAACTTGGTTCCGTCTTTATTATTCTGTGGGAACATCCTATCGGTGCGTATTACGCCTGACCTGGTTCTGTTATTTAGTATTCTGTTGGAATAACCTGTCTATGTGAAGTAGCGCATGCATGGTGATTTCTGTTGTTAGTCCATTCTTTATTATTCTGTTGGAACATCATGTCGGTGCGAATTTTGTCTAACTTAGTTCCGTTATTATTATTCTGTTGGAATAACCTGACTATACGAAGTACCGCATGTATAGTGATTTCTGTTGTTATTTCATTCTTTATTATTCTGTTGGAACATCATGTCGGTGCGAATTTTGCCTAACTTAGTTCCGTTATTATTATTCTATTGGAATAACCTGTCTATGCGAAGTACCGCATGCATGGTGATTTTTTTTGTTATTTTATTCTTTATTATACTCATTTGGTTAAAGTTTTGACTTTTATACTCCATGAAATTAGTGGAATATCCTTGATATTTGCGCTTCATCCAGTATCTTTTCATGGAAATATTTTTCTGAGCATTCTTGAATTTTACTCTACAAAGCAGTATCATGTTGACAATTTGGACGTTATCAGTTTCTAGATAAATTAATTCTTAAACTTGTTTTATTGAATTCTTATATCATTATCATCATCCTCATGTTTATATTTTATTGAAAGTCATCTATGGCCTGTAGTGCATAGATGGACTTGGTATGATTATGACCAGGGATTATTCGGTGTAATCATGACCGTAATGTTACAACTGATGTGAAAAAAGTCCTCATTGGCCAGTATTGCATTGATGGACAGTTTTTAGTATGATTATGGCTATGGATTCTCTTTGGCCGTAGTGCAAAGATAAATTATTTTATGGCATGATCAGGACCTTTGATGAAAACATGATTATCTTTAGCCGTAGTGCATGAATAATTCGTGGTCTTGATACTAAAGAATATCTTTGGCCGTAGTGCAGGGTTGATTCGATGATGTGGATTATTTATTAAGCTGAGTCTCAGCGATAAAAGTCATGAAAAACCTTTTAAATCATAAAAGATAGTAGATTTTATTCTCTACTTGACTCTTTTAATGGATTGTTGGTTCCGTTTCTGTTAAACTTGATGTCTATTGTATTTTACCAGTTTAACATTGTTGAAGACTAATGATAATTTATTCTGCATTATCTTAGTCATAATATTTCTTACTGGGCTAGTTGAGCTCACCCTTTCTTTCACTATTCTCTTCTGGAAATGAGAATATAGTTGGGACAAGTCGGGAAACGGAGTGATGGACCAGATGATAGTATTAGTAGTCCTCACTATTCTGTTAAATAGTGTGACAATAATTGTAATGAGGACTCCTTTTGAGTTTTTATACTCTCTAGTAAACAATAATTGTATTCAAACTCACAGTTTATGTTGTCGTATTGTACACGACAGTTGTATTATTAAGTTATATTTGTTTTCTGTACCATGTATTTGGCGACTCAGAATAGGTGATGTATACCTATTTTTGGGGCGTCACACGAAAGAACGAGCTGCACCCTCCAGGGATGTCAGCAGCATTAAGGTCATCAGTTCAGCCGGGTTGCGAATCAAACACTAAAGGAAATGGGGCACAAGCACCCAACAACGAAAGGAAATTCCCAATCACCTCAAAAAGGGTGAGCGTAACATCACACGGAGTCTAGTGAAGCAAAACGTTGGATATTACTTCAACGAAGGTATCAGATGATCTGATATTCTAAACCATTGGCATCAATTCAGCGTAACATCAAAATAATTTAGCGATGAAAGCTTCGTATACCACTATTCGAGTGGGAACCGAAACAGTTTGGTGATCAGCAGGGTAGGCAACGTTGCAAACTACCAGCGTATACATCGAGAAGGTCCGATGATTTTAGAACGTCATCCCCAGTAGAGATGTAGAAAATATCTCAGCTTATCTTCATCAAACAAGCATCGGTGACACCGATAAAAAGTCAAACCGTTGGAATCGATACCCGCATAGGCATCAGCAATGATAGGTAAAGGTAAAGCGATTTGCGATAACATTTTAACATTCATCATAACATTCATTACATTGTGATTTGCGAAATGTGAAAAGCGAAATGTGATGTGCGAGTTACGAAGTGAGATTGGCCAAATGCGAAAAGCGAAGTGCAAAGTGCAAAATGCGATGTGCGATTTGTGAACTGCGATTTGCGAACTTCGATTTGCGAAAACATTTTAATATTCATTACATTGCGATTTGCATCATTAGAAATACCTTGTCATATTTCAAGTGTCTAGTAATCTTTATCATGTCCATTTCATTGCATTGCATCAACATAATAAAGAGGGAGCCGAGTGTTCATCCCTTTCAAGTTATTGAAGTCTTCTTTGGCAGTCCACCGTAAGCCTTCTTACACACTTTAAAGTCTTTCTCTTCATCTTTGCACACGTCGTTCTTCACCTTGAGAGTCGTGTTGCGTGTGTATGTCCGGACTTCGGTCAGTGGCTTTTATTTTCCTTTATATATATATATATATATATATATATATATATATATATATATATATATATATTGACTAACATTATCGAGTTATGCCTCGATTAAGCCTGGACTCACGTCTGGAGCGTTTATTTGCTTTTATATATATATACTAGTAATTGCTCGTGCCTGAAGGCACGACGTAACGAAAAATTAGATTAAAATTCGAAAAATATTATATTACCTAAAGACTCTTTGCAACTTAAAATAACTTACAATCAGACATAACAATTTACATAATTTATCACACTACCACAATAATTAATTTTCATTTAAAAATAGATATTCAGAAAAATCTAAATTTGTCTATAAAACTTACAATCATCAATAACAATTATCATAATTTACCACACCACCACAATAATTATTATTATTGTTATTATTTGTATTATTATTATTATTATTATTATTATTATTATTATTATTATTATTATTATTATTATTGTTGTTGTTATTATTAATATAATTATTTTAATTATTATAATTATTATTATTGTTATTGTTGTTGATGTTGTTGGTGTTGCTGTTGTTGTTGTTGTTGTTATTATTATTGTTATTATTATTATTATTATTACTACTATTATTATTATAATTATTATTACTTTATCACTATTATTAATATTATTACTATTATAATAATATTATAATAATAATAATAATTATTATTATTATTATTATTATTATTATTATTTTATTATAATTATAATTATTTTATTATTATTATTATTATTATTATTATTATTATTATTATTATTATTATTACTATTATTATTATTATTACCATTATTATTATTATAATTATTATTATTATTACTATTATTATTGTTATTACTATTACTATTATTATAATAATAATTAATATTATAATTATTATTATTATTACTATTACTATTAGTAGTAGTAGTAGTAGTAGTAGTAGTAGTAGTAGTAGTAGTAGTAGTAGTATTATTATTATTATTATTATTATTATTATTATTATTATTATTTGTTTGTGTGTGTGAAGAAGAGAGGAGAGAAAGATTTTGTATGTGAACATGAGAGAGAGTAGGGTGTAGGGATGAATTTGATTTGGGCAAAAAGATATTTGAGCCTTTAGATTAAGTTGAAAGAGTTAAGTTAGAATGAATTTGAACCGTCCTTGTACTTTGTCAAATGAAATATTCAAAATAGGTTCTGTTTTATTATATAGATATTTATATATAAACTGTTGTCGAACTTTGTTCGATGAGCCAGGATTTACATCCGGAGCGTTTACTGCTTTTATATATATAAATACTTATATATATGTTGTCGACGTCGGAATTTTTATTTGTCCCTTTTCTATTCTTGTTCTTTTGTGTTCTCATGTTGAGTGAGATTTGTTTGAAAAAATAAGTAAAAAATGTCCGACATTTATATGTCGACGATTGGACTATAAAAGTCGCCAGTTGGTTTTTTAACTGGTTGTACCAACACAACCGAGAAAAGGTTTACACATTGACCCAGTGAGATGACACTGCTAAACGGGTCTGTGAAATCGAGATTCATTAGGGCCCGGGGACTTGCTTATGCGGAGGGAAGATGTTAGGCACCCCCCCGACATTCGTGTTACCACGGTGACCGCCACTTTTCAAGAAACTGTTATATAAATATGTGCGTGTGGGTGTCAATGTGCTATTATTTGGAAGTAGTGCTATGCCTCGTTTGCACCTATATACAAAGGGTTTGAATTTGTGTAAAAATTCAGTTTTAAACAAGATATAGCAGTGATGTTTTATAAAAGAGGCTTTTCAAACCCTTGTGTTCAATAGAAATTGAGGCCTTTGTGTAACGACCCCAAAATAGATCCATTCCATCCAACCTATTCTGAGTCGCCAAATACATGGTACAGAAAACAACTATAACTTTATTACAACAATTGTCGTGCAAAATACAACAACACATATGATGTGAGTTTGGATACAAATATATACCAAATGTGACTCATGTTCCAACCGTGGACATCACCTCACAATGACACCTTACATAAAGGTATAGTCAAAAACTGTTTTAGAAACTAGAATCTTTGGGAAGTGCTCAAGGAAACCTTCGTACATGGGAGGCCACGCGTCTAGGTTATGATAGATATCATATGGCCACAGAATTATCCTTGGTTGACCCAATAGACCCCAAAGAAAAACGAGAAGATTACTATCATATTCTTCCCAATGGTGAGTCTTCTCTTGACATATCATTATCTCTACTGTCTCTAATTGAAAATTATACTTTAAACAAACACCAAGATTATATAGGTAGTGCTCGTATATATACTCAGCAAGTGGATGAGCACATCCATGTCTTATGATGACACGAGGTTGTATGTCGTTAGACATCTTGTATGATAGTGGCAAACCACCCTTCCAACGTTGGGTACACCTTACCCTATTGGATTCACCAAATATAACTACTAAATGAACTTTTCTATACTGCTTCGGGAGAACATCCACAGCTAGAGACCACTGTTCTATTTCCCCGTTACCCTCGCTCGACCCAGCTACACTCTTATTACCTGAAAGGAATTGTGAAGCAAAAGGGTGAGCACAACTAGCTCAGTAAAGAATATCATGACTAAAGATAATTCAATTATCAATAGCCTTCATCAACAATAAATCAGAGATTTAGAACATATGGTAAATGATAAAAATTTCAACCATAGTTGCAGCGGAACGAGCAATCCATTAGAAGAGTCAAATAGACTATAAAGTCTATTATCTTCTCCATGTTAAAAATCCACCAACAATATTTTATCCATGTAACATCACTCAACAGTCCCTTTCCACAATCATATGAATAACTCATAATCATAATTGTGACTATAAATTTTTCTTCGCACCCAGGACGAAGAATATTTTCATCACCTGTCTTTACCTGAAACATCAAAGATCATGGTTATACCAAATCACAATTCCTGTTTATAATCATACTAACAAATTCATCTTTGCACTACGGGCCAAAGATATTCATCAACAAACCATCTTTGCACTACGGCCAAAGATATTCAACAACAGTTCATCTTTGCACTACAGGCCAAAGATATTCAACAACAGTTCATCTTTGCACTACAGGCCAAAGATATTCATCAACAGGCCATCTTTGCACTACATGCCAAAGATATTCATCAACAATTCATATTTGCACTACAGGCCAAATATATTCATATCTCAAAGAAATATATAATCATTTCAGAATTTATATAAACAATAATTATAACCATGTTGATCAATTCACCTTTGCACTTAAGCTAAAGATATTCACTTATAAATTCAATGGTCATGATCATACCAGTCACAATTCAACTTTGCACTACAGGCCAAAGAGAACCCTAGTCATGATCATACCAATAATCTATCCATCTTTACACTCCAGTGAAAGAGAATTTCAACATCAGGGTTATAAAAATGTTATATATGATGATAAAAATAATATGATCAACATATAGTTTTAATCTCAAGAGTAATATTCGTAACTCATGAATAGTAACCCCGACACAAAAGATAGAAATTCTACAATAAAATTCATACCAATATTTCGGTATAATGATATTGAAAGAATAATATTTCTTAAGCTTATAAACAATTTATTTTAAATTGTTTACACTTTACTAAATAATGCATTTAATCATTCTAAAATACCAAACTCATAAGATTTTATCACCAATAATCAAAACCCTCGTCAAAAATCTGCATATACCTCATATAGGATTCTCAAGCCATAAAATCCTATTTTCCAATTTTCTTTCTTCACAAAACATATTTAATTCATTTACTCATAACTAGACCATTTTCATGAAAAATACCAAATCAGTTCCAAAAATATTTCTTTTCTGGGATTTAGCATAATATAGTCCCATAGTGAACATATATTTTTCTTAGAATTTTTAAAAGTCATTTACTATTTTTCATATGGCCAAAATAGCCGAATATTTAGACATTTATCAAAAATTATACTTTTGTCTAAAAATTCTGAAATTTACAGAGTATACTTCTATCATATACATGTACTCCCAATAAAAATTTCATCAATTTTGGAGTTAACCACAAGGAATTATAAGCGGTTACTTTTAAAATAGTCTTTTCTCATAAAATTCATAACTCTCAATCTATACATCCAAAAATCACCATTTTTGGACACAATCAAGAAAACTCATCAAAATATCATTTCAAATTTTTCCAGAATTTTTGAAGATCAGAAAAATTACGAAACTGAAAATCATAACAACCCTTAAAATCTCTTACTATCCCTTACAATCCCTTACCTCAAAAGAGCAGTACTTCTGATCGGTATGCAAAGCTGAAGGAAACTTGCACTGAATAGCAACTCTCAAAGTATCTAAATACTCACAAAATATGCTTCATAATATAGAGAGAGAAAGAGAGAAAGCTTATGTTTTTGGTGTGATTTTCAATTCTAAGTTAGCCCTCTATTTATAGGAAAATTTTGGTAGGTTTGACCTGCAACCTGATGGCTTTACCTGCTACTATTCCCACCCACCACATTTGAAATATAATTCAGCACATTTCTTCACCAACCACAAGTGGGGCCCACCAATTCTAGAATTTTCCACCAAAATGATAAACTCCGAAAATTCAACAATTTCTGAACCAGTCATCTTGTAAAATTCATAATAAATCATACGTTCATTTTTAACGGTTCAAAATTTGTGAACATATACTCAACTTATATATGTATAACATATCCAAAAATTACCACGATCCAACGGTCGGATTACAAATTATAACCCCCGCAAAATATCTCAAAAATCCTGATTTTTAATACCTCCATTCCGACAAAAATACTGATAAAAACCTCAACATTAACTCCTTCATTTTAACCACAAAAATATATCCCTCATTTATATCCACATAAAATAAATATTTTCTTATCATATAAATCAATAATTAATTATTCACAAATAATATTACAGAATCACATTTATGACAATCAGGCCGTTCCCAGGAAAGAGGGGGCTTTCCAATAAGGATTTCTCCTTACTAGCGCGCAATTAGATGACCAAACCTCTCCTTAGACAGAACTTTCTAGACATTGCCAATAATGCTATCTAATAATACTATTCAAATAATATGAATTATTGATCTGATAATGGAAAATACTGTGCAGCAACAATTATTGAACAACAATAATATAAAATTTCAACGTAGCAATTATTGAATCAATAAAATAAAATATTGAACAGTAATTACTGTAACAATTATTGAGTAGTGCCTTCTTACGTAAGAATCAATAATTTCAAAAATACTATGCAATACCATGTGCTACTGTGCAATAACGCGTATTACTGTATTTTAACCACCGGGTATTCTAACAGTGTTAACGATAACAACTACGCCGTTATTTGTAAAAACTCAAATTTGTCGTTTTTCTTCACCCGACAGTTATTCGTTATGGGGCCCACAAATAGCTGCGCCGTCGTACGAATATTCTCCGACAGAAAGAATATTCCACGACCAAACGAATATTCCCCGACAACAATGATTATTTTATAACCACTTGCTTATTTTGAAAAAAAATTCATATTTCACCTATAACTTTAAACTTTTATCAATTTAACCATTTACTGAATAGTAATTATAAGAAAAATTGAATACTTTTATTTCATAAAATTCGGGGTCTTACAATCTCCCCTCCTTATAAAATTTCGTCCCCGAAATTTACATACCTGGTATTTCGAAGAGTTGAGAATACCTTCCTTTCATTTCAAATTCCATCTTTCCTGTCATCATAATTTCTCCATTGCTCATCTCCTGTATTTCAAATATCATTCTAGAATACAACTTCAAAACAAGGGTTAATTTAACAAATTAACATATCACATAATATCCCGATATTATGACTGTCTAATAAGCTTAGGTAGGACACACTAGCGAAGGATTTACTCATCTCTCCCCTCCTAGTTGTATTCCCCGATCTCCGCCAGTGATCATATCCCCAAGCTCTGATACCAAATGTAACGACCCCAAAATAGATCCATTCCATCCAACCTATTCTGAGTCGCCAAATACATGGTACAGAAAACAACTATAACTTTATTACAACAATTGTCGTGCAAAATACAACAACACATATGATGTGAGTTTGGATACAAATATATACCAAATGTGACTCATGTTCCAACCGTGGACATCACCTCACAATGACACCTTACATAAAGGTATAGTCAAAAACTGTTTTAGAAACTAGAATCTTTGGGAAGTGCTCAAGGAAACCTTCGTACATGGGAGGCCACGCGTCTAGGTTATGATAGATATCATATGGCCACAGAATTATCCTTGGTTGACCCAATAGACCCCAAAGAAAAACGAGAAGATTACTATCATATTCTTCCCAATGGTGAGTCTTCTCTTGACATATCATTATCTCTACTGTCTCTAATTGAAAATTATACTTTAAACAAACACCAAGATTATATAGGTAGTGCTCGTATATATACTCAGCAAGTGGATGAGCACATCCATGTCTTATGATGACACGAGGTTGTATGTCGTTAGACATCTTGTATGATAGTGGCAAACCACCCTTCCAACGTTGGGTACACCTTACCCTATTGGATTCACCAAATATAACTACTAAATGAACTTTTCTATACTGCTTCGGGAGAACATCCACAGCTAGAGACCACTGTTCTATTTTCCCGTTACCCTCGCTCGACCCAGCTACACTCTTATTACCTGAAAGGAATTGTGAAGCAAAAGGGTGAGCACAACTAGCTCAGTAAAGAATATCATGACTAAAGATAATTCAATTATCAATAGCCTTCATCAACAATAAATCAGATATTTAGAACATATGGTAAATGATAAAAATTTCAACCATAGTTGCAGCGGAACGAGCAATCCATTAGAAGAGTCAAATAGACTATAAAGTCTATTATCTTCTCCATGTTAAAAATCCACCAACAATATTTTATCCATGTAACATCACTCAACAGTTCCTTTCCACAATCATATGAATAACTCATAATCATAATTGTGACTATAAATTTTTCTTCGCACCCAGGACGAAGAATATTTTCATCACCTGTCTTTACCTGAAACATCAAAGATCATGGTTATACCAAATCACAATTCCTGTTTATAATCATACTAACAAATTCATCTTTGCACTACGGGCCAAAGATATTCATCAACAAACCATCTTTGCACTACGGCCAAAGATATTCAACAACAGTTCATCTTTGCACTACAGGCCAAAGATATTCAACAACAGTTCATCTTTACACTACAGGCCAAAGATATTCATCAACAGGCCATCTTTGCACTACATGCCAAAGATATTCATCAACAATTCATATTTGCACTACAGGCCAAATATATTCATATCTCAAAGAAATATATAATCATTTCAGAATTTATATAAACAATAATTATAACCATGTTGATCAATTCACCTTTGCACTTAAGCTAAAGATATTCACTTATAAATTCAATGGTCATGATCATACCAGTCACAATTCAACTTTGCACTACAGGCCAAAGAGAACCCTAGTCATGATCATACCAATAATCTATCCATCTTTACACTCCAGTGAAAGAGAATTTCAACATCAGGGTTATAAAAATGTTATATATGATGATAAAAATAATATGATCAACATATAGTTTTAATCTCAAGAGTAATATTCGTAACTCATGAATAGTAACCCCGACACAAAAGATAGAAATTCTACAATAAAATTCATACCAATATTTCGGTATAATGATATTGAAAGAATAATATTTCTTAAGCTTATAAACAATTTATTTTAAATTGTTTACACTTTACTAAATAATGCATTTAATCATTCTAAAATACCAAACTCATAAGATTTTATCACCAATAATCAAAACCCTCATCAAAAATCTGCATATACCTCATATAGGATTCTCAAGCCATAAAATCCTATTTTCCAATTTTCTTTCTTCACAAAACATATTTAATTCATTTACTCATAACTAGACCATTTTCATGAAAAATACCAAATCAGTTCCAAAAATATTTCTTTTCTGGGATTTAGCATAATATAGTCCCATAGTGAACATATATTTTTCTTAGAATTTTTAAAAGTCATTTACTATTTTTCATATGGCCAAAATAGCCGAATATTTAGACATTTATCAAAAATTATACTTTTGTCTAAAAATTCTGAAATTTACAGAGTATACTTCTATCATATACATGTACTCCCAATAAAAATTTCATCAATTTTGGAGTTAACCACAAGGAATTATAAGCGGTTACTTTTAAAATAGTCTTTTCTCATAAAATTCATAACTCTCAATCTATACATCCAAAAATCACCATTTTTGGACACAATCAAGAAAACTCATCAAAATATCATTTCAAATTTTTCCAGAATTTTTGAAGATCAGAAAAATTACGAAACTGAAAATCATAACAACCCTTAAAATCTCTTACTATCCCTTACAATCCCTTACCTCAAAAGAGCAGTACTTCTGATCGGTATGCAAAGCTGAAGGAAACTTGCACTGAATAGCAACTCTCAAAGTATCTAAATACTCACAAAATATGCTTCATAATATAGAGAGAGAAAGAGAGAAAGCTTATGTTTTTGGTGTGATTTTCAATTCTAAGTTAGCCCTCTATTTATAGGAAAATTTTGGTAGGTTTGACCTGCAACCTGATGGCTTTACCTGCTACTATTCCCACCCACCACATTTGAAATATAATTCAGCACATTTCTTCACCAACCACAAGTGGGGCCCACCAATTCTAGAATTTTCCACCAAAATGATAAACTCCGAAAATTCAACAATTTCTGAACCAGTCATCTTGTAAAATTCATAATAAATCATACGTTCATTTTTAACGGTTCAAAATTTGTGAACATATACTCAACTTATATATGTATAACATATCCAAAAATTACCACGATCCAACGGTCGGATTACAAATTATAACCCCAGCAAAATATCTCAAAAATCCTGATTTTTAATACCTCCATTCCGACAAAAATACTGATAAAAACCTCAACATTAACTCCTTCATTTTAACCACAAAAATATATCCCTCATTTATATCCACATAAAATAAATATTTTCTTATCATATAAATCAATAATTAATTATTCACAAATAATATTACAGAATCACATTTATGACAATCAGGCCGTTCCCAGGAAAGAGGGGGCTTTCCAATAAGGATTTCTCCTTACTAGCGCGCAATTAGATGACCAAACCTCTCCTTAGACAGAACTTTCTAGACATTGCCAATAATGCTATCTAATAATACTGTTCAAATAATATGAATTATTGATCTGATAATGGAAAATACTGTGCAGCAACAATTATTGAACAACAATAATATAAAATTTCAACGTAGCAATTATTGAATCAATAAAATAAAATATTGAACAGTAATTACTGTAACAATTATTGAGTAGTGCCTTCTTACGTAAGAATCAATAATTTCAAAAATACTATGCAATACCATGTGCTACTGTGCAATAACGCGTATTACTGTATTTTAACCACCGGGTATTCCAACAGTGTTAACAATAACAACTACGCCGTTATTTGTAAAAACTCAAATTTGTCGTTTTTCTTCACCCGACAGTTATTCGTTATGGGGCCCACAAATAGCTGCGCCGTCGTACGAATATTCTCCGACAGAAAGAATATTCCACGACCAAACGAATATTCCCCGACAACAATGATTATTTTATAACCACTTGCTTATTTTGAAAAAAAATTCATATTTCACCTATAACTTTAAACTTTTATCAATTTAACCATTTACTGAATAGTAATTATAAGAAAAATTGAATACTTTTATTTCATAAAATTCGGGGTCTTACACTTTGATACTTCCATTTTATTAAATGTTCAGCTTGATTGCTTTTATTTTCGAGATGCGAAGCATCTTCAAGAAAAATAATGTACAAAGCAGTGCCAAACTCCTTGTGGGCATGATAGCCATCTAAGGATATTCGAACACTGTGCATAATTTACAAGCCGTGTATAGCTGAAAATGTCCATCACGGGAACTGAATCTATATTCAGTGGACTGAATCTGTGATCACATGATTCCTAGGCTCACATGATGTAACAATTTATATGAAAAGCTCTAAACAGTTATATATATAAAAGCTATAAATATATATACAGACATGATCAACCACCACGAAGCACCTCCATGAGGGATCGAAAATGTAAATATATAAAAGCGATATATATATATATATATATATATATATATGTGTGTGTGTGTGTGTGTGTGTGTGTGTGTGTGTGTGTGTGTGTGTGTAAACAATCAACTACCACGAAGCACCTCCATGGGGGATTGCAAATGTAAATAAAGCAATAAAACGATCAACCGCCTTGAAGTAAACTCCAGGTGGGAAAAAATGTAAATAAAGAAGTAAAGACGGTCAACCGCCATGAAGTAAATTACTATTGATTCACGCAGGAATCACTATTACATTGACTGAAGTAAAAGTAATTTACTTAAGTAAAAGTAAAACGTAAGAAATATTTTACATTTACTTTTATATGGGTAAATGTAAGAAACATTTGACTAAGTTAAAAACATTCAACTTAAAGTAAAAGCAAAAGTTATTCTTTTACTTTTACTTTTACATTTACTAAAGTAAAAGACTTTTACTTTAGGTAAAAGCAAAAGCTGATCTGATGGCTGTCGGCCATCAGTGCTGACTGAAGATGCCTTTGGCGTCTTCGTTGACTGACCGGCGGCGACTGTTGCGTCGTCTTCTCCGGCGGCTTCTCCGGTTGACTGATCTGTCTCCTCCGGTGCCGGATGGAACTGCTGATCGTCTTCTCCGACGAGTCATCACCTCCATACATTTCTACCTCAAAATTTTTATCCAGGAAATAACCCTTTCACCCCCAAAAATTTGTTTGCAAAAGAAGGAGAGAAAAATTTTTTTCACCGAAAAATTGGTCAAAATCTTCAAGATTTCTTAGATTTTGTAGAAAGTTTTTATTTAAAAAACAAATCAGATGAAATCTGAAACAAAGGATCACTCGATTGGTCCTGATCTATCAGTGAAATCGGTCTAAACAGTTTCACTAAATCTTAACCGTTTAAACAAAAATTCTTTCTCTTGAAGGTCCACTTAAAAGGCCTTACTTGCCGATGAATCATACCCCTTAGATCTAATGATTCCCTTTGGCCTTACACTGCTCTCTTACTAGAGACTTACAAACAGGCACTAATCGGGACTTAAAGGCAATCTTGGGTGTTTAACGGCGAAGGTCCGGTTACTAAAAGCGGAGCAAGAAAAATAAAAGTTTGTTAAAACGTTTAAGAATAAAGAACAAACTATTTTTTCTTCGAAATCGCCGATAGCATCAAGAACCAACCGTGTAGCTCTGATACCATATAAACAGCGGATAAGTTTTTAATAAAAACTTAAACAGAAAAGAAAAGATTAAGAAGATGACCGGTGAATCGGTAAAGTAATCTCTTTCTAAGTTTTTATAAACAGTTGAGGAAGGATTACATTATTTCCTAGACTAACTGTTTGAGGAAGATCGAAGTATGAAGAACTTCGACTTCATCTTCTAACTAAGAAGATCGAAGCTGAAAGCTTCGTCTCCGGCTAACTCTAGAGAGAAGGGAGAGCGGACCTCAGGTGAGGTTTTCTTACAAAAGAAAAGCCTGAAGAACTCTAACACTTCGAGTTCTTTAAATAGAAAACTGAAAAGTAAATTACTATTGATTCACGCAGGAATCACTATTACATTGACAGAAGTAAAAATAATTTACTTAAGTAAAAGTAAAACGTAAGAAATATTTTACATTTACTTTTACATGGGTAAATGTAATAAACATTTGACTAAGTTAAAAACATTTAACTTAAAGTAAAAGCAAAAGTTATTCTTTTACTTTTACTTTTATATTTACTAAAGTAAAAGACTTTTGCTTTAGGTAAAAGCAAAAGCTGATCTGATGGCTGTCGGCCATCAGTGCTGACTGAAGATGCCTCTGGCGTCTTCGTTGACTGACCGGCGGCGACTGTTGCGTCGTCTTCTCCGGCGGCTTCTCCGGTTGACTGATCCGTCTCCTCCGGTGCCGGATGGAACTGCTGATCGTCTTCTCCGATGAGTCATCACCTCCATACATTTCTACCTCAAAATTTTTATCCAGGAAATAACCCTTTCACCCCCAAAAATTTGTTTGCAAAAGAAGGAGAGGAAAATTTTTTTCACCGAAAAATTGGTCAAAATCTTCAAGATTTCTTAGATTTTGTAGAAAGTTTTTATTTAAAAAACAAATCAGATGAAATCTGAAACAAAGGATCACTCGATTGGTCCTGATCTATCAGTGAAATCGGTCTAAACAGTTTCACTAAATCTTAACCGTTTAAACAAAAATTCTTTCTCTTGAAGGTCCACTTAAAAGGCCTTACTTGCCGATGAATCATACCCCTTAGATCTAATGATTCCCTTTGGCCTTACACTGCTCTCTTACTAGAGACTTACAAACAGGCACTAATCGGGACTTAAAGGCGATCTTGGGTGTTTAACGGCGAAGGTCCGGTTACTAAAAGCGGAGCAAGAAAAATAAAAGTTTGTTAAAACGTTTAAGAATAAAGAACAAACTGTTTTTTCTTCGAAATCGCCGATAGCATCAAGAACCAACCGTGTAGCTCTGATACCATATAAACAGCGGATAAGTTTTTAAGAAAAACTTAAACAGAAAAGAAAAGATTAAGAAGATGACCGGTGAATAGGTAAAGTAATCTCTTTCTAAGTTTTTATAAACAGTTGAGGAAGGATTACATTATTTCCTAGACTAACTGTTTGAGAAAGATCGAAGTATGAAGAACTTCGACTTCATCTTCTAACTAAGAAGATCGAAGCTGAAAGCTTCGTCTCTGGCTAACTCTAGAGAGAAGGGAGAGCGGACCTCAGGTGAGGTTTTCTTACAAAAGAAAAGCCTGAAGAACTCTAACACTTCGAGTTCTTTAAATAGAAAACTGAAAAGTAAATTACTATTGATTCACGCAGGAATCACTATTACATTGACTGAAGTAAAAGTAATTTACTTAAGTAAAAGTAAAACGTAAGAAACATTTTACATTTACTTTTACATGGGTAAATGTAAGAAACATTTGACTAAGTTAAAAACATTTAACTTAAAGTAAAAGCAAAAGTTATTCTTTTACTTTTACTTTTACATTTACTAAAGTAAAAGACTTTTGCTTTAGGTAAAAGCAAAAGTTGATCTGATGGCTGTCAGCCATCAGTGCTGACTGAAGATGCCTCTGGCGTCTTCGTTGACTGACCGGCGGATCAATAGAAAAAATCCGCTGTATCAGAGCGCTGTTTATATATATATATATATATATATATATATATATATATATATATATATATATATATATATTAAAGCAGTAAACGCACCGGATGTAAAATGCAGGCTCATCGAATATAGTTCGACACACAGTTCATATATATATATTTACAAAAGCAATTAAACGCTCCAAACGTAAGTCTAGGCTCATCGAACAGAGTTCGACACACAATTCATATATATAAGTATATATATATAAGAAAGCAATTAAACGCTCCAAACATAAGTCTAGGCTCAATCGAGGCATAACTCGATAATGTTAGTCCATATATAAATATATATATATATATATAAGTATATTTATATATATATACAAACTAAAATGAAACCACGGACTGAAGTCTGGGCATACACACGCAACACGACTCTTAACGTGAAGAATGTTGTGTGCTAAGATGAAGAGAAAGACTTTAAAATGTGTAAGAAGGCTTATAGTGGGCTGCCAAAGAAGACATCAATAACTTGAAGTGGATGAACACTCGGCTCCCGCCTGTAAAAAGTAGCTATATATGAGCTTACAAGTGTTTAAAATGAGAAAGCACTCAGTTTAGGGTGTGTACAAAGCAAATTGGACAGGGTTTCCTCGCCTTTTTCTCTTTTAAAATGGCCACCCCAAGCCCTCTATTTATAGAGGGGGGAGCCGCAGATGTACCTGCGGCTGCCCGGGGTGCCCCGGGCTCCGCGGGTCCCACTGTCTCGAAGTACGTGGATGCATGCAACGTGATTTCCGCTCAAACTTTTAGACCTTCAATCCGGGCATCCGATTGAGGTGTATAAGACCTATTTCGGATTGCCGTTGTCGAGAGTTACACAATGACATGGGATTAGAGGTTGTACGAAGTCAGGAAGATGGGACCATGCCCTCTAGTCTTCAAGCTTTAAATTCTATTTGTTACCCTGCGTAATAGTCACTCGGGATTGGACTTCCTTGCTTCTTGTGGTACATTGTTGTGTAGAAATTTATGTATGAAGTGTTGAGATGGTGCGATGTGGCGTCAAGGTGGTAAGATGACGACTTTGCCCCTTACCAGGGTTATCTCCAATTTGGGCTGATAAAGCAGGCGTTGCTCAGGGTTATCTCTGAGATTGGACTGCTGTAAGTGTTGAAGGTCCTCAGTGTCATCTCTGAGGTGTGCATGTCTTTTTGGTGTTATCCTCGGGTCTTGTACTGAGTGCCTCGGTGTGAGTGCCGAGGTTGAAGCTGATTGCATGTATTTGTAACAAGCATTTCTGGGGTTATCTCCAGAACTGCAACTGCATTCCTTGGGGTTATCTCCAAGGTTGGAACTACTACTCCCAGTGTTATTTTTGGGACTGAGACTGAATATCTCGGGGTTATCTCCAAGATAAATCGGCCATCTCCGGTGGAATTTTCGGTATTGGAACTTCATGCCTCGGGGTTATCTCCAAGGTTGGAACTGATACTCCCGGTGTGGGTTCCGGGGTTGAAACTGAACTTCCGGTAGTATCCGAACTGGATATAAGTTGTCTTCGAAGGTTATCTCTGAAAGATGAATTTGCCCTCCTGCAATATCAGTAATAGGTGTGCAAAAAATTTTGAGTGTCTACAAATGTCCCTCTTTATCATATTCATGCAACGCAATGGCATGGATAAGATAAAGAATCCTAGACACTTGAAATGCAACAAGATAAACATGATGTCATGTGTAGCAACATGATGCAAATATATGATGCATATGGATTGTTTTCCCACATGCTGGGGATGATTACCGGCTCCTTGTTGCTTCTACCGGGGATTGGAAACGATGACAAACTTGGACGTGTGATCCAAATCTCTTAGGATGTTGACATTGGGGCTATCACCAAAGTCCTTAATCCTTGATACCAACTTTATTCTGAAGATGTGCCTCTCATGTACAAGAGATCTGTGGGGATAAAACTTTATTTGTTTGAGGATGTGTATAACATATTCCATCACCGATCCTTCTAGATGATATTGACCTTTCTTGGTTTGTATCGCCAGGACATATCAATGTTCTATTGGATAATGCCAACAGTATGTGTTGTCAGGGCTGCCTGACCTTCGTTGACGTGTGAACCAACGGATGACCACGCGTTGTAACCCCCGCCGGGGATATACTTGATCTTTGTTGACGTGTGCATCAACGAATGAAATCCCTGCTGGGGATAAATGTCAAGGCTACTTGACCTTTGTTGATGTGTATCAACTGATGCAATCATCGGATAGCTTCCGACGCATCGTTGGGTTTACTTGCCAACGGCTGAAGTGATGTCAAGGTTGTTTGACCTTTGTTTATATTTGTATCCATGGATGTAAATGTGTGATACCCCCACTAGGGATATGCACTTTGACATATGAAAATGCATGATGCCCCCGCCAGGGAAACTGCTTGAGAATGCGTGTTGCCCCCACTGGGGATGTGTACTGTAGAATGCGTGATGCCCCCGCCGGGGAATCTGTATCTGGACAGATGACCATGCGTGATACCCCCACCGGGGATATGCACTTTGACATATGCAAACACGTGATGCCCCCATCAGGGAGACTGCTTCAACAGATGCAGATGCGTGATACCCCCGTCGGGGATGCTGCTTTGAGAATGATGACCCCAAACTGGCGGCATTGAAGCTTTGTGCGGTATTGTCGAATGTGATTTGCAACTGCTGAGATCATCGGTATAGTATACCTTGTGTTTGGGTGAATACCCATGAATGATATGAAAGCCACAATCGGGTCCAGGAAAACCAGGATTTCAGGCTATTCTGCTCAATCACGTAGCGTTTTTATCCCTGTTTTGGCCTTTTCAGCTTGTGAGAACCCCTTTACAACTCAAATTGGACCGAGTCGAAGGGGTGGGACCCATGTAGGGGTGCCATAGGTACACCTACAGTAGCCGTAAATGGACCTATGGCCAACCGTGACTACTAAATGCTTGCAGGTTGCTTTTATAAGTCATTTTCAAGTTGCACCGTGAAGGAAATTTGAGTGCTCTTCTTCATATCTACTGAGTTTGGGCGACTTTCTGCAAGTTATGTCATCGTACAAGTGTTGTACATTGTCCTGGTAACGTATGTATGTATTCTTTTCCAGTTTTTATCCGTTGAAAAATTACTTATCACATGAAATGTATCTAAACACGTAGTAGTGAATATGCATGCACAAATGACTTGATAAAAAATATTTAACATAGTAAGTGCTAGTATTAAACCATGATGAACATAATTATGTGAAAAAACTTGACTTTTGAAACAGTCAAATTGGCACTTTTTTCTGCTATTTCTTATCCTATTTGAGAACAAATGAGAAAAGGTGGTAAAGCAAAGTAATCCTGGTAATTAGGCTACCCTTGTGGATTGATGACTTTAACTTTTTAATGCAAATAGTATGTATATGACTGTGGACAGGTGTGCTATTGAATGGTCACCTAGTCATGCCTATGTACATGTGGATAGTCCTATTTATAGAGGAAACTATGGCAAAAAAAAATTCAAAATGTAGGCATTGAGTAGTCATGCATTTTTAACTCTACTGTAGATGTATGTTAAAGTAATGCATACATGCATGTAGTCATAAAATGCATTTTGAAAAGAAAGCTCCAGGTTTTAGAATTACCACACCCTTTCTGAGGTGATTTGGAGATTTGTTGTCCAGATATTATGGATCAGGATCAGCCGAATAGTTCCCACAGGACCACTTCTGGTGTACGGAGGAGGGCTTCGGAAGTGCCTCGACCCTGTTCTATTAGACAGCCTCATCGTCTGGTGGAGGCGGTGATACGTCCAGTCCGGGTTGATGTACCGGACGTCGAGGACGAGGTGGAGGATGTTCCAGTTGAGGACCCCACTCCTGTTGCACATGTTTCCCGTAGGGACCTCCCGAGTATTTAGGTGGCAAACCTAGAGCTTCTAGGTGATCTAAGTCGACATCCCTCGATGTATTTTTATGCCAACGAGGTATCAAGTTAGATCTTAATCTTCCTTCTTTCCTATTGATGAGGGGTAAAGGATTTTGATGTCGATCTGCATTTTATGTAGGTTCCCGGCTTTACATAGTCTCGAGGGTACTGGTTCAGCATTCACTCTATGTACCAGGCTCTGCATCCTGATTATAGAGCGATTGTGCATGATTGGGGATTTGGGGTGTTCTTTTCCATCCTTCCCCGTCGCTGTCCCTGGGGTTACCTCAGGGCATTATCTGAGCGCTAGTTTCACCAGACTTAGTCACTCTATTTGTTGGACTGTGAGGTGATGATGACGCCGATGTATTGGCAGTTTATCATAGGTATAGAGTTTGGAGGGGCATCAGTGCCTTGCACAGCGGATATTACCCCCACTGTCGTCAGATCCTTGTTAGGAGTTCCGGACGGGGCGCTCAAGGGCAAGACTGTGCGTACGGGTCCTTTGAGCGTAGATGCTATGAGTGGGCTGTTGAGTGAGCCCATACTAGATGATGTCAGAGCTAGGGATCGCATTCTTCGGTGATTGTTCCTGATGATCATTAGGGACTGCTTCATAGTAGATAACTCTTCTACGGTGTCGTTCATTTTGATCAGTGCCACGCGATATGTGGACCATATTAGAGATTATGGTTGGGGTTCATATACCTTTGCTTACTTCCTTAGGGGACATGCGTATGCGCTCGCAGGGCTTAACCGAGGCTTGGTTAGGATTTTACCCATTCTACTGGTGAGTATTTCTCTTGTAATTTACCATGTACAGGTTAAGAGTGTTAACTGACAACAGATGCTTGCCTTTGTGTTGGCAGCTTTGGGCCTATGAGAGGCTCCCATGCTTACGTCCTGTGAGTGTGTTAGGATTAGATACCTATCCACGAGGACGGCGATGACATCATTCCATACTGTCAAAGGTCCCTATAGCTGAGGGTTTCACTCATTGTCGCCTACAGCTGGAGTTGTTGACAGTTGATGTCATCATATAGATTCCATACTCTGGGGAGCACTTGGCCACTGGTTTTGAGGATGGGTACCCGACTGGTGTCGAGTACGTGATCTCCACCCGTAGGGTTCCTCTCTTCACAGATGGAGGATGGGAGCTCTATTTAGGAGAGTGTGCTATTAGGAGCACCACATGAGAGATCCGTATACCAATCTTGCCTCTTGTCAGGCGTTATTGACCTGTGTCACAGTTACCCGTCACTGATATCCCATTGTTGGTTGTTGACGGTTTTGCATTGTCAGAGGGTCCATGCACTCAAGATGTATTCCAGCATTGGTGGTCCCCTCGTACCATTGGAGCCCAGACCCGCGCCACTCATTTTATGGAGGATATGGTTCCAGGATTTCCATCCTTTTGATGGGGCATTAGGTCAGCGTTTAGCTTCTCGCTATGTATCAGCAGAGGACTTATCCCAAGTGTATGTATGTTGGGATCAGCGTGAGATAGCTACTTTTTTTGTTAGCCATCCGAGCTGTTCGCCAGAGTATTCTACATGGATGGAAACAGAGACTTCATCGACTGCGGCAGTACCCACAGTTCCGAGTAGTGATTCAGATGATGGAGAGCCCATGGAGGACGTTGATTCCCACATCGAGGAGGAGTCATTCACTGGGTTGCCAGCATCTCCTTTAGATTCTCCTAATACTAGCATTGTTGTGACCCAACATTCAGCACAGTACTTTGAGCAAAGTCTTCATCTGATGACTTTTGAGAGAGATCAGGCTAGATCCTTGATATTGACAGCTCTTGATGGGAGAGATGCAGCTCTATTAGAGAGAGACGAGGCATTAGCTCGTAGAGATGTCGCTGTTATTGAGCAGGATGAGGTCATATTAGCCAGAGATGCAGTGATCATTGAGCGGGATGCTGCCCTATCTGATAGGGATGCAGCTATTGCAGACAGTACTTCAGTGAGATCCCTGACCTGATATACTTGCCGAGATGAGTGCGTATGTAGATGAGCATCGCGTCACCATACAGATGGCCTCGGACTTGCTGGCTCGTGTGGATACCCTTGTACAGGAGACCACAGCATTACCTCCTTCTTCAGATAGAGATGATATGTTAGATCTGCTAGCCCGCACACATACCGATCTGTAGATAGCCTTATATTTTCCTGCACAAACTAGCTTAGCCATTTTGTCATGTACAGTTTACATTGTGTATATAAAATAGTATTATATATAGCTGAGAAATATATTTTTGATTACTTCCCTTTTAGATATGACTGAATACTTGCTTGATATTTGCCTGTTTCTTCAAGGCTTGTGATCTTGATGTATTCTGAATTCCTCCTTGATGGATGGACATTGAGTTGTCTCTGGACAGTTCAGAATGGATCATTGATCTATGTGTATCCCTACCATCTTTGGTGTCTTGGGACTGGTTTCTATATAGAAATGTGGAGAGGAGTGTGGCTTTCCTCTCTGAGATTGACCGCACCATAGATGGTCGCCAGTACTCCTATTTAGGAGGAGCCTAGTTAATTCCATCTCTTATGGATTGGTATTGCTCTTCAAGGTACAACCGCAGCTTAGATGGTCGCTGAGTCTCCCGTTTACATGGGGAGGTCAGGTAATTCCATCCCTTTGGTTTGAAGCCGATGAAATATGGTGGTTTAAAGTTTGATCCTAGTACCATTGACAAGTATTTGTGTTTTGGTAGGGGGTTAGACCGAACCATGAATGGCTGCCTACATACTCCTGTTGAAGAGGAGATCAGGTCTGCGTAGTTCAAACCTGGTGTAAGAGGTTCAATGTTATATGTGGCATAAAGGGTGTAGGAATATTTTTGTTATTTTTGTTTTTATTTTTGTAATAAGAAGGGTGTAGAGACGTTTTTGTTATTTTTATTTTATTGCGACCGGACCATATAAAATGGTTGCCTACGTACTCCTGTGTATCAAGGAGATCAGGTCGACGTAGTTCGCCCCTCAGGACGATTTGTAGCCAACGAAAAATTTGATCCTATGTGGAGGACAAACTGCAAGGGCAGGGAAGAAAGTTTAATCCTAAGTTCAGAATAAACTGCAGGTGCAAAAAGTTTGATCCCATGTTTGGGGACAAACTGCAAGTGTAAGACCCCAAATTTTACGAATAAAGATTTAATTTTCTCAAAATATTTTTTTTAATATTATGGTGTGGATTTGATATAATGTTATAGTTATGGATAATATTTATAAATTTTATAAAGTATGCAAGTTGTTATATTATATTCGATTGGTCGGAAAATATTCATTTTAACAGGGAATATTCGTACGACGGCACAATCATTGGCGGACCCCACAACGAAATTATTATCGGAATGAGAAAACGACATAAATATCTTTTTATAAAAATAACGGTGGAAGTTTTTACCGTTAAAATGTTGAAATACCCGGTGGTAAAAGTACAGTAATACCCGTAGTTGCATAGTAGCATACGGTATTGATTATTGATGCTTACGTGAGAAGTCACTCATTTTTGTTCAATTATTGCTACAGTAATTGCTGCATAGTATCTCACGTTATTTGATTTAATTATTGTCGATATTTTATATATTATTAAATCAATAATTGAAACGATACAGTTATTCATATTATTATTTACAATATTGACGATGTCTAGAAAGTTCTGTCGAGGAGAGGTTTGGTCACCTAATTGTGCGCCAATAGGGAGAAATCCTTATCGGAAAGCTCCTTCTTTCCTGGGAACGATCTGGTTGTTAAATATTGTGAATAATAATAGTGATGAATAAATGTTGTTAAAAATATTGAGAGAATTTTTTTTATGAAGTATTTGTTGTAAATTTTGCTTATTATTTGGATTCTCACTTACCCATTTTTCAAAATAATCGATAAAAAATTATTCTTTATATTAAAGGTGGGGCCCACATGTGGGGCCCACGTGTGGAAGAAATGATTTTAAAAATGGGGGGGGGGTGGGAGAGTTTACATAAAGGGGAGGGAATATATATATATATATATATATATATATATATATATATATATATATATATATATATATATATATATATATGGAAAGTGGTGGAAAAGGAGTGAAAGTGATAGGTAGAAGAAAAGTGGTGGTGGAGGAAAATGTGTGTATGGTGAGAGTGATATGATGAATATGATGTGTGTAAGTGTGATTAATATATATATATATATATATATATATATATATATATATATATATATATATGTGTATGTGTGTGTGTGTGTGTGTGTGTGTGTGTGTGTGTGTGTGTGTGTGTATAAAATTTAGTGTGTGAGTGTATTTGTGTGGTAGGAAGAAAGGGGGGTTAAATGCTTTCTAGGTCACTGTACTATAGGTCGACTTACAAATGGGTCATTGAACTTTTTTTTCTTACAGTCAACTCATTGAACTTTAGCTTACTAACAAAAAGTTTACTATTTCGTTAAGTATGTTGACTTTGGACGGAATTTTCCACGTAAGCTGCATACGTGTAAAAAATTTCTGACGTGGCACAGATCAATTCCATATGGCTTTCATTATTTGGAAATGGAACAAAATTTACAAATGTAATAATATAAATTAGAAAAGTTGGTAAAAAAAATAAGAAAATAAATGAAAAATATATTCAATTATTTTGTAATTAATATCAAATGAATTTTTATTTAATTCTTTTCAAATATAATAATATAAATTAGAAAAGTTTGTCAAAAAATAAGAAAATAAATGAAATATATTCAATTATTTTGTAATTAATATCAAATGAATTTTTATTTAATTTTTTACAAATATAATAATATAAATCAGAAAAATTTACAAAAAATAAGAAAATAAATGAAATATATATTCAATTATTTTGTAATTAATATCAATTGAATTTTTATTTAATTCTTTATAAATATAATAATATAAATTAGAAAAATTTGCCAAAAAAATAAAAAGAGTTATTTAGTTATTTTTTATAATTAATAGAAAATATTTTTTATATAATTAATAACAAATATAATTGAGGAAATTATAAAAATTAAAAAATTAAAAATATTTTAAAATTCAGACATTAAAATTATAATTGGATCAATTTAGTGATAATTTTTTTTTCTTTTCTAACTAGGATAAATAAATTTATATTTTTACATGTAAATAATTTTTAATTTTATCAAATAATTTTTATTTTAATTTTATCAATTAATTTTTATTGTAATTTTATCAATTAAAAAGAGCACAGTTAGTGTAAAAAGATCTAGCACAGTTATTAATTGATAAAATTAAAATAAAAATTATTTGATAAAATTAAAAATTAAATAAAACAACATGTCAATTAATCAAACAAAAAAATAAAAAAAAATAACATTAATATTTATATCATTTAACCAAAAAACAACACAAAGAACTATATCTAAAAAAATTATTTATTTATTCTAAAACTTCATCTTCTTCAAGATCGTCATCATCAAACCACGACCAAACCATGGCCATGACGAACTCAATCAAACCTCAGCCAAGAGAGACAACACTAAGAAAACAAACACCCAATTGATTCGGCAAAGAGAGACACCAATAAGCATAAAGAATCAGTTGGGAAATTCACAAATTAATTAGACCCATTGAGGAGAGAATTCAATTTAAATCAATTCAAAACTCCAAATCTGGATATGCTAACAAGAACCCAGATTTGACAAGCACGCAGAACGACAAGAAACATGAAACCCAATAGGGCCACATAACCAAACCACCGGAAATAAATCAAAGCCCAGAAACCCCATATTCCAGCATGAACAGTTCGAAAAGTGATTCAAAAAAGAATTAGATCCGAACAAGATCTAGCTTCCAAAACCCCCAACACCAGCAGATCTAAAATCCCACACCCATAAGAGATCCACTATACGATCTGTCCAAGCTTTCAATACAGATCATGGTGTTTTTTTCTTCTTCTGAGTTTTTGGTGAAGATGGCGATGGCCATGATCTTAGTTTCCTTCTCTCCCTATATATATTCCCTCTGTTTGACTCCACTTTCTAATTTTATATATACGCAATCTGATGTTCTTAATTTCTTCGTAATCAAAAGAAAAATGGCTAATAAGAATAATAATATTGAAATAATAATAATAATTTTCAAATATTTTATTATTATTGCCTCAATTATAATTTTAATTTTTGGCAAACTTTTCTAATTTATATTATTATATTTATAAAAAATTAAATAAAAATTTATTTGATATTAATTACAAAATAATTGAATATATATTTCATTTATTTTCTTATTTTTTGGCAAATTTTTCTAATTTATATTATTATATTTGTAAAAAAATTAAATAAAAATTTATTTGATATTAATTACAAAATAATTGAATATATATTTCATTTATTTTCTTATTTTTTGACACACTTTTCTAATTTATATTATTATATTTGTAAAAAATTAAATAAAACTTCATTTGATATTAATTACAAAATAATTGAATATATATTTTATTTATTTTCTTATTTTTTGACAAATTTTTCTAATTTATATTATTATATTTGTAAAGAATTAAATAAAAATTCATTTGATATTAATTATAAAATAATTGAATATATTTTTAATTTATTTTCTTATTTTTTACTAACTTTTCTAATTTATATTATTATATTTGTAAATTTTGCTCCATTTCCACATAATAAAAGCCACATGGAATTAATATGTGCCACGCCAGGAATTCTTTACATGTATGCAGCTTATGTGGCAAATTATGTCCAAAGTCAACATACTTAACGGAATAGTGAACTTTTTGTTAGTAAACTAAGTTCAGTGAGTTGACTGTAAGAAAAAAAAATTCAGTGACCCATTTGTAAATCGACTTATCGTACAGTGACCTAGAAAGCATTTAACCCGAAGAAAGGGGGGTGGGGGAAGATGCCTTGGAGATAAGGAAATGTGTGTGTCCGTGTATGAAATTATATTGGGGGGGGGGTGTGAGTTTGCCTTTACCGAAAGGCAAATGTGTATATATATATATATATATATATATATATATATATATATATATATATATATATATTATAAATTTGTTTTATTTGAAGATTTTGAAAAAAACGAGCGTCTGTTTTTTATTTTCTTCCGCCCGTGATTGTTTCGTCCAAAATCTACTGTTGGTCCGTGATTGAAATTTTTAAATAGTATCCTTTCCATTCTCTTATAAATAGGATGCTTAGTTAGAATTGAAAATCACACCAGAATCAGAGAATTCTTCTTCTATAATATTGAGCGTATTTCTTTTGAGTTTTAGGAAGCTTTAAGTATAGAAAATAGTGAAAGTTTTCTTCAAGAATATATCCGCTATACCAGTCGAAATTGCTCTATTTTTGAGGTAAGGGGTATTATTTATTTCATATTCTGAAGAGATATTATTTTTCGTATTCGTATGAATATTATTTCCGTTCAATATTTATAAGAAATTTTATTTCGTTCAATATTCGCAAGAAATATTATATTCGTTTAATATTCGTAATGAATATTATTTTCGTTTAATATTCGTAATGAATATTATTTTCGTTTAATATTCGTAAGGGATATTATTTTTGTTCAGTATTCGTATAAAATAATATTTTCTTCCATACTCTGTAGTATATAAGTAATATTATTTCGTTCAGATTTCA
The DNA here is from genome assembly GCA_016801055.1 of Panax notoginseng. Taxonomy (NCBI): domain Eukaryota; kingdom Viridiplantae; phylum Streptophyta; class Magnoliopsida; order Apiales; family Araliaceae; genus Panax; species Panax notoginseng. The sequence goes on along the minus strand of CM029022.1, from coordinate 151,168,434 downwards.
AATTCTACACTCATTTTGTTAGAGTTTTGGTTTCTATACTTCATGAAATTAGTAGAATATCCTTGATATTTGCGTTTCATCCAGTATCTTTTCATGAAAATATTATTCTGAGCATTCTTGATAAGTTTTAACTTTTTTATGCCGGAGTACTATTCATGGAATACTATTCACGGGGTACTATTCACTCGATTACTATTCACCCGGGGTACTATTCATAATAAAAATTGATTCGTTTTCGATCCAAATCATTTTTGGTACAATATTATACTTGAATTTTACTCCACAAAGTAGTATCATGTTGACAATTTGAACGTTATTGAATTATGGATAAATTAAATTATAAATCTATAAAATTTATCCTTGAACTTGTTTTATTGAATTTTTATGTCATTGTCATCATCCTCATGCTTATATCGTTATGAAAGTCACCTTTGGCCATAGTGCATAGATGGACTTGGTATGATTATGACCAGGAATTATTCGGTATAATCATAACTGTAATGTTACAAATGATGTGGTAAAAGTCCTCATTGGCCCGTAGTGCATTGATGGACAGTTTTTGGTATGATTATGGCCATGGATTCTCTTCGGCCAAGGGTGCAAAGATGAATTATTTTATACCATGATCATGACCGTTGATGAAAACACGATTTTCTTTGGCCCGTAGTGCATGGATAATTCGTGGTCGTGATACTAAATAATATCATTGGCCCGTAGTGCAGGGATGATTCGATGATGTGGATTATTTATTAAGTTGAGTCTTAGCGATAAAATTGATGATAAACATTTTAAATCATAGAAGATAATAGATATCATGCTCTACTTGACTCTTCTAATGGATTGCTTATTCCGCTGCAGTTGTTGATCTAAAACTTGTTGTTTATTATATTTTATCAGTTTAACACTGTTGAAGGCTAACAATAATTAATTCTGCATTATCTTAGTCATAATATTTCTTACTGGGCTAGTTGAGCTCACCCTTTGCTTTCATTGTTCTCTTCAGAAAATGAGAATATAGCTGGGACTAGTCGGGGAACGGAATGACGATCCAGATGTTTACATTAGTAGTCCTCACTATTCTGTGAAATAGTGTGATAATAAATGTATTGAGGACTTATTTTGAGTTTTAATACTGTCTAGAAGACAATATTTGTATTAAAACTCACAGCTCATGTTGTATATTTAAGTTTGTATTTGTATTCTGTACCATGTATTTGGCGACTCAGAATGGGTGATGTATACCTATTTTGGGGGCGTCACAGTTGGTATCAAAGTTTAGGAATATGATCCCCGGCTAAGATGTGGGACTAGAACTAGGGGGAGAGACGGGAAAATCCTTCGCTAATATGACTTACCTAAGTTTATGTGGTATTTAATTGGTCGGTCAGAGTATAGGGATAATATGTGATATATCAATTAGCCCTTGTTTTGTGACAGTGTTTGAAAATGACATCCGAGAATGTTGAGAATAGCAATGGAGCACAGGAGACCGTTGAGTCACCACCGATCAATACCTAGGATAATGTACAGGAAGACAATAATCCTCAGGTAAACAATAATACCGATCAAATGATGAACGATGAGATGTTCAGAGGCTTTATGCAATTCATGCAACATCAGGCGAGAGAGACTCATGTTCAAAATGCAGGTGGAAACACAGGCAACTCACGGTTGGTCATCGCTAAACAGTTCAAGGAGTTAGGACCACCGGAGTTTATTGGAGAGCCAAAACCACTTAAGGCAGAGACGTGGATAAAGCAGATCACCAAGATATTTGATGTCTTGGAATGCTCAGAGGAGCAAAAAGTTTCATTCGTCACCTTTATGTTGCGTGAAGAAGCAGATCACTGGTGAGAATCTGTAAAACGTACCCACCTGACGTACTCAAAATGCCTTGGGAGAAGTTCCAAGAAATGTTCAACGACAAGTACTTTCTCAAAAGTATTCGTCACATGAAGGAGGTAGAGTTCATCAAGCTAGAGCAGAACAATATGACTATGTCACAGTACGAAGCTAAGTTTGCCGAGTTATCCCGGTTTGCGTCCCACTTAGTTGATAACGAGGAGAGAATGACGCGGATGTTTCTATGAGGTTTGAAACCCGAGATACGTCAATACCTAATTTCTCACAAACTGTGTTTGTATTCAGATGTTGTAAATTGGGCTCAGTTATTGGAGCGCAATAACGAGCCAACCAAACCAAGAGAGAGCAGCCGGCAAATCGATAATACCAATGGTAGCAGTCATCAAAGCGTTGACAACAAACGTGGAGGGAATCAATATGCCAGAAATGATAATCACTTCGGTGGTAATCATGGTCAGGATAAGAGGAAAGGTGAACTAAGTGAGAACAACTTCAAGAAGAGAAGGTTCAATAATGATGAAAAGACAGCGGCACCCATTTCCAAAGAAGAAGAACGACCACCGGTCGTATGTTTCAAATACGAACAGGAGGGACACATCCGTCCAAACTGTACGCAGCAACCCAAATCGTGTTTCAATTGTGGAAGAGAAGGTCACCTAGCCCAATTTTATCATGTATCAAAGTCAAGTCCAGCTGGGATGGAGGCATCAAAGGCCGCCTCAAACAAGATAAAACCGATAATTTAAGGGAGAACGTTTGTTGTAACCTCTCAAAAGCGAGGAATCCGAACGAGGTCATCACGGGTAAGCTTATCATAAACTCTAGTGAAGTCTATACCTTATTCGATATCGGTTCTACCTATTCTTTTATTTCTCCTATTTGCACTCAACGTTTAAATTTGACCCCGAAGAAATTAGACTTTGACTTATCGGTTGAAACTCTGTTGGGAGAAACCTTCGTTACCTCCACTATATATAAATCTTGTTTGATTCAAATCGACACTTTCACGTTACCTGACGATCTTATCTCTTTAAAAATACTTGCCTTTGATGTGATTTCAGGAATCAACTGGTTAACTATTCATCATGCTAAAATTGATTATTCTCGTAAGGTTGTTAGCTTTCATATTCCTAACCAACCTATTATGCGAATTCAAGCAACCAAACCACTAAAGTCAAGCACTATCATATCAAGCCATAAAGTTATTCGTTTATTGAAAAACGGATGTCAAGCTTTCTTAGCTCATGTCACGGATTTAAACAAAAATACGTCAGATTTGAATGATAGTTCTATTGTTAATAAATTTCCTGACGTATTCCTTGAAGAACTTTTTGGCCTACCCCTAGAGCGTAAAATAAAATTTTGTATCGACCTGGAACCCGGTACAAAACCCTCAAATATTTCTTCACCCAAAACGAACGTAACATGCGCCAAAGACGTTGGCTCGAGCTGTTGAAGATTACGACAATACCATTCAATACCATCGTAGAAGAGCGAATGTGGTAGCTGACGCATTGAGTAGAAGATCGTATGCACTTATGAGTGCGAATATACGAACCTACGTGAAGATAGCGAATATATGATTTGAACCAACTTTAATCGATAAAGTTAAAGCCTCTTAAGCTACAGACTCAAAGCTGATGAATGTGAAGAAGAAGGTTCAAGAGGGCATTATTCTAGAAGCAAGAATCGATGAAGAGAGGAATCTCAACCCTCGATTTTATTGGTCCATTTGAAATCCTCGATTGAATAGGTACTGTGGCTTATAGATTCGCTTTACCGCCAAGTATGTCGTGTGTTCATAACGTTTTTCACATATCGATGTTACGTAAATATGTGGAAGACCCGAACCACATTATTGATTAAGAACCGGACGAGATAGCGAAAGATTTAACGTATGAGGAGATACATGTTAAAATCTTGGATAAGAAGGAATATATTCTACGCTCAAATGTTATACCTCAAGAGTTAGAATCTGACGAGGTATCCTCATTTGTTCGGCATACCAGGTACGTACGTAAATTTCGAGGGCAAAATTTCATAAGGAGAGGAGATTGTAAGACCCTAAATTTTACGAATAAAGATTTAATTTTCTTGAAATATATTTTTTTAATATTATGGTGTACATTTGATATAATGTTATAGTTACGGGTAATATTTATAAATTTTACAAAGTATACAAGTTGTTATATTATATTCGATTGGTCGGGAAATATTCATTTTAACAGGGAATATTCGTACGACGACACAATCATTGGTGGACCCCACAACGAAATTATTGTCGAAATGAGAAAATGACAGAAATATCTTTTTATAAAAATAACGGCGGAAGTTTTTGCCGTTAAACTGTTGAAATACCCGATGGTAAAAGTACAGTAATACGCGTAGTTGCATAGTAGCACACGGTATTGATTATTGATGCTTACGTGAGAAGTCACTCAGTTTTGTTCAATTATTGCTACAGTAATTGCTAGATAGTATCTCACGTTATTTTATTCAATTATTGTCCATATTTTATATATTATTAAATCAATAATTGAGACGATATAGTTATTCATATTATTATTTGTAATATTGATGATGTCTAGAAAGTTTTGTCGAGGAGAGGTTTTGTCACCTAATTGCACGCCAAATAGGGAGAAATCCTTATCGAAAAGCCCCTTCTTTCCTGAGAACGATCTGGTTGTTAAATATTGTGAATAATAATAGTGATGAATAAATGTTGTTAAAAATATTGAGAGGATTTTTTTTATCAAGTATTTGTTGTAAATTTTGCTTATTATTTGGATTCCCACTTACCTATTTTTTAAAATAATCGATAAAAAATTATTCTTTATATTAAAGGTGGGGACCACATGTGGGGCCCACGTGTGGAAGAAATGATTTTGGAAATGGGGGGAAGAGTTTACGTAAAGGGGAGGGAATATATATATATAAGTATGATCGGTGTATATATATATTGTGTGTGTGAGTGGAAAGTAGTGGAAAAGGAGTGAAAGTGATAGGTAGATAAAAAGTGGTGGTGGAGAAAAATGTGTGTATGGTTAGAGTGATATGATGAATATGATGTGTGTAAGTGTGATTATATATATATATATATATATATATATATATATATATATATATATATATATATTTGACATGTGTGTATGGAATTTAGTGTGTGAGTGTGTGTGTGTGGTAGGAAGAAAGGGGGTGGGGGAAGATGCCTTAGAGATATGGAAATGTGTGTGTGTGTGTGTGTATGAAATTATATGGGGGGGTGTGAGTTTGCCTTTGTCGTAAGGCAAATGTTATATATATATATATATATATATATATATATATATATATATATATTATAAATTTATTTTATTTGAAGATTTTGAAAAAAAACGGGCGTCTGTTTTTTATTTTCTTCCGAACGTGATTGTTTCGTCCAAAATCTATTGTTGGTCCGTGATTAAAATTTTCAAATAGTATCATTTCCATTCTCCTATAAATAGATTGCTTAGTTAGAATTGAAAATCACACCAGAATCAGAGAATTCTTCTTCTATAATATTGAGCGTATTTCTTTCGAGTTTTTAGAAGCTTTGAGTGTAGAAAATAGTGAAAGTTTCTTCAAGAATATATCCGATATACCAGTCAAAATTGCTCTATTTTTGAGGTAAGGGGTATTATTTATTTCACATTCTGAAGAGATATTATTTTTCGTATTCGTATGAATATTATTTCCGTTCAATATTCAAAAGAAATTTTATTTCGTTCAATATTCGCAATAAATATTATATTCGTTTAATATTCGTAATGAATATTATTTTCATTTAATATTCGTAATGAATATTATTTTCGTTTAATATTCGTAAGGGATATTATTTTTGTTCAGTATTCGTATAAAATAATATTTTCTTCCATACTCTGTAGTATGTAAGTAATATTATTTCGTTCAGATTTCAAATTCTACACTCATTTTGTTAGAGTTTTGGTTTCTATACTCCATGAAATTAGTAGAATATCCTTGATATTTGCGCTTCATCCAGTATCTTTTCATGAAAATATTATTCTGAGCATTCTTGATAAGTGTTAACTTTTTCATGCCGGAGTACTATTCACGGGGTACTATTCATAAAGTACTATTCACGGGGTACTATTCACTTAGTTAGTATTCATCCGGGGTACTATTCATAATAAAAATTGATTCGTTAGTATTCACCCGGGGTACTATTCATAATAAAAATTGATTCGTTTTGGGTCCAAATCATTTTTGGTACAATATTATACTTGAATTTTACTCCACAAAGCAGTATAATGTTGATAATTTGAACGTTATTGAATTCTGGATAAATTAAATTATAATTCTTTAAAATTTATCCTTAAACTTGTTTTATTAAATTAGTATGTCATTGTCATCATCCTCATGCTTATATTGTTATGAAAGTCATCTTTGGTCGTAGTGCATAGATGGACTTGGTATGATTATGACCAGGGATTATTCGGTATAATCATAACTGTAATGTTACAAATGATGTGGTAAAAGTCCTCATTGGCCCGTAGTGTATTGATGAACAGTTTTTGGATTGATTATGACCATGGATTCTCTTCTGCCAAGGATGCAAAGATGAATTGTTTTATGGCATGATCATGACCGTTGATGAAAACACGATTATCTTTGGCCCGTAGTGCATGGATAATTCGTGGTCGTGATACTAAATAATATCCTTGGCCCGTAGTGCAGGGATGATTCGATGATGTGAATTATTTATTAAGTTAAGTCTCAGCGATAAAATTGATGATAAACTTTTTAAATCATAGAAGATATTAGATATCATGCTCTACTTGACTCTTCTGATGGATTGCTTATTCCGCTGCAGTTGTTGATCTAAAACTTGTTTTCTATTATATTTTATCAGTTTAACACTGTTGAAGGCTAACGATAATTAATTCTGCATTATCTTAGTCATAATATTTCTTACTGGGCTAGTTGAGCTCACCCTTTGCTTTCATTGTTCTCTTCAGGAAATGAGAATATAGCTGGGACTAGTCGGGGAACAGAATAACGGTCCAGATGTTTGCATTAGTAGTCCTCATTATTCTGTGAAATAGTGTGATAATAAATGTATTGAGAACTTATTTTGAGTTTTAATACTGTCTAGAAGATAATATTTGTATTAAAACTCATAGCTCATGTTGTATATTTAAGTTTGTATTTGTATTCTGTACCATGTATTTGGTGATTCAGAATGGGTGATGTATACCTATTTTGGGGGTGTCACAGCAAGTGTGAAAGGTTCAATCCCTAGTGGGATAACCGAAGTTGAGTAAGGGTTAAAAAACCAAATGGAGAGAAAAGGATATGGCGATCCGAAAACCAGGCTGCTGGCTTGAAAAGTGTGTTTCCCTAAGGGGCGCAGTATGGAAAAGAGTTGTATGTAGTAAAGGGTTAAAGAACTAGAATGACTGGTGATCTGATGATCCAACACCAGGATGTTTGCTTGATGGTAACTTCAGACATAGTACCGTTTCACGGTGTCCAAGTTAATGAGTTGCGGAAATTCATCGCCGTCCATTTCCTACAATCTGAGAGCACCTCCTGTCAATCTTGACAATTAACGGGCCTTCCTAGTTAGGGGTGAATTTTCCCTTAGTCTGATCTTGATTGTCGATGATCTTCTTCAAAACCATGTCATGTTGTTTAAACTGCCGTAGCCTAACTTTTCTGTTGTAGGATCGGTCGATCCTTTGTTGATATAACTGACCGTGGAAGATAGTCGCGGTTTGCTTTTTGTTTATTAGAGACAATTGGTGATACCTGTCTTGTACCCATTGGTCTTCAGCCAGCTGAGCGTCTATCAACACTCCGAGGGATTCCATTTCCACTTCTATGGGGAGCACTACTTCCATCCCATAGGTTAATGCGTAGGGGGTTGCCCCAGTTGAAGTGCGCATTGATGTTCTGTAGGCTAACAGAGTAAGAGGCAATAAGTCAGGCCATCCTTTGTGGTTGGCGGACATCTTTTGCATGATCTTCTTGATGTTTTTGTTAGCCGCTTCAACAGCACCATTCATCTTTGGACGGTAGATGATGAAGTTAAGATGTTTGATGTGGAATTTGCTGCACAACTCCTCCATCATATTGTTGTTGAGGTTCTTAGCATTGTCTGATACAATTACCTCAGGTTATCCATATCGACTAATGACATTATTTCTGACGAAAGCAATGATGACTTCTTTGTTAACCCTGGGGAAGGAGGCTGCTTCTACCCACTTGGTGAAGTATTCGATCATGGTGAGGATAAAACGATGTCCATTACTAGCTTTGGGCTAGATGGGCTCGATCATGTCCATTACCCACATTGAGAAGGGCCAATGAGAACTCATATTGTGGAGCCCCCGTGGAGGGGCGTGGATAGCATTCCCATGAATTTGGTACTGATAACATCTCCTGACATGGTCATTGCAGTCAGCTTTGAGAGAGAGCCAGTAATGTCCTGTTCTGAGGATCTTGTTTACAAGTAAAGGGTCACTCATGTGCGGACCACAGACTCCACCATGGACCTCATCCATGAGTCTCTGAGCTTGTTCCTTGTCTAGGCATCTGAGGAGACCTATTCCTACATCTCTTTTGTAGAGTGCGTCTCCGCTAAGGTACAATTTAAAGCTAGTCAATAAATTCGCCTTTTCTCAGTCAGGCTCGCCTTAGTGGGTGTAGATCCATCTCGCAAGTACTCCTTGATATACTGATACCAAGGTTGTTGGATGGGAGGTAGCTCATTCGATACTTCTCCAACATAGTTCCCAAAGGCTGGTGCCTTTTGCAGGGCCAATGTGACACGTGGCATGTGTTCCTTGTCAGGTATGTGAATCAAGGAGGCCAAAGTTGCTAGCGCATCTGCGAAGTCATTCCTATTACGAGGAATGTGTAGAAAGGAGATCTCTTCGAACTCCGAAGCCATCTGTAAAACTTGCCGATGGTAAGGCAGCAAATGTAGCTCTTTGGTTTGATAAATTCTCGTGGATTGCTTGACTACCAACTCCGAATCCCCAAAGACAGTTAACCGCCTGATGTCCATTGAACGGGCAAGTTTTAGCCCCATGATACAGCCTTCATACTCAGCTGTGTTGTTGGTGCTAACAAACTGTAATTTGACGGCGACGGGATACTGCTCCCCCGTACCGGATACTAGAACTGCTCCAGCTCCAGAACCTTCCATATTAACAGCTCCATCGAAATACATGTTCCATGTTTGACGTGTATCGTACTGATGGAGTTGCTGAATTGCCATTACCCTTTCATCGGGGAAGTATGTTTCCAAGGGTTTAAAATCCCCTGAAGGTGCGACGTCCATTTGATGCGCGATTCCTTGACCTTTAATGGACTTTTGCGTCATGTAAACGATGTCAAATTGTTGTAGGATCAACTGCCATCTGGACAGTCGGCAGTTCAGAACGGGTTTACTGAACACGTACTTGAGAGGATCCACGCAGGATATGAGATAGGTTGTATGTCCATGGAGGTAATGATGTAACCTCATGGCAGCCCATGCTAAAGCACAACAAGTCTTCTCAATCAGAGTGCACTTGTGTTCACTGATGCTGAATCTCTTGCTGAGGTAGTAGATAGCTCGTTCTTAGCCTCTATCGTCCTTCTGACCTAGCATGTAGCCCATGACATTGTCACTTATGGACAGGTACATGAACAGGGGAACATCATCCATGGGTGGTACCAAAATAGGAGCTTTGACTAGATGCTCTTTGATTGTAAGGAAGGCCTTTTGGCACTCATCATTCCATTTCATAGAGGAGCTTTTCCTTAACAATTTGAAGATAGACTCACATGTTGCTGTGAGTTGAGATATGAACCTGCTAATGAAGTTGACTCTTCCCAAAAATTCCCGTATTTCCTTCTCTGTCTGAGGAATGGGCATTTCCGTGATTATTTTAAGTTATAAAAATTAACTTTTAATAATTTGGCATAATTTTCATAAATATTAGTATTTATTTTAATATTATTAATATTTAATTTATTTAATAAATGCATCAAAAATGATTTTATTATATTAAAAATTATTTTAAATGATAATAATGTATTTAATAATATTTTAAGTTATAAAATATAACTTTTAATATTTTAAGACAAATTTCATTAATTGTTTAATATTAATGATATTAGATTTATTTAATAATTATATTTAATTAATTAATTAAAAATAATTTTAATACTATAAAAATCATTTTAAATGAAAATAAATAGTTTTAAAATATTTTAAGTTATAAAATATAACTTTCAATATTTAAAGGTAAATTTTATTAATAATTTAATATTAATTTATTTAATAATTATATTAAATAAATAGTTTTAAAATGGTTTTATTGAATTAAAAATCATTTAAAAAGGATATAAATGCTTTAAAAATATTTTAAGTTATAATTAAGAATTTTTAATATTTTTATAAATAATACATTAATAATTAAATATTAATGGTAATTATTTAAAAATAATTTTAATTGTTTTAAAAATCATTTAAGGCTAATATTAATAGTTTAAAAATATTTTAAGTTATAATTAAGGACATTTAATATTTTGATAAATAATACATTAATAATTAAATATTAATGGTAATTATTTAAAAATAATTTTAATTGTTTTAGAAATAATTTAAGAGTAATAAAAATGTTCTAAAAATATTTTGATTTATTATAAATAACTTTAATATTTTGGGAATGGTTTCATTAATAGTTTAATATTATTTAAATATTAATGATAATAAAATTATTTAATATTTAAATCATTTAAAAATGATTCTAATGTTTGAAAAATCATGATAAATTATAATAATTAATTAAAAATTATTATAAGCCATTGAAAAATAATACGATTGCTATTTAAAATATCTAAAGTAATATTAAACTACAGAATAGAGTTTTAGACTCGATAATTACCCGATAAAGTCATCGGTACACCAAAATATTTCAGAAATTGATCTGGACTTAGATAGTTTGACTAGATACGTGTTTATTTATGATCAAATGACTGCTAAACATATGTGACAATGTGATTAGGTTATGTGCTGACTGCAAATAGTAGTACTATGTGATATGACATATTATTCTAATCGAACGAATGATTTTATTAATGATAGGTTTCGGTATAAAAGATAAAACAAAGTTGTGTAATTATATGCAGCAGCTGAAGCAAGTATCCTAACTTTGTATTTACTTTATGCAATGGACATGAGTAAGAAAGTTTCAGAATTATTTAATCGTTATGTCAGATTATAAACTATATTGTTATTAATTATGTATCCAATCATTTACATTCATACAAGTTCTTAAATTCAGATAAGAATAGTATTATTGTATAATTCAGATATTTATTCTATTAATTAATTTCTAAATATGATTATACAAGTGTCCTCACTTGGATAATCATTATATTTTATCACATGTTGATACATACTAGTTGGTTTCCATTATGTATATATTGACTTAAAAGCCATCTAAGCTATTTGATTCAGCTAGACACAGATTTAAAAATATTATTGAACAAGATAAAACTTTATTGTATCCAACCGAATTATTTTGGTTCGTATTCCCGACTAAGTATGAACAACCCGAACATAGGAAACTTTTATGCGCCTAAGGCGGATATGCTGGACAAAAATATCATTTGAACATGTAGTATTGATCAATGTAGGGCATAACAGGCTGATCACCCCCCGTGCCTGTAAGTTATAACGATTTTCAGATGAAGTTCTGTTTAACCTTTTCGAAAATAGAAAACAATGTTCTTAGTCTGTCGGTTGATCTCCAATTATAGTCAATACGTAGTTTTAAAATTTGAAATAGAATTGTTATGTTGTTTAGAATTGTTTCAGCTTACTTCTCAACTGTTGATTCGTTGTAGAAGTGTCGTTCAAAGAAAATATTTAATCCTTTCAGCTAATATTTATTATTGCTATTACTTGTTGGACACTCAAATGCTCATTCTTGCTTAATTTAAATATTTTCAGTTAAGTGTGATCAACCAGAAAGCTCTGCCAAGAACAAAGCCAATTCATTGCATATGAGTTATATATATAGATTAAGAGAGAGAAAGTTTACTAACTTAGCTCATTTTTGCTCAACCACTCAACCTAGACCTTCTCTCTCTAAAACCCACAAAATCCTAAGTTGTTTCAGTCCCTAAACCAAGCCCCACTACTACTCATAACCAATCAAGAGCCTAGAATCAAGAACTTGTTTATTAAAGGTATAAAACCCTAACTAAGAATCTGACCTTTAATGATGTGTTAGATCTGGTGTTTATGTGTTGTAATATGTTCTATGTAGTGTGTCGACGTCGGGATTTTTAATTGTCCCTTTCTGTTATTTGTTCTTTGGTGTTCTCATTTTAGGTGAGATTTATTTGAAAAAATAAGTGAAAAAGGTCCGACATGTATAATGTCGACGATTGGACTATAAGAGTCACCAGTTAGTTTTTTAACTGGTTGTACCAACATAACCGAGAAAAGGTTTGCACATTGACCCAGTGATGTGACACTGCTAAACGGGTCGGTGAAATCGAGATTCATTAGGGTCCGAGGACTTGGTTATGCGGAGGAAAAGTGTTAGGCATCTCCCGACATCCGTGTTACCAGGGTGATCGCCTCTTTTCAAGAAACTGTTATCTGAATGTGTATGTGTGTGTGGGTCAATGTGCTGTTATTTGGAAGTAGTGCGAGGCCTCGTTCGCACTTATATACACATGGTTTGAATTTTATGTAAAAATTCAATTTTAAGCAAGATATGACAGTGATATTTTATAAAAGCGGTTTTTCAAACTCTGATACTCAATAGTAATTGAGACCTTTTACACTCCATTTTATTCCGTATTCGGCTGGATTGATTTTATTTGACAGATGCGAAGCATCCGTACGAAAATAATGTACAAAAAGGTGTTGAATACCTCGTGGGTATGAAAACCATCTGAGGAAATCCAAACATCATAGATATATTTACAAGCTGCTTACAACTGAAAAGGTCCATCATGGGAACTGAAACTAGATTCAAGGGACTGAATCTGTGATCACATGATTCCTAGGCTCACATGATGTCGCAATTGATATAAAAGCATTAAGCAGGTATATATATAAAAGCCGTAAATATATATATACATACATGATCACCAGCCACGTAGCACATTCATGGGGGATCAAAAATATAAATAAAGCTGTAAAAGCTATCAACCGCCACGGAGGAAACTCCAGGCGGGACAAAATGTACAGAAAGCTGTACAGAAGTGTGAAAGAAGGCTTACAGTGGGCTGCCAAAGAAGACTTCAATATCTTTAAAGTGGGTAAACACTGGCTTTTGTAGGTATAAAATAAGTTATATGTGAGCTCATAAGTGTTTAAAATGAGAAAGCACTCAGTCTAGGGTGAGTACAGAGCAAATTGGGCAGGGCTTCCTCGCCGTTTTCTCTTACAAAATGGGTACCCCAAGCCCTCTATTTATAGAGGGTGGAGTTGCAGGTGTACCTGCGGCTCAGCCGCAGGTAGACCAGAGGTAACCCGGGTTGGCTCGTGTTTTTTAGGTTGGGTCGTCTCGAAGTACGTGCACTCAGGCACTGTAATGTCCACTCGGACTTTCAGAAGTGCAATCCGTGCATCCGTTTGAGATATACAGGACCTATTTCGGACCGCCGTTGTCGAGAGTTGTACGATGGCATGGGATTAGAGTTTGTGCGAAGTTATTGAAGATGGGACGGTGCCCTCCGGTCTTCAAGCTTCAACTTTCATCCATTACCCCGCACAATAGTCACTCGGGATTGGTTAGTCTTGTGGGACACTGTTGCGTAGAGACGTTGAGACGGCGTGGCGTGGCATCGTGTTGGTCAGATGACGATGTTGCCCCTCACCGGTGTTATCGCCGGATTAGGCTGATAAAGCAGACGTTGCTCAGCTTCGCTGAGATTGGATTGCTGCAATTTGTTGAAGGTCCTCATTGTCATCTTTGAGGTGTGCCTGTCTTCCCGATGTTATCGCCAGGCTGGTACAGTGTATCTCGTTGTGAGCGCCGAGATTGAAACTGGTTGCATTTTTAACAAGCATTTCCAGGGTTATTACTGAAATTGCATTCCTTGGGGTTATCACCAAGGTTGGTGGCTATTCCCATGGTTGGGACTGAGACTGGATACCTCGGGGTTATCTCCGAGATTAATCGGTCTTCTCTAGTGTGTGTTTCGGTATTGATCTGCATGCCTCGGGGTTATCTCCGAGATTGAAATTGTTACTCCCAGATTGTGATCCGGGTTGATTCTGAACTTCCGGTAGTATCCGGCATGGATATGGATCGTCTTTCAGGGTTCCCTCTTAAAAGACGAATATGCTCTCCTGCAACGTTAGTGACATGTGTACAGAAAATTTCGATTGTCTACTGATCTGGGTTGGTATCTTGTAGATCCATAACATCTAAGTGCCCGAAATTGAAGTTTTTAAAAATCTTGAAATTTTTATTTATGTTGTCTGCAATGAATGTCAGACCTCTTAGATCCGTGTCTGTTTAAGTTTTTGTTTGTTTAAAGGTTTAAAGTTGTAGTATGTCATGAGATCTGTGTTCTGAAGCTTGAATCAGGACCAAATCAAGCATGGATTTAAAGTTATTCATGGTCAAAGTCGGTTGACCGACCATGACCAAACAAAATTTGGGTAACCCAGAAGTTACCTAGAACATTCTGACAGTAAGTTTGTGACTTTAGATCTTTCGTGTGTTAGTTATTTTGTTCTTGTTGATGTATCTGGGTTGTAGTTTGGTATATGGATTGTTGATTCAAGGTTTTAGATCACCTAAACATCAAGCATGTTGGATTTAATGGACGGTCAAACCAAGCAGGATGAACACAAAATACGTTTTCTGGGTAACCTAGAAAACGTATGATCATATATTCTGACATGGTTTGACCGGTCCGGATCTGTAGATTGTGTTGTTGTTTTGTTGATGTTTTGTAATAGATCTCTTCAATTACATGTTGTCTATACACTGGATTCTTTAGATCACAAAAACATTACAAGAATAACAAGTTGTGGAAGCCCAAAGTAGGCCTCACGATCTGTTCTTCATTTCTGAGTAACCAAGAAATGAAGGACAGCTCTAACATCCACTTTGCATGCTTAGATCTCCTTAGTGTGATGCTGTTTGATCATGTTGGTTGCTGGATCTTGTAGTGTTACATTAGTACTACAAGATCTGACCAAAAACATGCCCAGAAACACACTGATCAAAGAGTTATGCTTGGTCAAACATGCTCACTCGTTAACTAACTTTGAATGTTCTTGGTGCTCAAGAACATCAAAGGCGACATTTTCCGTTGCTAAATGCTATAGCGACAGACTTTTTAATTTTATTTAATTTATTTTCCAAAAATTATTTAAAAATAGAAATTAATTTCTGAAAATTTCAAAAATTATTTTACAAATTACTTTAAGTTATAAAAATTAACTTTTAATAATTTGGCATATTTTCCATAAATATTAGCATTTATTTTAATATTATTGATATTTAATTTATTTAATAAATGCATTAAATAAATTAGTTAAAAATAATTTTATTATATTATAAATCATTTTAAATGATAGTAAGGTATTTAATAATATTTTAAGTTATAAAATATAACTTTTAATATTTTAAGACAAATTTCATTAATTATTTAATATTAATGATATTAGATTTATTTAATAATTATATTAAATAAATTAATTAAAAATGATTTTAATACTATAAAAATTATTTTAAATAAAAATAAAGAGTTTAAAAATATTTTAAGTTATAAAATATAACTTTCAATATTTAAAGGTAAATTTTATTAATAATTTAATATTAATTTATTTAATAATTATATTAAATAAATAGTTTAAAAATAGTTTTATTGAATTAAAAATCATTTAAAAATGATATAAATGTTTTAAAAATATTTTAAGTTATAATTAAGGACTTTTAATATTTTGATAAATAATAAATTAATAATTAAATATTAATTATAATTATTTAAAAATGATTTTAATTGTTTTAAAAATTATTTAAGGGTAATATTAATACTTTAAAAATATTTTAAGTTATAATTAAGAACTTTTAATATTTTGATAAATAATACATTAATAATTAAATATTAATGGTAATTATTTAAAAATGATTTTAATTATTTTAAAAATCATTTAAAGGTAATATTAATACTTTAAAAATATTTTATGACTTTTAATATTTTGATAAATAATACATTAATAATTAAATATTAATGGTAATTATTTAAAAATAATTTTAATTATTTTAAAAATCATTTAAGAGTAATAAATAATGTTTTAAAAATATTTTGAGTTATTATAAATAACTTTAATATTTTGGCAGTGGTTTCATTAATAGTTTAATATTATTTAAATATTAATGATAATAGAATTATTTAATATTTAAATCATTTAAAAATGATTCTAGTGTTTAAAAAATCATGATAAATTATAATAATTAATTAAAAATTATTATAAGCCATTGAAAAATAATACGACTGATATTTAAAATTTCTAAAGTAATATTAAACTACATAATAGAGTTTTAGACTTGATAATTACCCGATAAAGTCGTCGGTACACCGAAATATTTCAGAAATTGATACGGACTTAGATAGTTTGACTAGATACGTGTTTATTTATGATCAAATGACTGCTAAATACATGTGACAATGTGATTAGGTTATGTGCTGACTGCAAATAGCAGTTCTATGTGATATGACATATTATTCTAATCGAACGAATGATATTATTAATGATAGGTCAAGGTATAAAAGATAAAACTAAGTTGCGTAATTATATGCAGCAGCTCAAGCAAGTATCCTAACTTTGCATTTACTTTATGCAATGAACATGAGTAAGAAAGTTTCAGAATTATATTATCGTTATGTCGGATTATTAACTTTATTGTTATCAATTATGTATCCAATCATTTATATTCATACAAGTTCTTAAATTATCCGATCATTATTTATCAACACAGTATTATTGTATAATTCAGATATTTATTCTGTTCGTTAATTTCTAAATATGGTTATACAAGTGTCCTCACTTGGATAATCATTATATTTTATCACATGTTGATACATACTAGTTGGTTTTCAGTATGTATATATTGACTTAAAAGCCGTCTAAGCTATTTGATTCAGCTAGACACAAATTTAAAAATATTGTTGAACAAGAAAGAACTTTATTGTATCCAACCGAATTGTTTTGGTTCGGATTCCCGACTAAGTATGAACAACCCGAACATGGAAAATTTTTATACGCCTAAGGCGGATATGCTGGACGAAAATATCATTCGAACATGTAGTATTGATCAATGCAGGGCATAACGGGCTGATCACCCCCGTGCCTGTAAGTTATGACGGTTTGCAGATGAATTTCTGTTTAACCATTTCAAAATAGAAAACAATGTTCATAATCTGTCGACTAATCTCCAATTATAGTCAATACGTAGTTTTAAAATTTGAAATAGAATTGTTATGTTGTTTATAATTGTTTCAACTTACTTCACAACTGTTGATTCATTGTAGAAGTGTCGTTCAAATAAAATATTTAATCCTTTCAGCTAATATTTATTATTGCTATTACTTGTTGGGCACTCAAATGCTCATTGTTGCTTAATTTAAATATTTTCAGTTAAGTGTGATCAACCAGAAAGCTCTACCAAGAACAAATGAAAAGGAAAGCTGACTGAATAAACTTATGATATCTTATGTAATAATTAGACTTTATTAAGACGATGATATTTATTATCTATCATGTAATGAATGTTTAAAGGTCGCGTACCTGGGATTAGACTCTGATGTATGTAAATTAAGTTTGGTATCTATATTATTATTATTATTATTATTAGTATTATTCCGCTCATAGAAATGGTATCGTGAAGCACCGAGTTTGGGTTTCAAGTACCTGAATTTGGGGGCATCACATCCAGTATCTGGACAGGAACTTCCTCGTACGATAAGTCTTTCTCGACTTGGATTGGTTCATAGGAGATAACGTGCTTGTAGTCTGGTTTATACGGCCATAATACTGACATATGAAACACGTTGTGAATGTGCTCAAGTGCAGGAGGTAACGCTACCTCGTACGCCACTTCACCGACTCACCTCAGAATCTCGAATGGTCCTATGAACCTAGGGCTCAACTTGCCCTTTTTCCCAGAAAGAATCTTCCCTTTCCAGGGAGATACTTTCAGAAATGCATAGCTTCCTAATTCAAAATCTTTCTTCTTGCGATGTAAGTATGCATACTTCTTCTGGCGATCTTGAGCTGCTACTAGTCGGGCTCTTATCACCTTAATGATTTCTACCGTCTGTTGTACCGACTCTGGTCCCAACAGTCGACGGTCTCTAACTTTGTCCCAGCATAAGGGCGTTCTACATTTCCTCACATACAGTGCTTTATACGGTGGCATTCCAATACTGGCATGATAACTATTGTTATACTCGAACTCTACTAATGGAAGGTGATCCTCCAAACTACCCTTGAAGTCCATCACACAAGCTCGAAGTATTTCTTCATGTGTTTTAATCGTTCTCTCGCTTTGCCCATCGGTCTACGGATGATACGCGGTACTCATTCGTAGGTGTGTCCCCATTCTTTCTTGAAGACTCTTCCAGAAGTTTGACATGGATCGCGGATCTCTATCTGATACAATAGATACCGGCACTCTATGTCTTGAGATAATTTCCTTGGCATACAATTTGACTAACTGGTCCAAACTATACTTGTGACACCCCCAAATTCAGGTTCTTGAAACCCGAACTCGGTGCTTCACGATACCATTTCTATGAGCAGAATCATACAATAATAATAACAATAATATAGACACCAAACTTAATTTACATATGCATCAAAGTCTACCAGGTACGTGACCTTTAAACATTCATTACATCATAGATAATAAGTATCATGTCTTAATAAACTTTAACTATTACACAGAATATTATAAAATTCATTCGAACAACTTTCCTTTCCCCTTGTTCTTGCCTGATCCTTCGGGTTGTTCATACTTAGCTGAAAATATTTAAATTTAAAGCAAGAAAGATCATTTGATTGCCCAGTAAGTAATAGCAACAATAAATATTAATTGAAAGAATTAAATGTTTTCTTTGAATGACACTTCTACAACGAATCAATAGTTGTGAAGTAAGATGAACCAATCGTAACAACATATCACTTCTGGATGAAAATTTTGAAACTACGTACTGACTATAACTGGAGGTCAGTCAACAGACTATGAACATTGTTTTCTATTTTCTAAAAGTTATACAGAAATTCATCTGCAGACAGACATAACTTACAGGCACGGGGGTGATCAGCCCGTTATGCCCTGTATTGATCAATACTACTTACAAGAACGATATTATCGTTCATCTTATCCACCTTAGGTGCATAAAAGTCTTCCCATGTTTGAGATGTTCATACTTAGTCGGGAATCCGAACCAAAATAATCTGGTTGGATACAATAAAGTTCTATCTTGTTCAACAATATTTTTAAGTTTATGTCTAGCCAAATCAAATAGCTTAGACGGCTTTTAAGTCAACGTATACATACTGGAAATCAATAAGTATGTATCAACATGTGATTAAATATAATGATTATCCAAGTGGGGACACTTGTATAACCATATTTAGAAACTAACGAACAGAATAAATATCTGGATTATGCACAAATACTGTGTTGATAAACAATGATCGGATAATTTAAGAACTGGTATGAGTATGAATAATTGGATACATAATCAATAACAATAGAGTTAATAATCTGGCACAATAATATGATTCTGAAACTTTTTTACTCGTGTCCATTGCATAAAGGAAATGCAAAGTTAGGATACTTGCCTGAGCTGCTGCTTACAATAATGCAACTTATTTTTATCTTTTATACCGAAACCTATCATTAATAAGATCATTCGTTCGATTAGAATAATATATCATATCGCATAGTACTACTATTTGCAGTCAACACATAACCTAATTGCATTATCACATAATTATATCAATCATTGATTCACAAGCACATACATATCTAGTCCAATTATCTAAGTCCGGATCAATTTTTGAAATATTTCGGTGTACCGACGGCTTTACCGAGTGATTATTGAGTCTAAGACTCTATTCAGTAATTCAATAACTTTACATATATACTAGTCATATTGTTTTTAAATGACTTATAATAATTTATAAATAATTATTATAATTTATCATGATTGTGGACACTCAAAATTTTCTGTGCACCTGTCACTAACATTGCAGGAGGACGGATTCTTCTTTCAAGAGGGAACCCTGGAAGACAGTTCATATCCAGTCCGGATACTACCGGAAGTTCAGCATCAACCCCGGAGTACACACCGGGAGTAACAAATTCAACCTCAGAGATAACCCCGAGGCATACAGATCCAATACCAGAACACATACCGGAGAAGACCGATTAATCTCGGAGATAACCTCGAGGTATCCTGTGACACCCCCAAATCCCGGTACTTCATTTCCTCAGGATTTGGTGTTCACGTAATCAAAACATTCATTTCTAACTACCCAATTATAATAAAATTGAATAACAAAACCTGCCCATATAGGATTAAACTTAAATAAATCTCCCAGGTTAACTAACCTTTACAAACAATCATTCATGCGGAAAATTAAAATAAACTTCATTACAATCTTTAAACCAAGTCTGAAAATAAACTATTCAACTATTACAAGTCTTCAGCATTGTTTCGTCTTTCCTTTCCCTTTACTGGTACTAGGTACATCACCAGTTTCAACCTTAGCTGTAAGAAATTTTACAGGCAAGAGTGAGCAAACAAGGCCCACTTGAAATAGCAATCATTAAATCATTAAACTTTTACATCATTTGTCAACATTAAGCTCAATAGAATTTAACAATATATTCTATTAACTTTTGGAAAGCTTTAACCTTTACTGAGGGTTTAATGACCGCGAATCATGTCCACAGTTATAAGTAATTTTTCAACTTAAACTTTAACAGTCATAAGACTATAAGGACTTCACGTACTTAGGGGGATCAACCCTTCGTACAATGTATTGTGCACAATCATTTCAACGCTAAGCGTAACCTCTTATAAAAGAGTTGTTCTTCTCAGTATTTAGAATACAAGTCCGTACCAAAGTGAGTTTGGTTTGGATACATCATGGGGTAATTTAGAGTTCAACGGTAATCAACTAAGGTTTAGTTGATTACAAACGACATAACTGTATACTATGGAATAATCATAGTTTAATTGATGTTTATAAATTGACATCATGCTTTAGGAATAATCTAATAGCATACAATTTGAATAATTATAACCTACCTTGCTTGAACAATAATAAGACAAGGTTAATTGAATAATAAACATCCACAACATGTATATAATTGTACATGCTAAACCACAAGTTAAGTACAAGAATAACTTGCTCCAAATAAATTTACACTATTATATGATAATCAAAATTGAAACAATAATTAGTTCAATAACACCAATGATTAGAAAACTTATACAATAAAGAACTTGCTAAATATCAAAAGTTAAGGCTTAGAAACTTGCTCAATGTAAAAGGTAGGTTTAGGAAACTTGCCTTTAGCACAAGCTACACTTTTACCACTTGAATTGATACCCTAAACATATGTCATATTGACATAATTAGTCCTAACAAACATTGTACATTTATATAAACAATTCCATTCATCATATGGGTTGAATTATCCATTCACATAATCAATTATTTTTCAAGTAGATAATACTTAATAACATGATAGTTCATAGTCTAATAATACTGAAATTATCATTTAACATTATTATGATAAACACATAACATTTATTTTCAAGTTTTGTACATTTAAACAAAACTGTCAGACAGTTTTGCCAAGTCGCGCCGCGGCGCCACAGTTTGTACTGTGACTCGCGCTGCGGCGCTGAGTCGACGCTGCGGCGCAGCGATTATACTATGAGCCGGCGCTGCGGCGCAGTGATTGTGCAACAGGTCGCTTACGTCATGGTGATGGCGCTGCGGCGCCAGCAATGAACTGCTGGGCCGCGCCGCGGCGCGAACTGTCAGCGTCGACTGACAGCTTCGGCAACCATGAAAGAAAAAGCCAAATTGGCCAAAAAGCTCGAATCTAATAGACTGATTATCATGAAAATTGCATATAGACATCATATAAACATATTGTGAGTACTCCTAGCATGTTTCTATCCATCAATTAGCACAAATATCAATTATACAACACCCAATTTTAATGTTTTTGGCAAAAACACCACTTTTTGATATTTTCCATGAAATTCAACACTGTGATTTTGTTATTCAATCAAAACAGAAATTTCCAAGCATCATGATTATGATTTTTCATACTCTAGCAATTCTTATAATCAATTTATCAATTTAACAACAATTAAAACCTTAATTTCTATTTTAAAATAGCCATACTCATATATATATTTCATATGAACACTGTGATATATTTCTTCCACAAAAAACATATATACATGAATTAAAAATCTCTATAATCATGCATAAACTCATAAAATAACTATATAATCAAGTACCATACCAAGTTATACATGTATATCAACAATTCATCCCATAAAATATTTTACAGAGAACTTTTTGGGAAGAAGAAAAACATGAAACTTTTAGAGAAAGAGATTGAGCTCCTACCTTGGATTAGGAAGATGATAACTATCTTTTTCTCCAAATTCTTTTCTCCAAAACCTGTTAAAACACTCACTTGCTCTCAATTTTCTCTCTGTGTTCTTCTTCTTCTTCTCTCTTCTTCCTCTGAGTTTTTCTTTCTTTTTCTCTAACCTCTCTCCTCTATCTTACGTATTATAATATAACATATAAGATATAGTGTATATATTAAATATATAATATAACTCTCACATAACTGACATCAGTTATTTTTATTTTGAAAATCAAAAGCCATAAGGCTTGTTTGGTTAAGCTTAATAAAATAACCTATTAATCCTTACTCCTTGTTTGGTAAATTGAATTAAAATATAATAGATTAATCCTTATACCTTGTTTGCTAAAATCCTAATAGATTAAAGACTTATTATGCATTAAGCCTTGTTTGACAAAACTAAATTAAACCATTTTAAATTTATTTTAATAACTCCTTTATAGCAAGGTTATTAGTCACACCTTTATTAAATTAATAAATCAATTAAACATTAATCTATTAAATTACTTTAACACATAAACAATTATAATTCTTTTTACAATTATAATTTCATTTAATCAACTAATATTTCAAACTACAATTTCTCATTTAAATATTATTATTTATTTAAAATCATTATAAGCTCTCTAGCTTATTAAATTAAACTCCATTATTATAAAATCTTATAATAATTAATTTATTTAGCTCCTTAATTATTTACTCAACAAATAATTAATTAAATCACATCAACTCAAATTGTCATATAATTCAATAAATATTTAATATTGCCAATAAATATTTAATATTTAATTATTTATTCAATAAATAATTAAATAAACCACATCACTCAAATTGAATAATTATTTATTCAACAATAACATATCCATTAAATACTTAAATAAATCAATAAATATTTAATATCACACTTTAAAATTATGGAATGTTACATCATTCCCTCCTTACAAGGATTCTGTCCTCAGAATCACAATTCAACAAATCATTCGTTACATATCCAGTCTCAGTCTCAACCATGGGAGTAGCTACCATCCTTGGCGATAACCTCAAGGAATGCAGTTTCAGTGATAACCCCGAAAATGCTTGTTTCAAATGCAAGCAGCTTCAATATCGGCGCTCACAACGAGATACTCTGTACCAACCCGGATATAACACCGGGAGGACAAGCACACCTCAGAGATGACACTGAGGACCTTCAACCATTGCAACAGTCCAATCTCAGAGATAACCCTGAGCAACATCTGCTTTAGCAGACCAAACCGTAGATAACCCCGGTGTGGGGATAAGTCGTCATCTCGCCACCATGACGCCACATCACGTCGTCTCAACATTTTAGACATACAATTTTACACAGCAATGTCCCACAAAAGCTCAGAAGAACCAATCCCGAGTGACTATTACGCATGATAACGGATAGAATTTGAAGCTGAAGACCGGAGGGCGTAGTCCCATCTTCATGACTTCGTACAACCTCTAATCCCATGTCATTGTGTAACTCTCGACAACGGCGGAAAATAGGTCCTATATACCTCAGTCGGATGCCCGGATTGCAATTTTGAAAGTTCGAGTGGACATCACGTTGCCCGCGTGCACGTACTACGAGACGACGTGACCCGCAAAACCCGGGGTAGCCCGGGTAGCCTCTGGTACACTTGCAGCTCCACCCGCAGGTACACCTGTGGCTCCACCCGCAGGTACACCTGCGGCTCCACCCGCAGGTACACCTGCGGCTCCACCCTCTATAAATAGAGGACTTGGGGTGGCAATTTTA
Source organism: Panax notoginseng (assembly GCA_016801055.1). Classification (NCBI taxonomy): domain Eukaryota; kingdom Viridiplantae; phylum Streptophyta; class Magnoliopsida; order Apiales; family Araliaceae; genus Panax; species Panax notoginseng. The sequence goes on along the minus strand of CM029022.1, from coordinate 151,144,092 downwards.
AGGAGAGAAAGAGCGAGGAAGCCCTGCCCAATTTGCTCCGTACTTGCAATATACTGAGTGTTTTTCCATTTTAAACACCTGTGAGCTCACATATAGCTATTTTTGTACCTACAAAAGACAGTTTTTATCTACTTTAAAGATATAGAAGTATTCTTTGGCAGCCCACTGTAAGCCTTCTTACACACTTTAAAGCATTTCTCTCCATCTTTTCACACACCCTTCTTTAAGTTAAGAGTCGTGTTGCGTTTATTTGCCCGGACTTCTGTCCGTGGTTTTATTTCAGTTTGTATATATATATATATATATATATATATATATATATATATATATATATATATATATATATATATATATATTAAAGCATTAAATGCTCCAGACCAAAGTCTAAATATATATATATATATATATATATAAATATATATATATATATATATATATATTAACTGTTGTCGGACTTTGTTCGATGAGCCTGGATTTTATATCCGGTGCGTTTATTATTGCTTTAATATATGTATACTTATATATATTAACTGTTGTCGGACTTTGTCCGATGAGCCTGGATTTTATATCCGGTGCGTTTATCGCTCTATATATATATATATATATATATATATATATATATATATATATATATATATATATACATTTCGTCCCACCTGGAGTTTACTTCGTGGTGGTTGACCGTTTTTACTGCTTTTTGTACATTTCGTCCCGCCTAGAGTTTCCTCCGTTGCGGTTGATAGCTTTTACAGCTTTATTTACATTTTTGATCCCTCATGGAGGTGCTTCGTGGTTGGTGATTATGTCTGTATATATATATTTACGGCTTTTATATATATACTTGCTTACTGTGCTTATATCAATTGCGGCATCATGTGAGCCTAGGAATCATGTAATCACAGATTTAGTCCACTGAATCTAGATTCGGTTCCCGTGATGAACCTTTTCAGCTATAAGCAGCTTGTAAATTTATCTGCAATGTCTGAATTACCTCAGACGGTTTTCATACCCACGAGGAGTTCAACACCTTTTGTCCATTATTTTCATACAGATGCCTTGCATCTGTAAAATAAAATCAATCAAGCCGAATACGGAATAAAATGGAAGTATCAAAGGCCTAAATTACTATTGAGCACAAGGGTTTGAAAAACCTCTTTTACAAAATATCACTGCTATATCTGGTTTAAAACTGAATTTTTACACAAATTCAAGCCCTTTGTATATAGGTGCAAACGAGGCATAACACTACTTCCAAATAACCGCACATTGACCCACCCACACACACACACACACACACATTCAGATAATAGTTTCTTGAAAAGTGGCGGTCACCGTGGCAACACGGATGTGGGGGGGTGCCTAACACCTTCCCTCCGCATAAGCAAGTCCCCGGACCCTAATTGAATCTCGGTTTCACCGACCCGTTTAGCAGTGTCACATCACTGGGTCAATGTGCAAACCTTTTCTTGATTGTGTTGGTACAACCAGTTAAAAAATCAACTGGCGACTCTTTTAGTCCAATCGTCAACATTACACATGTTGGACCTTTTTCACTTGTTTTTTCAAACAAATCTCACATAAAATGAGAACACTAAAGAACAAGTAACCAAAAGGGACAAATAAAAATCACGACGTCGACAGGTGGCGACTTAGCTGGGGACTCCAGTAAGAGGACTTAAGCCGCTACTACAATCTTTTCAAAACTATTATCTGCTTGTGTGTGTATGTTGCATTTACATTTATGATAAATGTGTATGAATGCATTTCCTTATTGCACTTAGTGCTTCGCACCATATCTGCTTGTGATATTAGTGCTTCGCACATGTCATCATTTTCATACGGTGAGACGCGATGTATGTGAATGTATGTTGTGTGGTCCCTCCATTAGGAGGCTATCCCGTCGATGTTTGATTACTGGACTCATATGAAGACTAATTCCACGAGGCTCAGGAAAGGCACCACCAAAATTCACTCAAGTTGAAAGATCGGATTTAATTCCCGTCGAGTAAATTGCGATGATTTGGGAACCTTCATGCCAAAAAGCCGCGAGAGTAACCTAAGATAGGTCAGCCTCTGATAAACCCAACACGGAGGAAAGTCTCTTCATGCTTTTGCATTACTTACAATATTTATGCCATATTCATATAATGAGAGATATGAAGAAACGTGTATACACACATGTTTAAAATTGACATGCTATTACGAACAGCTAACATCCATATTTGTAGGATAAAATTCCTAAAACGAACACATCATATACCATGTTAATTTACATTCCCTAAAGACTAAACTATGCAAGTCTTTCGCAGGGAATCCATCGGACCTACTACCCGGTCAAAATCCAAAAAGGCCCCGGGCCTACAGCCAATTATGTCGTCACCCAACCAGACTGACCTTAATCCAGTTTCTCGCAAGGAATTCGACAGATTAAGCAAATAAATTACAGATTTGGTTGTTCTGCTTAAAGAACTATGGCAATCTACGATGGGTCCAAAAATACCCGTACATACTGAATCCTATACACAAGGGGGAGCCCAGGTCGTTACAATACCTGAACTGCAGTTGGATACGACTAACAAAATTCATGATGACACCCATCTCACAAGAGATCCAGACACCGATGACATCAAAAAGAAAGTTCTTCAGATGGAAGAGACCCTTCGCGCTATCAAAGGAATTGGAGCACACGGGAGTGTTTCATATGCTGACCTTTGTATATTCCCTGGTGTTCATTTTCCAGAAAAGTTTAAAACTCCAGACTTCGAAAAATATGACGGGTTAGGAGATCCTTATACCCATTTGAAGGTATTCATTGGAGAACTTGGAACTTATGCAGAGGACGAGAAGCTCAGAATACAGCTGTTCCAGAAAATTCTAACTGGAGAAGCCCGTTCATGGTATACTAGATTAGACAACTCCAAGATTCATAGCTGGGAAGAGCTAGCACACGCCTTCCTCACTCAATACAGCTTTCAATCTCAAATGGCTCCTGACCGGTATAAGATTACCAAGGTCAAGAAACAATCTAATAAATCTTTCAGAGAGTATGCTCAAAGGTGGAGACGCCTGGCTACCCAAGTTATTCCTTCCATGCCAGAATCAGAAATGGTCATGACCTTCATAGACATACAAGAAGCTCCTTTCTATGAAAGAGTGTTAGCCGGCATCGGTAAACCATTTTCTGAAATGATCAAACACGGGGAGATGGCTGAGATGGGATTGAAGTCAGGAAAGATTCAAGACCTAGCTGCCCTTAAAGCTGTTACTGAGCACATCCAGTCTGGAAATTATGGAAACAACCCCCGGAGGGTCCATAAAAAGAAAGAAGAAGGTGTTTCCCTGATACTGCAGGGTCAAAAAGGCAATCAGAACATGCTTGTTCAAAGGAGAAGTTACACTCCTTTTCAAGCTCAGTCTTCAAATCCTCCATTGCCAAAAGGTGGAGAAGTCAAACGCCCTCGAGTGTTCACACCCTTAGGAGACTCTCTCGAGAATATTCTCACTCTTCTGACAATACAGAAGAAAATCACGCATCTTCTTCCACCAGCCAGTCCTAATGAACGGGGTTTCAATGCTGCTAAGAAATGTGCATATCATGCCGAGGCACCTGGACATGATACTCAAGATTGTTGGGCCTTGAAACATAAGATCCAAGACCTGATAGACAACAGGGAAATCGTGGTTACCAAACCAGATCAACCTCACGTTCAAGACAACCCTCTTCCTCAACACAAAGAGGAAGAGGTCAACATGATAAATTAGAGCAATGGATAAAGTTCCAATTTCAGTGGCGGGTAATCTCAAACCACCAAAGACGGTGTTGACAAAATGGGATTATGCCAAGTTCTAATTCACAATGGAAAGTAAGATGAAAGCTCTATGCAAACAGATCGATCAATTGGCAGAACTAGTGACCTACCAGCATCAAGTTACATGCCAATTAGTAAGCCAGGAGCATGCTAGTCTCCTTCCTCTTGTTAGGAATATTCCTTCGTCACCTTCAGAAAGTGAAACTTTGGAGGACAAAGTGGCAAAGAGAGCGAATGCCAAAGCTCGTCGTGATTTTACCAACAGAAGGGAATTCACACATCTGGGCCAACCAATGGAGGAAATCCTTCAGATGCTAATCAATGAAGGAAGGATCAATTCCCTTCTACCTCCAATCAACTCCCGTTCAGGGCGGTACAATATTTTGATGGAGTATGTTAATATCACTCCCATTCTCGCGGTCACAGTACAGAAGAATGTTGGGCACTCCGCCACCTTATCTAGAATCTCATTGACAGCGGTGTCCTGCAACTAGCAGACAATGATACTGTGCTATGTGGGAGTGAGAATATATGTCCTACTAAGTGGAAGGGATTTATAGCAGTTATCTCTGCAGAGGCTGATGACAATATCAAGCCACTCACTATACTAACCATTCAACTCAGAGGAAACAACAATCCTTTGAAAGTGGCCGCTCCCGAGCCAATCACCTTACCATGCAGAGCACAATATCCTATTGTTAGCTTGCACACAGTTCCGTAGAATTATGAAGAAGGTGAAGGATCCACCTCACATACAACTGCTACAGTGTCAAAGGAAAATCCACTGTATCTTCCCCAACGGGTGATGAAATCTACCATCAAATTAAAGGAGAAAATACCCATGGAGAAGATTGAAAAATTCCTCCGCACTATGGGTCATCATGAAGCCAAGGTGGTTCTAAGCTTGAGAGAAGCTCCACACCATATTTCAATTTTGGACTTAGTACTAACTTCCGAGGATCACCAGAAGATCTTATTGAAGGTTTTAGAAGAAGCCTATCTACCAGAATCAGTGGATACAGAAAAGTTTCAACACTTGGTTGATCACATTTTCAACAATAATGTGATATCCTTCACTGATGACGATATACCGCCCGAAGGGACCGGTCATTGCAAGCCGTTACATATTACGGTCTTATCCTCTGGATATATGCTAGCTGGAGTATTGATAGATGGATGCTCATCTCTAAATATCTGTCCATATGCCACATTGTTGAAGATGAATGTTAATCTCAACCGAATTTGGGGTAGCCATACGGTCATCAAAGCTTTTGACGGAGCCCGCTGGAATTCGATCGGAGTAATTGAGCTGCCAATCAAAATTGGTCCCCATACATTCTGCGTATCTTTCCACGTGCTCAAGATAGATTCGGGATACAACCTGCTCTTGGGAAGACCGTGGATTCATATGGCTGGGGCAGTCCCCTCCACCCTTCATCAGCAACTGAAATACATTATCAACAATAGCCTAGTCACGATCAACGCTAAACAAGAGTGTCCTCAATATGGGGACATGCCATTCATCAACGTTAATGCAGATGTTGAGCCGGTCAGTTTTCATGCCTTGGAAGTGAGCAATACTCAGTACCATGCTATTGGAATGACATTGCCCATACCCAAGATCTCTGTCGAAGTAATGTCGGCTACTCAGGAAATGATGTCCTTGGGTCATCAGCCAGGACAAGGGCTGGGTAAAGATCATCAAGGTATTAAATACCCCATTCAAGTAGCCAGGCAAACTAGGACAGCTGGACTAGGCTATTCTACCAGTTCTAGTCAGAGGAATCCTCATATGCATCCTCAAATTCCTTCAGCTTCAGCCACGAGGCGTTTATCTTCGCCTTCAAACTCTGAGTCCGCACAACCTCCTGTAAAGGTGTCAACTAACGTGATGGCTATGCTTTTTCCCAAGCCAGTGTCGTTCAAAGCAAAAGAAATCTTTGTTCCCTATCCCGCAGTGGAAGAAGAGAAACAAAGAATTAAGCAAAGCATTGTCCGGATAATGTTGGGCATACGCATCATCGTCCATGATGAGCATACAAATAGATACACCCTAGACGATGATTGCCCAGACGTATTGGCCATCATTCAGGAAGAGGAGGATGATAACAACTCCTCTATCAATGCAGTCCACCCAGACTTTATCCTTGCCAATTGGAGCAACATTCCTTGCATTGGTCGACAAGGGTAAAGCGGGCAGAAACTCTTTCTGCCCTGTAGATATCAAAACTGCTTACTTTTTTATACAGTATTAGCAGTTTATTTTGTCAGTACATGCTAACACTGTGTATGATCAAAACGTTTTATATATACTAAGTGAAAGCATATTTTATTTCAGGACCCTGAATTTAGATGTGCCTGTACTTGCTGATATGGTGCCTCTTCTCCACAAGGATTGTACCTTTGATGTAGAGATGAATTCAGCCTTGATGGAAATACACCAGGACATTGAGGTGCCTCCAGAAATTTAAGAATGGGCCAAAGACAAACCTAAACCCAACCTTGATCAAACTACTTCCTTCAATCTTGGAACCTTAGAAAGCCCTAAGTTAATCCAGATTGGTTCATACCTTACCCCAAACCAACGAAATGACATGGTTATGCTATTAACCCAATTCCAGGATGCGTTTGCATGGTCTCATAAAGACATGGTGGGTTTGTCCACTGACATTGTTCTTCATTGCCTTCCCATTAAAGAGGGATTCAAGCCAGTCAAGCAGAAGCTTAGGCGATTGAAACTTGAGTGGAGTTTAAAGGTGAAAGAAGAAATTGTGAAACAATTTCAAGCTGGCATCATCATGGTGTCTACATATCCTGAGTGGATATCCAACATCGTGCCCGTGCCTAAACCTGGAGGAAAGGTGCAAGCTTGCGTGGATTACAGGGATTTGAATAAAGCTTGCCTTAAAGATAGCTTTCATGTGTCATTCATCCACATTCTCATTGACAATACTGCTCAATACAGTATGTACTCCTTTGCTAACTGCTTTGTGGGGTACCATCAGATCATGGTTGCTGAGGAAGATCGTGATAAAACTGCTTTCATCACTCCTTGGGGAAGCTTTTGCTATAGACGGTTGTCATTCGGCCTCATCAATGTTGGAGCTACCTATCAACGAGCTATGATGGCTCTCTTCCACGACTTAATGCACAAAGAGATAGTGGTCTACGTGGATGACATCATTGTCAAATCCCGAAAGGAGGATGACCACTTAGACCATCTCAAAAAGCTATTCAACAGGTTGCGCAAGTACAACTTGAAGTTGAATCTAGCCAAGTGCACCTTTGGCGTTAAATCAGGAAAGTTGCAAGGATTTCTAGTCAGCCATAAAGGGATTGAGCTGGATCCTACCAAAATCCAGGCCATTTTGGAAATGCCCATTCCTCAGACAGAGAAGGAAATACAGGGATTTTTGGGAAGAATCAACTTCATTAGCAGGTCCATTTCTCAACTCACAGCAACCTGTGAGCCTATCTTCAAGCTGTTAAGGAATAACTCCTCCATGAAATGGAACGACGAGTGCCAGAAAACCTTCCTTATAATTAAAGAACAGCTAGTCAAAGCTCCCATTTTGGTACCACCCAGAGATGATGCTTCTCTATTCATGTACCTGTCCGTAAGTGATAATGCCATGGGCTACATGCTGGGACAGAAAGATGATAGAGGCCAAGAACGAGCTATCTATTATCTCAGCAAAAGATTCAGCAGCAGTGAACACAAGTACACTCTGATTGAGAGGACTTGTTGTGCTTTAGCATGGGCTTCCATGAGGTTATAGCATTACCTCCATGGTCACACAATCCATCTCATATCCCGCGTGGATCCTCTCAAATACGTGTTCAGCAAACCCATGTTAAATTTCCGACTGTCCAGATGGCAGTTGATCCTACAACAATTTAACATTGTCTACGTGACTCAAAAGTCCATTAAAGGTCAAGGGATTGCATATCAACTAGCCGCTTCACCTACAGGGGATTTTAAACCCTTGGAGACATACATCCCCGATGAAGGGGTCATGACATTTCAGCAACACCATCAGTACAATACACTCCAAGCATGGAAGATGTATTTTGATGGAGCTGTTAATACGGAAGGTTCTGGAGCTGAAGCAGTTCTAGTATCAGGTACGGGGGAGCAGTATCCCATCGCTGTCAAATTGCAGTTTGTTAGCACCAACAATATAGCTGAGTATGAAGGCTGTCTCGTGGGGCTAAAACTTGCCCGTTCAATAGGCATCAGGCGGTTAACTGTCTTTGGAAATTTTGAGTTAGTGGTCAGACAATCCACGGGAATCTATCAAACCAAAGAGCTACATTTGTTGCCTTACCATCGGCAGGTTTTGAAGGTGGCTTTGGAGTTCGAAGAAATCTTCTTTCTACATATTCCTCGTAGTAGGAATGATTTTGCGGATGCATTAGCAACTTTGGCCTCCTTGATACACATCTCTGACAAGGGACATTTGCCAAGCGTCACAATTGCCCTGCACAAAGCACCAGCTTATGGGAACTACATTAGAGAAGTATTGGATAAGCTACCTCCCATCCAATATCCTTGGTATCAGCATATTAAGGAGTACCTACGAGACGAATCTACACCCGCTGAGGCGAGCCCTACTGAGAAGAGGCGGATCCATCGACTTGCTATGAAATTCTACCTGAGCAGAGATGCACTCTACAAGAGAGATGCAGGACTAGGTCTCCTCAGATGCCTGGATAAGGATCAAGCTCAAAGACTCATGGATGAGATCCATGGTGGAGTCTGTGGCGCACATATGAGTGGCCCCCTCCTTGTCAAAAAGATCCTCAGGACGGGACATTATTGGCTATCTCTCAAAGCTGACTGTGATGACCACGTTAGGAGATGTTATCATTGCCAAATTCATGGGAATGCTATCCATGCCCCTCCAAGGGAACTCCACAATATGAGTTCGCCTTGGTCCTTCTCAATATGGGGAATGGACATGATTGGGACCATTGAGCCTAAAGCCAGTAATGGACATCGATTTATCTTCACCATGATTGAATACTTTACCAAGTGGGTAGAAGCAGCCTCTTTCCCCAGGGTTACAAAAGAAGTCATCATTGCCTTCATCAGAAATAATGTCATTTGTAGATATGGACAACCAGAGGTGATTGTATCAGACAATGCTAAGAACCTCAACAACAAAATGATGGAGGAATTATGAAGTAAATTCCACATCCAACATCTTAACTCCGTCATCTACCGTCCAAAGATGAATGGTGCTGTTGAAGCGGCTAACAAAAACATCAAGAAGATCATGCAAAAGATGTTCGCCAACCACAAAGGATGGCCTGACTTTTTGCCTCTTACTTTGTTAGCCTACAGAACATCAATGCGCACCTCGACTGGGGTAACCCCCTACGCATTAACCTATGGGATGGAAGCAGTACTCCCCATAGAAGTAGAAATGGAATCCCTCAGAGTGTTGATAGACGCTCAGCTGGAAGAAGACCAATGGGTACAAGACAGGTATCACCAATTGTCTCTGATAGACGAAAGGCGAACCGCGGCTATCTTCCATGGTCAGTTATATCAACAAAGGATCGCCAGATCATATAATAGAAAAGTCCGGCTACAGCAGTTTAAACAACATGACTTGGTTTTGAAGAAGATCATTGACAACTAAGATCAATCCAAGGGAAAATTCGCTCCTAACTGGGAAGGCCCGTTTGTTGTCAAGGAAGTATTGACAGGAGGTGCTCTCAGATTACAAGAAATGGACGGCGATGAATTTCCACAGCTTATCAACTCACCATGAAACGGTACTATGTCTGAAGTTACCATCAAGCAAACATCCTGGTGTTGGATTATCAGATCATCGGTCATTCCGGTTCTTTAACCCTTTACCACATACAACTCTTTACCACACTTTGCCCCTCAGGGAAACATACCTTTCAAGCCAGCAGCCTGGTTTCTCTGCGCTCATACAACTTAGGTCATCCCACCATGGATTGAACCTCTCGCGTTTGCAGTTTGGCTACCCATACATGGGATCAAACTTTTTACACCTACAGTTTATTCTCAACCTAGGATTAAACTTTCTCTTCCCCGTATTTGGACCTGCACATGGGATTACGCTTTTCAACTCACCATGAGGGGTGAACTACGTCGACCTGATCTCCTTGATTCACGGGAGTACGTAGGCAACCATATCCTATATGGCCCGGTCGCAATAAACAAAAAATAACAAAAATATTTCTACCCTTTTCTAAAAAAAATAAAAACCACAAAAACACTTCTACGACCTTCTTCATCAATAAAGCTTATACACCCTTTCTTTCACAAATAGCGTTGAACCTCTTACACCAGGTTCAAACTACGCAGACCTGATCTCCTCTTCAATAGGAGTACGTAGGCAGCCATTCATGGTTCGATCTAACCCCCTACCAAAACATAAACCTTTGTCAATGGTACTGGGATCAAACTTTAATCTACCACATTTCATTGGCTTCAAACCAAAGGGATGGAATTACCCAACCTCTCCTAGCGAATAGGAGATTCGGCGACCATCTGAGTTGCGGTTGTACCTCAAAGAGCAACACCAATCCATAAGAGATGGAATTAACTAGGCTCTTCCTAAATAGGGGTACTGGCGACCATCTGCGGTGCGATCAATCTCAGAGAAGAAAGCCACACTCCTCTCCATATTTCCATACAGAAACCAGTCCCAAAACACCAAAAAGATGGTAGGGATACACAAAGATCCATGATCCATTCTGAACTATCCAGAGACAACTCAATGTCCATCCAGCAAGGAGGAATTCAGAATACATCAAGATCACAAGCCCTGAAGAAGCAGGCAAACTATCAAGCAGATATCAGAGCATATCTAAAAGGGAAGTGATCAAAAATATATTTTCCTGCTATATATAATGTTGTTTGATATATACAATGTAAACTGTACATGACAAAATGGCTAAGCTAGTCTGTGCAGGAAAATACAAGCCCATCTATAAATCGGTGTATATGCGAGCTAACAAGCCCAACATGAAATCCCTCTCCGAAGAAGGAGGCAAAGCTGTGGTCTCCTGTACGAGGATATCCACACGACCCAACAGATTTGCAGCTATCTGCATGGTGACCATATGCTCATCAATGTACGTGCTCATCTTTACGATCGTGCCAGTGGTAAGGGACCTCACTACAGTACTATGTGTGACGGCTACATCCCGGGCAGATATGGCACTATCCTGCTCAACTATCATTGCATCTCTGGCTGATCTGGCCTCATCCCGCTCAACAACAGCGGTATCTCTACGAGCCAATGCCTCGTCTCTCTCTAACAGAGATGCGTCTCTCCCATCAAGGGCAGTCAACATCAAAGAACGAGCCTGATCTCTCTCAAAGGTCATCAGATGAAGACGCTGCTCAAAGTACTATGTTGAATGTTGAATCACGACAGTGCTGGTACTGGGAGAATCTAAAAGAGATGCTGGCAACCCGGCACTTAACTCCTCCTCAGTGTGAGAATCAATGTCCTCCATGGGCTCTCCACCATCTGAGTCAATACTCGGTAACGTGGATACCACCGCAGTCGGTGCAGTCTCTGTCTCCATCCATGCGGAATACTCTGCAGAATAACCTGGATGACTAATAGAGAAAGCGACTATCTCGCATTGATCCCAACATGCACACACACGGGATCAGATTTCTGCTGAAAGATAGCGAGAAGCTAAACGCTGGCCCAGCATCCCCTTGAAAGGATGAAAATCCTGAAACTGGTTAAACGGCGACATCACGGCCAGTGGATGGTAAGTAGTCATACCCCTCAAACAAGCCATAGGGATGTAATCCATGCCCGGAGCATTAGTAATGAAGTTGTAAGGTGAGCTGAGCCTTGAGCATAGAAATATACTAAACGGGTCTTCGATCCCAGCTAAGAAAGAGAACCAAGATGTAGCATATGTACATTCCGCAGGCTGAAATGAATATGACATGGCTATATCATGGGTGAAGCAATACCCATGCTGTCTGAAAGTGTCAATCGGTCTCAAGTGTGATATAAACCACACGTATAGCATGACCAAGCTGCCCGTAAATACTCCTATCAGATAAGTGCAGCAGTATGTAGCTGACCTCAATGTCTCGGCTATAATCATAGGTATGATGGTACGACCCTCCCTGAGAGCTCTCACCGCCATGATAACTCCTATGTCTAACTCGTCCATATACAGTGGCATGTAGACATATGACAGTATGCACAATAGCAGTACATCAACCCTGGCCAGATGCCAATGAGCCTCCGGTGTGGTGAAATCCCCAGAATGTCGTCTATAACTATCCTCAGAGCCAAATCTGTCAAATAGAAAATGATGGGATATAACGTGGCCAAATGTTAACTCATCCTTCACTACTTTATGCCTCAATCCAGTGAGGGTCATGAACCGTCGACTCATGTCCCCCAAAGCCATATGCATGCAAGGTCTGTCCAGTGGCAGCATCGTCAACCGTGCATACTACTCCAGAGTGGGAGTCAACTCCTAGGTTCCAAATTAAAAAACCTGGCTCTCTGATACCCAGTGCTACAGCATGCCATCTACGAATCATGTGGGAACCTAAAACATCAATAGGGTCATAGTATGCTACAATAAATGATCTACGCTCACCCTGTCTAATGGTGACATGCTATCTTACCAAGATCGCATACCAGATACTACCAATAATGGTGGGGTATGATCAATACGGCTAACTATCGAAGAAGACATCTGCACGGGCCGTGTCATAAGACCATCCAGGGTCAATGCTGAATATCTCTGGACATACATACATATGCATAACATGATACATGCATTACAGATAATAGATGACAATATGATATAGGGAATGGAAAAACTGTACATACATTCCTAAGTATATTATCATCTAATACATCATCTCTGTACAGCTACAAATACAGGGAAATGGGGCACAGATGCCCTACTGCTAACAGAGGCCTATCAAAAGATATAGCGAGAATGGGGCACAGCCACCCAATAGCTAACAGAGGCCTATCAAAAGATATAACGAGAATACACATCAAAAGAAGACAATGGTGTCGATGTCCACATCATCAATCCTGTCCACCTGATGTAACATCTCCTGAGTCACTGGATCTCTATCAACAGGGATATCAGGCCTATACAAAGGAGGATCTGCACCAGTGAAACCAAATGGATCATCTGAGGGACCAGCACCTGAGCTGGAAGGATCAAACGAATCTGCCTCTACCGGATCTTTGCCCAAATGCCGGATAAAAATATGTGTCTGGTCTAACTGCCGGGTCAAACTGTCAATCTGTGTCACATTAGTCAGATCTCGGACACAGGCTAGCCAATCCATCATTATCACAGATCTTGGAACCATATCCCCCATGAAATGAGTGGGGCGGGTCTGGACTCCAATAGTCCGAGGGAACCACCAACGCTGGAATACATCCTGAGTATAGGGACCCTCTGATAATGCAAAACTGTCAACACCCAACAATAGGATATCAATGACGGGTGACTGCGACACATGCCAATAACGCCTGGTAGGACGCAAGATTGGCATACAGATCTCCCATGTGGTGCTCCTAATAGCACGCTCTCCTAAATAGAGCTCCCAGCCTCCATCCGTGAAGAGAGGAACTCTCCTGGTGGAAATCAATTACTCGACTCCAGTCGGGTACCTATCCTCAAAACTGATGGCCAAATGTTCCCTAGAATAGGGAATCCATGTGATAATGTCAGCTGTCAACAACTCCAGCTGCAAGCGACAGTGAGTGAAACCCTCAGCTACAGGGACCTCCGCCAATATAGACTGATGCCATCGTCGTCCTCGTGGGTAGGTATCCAATCCTAACACACTCACCGAACGCAAGCATGGGAGCCTCCCATAGGCCCAAAACTACCAACATAACGGCAAAATATCTACTATCAGTTAACACTCTGAACCTATAAATGGGAAATGACAAGAGAAATACTCAATAGCAGAAATGGGTAAAATCCTAGCCAAGCCTCCGTTAAACCCTATAAGCGATTACACATGCCCTTGAGGAAATAGGCGAAGGTGTAAGAACCCCAATTATACTCTCCAATATGATCCACATGACATGTGGCACTGATCAAAGCGAACGACACCGTGGAAGAGTTATCTACTATGAAGCAGCCTCTAATGATCATCAAGAATAATCGCCAAAGAATGCGATCCCTGACTCTAACATCATCTGGCATGGGCTTGCTCAATATCCCACTCATAGCATCTACGCTCAAAGGACCTGCACGGACAGTCCTGCCCTTGAGCGCTTTCGCTGAAACTCCTAATAAGGATCTGACGGCAGTAGGGGTAATATCTGTCATACAAGGCACTGGCGCCCCTCCAAACTCCATACCTATGATAAATCGCCAATCCATCGGCGTCATTATCACCTCACAGTCCAGCAAATGGAGTGACTGAATCTGGTGACACCACCGCTCAGACAATGCCCTGAGGTAACCCCAGGGACAACGCCGGGGAAGGATGGAGAAGAATGCCCCGAATCCCCAGTCATGCACTACTGCTCTATAGTCGGGATGAAGAACCTGATACATGGAGTGTATGCTAAACCAATTCTCTCGAGGTTGTGTAAAGTCGGGAACCTGTATACAATACAGATCAACATCAAGACCCTTTAATCCTCGTCAAATAGGAAAGAAGGAAGATCAAGTTCTCACGTCATACCTCGTTAGCATGCAAATATATCGAGGGATGTCGACTGAAGTCACCCAAAAGCTCTGGGTTTGCCACCTGAATACTCGGGAGGTCCCTATGTGGAACATGTACAGCAGGAGCGGGGTCCGTAATCGGAACATCCTCCTCGTCCTCGACGTCCTGCACATCAACCCAGACTGGATGTATCACCGCCTCCACCAATCGACGAGGCTGTCTAACAGAACGGGGTCGAGGCATTTCAGAAGCCCTCCTCCGTGCACTAGAAGTGGTCCTACGGGAACTTCTCGGCTGATCCGGATCCATAATATCAAGACAACAAGTCTCCAAATCACCTCAGAAAGGGTGTGGTATTTTTTAACCTGGAGCTTTTCAAAATGCATCTTATGACTACATGTATGCATGCATTTACTTTAACATACAATAAAGTTAAAATGCATGACTACCTAATGCCTACATTTTGGAAAATTTTGCCATAGTCTCCTTTGTAAATAGGACTATCCATATGCACATAGGCATGACTAGGTAGCCATTCGATAGCACACCTGCCCACAGTCATATACATACTATATGCATTAAAAATCAAAATCTTCAACATATAAGGTTAACCTCAATGCTAGGAGTACTTTGCCTTCTTATCTTATGCTCAAATGTCCTCAAATAAGATAAAAACAACAGAAGAGGTGCCAATTTGACTGTCTCAAAAGTTAAATTTTTTTACATCATTATGTTCAGCATGGTTTAACACTAACATTTACTACGTTGAATATTTTTTATCAAGTCATTTGTGCATACATAATCACTACTATGTGTTTAGATGCATTTCATATGATAAGTCATTTTCCAACAGATAAAAACTCGAAAAAAGTACATGCATACGTTACCAAGATAATGTAGAACACTTGTACGGTGACAGAATTTGTAGAAAGACGTCCGAACTCAGCAGATCTGAAGGAGGCTCTCGGATTTTTCTTCGCAATACAAGTTAAAAGTGACTTGTGAGACCAACCTGCAGGATATTAGTATCCACGGTTGGCAGCAGGTCCATATACAACTGAAGCAGGTGTACCTGCGGCACCCCTATGTGGGCCCCATCAATTCGGCTCAGTCCAGTTCGAGTTGCAAAGGAGTTTTCACAAGACTGAAAAGGTCAAATCAGGAATAAGAACGCTACGCGATTGAGCAGTATAGCCTACAATCCTGGTCTTCTCAAATAGAACCTTGAGTCTGTACATTGGTATTCGCCCGAGCACGAGGTATACTATGCCAATGATTTCTGTTGTTTCAAAATACATTCGGCAATACCTTGCATAGGTCCAATGTTGCTAGGTCCTGGTCATTACCCTAAAGACCAACGTCAGTCCCCGACGGGGGTTACAACGTCAGTCCCCGACGGGGGTTACTATGCATGTTGCTGTTGATACACATATCAATGAAGGTCAAGCAACCTTGATATCAGTTCAGCCATTGGCAAGTAAACCCAACGTCGCATCAGAAATCATCCAATGATTGCATCAATTGATACACACATCAACAAAGTCCAAGTAGCCTTGGCATTTATTCCCAGCAGGGAGTTCATCCGTTGATATACACGTCAACAGAGGATCAGATGTATCCCCGGCGGGGGTTACAATGCGTGGTCAACTGTTGGTTCACACGTCAACGAAGGTCAGGCAACCCTGACAACATTTGATGTTGGCAGTAAAACCAACAGAACAGTGACATACTATGGCAATACAAACCAGGAAAGGTCAATGTCATCAAGGAGGATTGATGACAGAATATGTTATACACATTCTCAAACAGACAAAGCTTTATTCCCACAGATCTCTTACATATAAGAGGCAATTCTTCTGAATCAAATCTGTATCAAGGATTAAGGACTTTGGTGATAGCCCTAACGTCAACATCCTCAAAGATTTGGATCATGCACATCCAATCTGGTCATCATTGCCAATCCCCTGCAGAAGCAACAGGGAGCTGGCAATTATCCCCAGCTTGTTGGAAAGCAATGCATATGCATCACACACTTGCATCATATTGCTCCATATTGCGTCATGTTTATCTTATTGCATTTCAAGTGTCTAGGATTCTTTATCCTACTCATGCATCGCATTGCATGAATATGATAAAGAGGGGCATCTGTAGACACTCGAAATTTTCTGTACACCTGTCACTAACATTGTAGGAGGACAGATTCGTCTTTCAAGAGGGAACCTTGGAGGACAGTTTATATCCAGTTCGAATACTACAGGAAGTTTAGCATCAACCCTGGAGTACACACCAGGAGTAACAAATTCAACCTCGGAGATAACCCCGAGGCATGCAGATCCAATATCAGAACACACACCGGAGAAGACCGATTAATCTCGGAGATAACCCCGAGGTATCCAGTCTCAGTCCCAACCATAGGAGTAGCTACCAACCTTGGCGATAACCCCAAGGAATGCAGTTTTGATGATAACCCCGGAAATGCTTATTTCAAATGCAAGCAGCTTCAATCTCGACGCTCACAACGAGATACTAAGTACCAACCTAGATATAACACCGGGAGGACAGGCATACCTCAGAGATGACACTAAGGACCTTCAACCATTGCAGCAGTCCAATCTCAGAGATAACCCTGAGCAACGTCTGTTTTATCAGCCCAAATAAGAGATAACCCCGGTGAGGGGCTAAGTCGTCATCTTGCCACCATGATGCCACATCACGTCGTCTCAACATTTCAGACAAACATTTCTACACAGCAATGTCCCACAAAAGCTCAAAAGAACCAATCCCGGGTGACTATTACGCAAGATAACGGATAGAATTTGAAGCTAAAAACCGGAGGGCATCGTCCCATCTTCATAACTTTGTACAACCTCTAATCCCATGTCATTGCATAACTCTCGATAACAGTGGTCCGAAATAGGTCCTATATACCTTAGTCGGATGCCCGAATTGCAATTCTAAAAGTTCGAGTGGACATCACGTTGCCCACGTGCACGTACTACGAGATGACGCGACCCGCGAAACCCGGGGCAACCCGGGTAGCCTCTGGTACACCTGTGGCTCTAGCCGCAGGTACACCTGTGGTTCTAGCCGCATGTACACCTGCTGCTCTAGCCTCAGGTACACCTGCGGCTCCACCCTCTATAAATAGAGGGCTTGAGGTGGCCATTTTAAGGAGAGAAAGAGCGAGGAATCCCTGTCCAATTTGCTCCGTACTTGTAATATACTAAGTGCTTTCCCATTTTAAACACCTGTGAGCTCACATATAGCTATTTTTGTACCTACAAAAGCCAGTGTTTATCTACTTTAAAGATATAGAAGTTTTCTTTGGCAGCCCACTGTAAGATTTCTTACACACTTTAAAGTCTTTCTCTCCATCTTTGCACACACCCTTCTTTAAGTTGAGAGTCATGTTGCGTTTATTTGCCCGGACTTCGGTCCGTGGTTTTATTTCAGTTTGTATATATATATATATATATATATATATATATATATATATATATATATATATATATATATATATATTAAAGCATTAAACGCTCCAGACCAAAGTCTAGGCTCATCGAAAAGAGTTCGACACACAATTCATATATATATATATATATATATATATATATTAACTGTTGTCGGACTTTGTTCGATGAGCCTGGATTTTACATCCGGTGCGTTTATTGTTTAATATATATATATACTTATATATATTAACTGTTGTCGGACTTTGTCCGATGAGCCTGGATTTTATATTCGGTGCGTTTATCGCTTATATATATATATATATATATATATATATATATATATATATATATATATATATATACATTTCGTCCCACCTAGAGTTTACTTCGTGGTGGTTGACCGTTTTTACTGCTTTCTATACATTTCGTCCCGCCTGGAGTTTCTTCCGTGGCGGTTGATAGCTTTTACAGCTTTATTTATATTTTTGATCCCCCGTGGAGGTGCTTCGTGGTTGGTGATCATGTCTGTATATATATATTTACGACTTTTATATATATACCTGCTTATTGCGTTTATATCAATTGTGGCATCATGTGAGCCTAGGAATCATGTAATCACATATTCAGTCCACTGAATCTAGATTCGGTTCTCGTGATGGACCTTTTCAGATGTAAACAGCTTGTAAATTTATCTGCGATGTCTGAATTACCTCAGATGGTTTCCATACCCACGAGGAGTTCAGCACCTTTTGTCCATAATTTTAATACAGATGCCTCGCATCTGTAAAATAAAATCAGTCAAGCCGAATACGGAATAAAATGGAAGTATCAAACGCCTCAATTACTATTGAGCACAAGGGTTTGAAAAACCTCTTTTACAAAATATCACTGCTATATCTTGTTTAAAATTAAATTTTTACACAAATTCAAGCCCTTTGTATATAGGTGCAAACGAGGCATAACACTACTTCCAAATAACAGCACATTGACCCACACACACACACACACACATATTCAGATAATAGTTTCTTGAAAAGTGGCGGTCACCGTGGAAACACGGATGTCGGGGGGTTCCTAACACCTTCCCTCCGCATAAGTAAGTCCCCGGACCCTAATTGAATCTCAGTTTCACCGACCCGTTTAGCAGTGTCACATCACTGGGTCAATGTGCAAACTTTTTCTCGGTTGTGTTGGTACAACCAGTTAAAAAACCAACCGGCTACTCTTATAGTCCAATCGTCGACATTACACATGTCAGACCTTTTTCACTTGTTTTTTCAAACAAATCTCACATAAAATGAGAACACCAAAGAACAAGTAACGAAAAGGGACAAATAAAAATCCTGACGTCGACAATAATTTTTCAAACACCGGAATCATTATTAAATGATTTAAATATTAAATAATTCTATTACAATTAATGTTTAATTAATATTAAACAATTAATGAAACCATTACTAAAATATTAAAGTTTTTTATAATAACTCAAAAATATTTTTAAAGTGTTAATATTACCCTTAAATAATTTTTAAAACATTAAAAATTATTTTTAAATAATTACCATTGATATTAAAATATTAATGTATTATCAAAATATTAAAAGTCATTTTTTATAACTTAAAATATTTTTAATACATTTATACCCTTTTTAAATGATTATTTTAAATTAATAAAACTATTTTGAAACTATTTATTTAATATAATTATTAAATAAATTTAATATCATTAATATTAAATTAATATTAAATTATTAATGAAATTATCATTTAAATATTAAAAGTTATATTTTATAACTTAAAATACTTTTAAACACTTTATTTTTATTTTAAATGATAAAAAATCATTTTTAAACTAAATTATTTAATATAATTATTAAATAATTCTAATATCATTTGTGATGACCCCAAAATAGGTCCATTCCATCCAACCTATTCTGAGTCGCCAAATACATGGTACAGAAAACAACTACAACTTTATTACAATAATTATCGTGCAAAATACAACAACACATAAGCTGTGAGTTTGGATACAAATATATACCAAATGTGACTCATGTCCCAACCGTGGACAGCACCTCACAATGACACCTTATATAAAGGTATAGTCAAAAACTGTTTTAGAAATTAGAATCTTTGGGAAATGCTCAAGGAAACCTTCGTACATGGGAGACCATGCTTCTAGGTTATGATAGATATCATATGGCCACAGAATTATCCTTGGTTGACCCAATATACCCCAAAGAAAAACGAGAAGATTACTATCATATTCTTCCCAATGGTGAGTCTTCTCTTGACTTATCATTATCTCCACTGTCTCTAATTGAGAATTATACTTCAAACAAACACCAAGATTATATAGGTAGTGCTCGTAAATGTACTCAGCAAGTGGATGAGCACAATCCTGTCTTATGATGACACGAGGTTGTATGTCATTAGACATCTTGTATGATAGTGGCAAAACACCCTTCTAACGTTGCGTTCACTTCACCCTAGATGATTCACTAAATATAACTACTAAATGATGACCACCATTCTATTCCCCTGTTACCCCCGCTCGACCCAGCTACACTCTTATTACCTGAAAGGAATTGTAAAACAGAAGGGTGAGCACAACTAGCCCAGTAAAGAATATCATGACTAAAGATAAATAAGTTATCAATAGACTTCAACAGAATTAAATCAGAGATTTAGAACATATGGTAGATGATAAAAATTTTAAACCATAGTTGCAGCGGAACTAGCAATCCATTAGAAGAGTCAAATAGACCATAAAGTCTATTATCTTCTCCATATTAAAAGTCCACCAACAATATTTTATCCCTGTAACATCAATCAACAGTTCATTTTCACAATTATATGAATAACTCACAATCATAATTGTGATTCTAAATTCCTCTTCACATCCAGAACGAAGATAATTTTCATCACATGTCTTTACCTGAAACATCAAAGATCATGGTTATACCAAATCACAGTTCCTGTTTATAATCATACAAATAATTTTATCTTTGCACTACGGGCCAACGATATTCGTCAACAGTTCATCTTTGCACTACTGGCCAAAGATATTCAACAACAGGTCATCTTTGCACTACGGGCCAAAGATATTCATCAATAATTCATCTTTGCACTACAGGCCAAAGATAGTTCTCAACAGTTCATATTTGCACTACAGGCCAAATATATTCATATCTCAAAGAAATATATAATTATTTCAGAATTTATATACACCATAATTATAACCATGTTAATCAATTCATCTTTACACTTAAGCTAAAGATATTCAATTATAAATTCAATGGTCATGATCATACCAGTTAACAATTCATCTTTGCACTACAGGCCAAAAACATTCCTCAGTCACGATCATACCAATAATTTACCCATCTTTACACTCAAGTGAAAGAGAAATTCAATATCAGGGTTATAAAAATGTTATATATGATAATAAAAACAATATGATCAACAATTGTATTTATTTTCGAGAGCAACAATCATAAATCAACGATAATT
This sequence comes from Panax notoginseng, assembly GCA_016801055.1. Taxonomy (NCBI): domain Eukaryota; kingdom Viridiplantae; phylum Streptophyta; class Magnoliopsida; order Apiales; family Araliaceae; genus Panax; species Panax notoginseng. The sequence goes on along the minus strand of CM029022.1, from coordinate 151,122,635 downwards.
TGGTCAGAAAAAGAAACCAATTTTTGTCGTGAATAGTACTAATGAATAGTAACTCGTGAATAGTAACTCGTGAATAGTAACTCATGAATAGTAACTCATAAATAGTACTCTGTATTCGTACATAGTACCGTATACGTAAATAATGTCATATACGTAAATAGTGCCATATACATGAATAGTGCCGTATACGTGAATAGTGTCGTATACGTGAATAGTAACGTATACGTGAATAGTAACCCCGACACAAAAAGTTTTAAATTTGATAAAAAGTTCATATCAATATTTCGGCATAATGATATTGAAGAAAATATCATTTAAGAAGAAGATAATATCCCTTACTATCCCTTACCTCAAAAATGCAGTATTTCTGACTTGAATGCAAAGCCGAAGGAAACTTGCACTGAATAGCAACTCTCAAAGTATCTAAATACTCACAAAATATACTTCATAATATAGAGAGAGAAAGAGAGAAAGCGTATGTTTTTGGTGTGATTTTTAATTCTAACTTAGCCATCTATTTATAGGAAAATGTTAGCACGCCGAAGCAAACTTAACCTACAACCTGATGACTTTATCTGCTACTATTCCCACCCACCACATTTGAATAAAAATCTCAGCACATTTCTTCACCAACCAAGAGTGGGGCCCACCAATTCTAGAATTTTCTACCAAAATGATGAATTCTGAAACTTCAACAATTTTTGAACCAGTCATCTCGTAAAATTCATAATAAATTTTACGTTCATTTTTAACGGTTCAAAATTTGTGGACATATACTCAACTTATATATGTATAACATATCCAAAAATCACAACGATCCAACGGTCGGATCAAAAATTATAACTCACGCAATATATCTCAAGAACACTGATTATCGGATTATAAATCCTTCGGACCAGTTTCATTCAAAAATTCACCATGAAATATCCACAAAGAATTTTTGGGTGATTCCAAATTCTACGGTTAGCTTACTTCTAGGGCTTTCTTTTGATATATGGCTCATCTCCTAACTCATTATACACAAAGAGTTATGGATTTTATAAAATCAAGTAATAAACTAATTTTTCTGAAAATCCTATATTTTGTTCTCCATTTCGATAAAATACTGATAAAACACCTCAATATTAACTCCTTCATTTTTAACCACAAAAATATATCCCTCATTTATATTCACATAAGATAAATATTTCCTTATCATATGAATCAATAATTAATTATTCACAAATAATATTACAGAATCACATTTATGACAACCAGGTCGTTCCCAGGAAAGAGGGGGCTTTCCAATAAGAATTTATCCTTATTGGCGCGCAATTAGGTGACCAAACCTCTCCTTAGACAGAACTTTCTAGACATTGCCAATAATGTTATCTAATAATTTTATTCAAATAATATGAATTATTGATCTGATAATGGAAAATATTGTGCAGTAACAATTATTGAAACAACAATAATATAAAATATCAACGCAGCAATTATTGAATCAATAAAATAAAATATTGAACAGTAACTACTGTAACAATTATTGAGTAGTGCCTTCCTCCGTAAGAATCAATAATTCAAAAATACTGTGCAATCCGTGTGCTACTGTGTAACAACGCGTATTACTGTATTTTAACCACCGGGTATTCCAACAGTGTTAACGGTAACAACTACACCGTTAATTATAAAAACTCAATTTTTGTCGTTATCTTCATCCGACAGTTATTCGTTATGGGGCCCACAAATAGATGCGCCGTCGTACGAATATTCTCCGACAGAAAGAATATTCCACGACCAAACGAATATTCCCCGATAACAATGATTATTTTATAACCACTTTCTTATTTTGAAAAAAAAATTCACATTTCACCCATAACTTTAAACTTTTATCAATTTACTGAATAGTAATTATAAGAAAAATTGAATACTTTTATTTCATAAAATTCGGGGTCTTACAATCTCCCCTCCTTATAAAATTTCGTCCCCGAAATTTACGTACCTGGTATTTCGAAGAGTTGAGAATACCTTGCTTTCAATTCAGATTCTATCTCTCAGATCATCATGATTTCTCTATTGCTCATTTCCCATGATAACTTCATTTGGGTTCCTCATTTGTTGGGAAGTCATTACAACCGCCATCCCTCGAACTACCCAGTTTTGACTTGTCTGGGGCAGCATTTGGCGTCATCACTACCGTTGGAATATACTTTTCTATAGGACATATTCCTCCCTCAACTGCCTCGTTGTACTCCTCATTCATGATCTGAATCATCAATCTTCGATCCATATCGGATTCAGGTTGACCGCTATGTACAGGGTAATTCAAAACTCGATGTTGGGTTCTCCCAATTGCTTTCCAAAAAGAGAAATTCATATCATCTATTTTAGCCTTCTTAGATCGGACATCTCTTTCCCCAATATCCACGTGTCGTGCGGCTTTTTCCCATGCATCACTTATTCTCACTCGTTCAATTTTTTCTTCTTTCAGCTCAGATTCCATCTTTATCATCTTATACTCTGCCAAAGAATGCTTCTGTTCAAGCATCACATATCGGGTAACACAAGCTTGAATTGTTGCATTCTTTTATTCCACGACCGCCTATCGTTCTTCAGCCTGCTCTTCTAACTCATGAATACGATTTTGAAATTTTACATTTTGATCATATAATACCTCTAATAAACTCTCCTCAGGTACCTCTTCTTCCTCTTCTTCCTCAGTCTCAGCTGTTACCTCTGCGACTATCTCGGGTGCAACTATCAATTCTTCACTCACCACATGGATATCTCTAATTCTTTCTTCGTCTGACATCACATTATCATGGTTAGTGATTAGAGGTATCCCCACAGTCTCATTCACTCCATTGTTAGCATTCTCAGCTGCCATTCTCAAATACTGCCATAAAACAAGGGTTAATTAAACAAATTAACATATCACATAATATCCCGATATTATGACTGACCAACAAATAAGCTTAGGTAGGACACACTAGCGAAGGATTTACTCATCTCTCCCCTCCTAGTTATATTCTCTGATCTCCGCCAGAGACCATATCCCTAAGCTCTGATACCAACTGTGACATTGGACACCATCATCTGTCAGCACCTCACAAGGGTACCTATCAGCTTGCCACCGCAGAACGGCGTCCCCTACGGAGAGTCTGGCATCGGTGCATTCCCCATCAACAGGATGTCACCAGATAGAGGCTCGGGGCTCTTTCCTTATGGCCCTGATACCAACTATGACGACCCCAAAATAGGTCCATTCCATCCAACCTATTCTGAGTCGGCAAATACATGGTACAGAAAACAACTACAACTTTATTACAACAATTGTCGTGCAAAATACAACAACACATAAGCTGTGAGTTTGGATACAAATATATACCAAATGTGACTCATGTCCCAACCGTGGACAGCACCTCACAATGACACCTTACATAAAGGTATAGTCAAAAACTGTTTTAGAAATTAGAATCTTTGGGAAGTGCTCAAGGAAACCTTCGTCCAGAATTATCCTTGGTTGACCCAATATACCCCAAAGAAAAATGAGAAGATTACTATCATATTCTTCCCAATGGTGAGTCTTCTCTTGACTTATCATTATCTCCACTGTCTCTAATTGAGAATTATACTTCAAACAAACACCAAGATTATATAGGTAGTGCTCGTAAATATACTCAGCAAGTGGATGAGCACAATCCTGTCTTATGATGACACGAGGTTGTATGTCATTAGACATCTTGTATGATAGTGGCAAAACACTCTTCCAACGTTGGGTTCGCTTCACCCTAGATGATTCACCAAATATAACTACTAAATGATGACCACCGTTCTATTCCCCTGTTACCCCCGCTCGACCCAGCTACACTCTTATTACCTGAAAGGAATTGTGAAACAGAAGGGTGAGCACAACTAGCCCAGTAAAGAATATCATGACTAAAGATAAATAAGTTATCAATAGCCTTCAACAGAATTAAATCAGAGATTTAGAACATATGGTAGATGATAAAAATTTTCAACCATAGTTGCAGCGGAACGAGAAATCCATTAGAAGAGTCAAATAGACCATAAAGTCTATTATCTTCTCCATATTAAAAGTCCACCAACAATGTTTTATCCCTGTAACATCAATCAACAGTTCATTTCCACAATTATATGAATAACTCATAATCATAATTGTGATTCTAAATTCCTCTTCACATCCAGAACGAAGATAATTTTCATCACATGTCTTTACCTGAAACATCAAAGATCATGGTTATACCAAATCACAGTTCCTGTTTATAATCATACAAACAATTTTATCTTTGCACTACGGGCCAACGATATTCGTCAATAGTTCATCTTTGCACTACTGGCCAAAGATATTCAACAACAGGTTATCTTTGCACTACGGGCCAAAGATATTCATCAATAATTCATCTTTGCATTACAGGCCAAAGATAGTTCTCAACAGTTCATATTTGCACTACAGGCCAAATATATTCATATCTCAAAGAAATATATAATCATTTCAGAATTTATATACACCATAATTATAACCATGTTAATCAATTCATCTTTACACTTAAGCTAAAGATATTCAATTATAAATTCAATGGTCATGATCATACCAGTTAACAATTCATCTTTGCACTACAGGCCAAAGACATTCCTCAGTCACGATCATACCAATAATTTACCCATCTTTACACTCAAGTAAAAAAGAAATTCAACATCAGGATTATAAAAATATTATATATGATAATAAAAACAATATGATCAACAACTGCATTTATTTTCGAGAGCAACAATCATAAATCAACGATAATTTGGTCAGAAAAAGAAACCAATTTTTATCGTGAATAGTACCCGTGAATAGTAACTCGTGAATAGTAACTCGTGAATAGTAACTCATGAATAGTAACTCGTGAATAGTAACTCATGAATATTAACTCATGAATAGTACTCCGTATTCGTACATTGTACCGTATACGTAAATAATGTCATATACGTAAATAGTACCATATACATGAATAGTGCAGTATACGTGAATAGTGCCGTATACGTGAATAGTAACTCCGACACAAAAAGTTCTAAATTTGATAAAAAGTTCATATCAATATTTCGGCATAATGATATTAAAGAAAATATCATTTAAGAAGAAGATAATATCCCTTACTATCCCTTACCTCAAAAGTGCAGTATTTCTGACTGGAATGCAAACCCGAAGGAAACTTGCACTGAATAACAACTCTCAAAGTATCTAAATACTCACAAAATATACTTCATAATATAAAGAGAGAAAGAGAGAAAGCTTATGTTTCTAGTGTGATTTTCAATTCTAACTTAGCCATCTATTTATAGGAAAATATTAGCACGCCGAAGCAGACTTAACCTGCAACCTGATGGCTTTATCTGCTACTATTCCCACCCACCATATTTGAATAAAAATCTCAGCACATTTCTTCACCAACCAAGAGTAGGGCCCACCAATTCTAGAATTTTCCACCAAAATGATGAATTCTGAAACTTCAACAATTTCTAAACCAGTCATCTCGTAAAATTCATAATAAATCATACGTTCATTTTTAACGGTTCAAAATTTGTAGACATATACTCAACTTATATATGTATAACATATCTAAAAATCACAACGATCCAATGGTCGGATCAAAAATTATAACCCACACAATATATCTCAAGAACACTGATTATCGGGTTATAAATCCTTCGGACCAGTTTCATTCAAAAATTCACCATGAAATATCCACAAAGAATTTTTGGGTGATTCCAAATTCTACGGTTAGCTTACTTCCAGGGCTTTCTTTTGATATATGTCTCATCTCCTAACTCATTATACACAAAGAGTTATGGATTTTATAAAATCAAGTAATAAACTAATTTTTCTGAAAATCCCATATTTTGTTCTCTATTTCGATAAAATACTGATAAAACACCTCAATATTAACTCCTTCATTTTTAACCACAAAAATATATCCCTCATTTATATTCATATAAGATAAATATTTTCTTATCATATGAATCAATAATTAATTATTCACAAATAATATTACAGAATCACATTTATGACAACCAGGCCGTTCCCAGGAAAGAGGGGGCTTTCCAATAAGGATTTATCCTTATTGGCGCGTAATTAGGTGACCAAACATTTCTTTAGACAGAACTTTCTAGACATTGCCAATAATGTTATCTAATAATTTTATTCAAATAATATGAATTATTGATCTGATAATGGGAAATAATGTGCAGTAACAATTATTGAAACAATAATAATATAAAATATCAACGCAGCAATTATTGAATGAATAAAATAAAATATTGAACAGTAACTACTGTAACAATTATTGAGTAGTGTCTTCCTCCGTAAGAATCAATAATTTAAAAATACTGTGCAATCTGTGTGCTACTGTGTAACAACGCGTATTACTGTATTTTAACCACCGGGTATTCCAACAGTGTTAACGGTAACAACTACGCCGTTAATTATAAAAACTCAATTTTTGTCTTTATCTTCATCCGACAGTTATTCGTTATGGGGCCCACAAATAGCTGCGCCGTCGTACGAATATTCCCCGACAGAAAGAATATTCCCCGACAACAATGATTATTTTATAACCACTTGCTTATTTTGAAAAAAAAAATTCACATTTCACCTATAACTTTAAACTTTTATCAATTTACTGAATAGTAATTATAAGAAAAATTGAATACTTTTATTTCTTAAAATTCGGGGTCTTACATCATTAATAATAAATTAATTAATAAAATTTACCTTTAAATATTGAAAGTTATATTTTATAACTCAGAATATTTTTAAATACCTTATTATTATTTAAAATGATTTTTAGTATATAAAAATTATTTTTAATTAATTTATTTAATGCATTTATTAAGTAACTTAATTATCATTAATATTAATTTATTAATGAAATTCATCACAAAATATTAAAAGTCATTAAAAATAACTTAAAATATTTTTATATAGCATAATATTTTTTTAAATGATTTTTCATGTATTAAAATCATTTTTAAATAATTTATTTAATATTATAATTAAATAAATTAAATACCATTAATATTCCAAAAAAATTAAATATTTATAAAATATATTTAAAATTATTAAAAAAAAATTGACCTTTTAATAATTTATTATGAATTTTTAATAATTAAAAACTATTTAATACTAATTATTTAATAAAAATAATAATTTAGTAATTAATCTGTCGCTAATGGGCCCTATAGCGACGAAACTGTCGCTATAGGTGTTCTTTAGGAAACCCAGGTATTCATACTAAGTGATCGAGGGTACTAGTTTGACCAAGATTAAATCTTTGCTCGAAGTGTTTCTGGGCAAGTTATTGGGTTGATATTGTAGTGCTATTGTAACACTTCATAATACAACAACAATCATAACCATACAATAGAAAACGAAAGAGATCTGGGCTTGTAAAGTGGCTGTCAGAGCTGTTCTTCATTTTTGGGTTACCCAGAAATGAAGAACAGTTCGAGTGGCCACTTTTGGGCTTCAACAACTTGCAATCCATGCGTTGTTTTTGTGATATTAGGATTCCAAGTTGTAGACAACATAACAAGGTACAGATATATTACAAACATTCACCATAACAACAACAAAGAAAGCAGATCTTGTTCGGTCAAATCCTGTCAGACGTTGCGTGCTTGATTTTTTGGAAATTCCAGAAATCAGTTTTCATGATTTTTTATACAACTTTGACCAGTCACTACATTAAATCTACAAGTTATTTAGATGATCTAGAAGCTTTAAACTATAGTCCATATACCCTATTACGATTGTATTACAACAACAACAATAAAACAACAAACAAAATCATGATCAAGGCTCACGAATATCTTGTCAGGCCCTTTCTGGGCAATTTCTAGGTTACCCAGAAATGCCCAATCATGGCTGGTCAATGTGGTTTGACCACGAATATCTTACAATACATAATAGATCTGACCCTGATTTAAGTTCTAGATCATAGACCATATAACATACTACAAGTATCAACCTTCAAAACACAAACACCATAAACAGGTTGAGATTTACAGGGTCTGACATTCGTTGTCAGACCACTTTTTAAACTTTTTCCAGATTTGAAAAATCATCAATTTTGAGCACTTAGATGTTATGGATCTACAAGATACCAATCCAGATCATTGATTAACACCTTATACTACATGATTAAACATAAAAACACAAGATCTATCATATCTTTAGAGATCAAATTTCTTGGTTAGGGTTTATACCTTTATACATAAATTCTTGAATCTATTCCTCTGATTTGTTATGATTGTTAGTGGGGCTTGATTTGTGATTGATCTAGTAAGGAAATTTTGTGGGTTTGAGCTTGAGAGAGTTTGGTTGGGTGAGGGTTGCACAAATGGGTAAATAATGCACTTTCTCTCTCTTAAATTCTATCTAATCTTTGATGGAATGAATTTGGATGCTAATAATGGCTGAGAGCTGGAGTTTTATAGCTCCTAGGTAAACTAGGGTGACTTGTCAAGATTTTGCTAGTAATAATTCACCAAATGGGACAAAAAGGGTATAATGGTCATTTGTATTTTAATTTTAAGGGTATTCTTGTCCAAGGTACTTAAATATAGGGTTTAATCACTAGATTTTAAACCTTAAAGTTTCTCAATTAATTTCTAGGGTTTGAAAATTTAAAATTAAAGTGTAATAAAATTTTAATTAAAACACACTAATTAAAATTAGGGTTTTTAATAGAAAATTAGGGTTTCCCAAATTAACAATTCAATTTACTAAAATAATAATTAGGGTTTCTAATTTTAGCAATTAGGGTTCCTAATTAGCAAATTAGGATTTCTAATTTTAATTAGGGTTTTCAAATGTTAATTAGGGTTTTCCTAATTAACAAAAATTCTATAATATGCAACATAATTCATATAACACAATTTCTGACCGATCTTAAATTTCAGTTTTGAGTTTCTAATTATGGTTTATGACAGTAATACTAGGGTTTGTCGTAATACATCATAATTGACTAACTAATATCAATCTACACATATACTGTATATATATTTATAACACTGAAAAATAATATTATATTTAATATAATATTATTATTCTCATTCATTGCTCAAAATCCAAAAATTAGGGTTTGGATTCCATATCTGATTTATCTTTCATATATAACATTATTAATTAAGTTAAAATAATTAACTTAATAATCTGAACTAAAATTCATATAATAAAATAGTAATTATAATAATTCCAATAATCATTTCATATATTATTTAAATAATATAAAAATCATATTTTCATGGAAAATAACTAATAAAAACATTTCTACTACTAAATTAATTACTATAAGAATATACTTTATAATTATCAATATTTCTAAAATAAAATTATTCGAAATTATTCATGTAATAAATAAATTTTATTTATCACATATATACATACACATTACCTGACACATATTCCCATCTTTAAAATAATAATAAAAAAATTTATATGTAAAATTTCTTATTTATTTATATAGAAAATATCGGGTTATTACATTCACCCTCCCTTATAAGGATTCCGTCCTCGGAATCACCTTTTTAAAACTTATACATAGTAGAGTACATAACATACACAATCATTGTAAGTAGATCTCGATCATATTTGATCGAACTGATCTTTAACTATTCAGCACAAAGCTTGCCTATCTGATTAAACAGAAGTTTGATTTCTAAAAGAACTCAAATTCCTTCTTCAAAATTTCTTTATAAAATAATTTGCTATATATAGGAAAATGATATATATATATATACGAAAATAAAAGTTTTTCGAATAATACCTGAAGTTCCATTCCCAGCTACCACTGTATCCTGGACCGTCATGTTGAAGACTCTCGCGGTTGCTTTTGTTGGTTGAAGTCGGTCCTGTGATTGCCAGAGTCCCGCTGCCTTTTCCCGTGGTTACACTTCCCTGCTCCATTTTCCTCTTTAGACAATCATTCACCTTATGCTCCATCGACCCACTCAGAAAACACCCATTATTCATCCTTGGGTTGGGGCAGTTGGGAGAAATATGGTCCTCCTATCCACACTTAAAACATACAAACTTACCCTTCAGACACTCAATAGAGTGATTCTTCCCACAGTTCCCACACTGAACTACCTGCTTCTTCACACCTTCCTATTTCACCTGAACATTCCCAAAAAAATTCACCTTTCTTTTCTCACCCCTATTTCCACTATTACCTTCCACCTTGACAGCTCCTTCTGCCTTACGTTTGTTCTTCTTTTCCTTGTTTTAGAGGCTCATGGTCTCACTCCCCTCCTCGGCTATAATAGCCTTTTCCATGAGTGCTGCAAAAGTATTGATCTACAACACCGCCACCTTGTTGTAGAGCCAGGGTTTTAAGCCCAGCTCAAACCTCCTTGCCTTCCTATCCTCCGTATCAACTTGATACGGAGCGAACATAACCAACTCATTAAACTTTGCGGCATACTCCGCAACATTCATGTTCTCCTACTTTAATTCTAAAAATTTCACCTCTATCCTAGCCTGTATACTAGCTGAGAGATAGTTCTCGAAAAATAGTGTTTTAAACTTAGCCCAAGTAACTACTCCTTTTCTTGCCCTAGTTTGATTTGCTTCCCACCAAAAGTTAGCCACCCCCTTCATCATATAAGTGGCAAAAGTGGTTTTTTGCCCCTCATCTACCCTAGCACTTACGAATGTCATTTCTATCTCGTTAACCCACATCTGGGCTTCTATAGGGTCAGCTGATCCCCTAAATTCTGGTGGTCCTACTGCCTTAAAGTCTTTAAATTTTGTCAAGCGATTGTGTGGCTGGTTCCATGCGGCTGGTATTCCATGCTGCATAGCCCGAGCTACCATGTTTGTAAAGTTTTGCATTGGGTTTTGTTGTTGTCCCCCAGCGTTGTTGATAGATTCTTCTGCCCTTTGATTTCGAGTTCGACGTCTTGGCGGCATTATCTGATTACATAAAATCATAAATTTAACTTACATTCTAAATCTCATTGTATAAGTTTAACATGTAACACGAGGTTTTATACAAAACCTATTCCATTAATTAAACATAGATTCGTATTTATTAGTTCAAAGTACTTTACATAACGTAGCACATACTGCTATCCCTTTGTGACCACAAAAGTCAGGAATTACTGCGATAACTTACACAAAAGTTGGGAGTATTACATTACACACGTACATTATCAAACATACATAATCAACTACTAATCCTACCTATTTCCTAAGTCACGGTCTTTCATCTTTCTTTTCCCCTTCTTGTTCGGAGTTGCACCTGCTTTGTTGCTTTTAGCTCTCATCAGATCAATTTAGATTTTAAGCTTATCTTGTTCTTCCATAGTTTCTATTAACGCCTTTCGTAATTGATTGTTTAATAGCCTATCTATTTCCCATAACTTTTCCAAAGAAGAAACCTGGTTCCTCAGATTTTGCACTTCTGTTGATGCTTGATCAGCTCCAACTTCGGTGTCCGAATCACTATCTGTCAGTTTCACCATTTTCGGATCTGGTACTATGCTTTCCAATACTACCACCTCATCAAGGTTGCTTGCATTGTGAGCCTCTATTTCAGCTATTGGCTTTTATATGGGCCCCTTTTTTACGATCTGAGGGTATCCTAATTCTTTTTCTCCTGACATCTACACACAAATTATCCTGATTAGCACATAGTATATACACACAGCAAATAATAATTTTATAAAAGTTATCTTTTATTTTGTTTAACGATGAATTTATTCTATTCATCTCCTTTTAAACTCTATATGAGTTATCTGTATTTTCAACGTTTTCCTCTATTCTAAGGTTAAGCCTAAGGTCTATCCCACCTAAGGTTTCTAACCCTAAAGCTTTGATACCAACCTGTGACGCCCCCAAATTCAGGTACTTGAAATTCGAACTCAGTGCTTCACGATACCATTTATATGAGCGGAATCATACAATAATAATAACAATAATATAGATACCAAACTTAATTTACATATGCTTCAAAGTCTACTCTCAGGTACGTGACCTTTAAACATTCATTACATCATAGATAATAAGTATCATGTCTTAATAAACTTTAACTATTACACAGAATATTATAAAATTCATTCGAACAGCTTTCCTTTCCCCTTGTTCTTGCCTGATCCTTCGGGTTGATCATACTTAGCTGAAAACATTTAAATTTAAAGCAAGAATGAGCATTTGATTGCCCAGCAAGTAATAGCAACAATAAATATTAACTGAAAGAATTAAATATTTTCTTTGAATGACACTTCTACAACGAATCAACAATTGTGAAGTAAGATGAACCAATCATAACAACATATCACTTCTGGATGAAATTTTTGAAACTACATACTGACTATAACTGGAGGTCAGTATCGTTCATCTTATCCACCTTAGGTGCACAAAAGTCTTCCCATATTCGGGATGTTCATACTTAGTCGGGAATCCGAACCAAAATAATCTGGTTGGATACAATAAAGTTCTATCTTGCTCAATAATATTTTTAAGTTTATGTCTAGCCAAATCAAATAGCTTAGACGGCTTTTAAGTCAACGTATACATACTGGAAATCAATAAGTATGTATCAACATGTGATTAAATACAATGATTATCCAAGTGGGGACACTTGTATAACCATATTTAGAAACTAACGAACAGAATAAATATCTGGATTATGCACTAATATTGTGTTGATAAACAATGATCGGATAATTTAAGAACTAGTATGAATATGAATAATTGGATACATAATCAATAACAATAGAGTTAATAATCTAGCACAATAATATGATTCTGAAACTTTCTTATTCATGTCCATTGCATAAAAGAAAATGCAATGCTAGGATACTTGCCTGAGCTGATGCTTACAATAATGCAACTTAGTTTTATCTTTTATACCGAAACCTATCATTAATAAGATCATTCGTTCGATTAGAATAATATATCATATCTCATAGTACTGTTATTTGTAGTCAACACATAACCTAATCGCATTGTCATATAATTATATCAGTCATTGATTCACAAACACATACGTATATAGTCCAATTATCTAAGTCCGGATCAATTTCTGAAATATTTCGGTATACCGACGGCTTTACCGGGTGATTATCGAGTCTAAGACTCTATTCAGAAATTCAATAACTGTACATATCAGACATATTATTTTTAAATGACTTATAATAATTTTTAAATAATTATTATAATTTATCATAATTTTTCAAACACCGGAATCATTATTAAATGATTTAAATATTAAATAATTCTATTATCATTAATGTTTAATTAATATTAAACAATTAATGAAACCATTACTAAAATATTAAAGTTATTTATAATAACTCAAAAATATTTTTAAAGTGTTAATATTACCCTTAAATGATTTTTAAAATATTAAAAATTATTTTTAAATAATTACCATTGATATTAAAATATTAAAGTATTATCAAAATATTAAAAGTCATTTTTTATAACTTAAAATATTTTTAATACATTTATACCCTTTTTAAATAATTTTTTTAAATTAATAAAACTATTTTAAAACTATTTATTTAATATAACTATTAAATAAATTTAATATCATTAATATTAAATTAATATCATTAATATTAAATTATTAATAAAATTATCCTTTAAATATTAAAATTTATATTTTATAACTTAAAATACTTTTAAACACTTTATTTTTATTTTAAATGATAAAAAATTATTTTTAAACTAAATTATTTAATATAATTATTAAATAATTATAATATCATTAATAATAAATTAATTAATGAAATTTACCTTTAAATATTGAAAGTTATATTTTATAACTTAGAATATTTTTAAATACCTTATTATTATTTAAAATGATTTTTAGTATTTAAAAATCATTTTTAATTAATTTATTTAATATATTTATTAAGTAACTTAATTATCATTAATATTAATTTATTAATGAAATTCATCACAAAAAATTAAAAGTCATTAAAAATAACTTAAAATATTTTCTTATATCATAATATTTTTTTAAATAATTTTTCATGTATTAAAAGCATTTTTAAATAATTTATTTAATATTATAATTAAATAAATTAAATACCATTAATATTTCAAAAATATTAAATATTTATAAAATATATTTAAAATTATTAAAAACTAATTTTTTGACCTTAAAATAATTTTTAATAATTTATTATGAATTTTTAATAATTAAAAACCATTTAATACTAATTATTTAATAAAAATAATAATTTAGTAATTAATCTGTCGCTAATGGGCCCAATAGCGATGAAACTGTCGCTATAGGTGTTCTTGAGGAAACCCAGGTATTCATACTCAGTGATTGAGGGTACTAGTTTGACCAAGATTAAATTTTTGCTCGGAGTGTTTCTAGGCAAGTTATTGGGTTGATATTGTAGTGCTATTGTAACACTTTATAATACAACAACAATCATGACCATACAACATAAAACGAACGAGATCTAGGCTTGTAAAGTGGCTGTCAGAGCTGTTCTTCATTTCTGGGTTACTTAGAAATGAAGAACAGTTCGAGTGGCCACTTTTGGGCTTCAACAACTTGCAATCCATGCGTTATTTTTGTGATCTTAGGATTCCAGGTTATAGACAACATAACAAGGTACATATATATTACAAACATTCACCATAACAACAACAAAGAAAGTAGATCTTGTTCAGTCAAACCCTGTCAGACGCTGCGTGCTTGATTTTCTGGAAATTCCAGAAATTAGTTTTCATGATTTTTTATACAACTTTGACCAGTCACTACATTAAATCTACAAGTTATTTAGATGATCTAGAAGCTTTAAATTGTAGTCCTTATACCCTATTTACGATTGTATTACAACAACAACAACAAAACAACAAACAAAATCATGATCAAGGCTCACGAATATCTTGTCAGGCCCTTTCTGGGCAGTTTCTAGGTTACCCAGAAATGCCCAGTCATTGCTGGTCAACGTGGTTTGTCCACGAATATCTTACAATACATGATAGATCTGACCCTGATCCAAGTTCTAGATCATAGACCACATAACATACTACAATTATCAACCTTCAAAACACAAACACCATAAACTGGCTGAGATTTATAGGGTCTGACATTCGTTGTCAGATCACTTTTTAAACTTTTTCCAGATTTGGAAAATCATCAATTTTGAGCACTTAGATGTTATGGATCTACAAGATACCAACCCAGATCATTGATTAACACCTTATACTACATGATTAAACATAAAAACACAAGATCTATCATAGCTTTAGAGATCAAATTTCTTGGTTAGGGTTTATACATTTATGAACAAATTCTTGAATCTATGCCTCTGATTTGTTATGAGTGTTAGTGGGGCTTGATTTGTGACTGATCTAGCAAGGAAATTTCGTGGGTTTGTACTTGAGAGAGTTTGGTTGGGTGAGGGTTGCACAAATGGGTAAATAATGCACTTTCTCTCTCTTAAATTCTATCTAATCTTTGATGTAATGAATTTGGATGCTAATAATGGCTAAGAGCTAGAGTGTTATAGTTCTTAGGTAGACTAGGGTGGCTTGTCAAGATTTTGCTAGCAATAATTCACCAAATAGGATAAAAAGGGTATAATGGTCATTTGTATTTTAATATTAAGGGTATTCTTGTCCAAGGTACTTAAATATAGGGTTTAATCACTATATTTTAAATATTAAAGTTTCTCAATTAATTTCTAGGGTTTGAAAAATTAAAATTAAAGTATAATAAAATTTTAATTAAAACACACTAATTAAAATTAGGGTTTTTAATAGAAAATTAGGGTTCCCCAAATTAACAATTCAATTTACTAAAATAATAATTAGGGTTTCTAATTTTAACAATTAGGGTTCATAATTAGCAAATTAGGATTTTTAATTTTAATTAGGGTTTTCAAATATTAATTAGGGTTTTCCTAATTAACAGAAATTCTATAATATGCAACATAATTCATATAACACAATTTCTGACCGATCTTAAATTCCAGTTTTAAGTTTTCAATTATGGTTTATGACAGTAATACTAGAGTTTGTCGTGATACACCATAATTGACTAACCAATATCAATCTACACATATACTGTATATATTTGTAACACTGAAAAATAATATTATATTTAATATAATATTATTATTCTCATTCATTGCTCAAAATCCAAAAATTAGGGTTTGAATTTCATATCTGATTTATCTTTCATATATAACATTATTAATTAAGTTAAAATAATTAACTTAATAATCTGAACTAAAATTCATATAATAAAATAGTAATTCTAATAATTCTAATAATCATTTCATATATTATTTAAATAATAAAAAAAATCATATTTTCATGGAAAATAAATAATAAAAATATTTCTACTAAATTAATTACTATAAGAATATACTTTATAATTATCAATATTTCTAAAATAAAATTATTTAAAATTTTTCATGTAATAAATAAATTTTATTTATCACATATATATAAATACACATTACCTGACACATATTCCCATCTTTAAAATAATAATAAAAAAATTTATATGCAAAATTTCTCATTTATTTATATAGAAAATATCGGGTTATTACAATACTTAATCGTAATCGGCAAAAAGTGAGCTGACTTAGTAAGACGATCTACATACACTCATATGGCATCGTGCCCTTTCTGCGTTGTCGAAAGTCCCACTACAAAGTCCATTGTGATGTGCTCCCATTTCTATTTTAGAATCTCTAATGGTTGTGATAACCCGCTTGGTCGTTGGTGCTCTACCTTGACTCTCTGACAAGTTAAACATATACATACGCATTCCGCAACCTCTCTCTTCATGTTTGGCCATCAAAAGTGGTGACGCAAATCTTGGTACATCTTCGTGCTTCTTGGGTGTATCGAGTATCTCGAACTGTGCGCTTCTTGCAAAATCTCTTCTCTCAGTTCTGGTACTAACGGTACCCAAATTCATCCTTCAAATCTTAGCAGTCCAATGCTATCAATCTTAAATTTCAATTCATCACCTTCAGTCACTACAAAAAATAGACCTTTAGCAACGTTTTTTCGGGCAACAACTTTATAAGTCGTTACTAAAAGTATATATTTAGCAACGAAATTTGTCCTTCACTGCAAATTGTGTCAGGCTTTCAATTTTTACAACAAAATTCATAAGTCGTTGCAAAATTTTGTTGCTAATTCATTGGCGGGAAAAAATTTCGTTAGAAATTCGTTGCAAAATTTTCGCCCACTTGATTTCCAGTCATCGTGGGCAACGAAAGTTTTTTTGTTACTAAAAATGGGGCTTTAGCAACGATTTTTTAGGCAACGACTTTATAAGTCGTTGCTAAAAGTGTATGTTTAGCAACGAAACTTGTCCTTCGTTGCAGATTGTGTCAAGCTTTCACTTTTTGCAACGAAATTTATAAGTAGTTGCAAAATTTGGAAACAAAATTCGTCAGAAATTCGTTGTAAAATTTCTAACCACTTGATTTCTCCTTATCATAGGCAACGAAAGATTTTTTGTTGCTATATTTTGTTGCCTAATATGGATCACATTCATTGATAACAATTTTTATCTTCATTGCATATTTTATACAACTTTTTACAATGACTATTAACATGTTGCCTTAAATTAAGATAATAATAATAATAATAATAATAATAATAATAATAATAATAATAATAATAATAATAATAATAATAATAATACGTTTGGATAAACCTGTTAAGTTAAACACAATTAAAATTTTAAATAAATTGCAACTCAGACATGACTTAACATCGGAAAATTGAAGCCCTAGAGACCAAAGAATTCTATAATGGTGGAACCATTCATCTTACATCAGACATTATAGGAATTCTATAATGGTAGAACAATTCTGTTTGGATTCAACAATCTTGGAGTTACAAAATACTATACTCTCTTCTTCATTCCACGAAAATAATTTTTATTTATTTAATTTATAAATATTAAAGTTATATTTTAATTTTATATAAATTTCTAACGATTATAACGATTAGTTTAAGAGTGTGATACGATAATAAAATGATAACGATAAACTTGAGAATATATTATATATTTTATATTTTTATCAAAGAAAAATAAAAGTATATTCTTTTTTTAAAAATAATTATTTTTCTTTTAGAAATTATATTTTTTTGTAGAACAATGGAAATTCCCCTCTTTCAAATTCTCTTTTTTTTTACTTGTAAATTGTTTTATAAGCAAATATTAATTTCTCTTTATATCTTGAATTAGAGGGTGTTTGTCAATGACTTATAAGTTATTCAAACTAATTTATAAGTCATTTGTTATTATTTAGTGTTTGATAATAACTTAAATTTTAACTTTTTTGAAGTTATAAGGGGTTAAATGCAAAGTCGACCACTGAACTTTTTTGATATTTGGGTATTGAGCCCCTTTCTTCCGGTCAACGCAAACTGAGCCCCTTTCTATTTAAAAATTTAGATTTTGAACCACCAGGCGCCACATGTTTGTTGACCTGCTGACGTGGCACACGTGGCAGGCCTGACGTGATATTTAATATTGTAATTTGACACGTGTCCGCTGCTGACGTGACGTCTTTTGAATTTTTTCTAAAAATTGCCTCTCGAAAGATTTGAGACCACTGGAGCAATATGAATCAATTGTTAATATTTTACAAGGATTAATATTTATATCAAAATATAAGATTTCTCCCATATATTCCTTTCTTCTCCTTCACTACATACCGTAACTAATTGTAATAATAATAATAATAACAATAACAACAATAATAATAATTATAGTACTACTACTAATAATAATATATAAAGTAAACAAATATATATATATATATATATATATATATATATATATATAAACAAATATTCATATAAATATTTATAAATTTATCTCTAAATATTCATATAAATATTTATAAAAAATATTCATATCTAAATTTTATAAATTTTAGATGAAATATTTAAAAATTTATAAATAAATATTTGTTTATAAATTTTAAAGATAAATTTATATGAATATTTGTTTATAAATATTTAGAGATAAATTTATATATATATATATATATATATATATATATATATATATATATATATATGGTAATAGAATTTATCTAATACACAAAAAATATAACATAAGAAGTAAAAATATCACAACTAGGTTTCGAACATAAGACCTATGAGTTATTAGGCCATTAAGCTACCACTGAATCATTCTAATTTATTAATTAACTAAACTACCGCCATAACTTGTAGCGGTAGACAGTGTAGCACATGAGCAAATGAGGGGCAAATGACTAATTTCTCATGTCGCTACAACCTATAGCAGCAGGAGAAAATCCATTTCAATCCGTGTTGTAACGACCCCAAAATAGGTCCATTCCATCCAACCTATTCTGAGTCGCCAAATACATGGTATAGAAAAAAAACTGTAACTTTATTACAACAATTGTCGTGCAAAATACAACAACACATATGCTATAAGTTTGGATACAAATATATACCAAATGTGACTCATGTTCCAACCGTGGATATCACCTCACAATGACACCTTACATAAAGGTATAGTCAAAAACTGTTTTAGAAATTAGAATATTTGGGAAGTGCTCAAGGAAACCTTCGTACATGGGAGGCCACGCGTCTAGGTTATGATAGATATCATATGGCCACAGAATTATCATTGGTTGACCCAATAGACCCCAAAGAAAAACGAGAAGATTACTATCATATTCTTCCCAATGGTGAGTCTTCTCTTGACTTATCATTATCTCCACTGTCTCTAATTGAGAATTTTACTTCAAACAAACACCAAGATTGTATAGGTAGTGCCCATAGATATACTCAGCAAGTGGATGAGCACAACCCTGTCTTATGATGACACGAGGTTGTATGTCATTAGACATCTTGTATGATAGTGGCAAAACACCCTTCCAACGTTGGGTTCGCCTCACCCTATTTTCTTCACCAAATATAACTACTAAATGATGACCACCGTTCTATTCCCTTGTTACCCCCGCTCGACCCAGCTACACTCTTATTACCTGAAAAGGAATTGTAAAGCACAAGGGTGAGCACAACTAGCTCAGTAAAGAATATCATGACTAAAGATAATTAAATTATCAATAGCCTTCATCAATAATAAATCAGAGATTTAGAACATATGGTAAATGATAAAAATTTCAACCATAGTTGCAGCGGAACGAGCAATCCATTAGAAGAGTCAAATAGACTATAAAGTCTATTATCTTCTCCATGTTAAAAATCCACCAACAATGTTTTATCCATGTAACATCACTCAACAGTTCCTTTCCACAATCATATGAATAACTCATAATCATAATTGTGACTATAAATTTTTCTTCGCACCCAGGACGAAGAATATTTTCATCACCTGTCTTTACCTGAAACATCAAAGATCATGGTTATACCAAATCATAGTTCCTGTTTATAATCATACTAACAAATCCATCTTTGCACTACGGGCCAAAGATATTCATCAACAAACCATCTTTGCACTACGGGCCAAAGATATTCAACAACAGTTCATCTTTGCACTACAGGCCAAAGATATTCATCAACAAACCATCTTTGCACTACGGGCCAAAGATATTCAACAACAATTCATCTTTGCACTACATGCCAAAGATATTCATCAACAATTCATATTTGCACTACAGGCCAAATATATTCATATCTCAAAGAAATATATAATCATTTCAGAATTTAAACAATAATTATAACCATGTTGATCAATTCACCTTTGCACTTAAGTTTAAGATATTCAATTATAAATTCAATGGTCATGATCATACCAGTCACAATTCAACTTTACACTACAGGCCAAAGAGAACCCTAGTCATGATCATACCAATAATCTTCCCATCTTTACACTCCAGTGAAAGAGAATTTCAACATCATGGTTATAAAAATGTTATATATGATGATAAAAATAATATGATCAACATATAGTTTTAATCTCAAGAGTAATATTCATAACTCAACTATAATTTGGTTAGAAAAAGAAACCAATTTTGTCTTGAATAGTACCTGTGAATAGTAACTCGTGAATAGTAACTCGTGAATAGTAACTCATGAATAGTAATCTCGACACAAAAAGGTAGAAATTCCATAATAAAATTCATACCAATATTTCGGTATAATGATATTGAAAGAATAACAATTCTTAAGCTTATAAACAATTTATTTAAATTGTTTACACTTACTAAATAATGCATTTAATCATTCAAAAATACCAAACTCATAAGATTTTATCGCCAATAATCAAAACCCTCATCAAAAATCTGCATATACCTCATATAGGATTCTCAAGCCATAAAATCCTATTTTCCAATTTTCTTACTTCATATAACATATTTAATTCATTTTCTCATAACTAGACTATTTTCATGAAAAATACCAAATCCGTTCCAAAAATATTTCTTTTCTGGAATTTAGCATGATATAGTCCCATAGTGAACATATATTTTTCTCAGAATTTTTAAAAGTCATTTACTATTTTTCATATGGCCAAAATAGCCGAATATTTAGACATTTATCAAAAATTGTACTTTTGTCTAAAAATTCTGAAATTTACAGAGTATACTTCTATCATATACATGTACTCCCAATAAAAATTTCATCAATTTTGGAGTTAACCACAAGGAATTATAAGCGGTTACTTTTAAAATAGTCTTTTCTCATAAAATTCATAACTCTCAATCTATACATCCAAAAATCACCATTTTTGGACACAATCAATAAAACTCATCAAAATATCATTTCAAATTTTTCCAGAATTTTTGAAGTTCAGAAAAATTACGAAATTGAAAATCATAACAACCCTTAAAATCCCTTACTATCCCTTACAATCCCTTACTATCCCTTACAATCCCTTACCTCAAAAGAGCAGTACTTCTGACTGGATATCGGATATGATGCTGAAGGAAACTTGCACTGATGAATAGCAACTCACCAAGTATCTAAAAACTCACAAAATATGCTTCATAATGTAGAGAGAAAAAGAGAGAAAGCTTATGTTTCTGGTGTGATTTTCAATTCTAACTTAGCCCTCTATTTATAGGAAAATTTTGGTAGGTTTGACCTGCAACCTGATGGCTTTACCTGCTACTATTCCCACCCACCACATTTAAAATATAATTCAGCACATTTCTTCACCAACCACAAGTGGGGCCCACCAATTCTAGAATTTTCTACCAAAATGATAAACTCCGAAAATTCAACAATTTCTGAACCAGTCATCTCGTAAAATTCATAATAAATCATACGTTCATTTTTAACGGTTCAAAATTTGTGGACATATACTCAACTTATATATGTATAACATATCCAAAAATTACCACGATCCAACGGTCGGATTAAAAATTATAACCCCCGTAAAATATCTCAAAAACCCTAATTTTTAATACCTCCATTCCGACAAAAATACGGATAAAAATCTCAACATTAACTCCTTCATTTTTTAACCACAAAAATATATCCCTCATTTATATCCACATAAAATAAATATTTTCTTATCATATGAATCAATAATTAATTATTCACAAATAATATTACAGAATCACATTTATGACAACCAGGCCGTTCCTAGGAAAGAGGGGGCTTTCCAATAAGGATTTCTCCTTACTGGCGCGCAATTAGATGACCAAACCTCTCCTTAGACAGAACTTTCTAGACATTGCCAATAATGCTATCTAATAATACTATTCAAATAATATGAATTATTGATCTGATAATGGGAAATACTGTGCAGCAACAATTATTGAACAACGATAATACAAAATATCAACGCAGCAATTATTGAATCAATAAAATAAAATATTGAACAGTAATTACTGTAACAATTATTGAGTAGTGCCTTCTTACGTAAGAATCAATAATTTCAAAAATACTATGCAATACCGTGTGCTACTGTGCAATAACGCGTATTACTGTATTTTAACCACCGGGTATTCCAACAGTGTTAACGGAAACAACTACGCCGTTATTTGTAAAAACTTAAATTTGTCGTTTTCTTCACCCGACAGTTATTCGTTATGGAGCCCACAAATAGCTGCGCCGTCGTACGAATATTCCCCGACAGAAAGAATATTCCACGACCAAACGAATATTCCCCGACAACAATGATTATTTTATAACTACTTGTGTATTTTGAAAAAAAATCATATATCACCCTTAACTTTAACATTTATCAATTTAACCATTTACTGAATAGTAATTATAAGAAAAATTGAATACTTTTATTTCATAAAATTCGGGGTCTTACAATCTCCCCTCCTTATGAAATTTCGTCCCCGAAATTTACGTACCTGGTATTTCAAAGAGTTGAGAATACCTTCCTTTCATTTCAATTTCCATCTTCTCTGTTATCATAATTTCTCCATTGCTCATCTCCTGTATTTCAAATAACATTCTAGAATACAGCTTCAAAACAAGTGTTAATTTAACAAATTAACATATCACATAATATCCCGATATTATGACTGACCAACAAATAAGCTTAGGTAGGACACACTAGCGAAGGATTTACTCATCTCTCCCCTCCTAGTTGTATTCCCCGATCTCCGCCAGAGATCATATCCCCAAGCTCTGATACCAAATGTAACTCTGGACACCAACCTATGTCAGCACCTTACACTGATACTTATCAGTTTGCCACCGCAGAACGGCGTCCCCTACGGAGAGTCTGGCTTCGGTGCATCCCCCATCAACAGGAAGTCACCAGCGAGAGGCTCGGGGCTCTTTACTTATAGCTCTGATACCAAATGTAACTCTGGACACCAACCTATTTCAGCACCTTACATTGATACCTATCAGTTTGCCACCGCAGAACGGCGTCCCCTACGGAGAGTCTGGCTTCGGTGCATCCCCCATCAACAGGAAGTCACCAGCGAGAGGCTCGGGGCTCTTTACTTATAGCTCTGATACCAAATGTAACGACCCCAAAATAGGTCCATTCCATCCAACCTATTCTGAGTCGCCAAATACATGGTATAGAAAAAAACTGTAACTTTATTACAACAATTGTCGTGCAAAATACAACAACACATATGCTATAAGTTTGGATACAAATATATACCAAATGTGACTCATGTTCCAACCGTGGATATCACCTCACAATGACACCTTACATAAAGGTATAGTCAAAAACTGTTTTAGAAATTAGAATATTTGGGAAGTGCTCAAGGAAACCTTCGTACATGGGAGGCCACGCGTCTAGGTTATGATAGATATCATATGGCCACAGAATTATCATTGGTTGACCCAATAGACCCCAAAGAAAAACGAGAAGATTACTATCATATTCTTCCCAATGGTGAGTCTTCTCTTGACTTATCATTATCTCCACTGTCTCTAATTGAGAATTTTACTTCAAACAAACACCAAGATTGTATAGGTAGTGCCCATAGATATACTCAGCAAGTGGATGAGCACAACCCTGTCTTATGATGACACGAGGTTGTATGTCATTAGACATCTTGTATGATAGTGGCAAAACACCCTTCCAACGTTGGGTTCGCCTCACCCTATTTTCTTCACCAAATATAACTACTAAATGATGACCACCGTTCTATTCCCTTGTTACCCCCGCTCGACCCAGCTACACTCTTATTACCTGAAAAGGAATTGTAAAGCACAAGGGTGAGCACAACTAGCTCAGTAAAGAATATCATGACTAAAGATAATTAAATTATCAATAGCCTTCATCAATAATAAATCAGAGATTTAGAACATATGGTAAATGATAAAAATTTCAACCATAGTTGCATTGGAACGAGCAATCCATTAGAAGAGTCAAATAGACTATAAAGTCTATTATCTTCTCCATGTTAAAAATCCACCAACAATGTTTTATCCATGTAACATCACTCAACAGTTCCTTTCCACAATCATATGAATAACTCATAATCATAATTGTGACTATAAATTTTTCTTCGCACCCAGGACGAAGAATATTTTCATCACCTGTCTTTACCTGAAACATCAAAGATCATGGTTATACCAAATCATAGTTCCTGTTTATAATCATACTAACAAATCCATCTTTGCACTACGGGCCAAAGATATTCATCAACAAACCATCTTTGCACTACGGGCCAAAGATATTCAACAACAGTTCATCTTTGCACTACAGGCCAAAGATATTCATCAACAAACCATCTTTGCACTACGGGCCAAAGATATTCAACAACAATTCATCTTTGCACTACATGCCAAAGATATTCATCAACAATTCATATTTGCACTACAGGCCAAATATATTCATATCTCAAAGAAATATATAATCATTTCAGAATTTAAACAATAATTATAACCATGTTGATCAATTCACCTTTGCACTTAAGTTTAAGATATTCAATTATAAATTCAATGGTCATGATCATACCAGTCACAATTCAACTTTACACTACAGGCCAAAGAGAACCCTAGTCATGATCATACCAATAATCTTCCCATCTTTACACTCCAGTGAAAGAGAATTTCAACATCATGGTTATAAAAATGTTATATATGATGATAAAAATAATATGATCAACATATAGTTTTAATCTCAAGAGTAATATTCATAACTCAACTATAATTTGGTTAGAAAAAGAAACCAATTTTGTCTTGAATAGTACCTGTGAATAGTAACTCGTGAATAGTAACTCGTGAATAGTAACTCATGAATAGTAATCTCGACACAAAAAGGTAGAAATTCCATAATAAAATTCATACCAATATTTCGGTATAATGATATTGAAAGAATAACAATTCTTAAGCTTATAAACAATTTATTTAAATTGTTTACACTTACTAAATAATGCATTTAATCATTCAAAAATACCAAACTCATAAGATTTTATCGCCAATAATCAAAACCCTCATCAAAAATCTGCATATACCTCATATAGGATTCTCAAGCCATAAAATCCTATTTTCCAATTTTCTTACTTCATATAACATATTTAATTCATTTTCTCATAACTAGACTATTTTCATGAAAAATACCAAATCGTTCCAAAAATATTTCTTTTCTGGAATTTAGCATGATATAGTCCCATAGTGAACATATATTTTTCTCAGAATTTTTAAAAGTCATTTACTATTTTTCATATGGCCAAAATAGCCGAATATTTAGACATTTATCAAAAATTGTACTTTTGTCTAAAAATTCTGAAATTTACAGAGTATACTTCTATCATATACATGTACTCCCAATAAAAATTTCATCAATTTTGGAGTTAACCACAAGGAATTATAAGCGGTTACTTTTAAAATAGTCTTTTCTCATAAAATTCATAACTCTCAATCTATACATCCAAAAATCACCATTTTTGGACACAATCAATAAAACTCATCAAAATATCATTTCAAATTTTTCCAGAATTTTTGAAGTTCAGAAAAATTACGAAACTGAAAATCATAACAACCCTTAAAATCCCTTACTATCCCTTATCCCTTACTATCCCTTACAATCCCTTACCTCAAAAGAGCAGTACTTCTGACTGGATATCGGATATGATGCTGAAGGAAACTTGCACTGATGAATAGCAACTCACCAAGTATCTAAAAACTCACAAAATATGCTTCATAATGTAGAGAGAAAAAGAGAGAAAGCTTATGTTTCTGGTGTGATTTTCAATTCTAACTTAGCCCTCTATTTATAGGAAAATTTTGGTAGGTTTGACCTGCAACCTGATGGCTTTACCTGCTACTATTCCCACCCACCACATTTGAAATATAATTCAGCACATTTCTTCACCAACCACAAGTGGGGCCCACCAATTCTAGAATTTTCTACCAAAATGATAAACTCCGAAAATTCAACAATTTCTGAACCAGTCATCTCGTAAAATTCATAATAAATCATACGTTCATTTTTAACGGTTCAAAATTTGTGGACATATACTCAACTTATATATGTATAACATATCCAAAAATTACCACGATCCAACGGTCGGATTAAAAATTATAACCCCCGCAAAATATCTCAAAAACCCTAATTTTTAATACCTCCATTCCGACAAAAATACGGATAAAAATCTCAACATTAACTCCTTCATTTTTTAACCACAAAAATATATCCCTCATTTATATCCACATAAAATAAATATTTTCTTATCATATGAATCAATAATTAATTATTCACAAATAATATTACAGAATCACATTTATGACAACCAGGCCGTTCCCAGGAAAGAGGGGGCTTTCCAATAAGGATTTCTCCTTACTGGCGCGCAATTAGATGACCAAACCTCTCCTTAGACAGAACTTTCTAGACATTGCCAATAATGCTATCTAATAATACTATTCAAATAATATGAATTATTGATCTGATAATGGGAAATACTGTGCAGCAACAATTATTGAACAACGATAATACAAAATATCAACGCAGCAATTATTGAATCAATAAAATAAAATATTGAACAGTAATTACTGTAACAATTATTGAGTAGTGCCTTCTTACGTAAGAATCAATAATTTCAAAAATACTATGCAATACCGTGTGCTACTGTGCAATAACGCGTATTACTGTATTTTAACCACCGGGTATTCCAACAGTGTTAACGGTAACAACTACGCCGTTATTTGTAAAAACTTAAATTTGTCGTTTTCTTCACCCGACAGTTATTCGTTATGGGGCCCACAAATAGCTGCGCCGTCGTACGAATATTCCCCGACAGAAAGAATATTCCACGACCAAACGAATATTCCCCGACAACAATGATTATTTTATAACTACTTGTGTATTTTGAAAAAAAATCATATATCACCCTTAACTTTAACATTTATCAATTTAACCATTTACTGAATAGTAATTATAAGAAAAATTGAATACTTTTATTTCATAAAATTCGGGGTCTTACACGTGTCATCTAATGTTGCGATCAACGGTATAGATTATGATTGTTAAAATAGTATTCGTAATAACTGATTGCCAAGCATGTTAGTTCCGACCCTTCGACCCAAATAAACCCAACCTCATCAAACCTGATTATTATATCTATGATTCCCAATGTTTCCTATTTCTAGATAGAAGTAGGATATACTTACAAGTACTCCGTCACTCCGAGAATGAAAGTGATGATTGATTTTATGCGAATTTAAAAAAATGTCAAATGATAAAATTATTCATATTTAAATTCTCATCTAATTACATATTTTTCTATACATGGCTAGTAATATTATATAAATATTTATAAATAATACAAATATGACATTTAATACTAAGGATATTACGCACAAATTATTGTAAAAAAAATAGATTATTTAATATAAGTAAATATTGAAATCTCATTAAATATTTTTACTTCACAATATTTTGCTCACTACTTAAAATAAATTTTAAGTTAATTAACATTATGCGACAATGTTCAGAATATTGAGTAACGCTTCTCTGAACAAAAAAAAAAGTTCTTGTACATTTTATATATTAATTATTCATATAATGAATTCTTCAACATAAAAATCTTTAAAACACCCACATATAAGAAAATAAACTCTTATTTTTTGAAATTCCATAAAATTATTTAACTTAAGCACTCAAAATTATATATGTACATTTTTTAAATATAACAACACGTAACACTTGACTATATATAAATAGTATAAAACTCGTTGTATACAAAATATAGCGTAACTCATCATATTGTACAAATTTATTTGCATATAAATCATAAAATATAAAAATTTATATTTACTTTCTACAAAATTAATTTATCACAAACAATTTTTTAAATAATTGTTGGTTTTATAATTTCATTAATATTATAATACATATTATATATTTATATATATATATTAATTCATTAAATATTGTTTGATTTTCTACATCCACACTCATAATTTCATTTATTAATATTTTACATCATTATACAATCGAGAAAGTTGGACCGGTTACATAAATAATATTTTAATTTACTTAACCTTTCACAGTTATAGTTTATTCCCCCAAATAGATCTCAGACCCATCCTCGAAAGCTCGAACCATTCTCTGCATCCCAACCATCTCCGATCCATCCTCTGCCACCGGCCACTGTCACTGATCCATCTTTTAACTTCTCTTCAGTAGTTTCTCGTTTCTCGTTTCTCTTCAAAGGATTCAGTCGTCTCTTCACTCGCCAGTCGCCGAATCCAAAAATTTCTGAGGTAATTTTTCTACCAATTGGGCTCGGATGGTAGATAAACTGAGTTTATTTTGATCTTTAGTCAATGAATTTATCTCTACGTATGTTGATTTGTCTATGTATGGCTGTTTACTGTTTAGGGCTTTTTTTTATTTTTATTTTTTAGTAGTGCTTGATGATTTTATAGTTTTTGATGATATTTTCATATTCTGTTTATATTCTTGGCCCTCGAGTATGGCCATTATAGTTGTTATTGGTACAATTATATGTTATGTTTATACTTCTTCTTCTTCTTCTTCATGTGGTTGTGCTTTCGTATTTGCTATTATGAAATTTGATTATAAAGTGATATAGGTCTTGCTTATCAATTAATTATCTTCTTTTTTCAATTGTTTGGAAAGTTGATACTCTCTTAGTTCCAAAATACAAAATTGACATCATCCATTTAATTTTTGAAAATAATAAAACTTTTTATTAATTTGTAATATTCCTAATTGTATTGATTAAATTTAAACGTATTTATACCAATTTTGAATTTAAAAATGTTTCGTAGATGGATTTAAAGAAAGTATCCTTGCCGTATGGTTCTTGGCCGTAACTCTTGCCTTATGGTTTCCATGAGGTGGAAGGGTTCGATTATTTCAATTCTTGGGTGTGTGAGTGTGGTGTGTGGGTGTGTGGAAATTTGCAAAAAAAAGAAAAAAAGAAAAAAAAGTATCCTCATCTGACAAAAGGTCGTGAAAACATTACTTAGCCGTGGAGTACTAATAATATAAATATTAGTACTTTTTATGTTCCCTTTTCCAAGTTTCAGATGCTTGCTGGAACTGTTTTGAACCTAGATTTATTTGCATTCATTTGTTCCGTTGAGGACTAAAAGATGTTTCAGATGAGTAAAGCTTTGAAAATTTTGAGCTTAAATGTGGTTGCTTTATGGATGGCCAATCGATTATATTTACCCAACATCTGATGCTGCCTTGATGTACAACTACGCGAGCCAATTTTCGATTGCTTAATATCATTAGTGTTTTGAGAAAAGTACCACCCGGACCATTTGTTTGTTGGTTTAGTGGTGTCTAATTGCATTTGCTAGAACAACACTACAGTTTCAGCTTATGGTTCTTACCCAATTGTAAAAGGATAATTTCCAAGCATATAAATTTTCTTTCGTATTCCTTAACTATTTTATATATGATTGTGCTCCATCATAGCAAGCTGATTGCACTTCACATAAGAGTATTTGATTTTCTTTATATTATTGAGCTCTGAAGATAAATTGAATTCTTGTCAGGGGAGTCCTAACATCATTATATAATTGTTCTTTGACAGGTGTCTTTCCCTGAAAAGTTGGCTTCTAGATGATGTTGGGTGCATTTTCTGTTTGCATTTTCACTAATCAGGCAACAACATCAAATCATGTAATTAGCCCCTTAAACTCAATGCTGATGCATCTAAATGCAATACTCTTTTTATGACTTGTGCTGAATCCTTTTAAATATCTGTGTTATAAAATGAAGCTTGTTTCTTTATGTAACTAAGTTTGGAGTAGTTTTGGTATCTTTTATTCATTCGACCCTGTTGTTGGTTACACAGACTACCCATTTCTTGGATCAGATACATAGGTATCAGCTTGACATTTGTTTTCCTCACATTATTTCAACTCTGTTCTTAAACTTTACAAACAATTTTCAGCTCTAAATTTACATGAATAATATCAAAATGTAGTTCCATGATAGCTTGATGATAGTTCTAGTAATGCACTTGTGGGAAGGTGTATCTGCATAATAGGATTTATATAGGAACTGATATTTCTACACGTGTTTTAACATATTCCTTTCTCACCTGATCATAAAGTAGGTTCCACATTCATGTGAAAGATAACCATATGAAAATATTAAAAACACACGTCTAAATAATTCAAGTCAGAAAATGAGATAAGTTAGTCTACACTTTGGAGTAATGCTACACTGACAAAAGATTACTACAAAAAAGTGGATACAAAATGATGTGTCACACCACCATACATGAGTAGCTCCAATAGTTATAACCAATGACTATTATACACATCACTTTGTATTCTCATTTTGTATCCAATCTTTTTTCACCAAAATATTATTGCGACACTTGTAGTGGATAGTTTGTTTTCAACAGTCTTCTGAACCGAGCTCCTGCACATTTGGAAGGTTAAGGCTGAGGTTGTACCTTGTCTTGAATAGTAAGTTATGAATATTCAAGAAAATTGAAATCTTGTGCTCATCTTCTCTTTGCTGTTCTATTCTTTTTAATACTTTCTTTGTTTTTGGTTTTTTAAAATTAATATTTGATTGCTCAAAATAAAATGATCAATAATGTTAAGTTCTTAACTGCATTACTTATAATTCATGCATATTAAACACATCAATATAACCTCTACTTTTAGAATCTTTCTAAAACTTTCCAGTGATATATAATTCATGCATAGTAAAACACTTCAATATAAGCTATACTTCTAAAAATATTTCTAAACTTTTCGAATGATATATGATTTTAACAAACTTTTGTGTTCATTGTTCACACGTTCAAAAGCTTCAAAGCATGAAACAAATCACCTACTATCAAATAACTTGAACCACTAAAGTTCCAACTTCCAAGAAAGCAAGTAAAAAAAGAAGAAGATAAAACTAAAGAAATAACTCTATCAACCAATAAAAGTAGGGAGGATAAATTTTATAACTTAATCAAAGCATTTCACTGGAAACTACTTCACTGACATATTCATTGCCCTATGAAAGTTATAAGCAAAATACATAGCTAATTTCCATTATGTGCACACTACTAGTTTAGGACTAAAACAGAAACATATGAGGGGCAACATAGCCACCACTGGAAGATGATCAAAATGTACTATAAATAGCAAGATGTCTAAAAAGTGATCTAACAACACATAGAAAACTGGAACATGCCTCTTCCACACCGGAGTCCAAAATTAGCTGAATCATCATCTTCATCCTACAAAACAGAAATAATAAATTAATCACCAGAACCAACCACATACATCTGAAACATAATTAAAAAGTGAATATTTAAATTTCGCAGAAACCTCTTCATTGCCCTCTTCATCTTCCTCATCGACTTCAGATTTAGACTTGTCAGATTCCTCATCATCGTTACCTCCAGCCTAAATTCATTCAAGGTTACATTTTGTTCAAAACTATAATAAATAAAAATGTTTCATACAAAAACTTAGAAAAATCATTACCAGTTTCTTGTTATAGCTTTGAAGTTTCTTTTCATACTCTTTCTTCCTTTGTTCTGTCTGTGCTACAAATGGAGCCTTATCCTTTATTTATCCAGATAATCACAAATAAATTATTGGCACTTCTTTCTTCAATAATTTGCAACATAGTAATATGTAGCTGCACATTATATCCAATCAAAGTATGCAACTTTAATTCCAAAACTTAATTACTTACATCATCTGACATTGACCTCCACTTATCTCCACCAGCCTTACCAATCTGTTTTTCAGTTAATTTAATGATTAAACACACAGTTAATTACAATAGTAATATACAAATGCTAACAAAAAAAATGAACACAAAACATAAAATTAAAAGAACCAAATGACTCACAACAGTCTTTGTTTGATTACTAAGAGGAGATCCTCTTCCTCCTCTGTGCTCCATCTCTTTCGATGCTCTCTATTTTCTCTTGGACTGTTCGTTCTGTCTCACTCTCTCGCATAGCTGCAGCCAACTCAGATTTGGATCAGCTCGATGGTACCAAACTACCAATGCCAACAGTATTGAATCGAGGAATGTGTCTTGCTCTAGGGCGCCATGGGAGGTCAATTTCAATGGCCTGATTGATCAAGCTCTGTAAAATGAGTTCGGTGAGGTGATCCAATTTAAGGTTCCTCCTAAATTTGACCTCTTATTGTTTACAATTTTTGTATCCTGAAATTATAAAAGAACCACGGAGCTGAATGTATTTGAAATCCTTCTGCAAGGTTGAAATACAATTTCTGGACATGCTTTTGAGGATGGAGTATCAAGTCAGATGACCTTGTAATAAAGATGGTCCATGTAATCTGTAGAAAATAAGAACCTGATTTTGGGATAATGATTTCTTGATTTATTCTTCTCAATTACATTGGCACAAGTATCCTAATTTACAGTGCACATTAGTACCACGTAGCAAATCTATTGTCTTTTTCTGCTTATGAGCAATACGGTGTACATTAGTACCACGTAGCAACTCTATTGTCTTTGTGTATTGATTTTGACACTAAGTGCCTCTGGTGACCTATTTGTTTCATTTTTTTGACTTTGCTATTATTTTTAAATGTGCAGGAAGACTGCTTCTACGACATGCCTTGCCTTATAATACTGGGTATCAAATTTTCGTGCTGTGTTTACGGAAGACAAGTGACGAAATTATGAAGTGTACTCTCTCTATATATGTAGATATATACTTTGATTGAAGAACTGTGGTAGCTTTAGATGGTTAATTGTAAAGATAATGAATGATTATGTAGTGGATGATTTTATTAAGTTACTAATATTTTAGTTTTTTGTATTTTTGCCATTATTTGCTATGGGGACATTGAGCCAGCCATGTACACAAAAAGAATGTCAAATTTTGATTTGGTAACAATATAATTCGTTACCAAAGCATTGAACAAGTTTTAATATAGCAACAATTTTTTATACATTTAGCAACAAATTTTCGTTGCTAATGGCATTAAAAATATAATATTTGGCAACAAAAAATTAACCTAATAATAACGAAGAGGATATTGCTGCTAATATTAACATAAAAGGTAACATTTTTTATCGTTGCAAATCATATCAACTTTCGTTGCACATATAAAGAAACGACAACATATAATGTCGTTGCTAATCGACGACTTTCGTTGCTATTGAAAAATAATTAGCAACAAACATTTTTGTTGTTGATTCAGCATAATGTCGTTGCCAAATAATATAATCAACAACGAAAATCGTTGCTAAAAAGTTTACGTTCTGCAACGAAAGCAAGCTTAGGCAACAATTTTCATAATTTACTATAAAATGTCGTTGCAAAATGGTGTCAATTGCAACGAAAATGCATGGTCGTTGCAAAAAAAGAGTTCATTTCGTTGCCAATTAGCAGGCTTTTGCAACGAAATGAGATTTTTAGCAACGAAATTTTAATTATTATGCAACAATACATTTTGTTGCTAAAGGATCGATGTCTTTGTACGAAAGTCAAATTTTGTTGCAAAATATATTTTTGGCAACGAAAAAAAAACGTTCGTTGCGGAACAATTAGCAACGCTCATTGCACAACGAAAGACCCAACGACAGTAAAGTCGTTGCCAAAACCCTTTTGCAACGAAATTTGGCACCTTTAGTAACGAAAATTGGTTATTGCTGAAGCCCCATTTTTTTGTAGCAAGTCAATCACTTCTTGATATTATTACAATCTTCGTCCTTCTCTTGTGCTGCTTTAACCTTATCTAATAAAGTCGGGCTCGCTATTACTGTAAATAATTATTTGTTGGTCTCCATCGGATACTTAATCTCCAAGTCTAGTCGTTCGAAATCTTTCACCAATTCTTAAATGGTCAACTTCAATAACTTCTCTCTGCCTTTTCTGCTCAAGGCATCTGCCACTACATTTGCTTAGCCTAGATGATACAGAATCTCACAATCATAATCTTTGATTAATTCTAGCCATCTGCACTGCCTCATGTTTAACTCTCTCTGCGTGAAGATATACTTCAGACTCTTATGATCCATATATATCTCATACTTCTCGCCATACAAATAATGCCTCTAAATCTTTAAGGCAAAAACAATCGCTGCTAACTCCAGGTCATGAGTTGGATATCCCTTTTCATAATCATTCAGCTGACGTGAAGCGTACGCAATGACCCGGCCGTGTTGCATCGGTAGACAGCCAAGACCCTTGTGCGACGCATCACTATACACTATAAACCCTCTCATGTTGTCTGGTAAGGCCAACACAGGTGCTTGACTGAGCCTTTTCTTCAATTATAGGAAACTTTCTTCACACTTCTCCGTCCAAACGAACTTAATTATCTTTCTGGTAAGATTGGTCAACGGCGATGTTAATTTCGAAAAATCCTGAATAAATATTCGATAATATCCCGCTAATCCTAAGAAACTCCTAATTTCTATCGGCGTCTTCGGCTGCTCCCAATTGATAACCACTTCTACCTTCGCTGGATCCACCGAAACACTATCCTTGTCGATAACGTGCCCAAAAACTGCACTCTCTGCAACCAAAACTCACATTTGGAGAATTTTGCATACAACTTCTCCCTTCTTAATGTCTCCAACACTATCCGAAGATGCACGGCGTGTTCTTCCTCCATCTCTGAATACACTAGAATATCATCGATGAATACGACAACAAACTTATCTAAATACTGTTTGAACACTCTGTTCATCAAGTCCATAAATGTTGTTGGCGCGTTTGTCAATCCAAATGACATTACCAGAAACTCAAAGTGTCCATACCGAGTTCTGAATGCCGTCTTTAGAATGTCCTCCGACCTCACTTTCAATTGGTGATAACCAGTCCTCAAGTCAATCTTTGAAAAGTACTTTGCCCCCTTCAACTGATCAAACAAATCGTCTATCCTGGGCAACAGGTACTTGTTCTTAATGGTAACCTTGTTCAACTCTCGGTAGTCGATACAAAGTCTTAGCGACCCATCTTTCTTCTTTGCGAATAAGACTGGTGCTCCCCATGGTGATACGCTCGGTTAAATGTATCCATTATCTAAAAACTCTTGTAATTGAGCCATCAGTTATTTCATCTCTACCGGTGCCATACGGTACGACGCTTTGTATACCGGTGTTGTCCATAGTGCTAAATCAATAACAAACTCAATCTCTCTATCCTGTGGCAATCCCGAAATCTCGTCTGGGAAGACATCAACGAAATCCCTTACAATAGGTATTTGACTCAGTTCACCCTCGACTCGTCAAGTATCAACCACATGAGCCAAATAACCTATACAACCCTTCCTAAGAAATCTCTGCGCTTGCACCATCGTCAGACAATGAGATTGTCACGACGATTTACTACCACAAAATACCACCTTCGACTTATTCGGAGTCTTAAGGTGTACACACTTCTTCTTATAGTCTATAACTGCTTAGTGAACCGATAACCAATCCATTCCAAGGATTACATCGAACTCCCCCAAATGAATCGGTATCAAATCCACTATGAGCTTAAATCCTCGCAATTCGGTATAACAATTCCTATGAATGTATTCTACGGGGATAATTTCCTTGTTCGTTACTTCTACGTTCATAGGGTGTTCTAATCTCTCACGGGGTAAGTCTAACCGTTTAGCAAATTCTTCGGAAACAAAAGAGTAGGTAGCACCCGAATAAAATAATACGTATGTATCTATATCATTGATTGGAATGATACCTGACATCACGTCCTTAGACTCCACCGCATCTTGTACGGTCATGTTGAACGTTCGTGTCGTTGGTCTGTTGGCTTGACTGGCTGGCCCTCCAATGTTCAGCCCATTGTTGTTGTTGTTGCGGTCGCCGCTAGCTGCATCTCCCTCTCTCTTCGGGCAATCCTTGATTTGATGGTCTGTGGCTCCACAAGAGAAACATCATCCCTTCTGCTTATTCGGACACTGAGGAGCCATGTGCCCTGATTGTCTGCAACGATAACAAAAACTCTTTCCCTTCATGCACTCTTCCGAGTGATTCATCCTACAATTGTTGCACTTCATACTTTTCTTGGCCTCCCCTCCGGACTTATTACCTCTAGAGGATCAGCTCTCCGTCCATTTACGCTTGTTGGGGTTGCTTCCTCCGCTGCTTCTGTGAGACCCCGAATTTTATGAAATGAAAGTATTCAATTTTCTTATAATTATTATTTTATTTATTAATGGTTAAATTGATAAAAGGTTAAAGTTAAGGGTGATATATGAAAATTTTACAAAGTAAGCAAGTTGTCATAAAATATTCGATTGGTCGATGAATATTCTTTTTATCGGAGGAATATTCGTACGATGACATAATCATTGGTGGACCCCACAACAAAAGTATTATCGTAGTTAGAAAATGACAGAAATATCTTTTTATAAATATAACGGCGAAAGTGTTACCGTTAAACTGTTGAAATACCCGGTGGTAAAAGTATAGTAATACGCATGGTTACAAAGTAGCACACTGTATTGATTATTGATGCTTACGTGAGAAGTCACTCAGTTATACTCAATTATTGCTACAATAATTATTGCATAATATCTCTCATATTATTGATTCAATTATTGTCACAGTATCATCTGCATAATATTTATTATTATTAAATCAATAATTGAGACGTCAAAGTTATTCATATTATTATTTGCAATATTGACAATGTCTAGAAAGTTCTGTCGATGAGAGGTTTGGTCACCTAATTGCGCTCTAATAGGGAGAAATCCTAATTGCGCTCTAATCGGGAATGATCTGGTTGTTAAATATTGTGAGTTATAATATTAATGATGAATAAGTTCGTATTGATTAAAGATGAAATTGATATTTCTATTGTGTTGAGATTATTAGTGTTAGTGGAAATCGACATCTATTTCTATAATAATTGATTTCTGGAGGTTATATTGACCAATCGGATAATTAATTGGATAAATGAGAAATTAATTGCTATTAGTTCACATGCTTATAACTATTTGTTCACATGTATGTACTATTGATTCACATGCATGTACTATTAGGGGAGGTGGTGCAAGATTGATAATACTTGCAGGACTAAATTAAAAATAGAGGTATAGATGAATGTACTATACTGTAATTATTTATCCACATGTATGGAACTATTAATTCACATGCATGTACTATTGATTCACATGCATGTAATATTAGGGGAGGTGGTGCAAGTTTGATAATACATGTAGGACTAAATTAAAAATGAAGGAAAAGATGAAGGTATTATACTATAATAATTCGAGCCCCAAAACGTGCAATTATCGAAACTATGTTTTCCTATAAATAAAAGCTCATTCTTCTTTCATTCTCACCAATTCACTAAGACTCACAAGAGCAATTATAGAGAGAGAAGCTATAGAGAGGAAGAAGAAGAGTATTTTGCTACTTCACTATTGCAGTATTCAGTCTTCTACTAAGGTAAGGGGTATTATTTATTTAATATTCAGAAGAGATATTATTTTTTCGTATTCATATGAATATTATTTCCGTTCAATATTCATAAGGAATATTATCTTCGTTCAATATTCGTTAAAATAATATTTTCGTTCAACAATAGTAAGGGATGTTATTTATTTCTTATTCGTAAGGGGTATTATTTCTTTCGTATTCGTAAGGGATATTATTTTTGTTCAATATTCATATGAAATAATATTTTCTTTCATACTCTGTAGTATGTAAGTAATATTATTTCGTTTTGTATCCCTAATTCTACACTCATTTTGTTGAAGTATTACTTCTATAATCCGTGAAATTAGTAGAATATATTTGAAATTTACGCTTCATCTAGTATTGTTTCACAAGGATATTTTTCTGAACATTCTTGTTTAAGCTTTTTATGCCAGAGTACTATTCATGTATACTATTCATTTATACGGCACTATTCATACGTACGATACTATTCATACGTACAGTACTATTCATGAAGTACTATTTATGGGTACTATTCATAAAGTACTAGTCACGGGTACTATTTACAAAGTACTATTCACGAGATACTATTCACAATATACTATTCTCGAAGTACTATTCATTCGAGTACTATTCACTCAGAGTACTTTTCATGACAAAAATTGATTTCTTTTATGTTCAAATCATTTTTGATATAATATTATTCTTGAAATTTACTCACAAAGCAGTATCATGTTGACAATTTGGATATTTTTAAAACTCTGAATAAATTTAAAGTCTTTAATATTTATCCTTGATTTCGTTTGATTAATGTTTATATCATTGTCATCATCCTCATGCTTATATTATGATGAAAGTCATCTTTGGCTTACATGCATAGATGGACTGTTTGTTGGTAAGATTATGACCAGGGATCATTCGGTATAGTCATGACCTGTAATATTACAAGTGATGTGGATTATTGAGCTGAGTCTCAGCGATATTTGTTGGTATGATCATGACTATGGGTTCTTTTCGGCCAAGGGTGCAAAGATGAATTGTTGTTTGGCATGATCATGACCATTGATGAAAACACAAATATCCTTAGCCCATAGTGCATGGATAATTCGTGGTCGTGATACTAATGAATATCCTTGGCCCGTAGTGCATGGATAATTCAGTGATGTGGATTATTTATTAAGATGATTCTCAATGATAAAATTGATGATACACTTTTAAATCATAGAAGATAGTAGATATCATGCTCTCCTTGACTCTTCTAATGGATTGCTATTTTCGCTGCAGTTGTTGATCTAAAACTTGTTGTCTATTGTATTCTATCCGTTGTTCTACTGTTGAAGGCTAAGGATAATTTATTCTGCATTATCTTAGTTATAATATTTTTTAGTGGACTAGTTGAGCTCACCCTTTTCTTTCACTGTTCTCTTTAAGAAATGAGAATATAGCTGAGACTAGTCGGGGAATGGAGTGACGGTCCAGATGGTTGCTTTAGTTTTCCTCACTATTCCTGCAAAATAGTGTGATAATACTTGTAATGAGATTGAATTTGAGTTATATTGTCTAGGAGACAATATTCATGTAAAAACTCTCAGCTATGTTTTGTCGTATTCTACACGACAATTGTATAATTAAGTTATAGTTAGATTATGTACCATGTATTTGACGACTCAAAATGGGCGATGTATAATTATTTTGGAGGCGTCACAGTTGGTATCAAAGCTTAGGGGTATGATTCTTGACTGAGATTTGAGACTAGAACTAGGAGGGGACAGACGGGTATTTCCTCCGCTAGTATGACCTACCTAAGTTTAT
Source organism: Panax notoginseng (assembly GCA_016801055.1). Lineage (NCBI taxonomy): Eukaryota > Viridiplantae > Streptophyta > Magnoliopsida > Apiales > Araliaceae > Panax > Panax notoginseng. The sequence goes on along the minus strand of CM029022.1, from coordinate 151,082,574 downwards.
TTGTAATTTAATTGGTCGGTCAGAGTATATGGATAATATGTGGCATGTCAAATAACCTTTGTTTTGAAGATGTATTCTAGAATGATATCTGAAATACAGGAGATGAGAAATGGGAAAATCATGATACAGAGGAAATAATCGGGAAGGTAAAATCCGAAAAGAAAGCAAGGTACTCTCATCTCTTCAAACTATCAGGTACGCAAATTTTGAGGGAAAAATTTCATAAGGAGTGGAGATTGTGAGACCCCGAATTTTATGAAATGAAAGTATTCAATTTTCTTATAATTATTATTTTATTTAGTAAATGGTTAAATTGATAAAAGGTTAAAATTAAGGGTGATATATGAAAATTTTGTAAAGTAAGAAAGTTGTCATAAAATATTCGATTGGTCGAGGAATATTCTTTTTATCGGAGAATATTCGTACGACGACACAATCATTGGTGGACTCCACAACGAAAGTATTGTCGTAGTTAGAAAATGACAAAAATATCTTTTTATAAATATAACGGCGAAAGTGTTACCGTTAAACTGTTGAAATACCCGGTGGTAAAAGTACAGTAATACGCGTGGTTACATAATAGCACACGGTATTGATTATTGATGCTTACGTGAGAAGTCACTCAGTTATACTCAATTATTGCTACAATAATTGCTGCATAATATCTCTCATATTATTGATTCAATTATTGTCACATTATTATCTGCATAATATTTATTATTATTAAATCAATAATTGAGACGACAAAGTTATTCATATTATTATTTGCAAAATTGACAATATCTAGAAAGTTCTGTCGAGGAGAGGTTTGGTCACCTAATTGCACGCCAATAGGGAGAAATTCTTATAGAAAAGTCCCCTCTTTCCTGGGAATGATCTGGTTGTTAAATATTGTGAGTTATAATATTAATGATGAATAAGTTTGTATTGATTAAAGATGAAATTGATATTTCTATTGTGTTGAAATTATTAGTGTTAGTGGAAATTGATATCTATTTCTATAATATTTGATTTCTAGAGGTTATATTGACTAATCGAGTAATTAATCGGATAAATGAGAAATTAATTGCTATTAGTTCACATGCTTATAACTATTTGTTCACATGTATGTACTATTGATTCACATGCGTATACTATTAGGGGAGGTGGTGCAAGATTGATAATACTTGCAGGACTAAATTAAAAATAGAGGTATAGATGAAGGTACTATATTATAATTGTTTGTTCACATGTATGGAACTATTAATTCACATGCATGTACTACTGATTCACATGCATGAACTATTAGGGGAGGTGGTGCAAGTTTGATAATACTTGTAGGACTAAATTAAAAATAGAAGAAAAGATGAAGGTATTATACTATAATAATTTGAGCCTCAAAACGTGCAATTATCGAAACTATATTTTCCTATAAATAGAAGCTCATTCTTCTTTCATTCTCACCAATTCACTAAGACTCACAAGGACAATTATAGAGAGAGAAGCTATAGAGATGAAGAAGAAGAGTATTATGCTACTTCACTAATGCAGTATTCAGTCTTCTACTAAGGTAAGGGGTATTATTTATTTCATATTTAGAAGAGATATTATTTTTTCATATTCATATGAATATTATTTCCATTCAATATTCGTAAGGAATATTATTTTCATTCAATATTCGTTAAAATATTATTTTCGTTCAACAGTAGTAAGGGATGTTATTTATTTCTTATTCGTAAGGGGTATTATTTCTTTCGTATTCGTAAGGGATATTATTTTTGTTCAATATTCATATGAAATAATATTTTTTTCCATACTCTGTAGTATGTAAGTAATATTATTTTGTTTCGTATCCCTAATTCTACACTCATTTTGTTGAAGTATTGTTTCTATAATCCGTGAAATTAGTATAATATCTTTGAAATTTGTGCTTCATCTAGTATCGTTTCACAATGATATTTTTCTGAACATTCTTATTAAATTTTAAACTTTTTATACCGGAGTACTATTCATAGATACTATTCATTTATACGACACTATTTATACGTACGACACTATTCACGAAGTACTATTTACGGCTACTATTCATAAAGTACTATTCACGGGATACTATTCACAAAAAACTATTCCTGAAGTACTATTCACGGGATACTATTTACTCAAGTACTATTCACGGGATACTATTTACTCAAGTACTATTCACCCGGAGTACTTTTCATGACAAAAATTAATTTTTTTTCTATTCAAATTATTTTTGATATAATATTATTCTTGAATTTTACTCCACAAAGTAGTATCATATTGACAATTTGGATATTTTTAAAACTCTGGATGAATTTAAAGTCTTTAATATTTATCCTTGATTTCGTTTGATTATGCTTATATCATTGTCATCATCCTCATGCTTATATTATGATGAAAGTCATCTTTGTCTTACGTGCATAGATAGACTGTTGGTTGGTATGATTATGATCAGGGATCATTCGGTATAATCATGACATGTAATGTTACAAGTGATGTGGATTATTGAGCTGAGTCTCAGCGACAATTGTTGGTATGATCATGACCATGGGTACTCTTTTGTCAAGGGTGCAAAGATGAATTGTTATTTGGCATGATCGTGACCATTGATGAAAACAAGAATATCTTTGGCCCATAGTGCATGGATAATTCGTGGTCGTGATACTAATGAATATCCTTGGCCCGTAGTGCATGGATAATTCAGTGATGTGGATTATTTATTAATGTAACAACCCGATATTTTCTACATAAATAAATAAGAAATTTTGCGTATAATTTTTTTTATCTATTTAAGGATGAGGATTTGTACAAGATAATGTGTATGTGTATTTATGTGGTAAATAAAAATATATTTATTACATAAATATTTACAAATAATTTTATTTTAGAATTATTAATTATTATAAAGTACCCCTAATTTTCTATTAATACCTTAATTTTTAATTAGTAAGTTATAATTAAAATTTTATTGAACTTTAGTCTTAATTGTTCAAACCCTAAAAATTATTTGAGAAACCTTAAGGTTTAAAATCTAGTGATTAAAACCTAGATTCAAGTGCCATGGACAAGAATACCCTTAATTACTTTGTTAATTTACTAAAATAGCATTTTTGGATTTATTTAATTGAGCTTGCTTGCAACCGAGGGACCACAACCAGGGTCATATCGGTGGCGGCAGTCATCGAAGCAATGAAAACCAGCAGGGAGGAAAACATTCGGACAAAAGCGGTAACCACTCTGGTGGTAATCGTGGTCGTGATAATAAAATGAGCGAGTCAGGAGGAGATTTCAAGAAGAGAAGGTACAACAATGATAATGTGAAGACGTCAGCACAAACATCAACTGTTTCTAGGGGAGGAGAACGACCACCGGTCGTATGTTACAAATGTGGGAAAGAGGGACATATCAGCCCAAACTGCCCATAACAATCTAAGGTATGTTATAACTGTGGAAAGGAGGGTCATATAGCTCGAGAGTGTTCTATAGCAAAACCAAGTTCAGCGGGGATGGTGACTCCAAAAGCTGTCCCGGATAAGTCAAAATCAGCGGTTCCTGGAAGAGCGTTTGTCGTGACTGGCCAAAATGCGAGAAACCCGAACGAGGTGATCACGGGTAAGCTAATCTTGAATTCTTGCAAAGTTTATACTTTACTAGATACCGGTTCTACCCATTCATTTATCTCTCCTGCTTGTGCTCAATGTTTAAACTTGACTCCGGAGAAATTGACCTTTGACTTATCTGTTGAAACTCCGTGGGTGAAACCTTCGTTACATCTACAGTTTATAAATCTTGCATGATCCAAGTTGGCACTATCACATTACATGTTGATCTTATCTCTTTAAAGATACTTGCTTTTGATGTGATTTTAGGAATTGATTGGTTAACCACTCATCATGCTAAAATTGATTATTTTCGTAAGGTTGTTAGTTTTCATATTCCTAACCAACCTGTCATACGAATTCAAACTACTAAACCACTAAAATCAGTCACTGTCATATCAAGCCACAAAGCTATTCGTTTATTGAAAAACGGATGTCAAGCTTTCTTAGCCAATGTTATGGATTTGAACAAAGACAAGTCAGATTTGAATAATATTTCTATTGTTAGAGAATTTCCCGATGTATTTCCTGAAGAACTTCCTGGTCTACCCCCAGAACGTGAAGTTGAATTCTTTATTGACCTTGAACCCAGAACAAAGCCCATTTCTAAAACCCCATATCGAATGGCTCCTATTGAACTTCAGGAGTTAAAGGTCCAACTACAAGAGTTGTTGGACATCGGTTTCATTCGTCCTAGTACATCTCCTTGGGGTGCTCCTGTTTTATTTGTAAAGAAGAAAGACGGGAGTATGCGACTTTGTATTGATTACCGGGAATTAAACCATGTCACTATTAAGAATAGGTATCCGCTACCTCGTATTGATGACCTGTTTGACCAGTTACAAGGAGCACAATTTTTTTCAAAGATCGATCTTCGTTCTGGATATCATCAGCTGAATGTTAAAACTGAGGATATTCCAAAGACTGCCTTCAGAACTCGGTACGGGCATTATGAATTTCTAGTCATGTCTTTTGGATTGACTAATGCTCCTGCGACTTTCATGGATATGATGAACCGAGTATTCAAGGATTATTTGGATCAGTTCGTTGTTGTCTTTATTGATGACATCCTCATATATTCCAAAAGTCGTGAAGATCATGAGCATCATTTGAAGCTGGTACTCCAAAGGCTGCGTGAAAAGAAGTTATATGCTAAACTGAAGAAATGCGAGTTCTGGCTTGAGGAAGTAGCATTCCTTGGGCACGTGGCGTCAAAACATAGAGTATCTGTTGACCCGACGAAGATTGAAGCAATACAAAGTTAGGAGCAACCAAAGACGGTGACCGAAGTACGTAGCTTTCTGGGCTTAGCTGGTTATTATCGGAGATTCGTGGAAGGGTTTTCTTGAATCGCTACCTCGTTAACTCAGCTGACTCTAAAAGATATAAAATTCATATGGAGTGAGGAATGCGAGAAGAGTTTCCAAGAACTCAAGAGAAGCCTCATTTCGGCACCTGTTCTGACAATACCATCTGGTTTAGATGGATTTGTTATGTACAGCGATGCTTCAGGCAAAGGGTTAGGATGTGTTCTCATGCAACATGGGAAAGTCATAGCCTATGCCTCGCGACAACTCAAAGAATATGAGAGGAATTATCCTACTCATGATTTGGAGTTGGCAGTAGTCGTTTTCGCGTTGAAGATCTGGAGACACTACCTGTATGGGGAGAAAGTGGAGATCTATACAGATCATAAAAGTCTCAAATATTTCTTCACCCAAAAGGAACTCAACATGCGGCAGCGACGTTGGCTCGAGCTGTTGAAAGATTACGATCATACCATCCAATATCATCCTGGAAAAGCAAACGTAGTAGTTGACGCATTGAGTAGAAGATCATATGCGGGTACGAGTGCAATGTTGTTAACACAAAGGCCCATTTTGTATGACTTTCAAAGGATGGAGATAGAGATGAAGGCTCCAAGTACCCACATGATGATATCAAATATATGAGTAGAACCGACTTTAATCGATAAAGTTAAAGCTGCTCAAGCTACGGACATAGAGCTGATGCGTATGAAGAAGAAAGTGCAAGAAGGTGCTATTCCAGAAGCAAGAATCGATGAAGAAGGAATACTTCGAGTCAACTCCAGACTTTGTGTTCCTAACGATTTTAACTTGAAGCATAGAATAATGATGGAGGCACACAACACACCGTTTACAATCCATCCTGGGAGTACCAAAATGTATCACGATCTTCGACACACATTTTGGTGGAGCAATATGAAAAGAGAGATCGCGGAGTTTATCTCGAAGTGTTTAACTTGTCAACGTGTAAAGGCGGAGCATCAAGTGCCAAAGGGTCCATTGCAACCACTTATGATCCCGAAATGGAAGTGGGAACACATTACCATGGATTTCGTTACAGGTCTTCCCAAGGTTTCTCAAGGCATAGATGCGATTTGGGTTATTATTGATAGATTAACCAAGTCTGCTCATTTCTTACAGATATGTGAGACTTATTCCCTTGAACGTCTTGCAAGTATGTATGTGAATGAGATTGTGAGATTGCATGGCATGCCAGTATCCATAGTTTCGGATCGTGACCCAAGATTCACTTCACGATTTTGGGTTATCATGAAGAAAGCTATGGGCACAGATTTACGATTCAGTTCGGCATACCATTCTCAAATGGACGGACAATCAGAGAGGACTATTCAAACTCTTGAAGATCTATTAAGACTCTGTGTCCTAGATCTCAAAGGGAGTTGGGATAAGTACCTACCATTGGTGGAATTCTCCTACAACAATAGTTATCAGGCGAGCATAGCTGTGGCTCCATTCGAGGCGTTGTATGGAAGAAAATGTCGTTCTCCAGTATGCTGGGACGAGGTGGGTGAAGCAACATTGTTGGGACCAGAGTTGGTACGGATGACTACAGAGAAGATCCAAACGATTCGACAACGTATACAAACGGCACAGGATCGACAAAAGAGTTATGCGGATCTTCATCGAAAGGACGTGAAATTTGACATTGGGGATCATGTATTGTTGCGTGTGGCTCCATGGAAAGGAGTTATAAGATTTGGGAAGAGAGGACAGCTCAATCCAAGATTTGTTGGTCCATTTGAGATTCTTGAGCGAATAGAAAATGTGGCATATAGACTCGCATTACCTCCAAACATGTCTCGTGTTCATAATATTTTTCACATATCTATGCTTCGTAAATATGTTAAAGACCCGAACCACATTATTGAGTTAGAACCAGACGAGATAGCTGAAGATTTAACGTACGAGGAGGTACCTGTTAAGATCTTGGATAGGAAAGAGCATGTCCTACGCACAAAGGTTATACCACAAGTTAAGATTTTGTGGAGAAACCATGCTATTGAAGAAATGACCTGGGAGTTGGAATCAAAAATGAAAGAGAGGTATCCTCACCTTTTCGAAATATCAGGTACGTACGTCAATTTCGAGGACGGAATTTCATAAGGAGGGGAGGTTGTAAAACCCCAGCTTATTAATGAATAAAATCAAATTTTCTCTAAATATTATTGTGAATAATAAGGGGTTAATTTGATATAATACTTTGGTTATGGGTGAAATGTGCAAATTTTACAAAATAAGCAAGTGGTTATAAAATATTCATTTTGTCGGGGAATATTCGTTTGGTCGTGGAATATTTTTGCTGTCGGGGAATATTCGTACGACGGCGCAGCCTTGTGTGGGCCCCATAACGAAAAGCAATTAGATGAAGAAAACGACAAGTATAAGTTGTTTATAAATAACGGCGTAGTTGTTACCGTTAATACTGTTGGAATACCCGGTGGTTAAAATACAGTAGCTCACGGTATTGCACCAATTATTGATTCTTACGTATGAAGGCACTAATCAATAATTGTTACAGTAGTTATTATTCAATATTTTATTTTATTGATTCAATAATTGATGCGTTGATATTTTATATTATTGTTGTTTCAATAATTATTGCTGCACAGTATTTTTCTTTATCAGATCAATAATTCATATTATTTGAATAATATTATTAGATAACATTATTGGCAATGTCTAGAAAGTTCTGTCTAAGGAGAGGTTTGGTCATCTAATTGCGCGCCAGTAAGGAGAAATCCTTATTGAAAAGCCCCCTCTTTCTTAGGAATAACCTGGTTGTCATAAATGTGATTCTGTAATATTATTTGTGAATAATTAATTATTGATTCATATGATAAGGAAATATTTATTTTATGTGGATATAAATGAGGGATATATTTTTGTGGTTAAAAATGAAGGAGTTAATGTTGAGGTTTTTATCAGTATTTTTATCGGAATAGAGGTATTAAAAATCAGGATTTTTGAGATATTTTGTGGGGGTTATAATTTTTAATCCGACCGTTGGATCGTGGTAATTTTTGGATATGTTATACATATATAAGTTGAGTATATGTCCACAAATTTTGAACCGTTAAAAATGAACGTATGATTTATTATGAATTTTACGAGATGTCTGGTTCAAAAATTGTTGAATTTTCGGAGTTAATCATTTTGGTAGAAAATTCTAGAATTGGTGGGCCCCACTCTTGGTTGGTGAAGAAATGTACTGAGATTTTTATTCAAATGTGGTGGGTGAGAATAGTAGCAGGTAAAGCCATCAGGTTGCAGGTTAAGTCTGCTTCGGCGTGCTAACATTTTCCTATAAATAGAGGGCTAAGTTAGAATTAAAAATCACACCAGAAACAAGTTTTCTCTCTTTCTCTCTCTAGATTATTGAGTGTATTTTGTGAGTATTTAGATACTTTGAGAGTTTCTATTCATCAGAGCAAGTTTCTTTCAGCCTTATACCGGTATTCCGACTAGAAGTACTGATATTTTGAGGTAAGGGATATTATTTTCTTCTTAAATGATATTATTTTCTTCAATATCATTATGCTGAAATATTGATATGAGTTTTTTTATCAAATTTGGAACTTTTTGTGTCGGGGTTACTATTCACGTATACGACACTATTCACGTATACGACACTATTCACGAATACGGCACTATTCACCGAAAAATATAATTTTCTTCTTTTTGTCCAAGATTTCTATTATGGTTACTATCTTTGATTGTATCCATGTTTTGATCTTTATTTTTTTAATTTTGCTTCATAATTGATTATTATGAAGTATTATTGATCTTGGATAAACTGTTTTACGAATCCCTACTATTTGTCCTTCTGTCTCACTGAATTCGTTCTCTTTAAGATATTTTTCATCATCCTCAGTCAATATTACTGAATATCTTTGGCCTGTAGTGTAAAGATGTATGATTACTTGATGAATATCTTTGACCTGTAGTGCAAAGATGAACAGGTGTTGAGATGAACATGACTTACAGGTGATACAAATGAATATCTTTGGCCTGTAGTGCAAAGATGAATATTTGGATAAAGATGATTATTAATTGATGTTACAGGGATAAAATATTGATGATGGACTTTTAAATCTTACAAGATAGTAGAATTCATTCTCTACTTGACTCTTCTAATGGTTTGCTATTTCTGCTGCAGTTGTTGATCTAAAACTTGTTGTCGATTATATTCTATCAGATTTTTCCCTGTTGAATACTAATGATAATTTGTTGTATATTATCTTAGTCATAATATTCTTTACTGGGCTAGTTGAGCTCACCCTTTTCCATTTTGTTCCATTTTTTTTCTCAGGAGGTGAGAACATAGCAGGATCTAGTCGGGGTATGGAGTGATGGTTCTAGAAAGATGTTTTAGCAGTCCTCACTATTTCTGTAAATTAGTGTTTGAATAATTGTATTGAGGACTTATTTGAGTGTGGATATTGTCTAGAAGACAATATTTGTATTTAAACTCACAGTATGTGTTGTCGTATTTTGCACGACAATTGTATTATTGAAGTTGTAGTTGACTTTCTGTACCATGTATTTGGCGACTCAGGATGGGTGTTGTATACCTATTTTGGGGGCGTCACACTAATTATATTAAGAAACCCTATGTATTTTATAAAAAAACACCCTAATTTTCTATTAAAACCTTAATTTTTAATTAGTAAGTTATAATTAAAATTTTATTGAACTGTAGTCTTAATTGTTCAAACCCTAAAAATTATTTGGGAAATCTTAAGGTTTAAAATCTAGTGATTAAAACCTAGATTCAAGTGCCATGGACAAGAATACCCTTAATTACTTTGTTAATTTACTAAAATAGCATTTTTGGATTTATTTAATTGAGCTTGCTTGCAAATCTTGCCATAATTTGGGTTGTTTACCAACCCTACATATCCCATGTGCCAAAATCATTTCATATCAGCCAATACACCAGCCATACATTGCATCTAGGTCAATATAATTATAGATTAAGAGTGAGAAAGTTCATAATTTGGGTCATTTGTGTTCTAACACTCAACCTAGCCATCCTCTCTCTAAACCCACGAAATTCTCTAAGTTTTTCAGTCCTCAAACAAGTTCTTAGAACATCACAAACAGAATAGGAAGCAAGATCAAAGCAATTTCAAGAAGGAGGTATAACCCTAAAACTCAATCTTGATTCTTTAAAGCCATGTTATATTTCTTGTTTATGTGTTTATTTAAGTGTTAGAAGATGTTATATGATGATCTATGATGTTACATCATAGATCTATAACCTCAAAGTACCTTAAAATTAAAGTTTTTCAAAACTGCCATGAACCCTAATTTTGTGTCTGACAACCGAATGTCAGAGGCCATAGATCTGAGCCTGTTAATGATTTTCCACGTTTGATGTTTTATACTTGTCGTTTGCTATAAGGACTGTACTCTAAACTTGAAATCAGGCTTAGATCATGTCCAGAATAAACGTTTTTCATGGTCAAACTCAGTTGACCGAGCATGACCAAGAGTTTTTGGGCAGCCCAGAAACTCAAGAACAGTGTCTGACAACATTTTTCAAGGCTCTTATCTGTCAGGTGTTAAATGTTTTGTTGATGTTGTTGCATCTAGTTTGTATCCAATAAGTTATACTCCAGATCCATGCCTTTAAATCACTCAAACAATCAACAGATTGTAAGTAGTGGATGGTCAAAGTAGGTCTCTCGGAATTGACTTTCAAATTCTGGGTAACCCAGAATCTGTTCTTCAGCGTTTGACAAGAAGTTTGTGGTCCCAGATCTTGCATGTTTTTGGCTGATTTGTTTGTGTTAGTATTTTAAGATTGTACTCTTGTATGCGTGCTACATATTCATGCTCATAAATCACCTAATAGATAAACAGAATGATCGTAATCTATGGTCAAACTAGGCCACTCACTCACGGATGGAGTTTATGGGAAAACCCAGAAACCGTATGAATATTAGTTCTGTCAATGTTTGACCAGATTCTAGATTATAATTTTGATGTAGTTAAGTCGGTTTGATGGTTGATAATTGTACCTTGTCATGTATACTACAACCCTAAACAATTAAATCACATTAACAGTAACTAGAACGTATATGAATTTAAGCTACAAAATGGACCTAGAAGCTGACTGGGTTTCTGGAAAACCCAGAAAGTTCTGACAACGATTTTGAATGGCCAGATCTTTGTGCTATGTGTTTGTATGACTGATTTGATGCTTGATTCATGTAGTATTACATAAACACTACATGATCAATCCCTAAGATTGTCCAGAACATGTGTAGACTGAAAATTAAAGCCGGTCAAAGTAGGTACCTTAATCACTGAATGTCAGTGTTCTTGGCCCTCAAGAACACCTATTGCGACAAAAATCGTCGCTAAAGCCTCTAGCGACTGATTTAATTAATTTAATTTCTTAGATTCCGAAAAATGCTTTAAAATAGAAAATAAATTCTAAAAAATTACAAAATAGTTTTAAAAATTATTTTAAATCCCGAAAATTAGTTTTTAATTATTTTTAATATATTTCATAAATATTTAATATTTTTAGAATATTAAAAGTATTTAATTTATTTAATTATAATATTAAATAAATTATTTAAAAATGATTTTAATATTGGAAAAATTATTAAAAATTATATTATGATATAAGAAAATATTTTAAGTTATTTTTAATGACTTTTAATATTTTGTGATAAATTTCATTAATATTTAAATATTAATGGTAATTAATTTATTTACTAAATGAATTAAATAAATAAATTAAAAATGATTTTATTATTTTAAAAATCATTTTAAATAATAATAAGATATTTAAAAATATTTTAAGTTATAAAATATAACTTTTAATATATAAAGATAAATTTTATTAATTAATTATTATTAATGATATTAAAGTTATATAATAATTTAGTTTAAGAAATGATTTTAATATTATAAAAATTATTTTAAATGAAAATAAGGTGTTTAAAGATATTTTAAGTTATAAAACATAACTTTTAATATTTAAAGAATAATTTCATTAATAATTAAATATTAATGATTATTAAGTTATTATTAATAATATTAAATTTATTTAATAATTATATTAAATAAATAGTTTCTAAATGGTTTTATTAAGTTAAAAATCATTTAAAAGGATAGAAATGAATTAAAAATATTTTAAGTTATGAATAATGGCTTTTAATATTTTGATAAATCGAACATTAATACCTTAATAATAATGGTAATTATTTAGAAATGATTTTAAATGTTTTAAAAATCATTTAAGGGTAATTTTAATACTTTAAAAGTATTTTAAGTTGTTATAAATAACTTTAATATTTTAGAAATGATTTCATTAATAGTTTAATACTAATTAAATATTAATGATAATAGAATTGATTAGTATTTAAATCATTTTAATGTGATTCCGATGTTTGAAATTTCGTGATAAATTATAATAAATATTTTAAAATTATATTAAGTCATTTAAAAATAATATGACTGATATTAAGTTACAGAATAGAGTCTTAGACTCGATAACTACCCGATAAAGTTATCGGTACATCGACATGTTTCAGAAATTGATCTGAACTTAGATAATGTGATTAGATAAGTGATTATTTGTGATTCAATGGTTGTTGAATCTATGTGCCAATGTGATTAGGGTATGTACTGACTGCAATAAATAGTGTTATATGTTATAGTATGTTGTTCTAATAGAACGAACGATCTTATTAATGATAGGTCGTGAGATAAGCGATAAATCTAAATTGCAAACTGTAAGCAGCGCTTCAGGAAAGTATCTTACCTTTGCATTTTCTTTATGCAATAGACATGAGTAAGAATGTTTCTAAATTATATTATTACTGTACAGATTATGAACCTTTTATTATATAAGCTCATTGATTATCAACATGTTAGTATATGATAATTCAGATATATATATATATATATATATATATATATATATATATATATATATATATATATATACTCTGTTCGTTAATTTCTAGAAATGGTTAAACAAGTGTCCCCACTTGGATAATCATTGTATTTCATCACATGTTGATATACCTTTGTCAATTACCCGTATATATATTATATATATATATATATATATATATATATATATATGTTGAATTATAGATTATTGTTGAACAAGATAAAACCTTTGATTTAGAACCTATGAACATCCCTTCACGGGAAAACTTTTATGCGCCCAAGGCGGAACAGAATGAACGATCCTATCGTTCTTGTAATGTAGTATTGATCAATGCAGGGCATAACGGGCTGATCACCCCCCGTGCCCGTAAGTTATGTCGGTTTACAGATGAATTTCTGTTTAACCTTTTCAAAAATGAAAACAATGTTCATGGCATGTCACCATAGCCCCAGTTAGAGTCAATATGTAGTTTCAAAAATTTGAAAGAGAGTTGTTATGTTATATTTATCGGTTCAGAATACTTCACAACTATTAACTTGTTGTAGAAGAATAGTACAAAGAAAATATTTAAATCCTTTCAACTTATATATATATATAATTGCTATTACTTGCTGGGCACTCAAATGCTCATTCTTGCTTAATTTAAATGTTTTCAGCTAAGTGTGAATGACCAGAGAGCTCTGCTAAGACCAAGGAAAAAGGGAAAGGTTGCTGATTGAATGCAAATGTTATCTTGTGTAATAGTTGATATTAATATTAAGACAATTATGATATATATTATCTATCATGGGTTGTAATGAATGTTTAAAGGTTACGTACTTGGGATTAGACTCTGATGATATGTAAATTAAGTTGATCTTTATATTATTATTATTATTATTATTATTAGTATTATTACGCTCATAGAAATGGTATCGTAATGAACCGAGTTCGGGTTTCAAGTACCCGGATTTGGGATCCTCACAGGTTGGTATCAGAGCTTAGGGGTTAAAAACCTTAGGTGGGCTAGACCTTAGGCTATAACCTTAGAACAGAGGGAAACATTGAAAATATAAATAACTCATATAGAGTTTAAAAAGAGGTGAATTGAATAAATTCATCGTCAAACAAAATAAAAGATAACTTATATAAAACTCTTATTTGCTAGGTGTATATATTGTATGCTAGTCTAGATAATTTTTGTGTATAGCTGTCGGATAGAAAGAATTAGAATACCCTCAAATTGTAAAGAAGAAGTCAACCTCCATAACCGAGCCAATATCAAAGCCAATAGCTGAAATAGAGGTTCACATTGAAAGCTACCTCAATAGGATGGTTATTTTGAAAAGTATAGTACCAGACCCTGAAACGATAGTATAACTGAAAGGTAAAGTATAGTTAAAGAATATGTGGTCAATGTCGAGTTCTTAAACTTATATGTTTGTGGTGAGTTCTTAAACTCATAATGTATGGTAAGATGGACGAATTAGGTGTAGTTAGGTGTAAATGGATTACTGAGGATGATGGGACTATATAGAATACTAAGCAACTGATCATTAGTGAATGAGTAAGAAATAAGTAGTACTAGTATTACTTGAATAGGTATGATTCTATGTTATGTAGTGTATATGATGGGTATGTTTGTATAAGGTAATATTTTTCAAATTTTATATAAGTTGTGTCAGCGATTCCTGATTTTTGAGTCATAAAGGGATATCGGATGATTAAAGCAGTATATGCTATGGTATGCCAAGTGTTATGAATATGAGTCAATGATGGATTAATGAAATAAGTTAGTATAAAGATAGTAGATATTTATCTGTATACTGGTTACTACAGTAAACCAAATTTTCAAAATCTAATATTTTGAGTACATGATTATTGGAATAGAAAGTTTTGTGTTATATGATTATACGTATACGATAAGGCTTAGAATAAAGAATAAATAGTGATAATGCTGTCAAGGAGACGAAAATAAAATACACGGACAGAAGAACCTGTCAACAAAGCTGGAAGACAACCAGACCCGATACAGAATTTTGCGACTATGGACGATCAAGCTATGCAGAACGAAATACCAGTCGCGAGAAGATCAGTCAGATAATCAATCGACGAGCGTCAAAGACTTCAAGGCGATCATACTGTTAAGATTTGGAGGATCAATTGACCTTGTAACAACGTTTGTGATAACTAGGATAACGGAAGGGACAAAAGATAGTTTTGTCATCTATACGATGAAAGGAAAGGAGATAAAGGGCAAGTCTGCGTGATTTCAGTATGGATAAATGGAATATAAGTGGAAGAATGTCCAAGAAGGAGAAAGGAGACAATTAATGCGAATACGGGAAAATGCAGCAGGACATTGGCAACAACGGGACCAACATCAACAAACAAACCAACGAAATCAACCGCAAGCATCTTCAACCTGACCGCTCAAGAAACTGTAATAACCGAGAATGCAACTCCAGGTATTACTCGAACCAATTTTTATTTTTATATATTATTTTCTTATATATAGTAAATTGGTTTATAAAGAAATTTTGAGGGAGAAATTTGAGTTCTTTTAGAAATCAAATTTCCGTTTAATCAGAAAGACAAGCTTTATGTGAATAGTTAAAGATCAGTTCGATCAAAGTTGATCGAGATCTACTTGTAATGATTATGTATGCTATGTGCCGTGTATGTATAGGTTTTAAAACGGTGATTCTAGGGACGAAATTTTTATAAGGGAGGGTGAATGTAACAACCCGATATTTTCTACATAAATAAATAAAAAATTTTGCGTATAAATTTTTATTTATTTATTTAAGGATGAGGATTTGTACAAGATAATGTGTATGTGTATTTATGTGGTAAATAAAAATATATTTATTACATAAATATTTACAAATAATTTTATTTTAGAATTATTAATTATTATAAAGTACATTCTTATAATAATTAATTTTATAGTAGAAATATTTTTATTAATTATTTTTCATGAATATATAGTCATATATTATTTAAATAATATATGAAGTAATTTTTAGAATAATTATAATAATTATTTTATTATATGAATTTTAGTATAAGTTATTAAGTTAATTATTTTACCTTAATTATTAAGGTTAAATGGGAAGGATAAATTAGATATGGAATCCAAACCCTAATTTTAGATTATTGTCAAGGTATAAGAATAATAATATAATATTAATTATATTTTTATTTTTCAGTGCTATAAATATGTACAGTATGTACGTATTGATAATGGTTGGTCAATTATGGTGTTTAATTCGTTAAACCCTAATTTTTCTGCGTTAAACCCTAACTTGAAAACTCAAACCGGAGTTTATGATTGGTAAGAAATTGTGTTATTTGATTAATGTTGAGTATTTATAGAATTTAAGGTTAATTAGGGAAACCATAATTATTATTTAGGAACCCTAATTATTTGAAACCCTAATTGCTAAAATGGTAACCCTAATTATTATTTTAGTAAGTAATTATGTTAATTAGGAAACCCTAATTCATAATTCGGTAAACCCCAATTATATTAAGAAACCCTATGTATTTTATAAAAAAACCCCCTAATTTTCTATTAAAACCTTAATTTTTAATTTGTAAGTTATAATTAAAATTTTATTGAACTTTAGTCTTAATTGTTCAAACCCTAAAAATTATTTGGAAAACCTTAAGGTTTAAAATCTAGTGATTAAAACCTAGATTCAAGTGCCATGGACAAGAATACCCTTAATTACTTTGTTAATTTACTAAAATAGCATTTTTGGATTTATTTAATTGAGCTTGCTTGCAAATCTTGCCATAATTTGGGTTGTTTACCAACCCTAGATATCCCATGTGCCAAAATCATTTCATATCAGCCAATACACCAGCCATACATTGCATCTAGGTCAATATAATTATAGATTAAGAGTGAGAAAGTTCATAATTTGGGTCATTTGTGTTCTAACACTCAACCTAGCCATCCTCTCTCTAAACCCACGAAATTCTCTAAGTTTTTCAGTCCTCAAACAAGTTCTTAGAACATCACAAACAGAATAGGAAGCAAGATCAAAGCAATTTCAAGAAGGAGGTATAACCCTAAAACTCAATCCTGATTCTTTAAAGCCATGTTAGATTTCTTGTTTATGTGTTTATTTAAGTGTTAGAAGATGTTATATGATGATCTATGATGTTACATCATAGATCTATAACCTCAAAGTACCTTAAAATTAAAGTTTTTCAAAACTGCCATGAACCCTAATTTTGTGTCTGACAACCGAATATCAGAGGTCATAGATCTGAGCCTGTTAATGATTTTGCATGTTTGATGTTTTATACTTGTCGTTTGGTGTAAGGACTGCACTCTGAACTTGAAATCAGGCTTAGATCATGTCTAGAATAAACGTTATTCATGGTCAAACTCAGTTGACCGAGCATGACCAAGAGTTTCTGGGCAGCCCAGAAACTCAAGAACAGTGTTTGACAACATTTTTCAAGGCTCTTATCTGTCAGGTGTTAAATGTTTTGTTGATGTTGTTGCATCTAGTTTGTATCCAGTAAGTTATACTCTAGATCCATGCCTTTAAATCACTCAAAACAATCAGCAGATTGTAAGTAGTGGATGGTCAAAGTAGGTCTCTCGGAATTGACTTTCAAATTCTGGGTAACCCAGAATCTGTTCTTCAGCGTTTGACAAGAAGTTTGTGGTCCCAGATCTTGCATGTTTTTGGCTGATTTGTTTGTGTTAGTATTTTAAGATTGTACTCTTGTATGCGTGCTACATATTCATGCTCATAAATCACCTAAGAGATAAACAGAATGATCGTAATCTATGGTTAAACTAGGCCACTCACTCACGGATGGAGTTTCTGGGAAAACCCAGAAACCGTATGAACATTAGTTCTGTCAATGTTTGACCAGATTCTAGATTATAATTTTGATGTAGTTAAGTCGGTTTGATGGTTGATAATTGTACCTTGTCATGTATACTACAACCCTAAACAATTAAATCACATTAACAGTAACTAGAACGTATAGGAATTTAAGCTACAAAATGGACCTAGAAGCTGACTGGGTTTCTGGAAAACCCAGAAAGTTCTGACAACGATTTTGAATGGCCAGATCTTTGTGCTATGTGTTTGTTTGACTGATTTGATGCTTGATTCATGTAGTATTACATAAACACTATATGATCAATCCCTAAGATTGTCCAGAACATGTGTAGACTGAAAATTAAAGCCGGTCAAAGTAGGTACCTTAGTCACTGAATGTCAGTGTTCTTGGCCCTCAAGAACACCTATTGCGACAAAAATCGTCGTAAAGCCTTTAGCGACGGATTTAATTAATTTAATTTCTTAAATTCCGAAAAATGCTTTAAAAATAGAAAATAAATTCTAAAAAAATTACAAAATAGTTTTAAAAATTATTTTAAATTTTGAAAATTAGTTTTTAATTATTTTTAATATATTTCATAAATATTTAATATTTTTGGAATATTAAAAGTATTTAATTTATTTAATTATAATATTAAATAAATTATTTAAAAATAATTTTAATATTGGAAAAATCATTTAAAATTATATTATGATATAAGAAAATATTTTAAGTTATTTTTAATGACTTTTAATATTTTGTGATAAATTTTATTAATATTTAAATATTAATGGTAATTAATTTATTTACTAAATGAATTAAATAAATAAATTAAAAATGATTTTATTATTTTAAAAATCATTTTAAATAATAATAAGGTATTTAAAAATATTTTAAGTTATAAAATATAACTTTTAATATTTAACGATAAATTTCATTAATTAATTATTATTAATGATATTAAATTTATTTAATAATTTATTTTAAGAAATGATTTTAATATTATAAAAATTATTTTAAATGAAAATAAGGTGTTTAAAGATATTTTAAGTTATAAAACATAACTTTTAATATTTAAAGAATAATTTTATTAATAATTAAATATTAATGATTATTAAGTTATTATTAATATTATTAAATTTATTTAATAATTATATTAAATAAATAGTTTATAAATAGTTTTATTAATTTAAAAATCATTTAAAAGGATAGAAATGAATTAAAAATATTTTAAGTTATGAATAATGACTTTTAATATTTTGATAAATAGAACATTAATACCTTAATAATAATGGTAATTATTTAGAAATGATTTTAAATGTTTTAAAAATTATTTAAGGGTAATTTTAATACTTTAAAAGTATTTCAAGTTGTTATAAATAACTTTAATATTTTAGAAATGATTTCATTAATAGTTTAATACTAATTAAATATTAATGATAATAGAATTGATTAGTATTTAAATCATTTTAATGTGATTTCGATGTTTGAAATTTCGTGATAAATTATAATAAATATTTTAAAATTATATTAAGTCATTTAAAAATAATATGACTGATATTAAGTTACAGAATAGAGTCTTAGACTCGATAATTACCCGATAAAGTTGTCGGTACACCGACATATTTTAGAAATTGATATGGACTTAGATAATGTAATTAGATAAGTGATTATTTGTGATTCAATGGTTGTTAAATCTTTGTGCCAATGTGATTAGGGTATGTGCTGACTGCAATAAGCAGTGTTATGTGTTATAGTATGTTGTTCTAATAGAACGAACGATCTTATTAATGATAGGTCGTGAGATAAGCGATAAATCTAAATTACAAACTGTAAGCAGCGCTTCAGGCAAGTATCTTACCTTTGCATTTTCTTTATGCAATGGACATGAGTAAGAATGTTTCTAAATTATATTATTATTGTACAGATTATGAACCTTATATTATATAAGTTCATTGATTATCAACATGTTAGTATATGATAATTCATATATATATATATATATATATATATATATATATATATATATTCTGTTCGTTAATTTTTAGAAATGGTTAAACAAGTGTCCCCACTTAGATAATCATTGTATTTCATCACATGTTGATATACCTTTGTCAATTACCCGTATATATATATATATATATATATATATATATATATATATATATATATATATATTGAATTATAGATTATTGTTGAACAAGATAAAACCTTTGATTTAGAACCCAGACAAGTATGAACATCCCTACACGGGAAAACTTTTATGCGCCCAAGGCGGAACAGAGTGAACGATTTTATCGTTATTGTAATGTAGTATTGATCAATGCAGGGCATAACGGGCTGATCACCCCCCGTGCCCGTAAGTTATGTCGGTTTACAGATGAATTTCTGTTTAACCTTTTCGAAAATGAAAACAATGTTCATGGCATGTCACCATAACCCTAGTTAGAGTCAATATGTAGTTTCAAAAATTTAAAAGAGAGTTGTTATGTTATATTTATCGGTTCAGAATACTTCACAACTATTGACTTGTTGTAGAAGAATAGTAAAAAGAAAACATTTAAATCCTTTCAACTTATATATATATATATAATTGCTATTACTTGCTGGGCACTCAAATGCTCATCCTTGCTTAATTTAAATGTTTTCAGCTAAGTGTGAACGACCAGAGAGCTCTGCTAAGACCAAAGAAAAAGGGAAAGGTTGCTGATTGAATGTAAATATTATCTTGTATAATAGTTGATATTAATATTAAGACAATTATGATATATATTATCTATCATGGGTTGTAATGAATGTTTAAAGGTTACATACTTGGGATTAGACTCTGATGATATGTAAATTAAGTTGATCTTTATATTATTGTTATTATTATTAGTATTATTCCGCTCATAGAAATGGTATCGTGATGAACCGAGTTCGGGTTTGAAGTACCCAGATTTGGGGTCCTCACAATTAAGCCGAGTCTCAGCGATAAAATTGATGATAAACTTTTAAATCATAGAAGATAGTAGATATCATGCTCTACTTGACTCTTCTAATGGATTGTTATTTTCGCTGCAGTTGTTGATCTAAAACTTATTATCTATTGTATTCTATCAGTTGTTATACTGTTGAAGGCTAAGGATAATTTATTCTGCATTATTTTAGTCATAATATTTCTTACTGGGCTAGTTGAGCTCACCATTTTCTTTCACTGTTCTTTTTAAGAAATGAGAATATAGCTGGGACTAGTCGGGAAATAGAGTGACGGTCCAGATGGTTGCTTTAGTAGTCCTCATTATTTTGCAAAATAGTGTGATAGTAATTGTAATGAGATTGAATTCAAGTTTGGATATTGTCTAAGAGACAATATTCATGTAAAAACTCTCAGCTATGTTTTGTCGTATTCTGCACGACAATTGTCTAATTAAGTTGTAGTTGGATTATGTACCATATATTTGGCGACTCAGATTGGGTGATGTATACCTATTTTGGGGGCGTCACAGTTGGTATCAAAGCTTAGGAATATGATCTCTGGCTGAGATTTGAGACTAAAACTAGGAGGGGAGAGACGAGTATTTTCTTCGCTAGTATGACCTACCTAAGTTTATTTTGTGACGACCCCAAAATAGGTCCATTCCATCCAACCTATTCTGAGTCGCCAAATACATGGTACAGAAAATAACTACAACTTTATTACAACAAATGTCGTGCAAAATACAACAACACATATGCTGTGAGTTTTGATACAAATATATACCAACTGTGACTCTCATCCCAACCTTGGATAGCACTTCACAATGGCACCTTACATAAAGGTATAGTAAAAAACTGTTCTAGAAATTAGAATCTTTGGGAAGTGCTTAAAGAAACCTTCGTACATGGGAGCCCATGCGTTTAGGTTATGATAGATATCATATGTCCACAGAATTATCCTTGGTTGACCCAATAGTCCCCAAAGAAAAACGAGAAGATTACTATCATATTCTTTCCAATGGCGAGTCTTCTCTTGACATATCATTATCTCCACTGTCTCTAGTTGAGAATTATATTTTAACCAAACTCCAAGGTTATATAGGTAGTGCTCGTATATATACTCAGCAAGTAGATGTGCAGAACCCTGTCTTATGATAACACGAGGTTGTATGTCATTAGACATCTTGTATGATAGTGGCAAAACACCCTTCTAACGTTGGGTTCACCTCACCCTATATGATTCACCAAATATAACTACTAAATAATGTATACAACACACTTTTCTATACTGTTTAGGGAGAACTCCACAGCTAGAGACCACCGTTCTATTCCCTTGTTACCCCCGCTCGACCCAGCTACACTCTTTTTACCTGAAAGGAATTGTGAAGCAAAAGGGTGAGCTCAACTAGCCCAGTAAAGAATATCATGACTAAAGATAAATAAATTATCAATAGCCTTCAACAATAATAAATCAGAGATTTAGACATATGGTAGATGATAAAATTTTTCAACCATAGTTGCAGCGGAACGAGCAATCCATTAGAAGAGTCAAATAGACCATAAAGTCTATTATCTTCTCCATGTTAAAAATTCACCAATAATATTTTATCCCTGTAACATCAATCAACAGTTCGAGTCCACAATCATATGAATAACTCATAATCATAATTATGAATCTAAATTCCTCTTCGCATCCAGGACGAAGATAATTTTCATCAAATGTCTTTACCTGAAACATCAAAGATCATGGTTATACCAAATCACAGTTCCTGTTCATAATCATACTAATAAATTCATCTTTGCACTACGGGCCAAAGATATTCGTCTACAGTTCATCTTTGCACTACTGGTCAAAGATATTCAACAACCGGTCATCTTTGTATTACAGGCTAAAGATATTCAACAACAAATCATCTTTGCACTACAGGCCAAGGATATTCAACAATAGATCATCTTTGCATTACAGGCGAAAGATATTAATATCTCAAAGAAATATATAATCATTTCAGAATTTGTATAAATAATAATTATAACCATGTTGATCAATTCACCTTTGCACTTAAGCTAAAGATATTCAATTATAAATTCAATGGTCATGATCATACCAGTCAACAATTCAACTTTGCACTACTGTCCAAAGAGAACCCATAGTCACGATCATACCAATAATCTATCCATCTTTACACTCAAGTCAAAGAGAAATTTCATCACCAGGATTATAAAAGGTTATATATGATAATAAAAATAATATGATCAACAACTGCATTTAATTTCAAGAGTAAGATTCATAAATCAACGATAATTTGGTCAGAAAAATAAACTAATTTTATCGTGAATAGTACCAGTGAATAGTAACTCGTGAATAATAACTCATGAATAGTAACTCTGACATAAAAAAGGTTGAAATTCTACAATAAAATCCATACCAATATTTCGGTATAATGATATTGAAAGAATAACATTTCTTAAACTTATAAATAATTTATTTTAATTGTTTACACTTTACTAAATAATGCATTTAATCATCCTAAAATACCAAACTCATAATATTTCATCACCAATAACCAAAACCCTTATAAAAAATCTGCATATACCTCATATAGGATTCTCAAGCCATAAAATCTTATTTTCTAATTTTCTTACTCCACATAACATATTTAATTCATTTACTCATAACTAGTCTATTTTCATGAAAAATACCAAATCAGTACAAACAAATTTTTTTTTCTGGAATTTATCAGAATATAGTTCCATATTGAACATATATTTTTCTCAGAATTTTTAAAATTCATTTACTATTTTTCATATGGCTAAAACAGCCGAATATTTAGATATTTATCATAAACTGTACTTTAGTCCAAAAATTCCGAAATTTACAGAGTATACTTCTATCATATACATGTACTCCCAATAAAAATTTTACCAATTTTGGAGTTAACCACAAGGAGTTATAAGGGTTTACTTTTAAAATATTTTTTTCCCATAAAATTCATAACTCTTAATCTATACATCCAAAAATCGCCATTTTTGGACACAATCTAGAAAACTCATCAAATTATCATTTCAAATTTTTTCAAATTTTTTGAGGATCATAAAAATTACGAAACTGAAAAACATAATAACCCTTACAATCTCTTACCTCAAAAGAGCAATATTTCTGACTGAATTTCGGATACAGTGCTGACAGAAACTTGCACTGGATAGCAACTCTCAAAATATCTAAATACTCACAAAATATGCTCGATAATATAGAGAGAGAAAGAGAGAAAGCTTATGTTTCTGGTGTGATTTTCAATTCTAACTTAGCCCTCTATTTATATGAAAATGTTAGCACGCCAAAGCAGACTTGACCTGCTACCTGATGGCTTTACCTATTACTATTGCCACCCACCACATTTGAAATAAAATTCAGCACATTTCTTCACCAACCACAAGTGGGGCCCACTCAATTTTAGAATTTTCACCAAAATTATTTATAAACTTAATTTCTGAATCAGTCACCTCTTAAAATTCATAACAAATTATACGTTCATTTTTAACGGTTCAAAATTTGTGGACCTATACTCAACTTATATATGTATAACATATCCAAAAATTACAACGATCCAATGGTCAGATTAAAAATTATAACTCACGCAATATATCTCAAGAAAAGTGATTTAATTTTTAATACCTCAATTCCTACAAAAATACCTCAATATTAATTTCTTCAATTATATCCACATAAAATAAATATATCCATCATTTATATTCACTTCAAATAAATATTTTCTTATCATATAAATTAATAATTAATTATTCACAAATAATATTACAGAATCACAATTATGACAACCAGGCCGTTCCCAGGAAAGAGGGCTTTCCTATAAGGATTTCTCCTTATTGGCGCGCAATTAGGTGACCAAACCTCTCCTTCACAGAACTTTTTAGACATTGGCAATAATGTTATCTCATAATATTATTCAAATAATATAAATTATTGATCCGATAATGAGAAATACTGTGCAGTGACAATTATTGAAACAACAATAATATAAAATATTAACGCAGCAATTATTGAACCAATAAAATAAAATACTGAACAGTAATTACTGTAACAATTATTGAGTAGTGCCTTCTTACGTAAGAATTAATAATTTAAAAATACTGTGCAAAATCGTGTGCTACTGTGTAATAACGCGTATTACTTTACTTTACCCATCGGGTATTCTAACAGTGTTAATGGTAACGATTACGCCGTTATTTATAAAAATTCAAATTTATTATTTTTTTCATCGGACAGTTATTATGTTATAGGGCCCGCAAATGGCTGCGCCGTCGTACGAATATTCTCCGACAGAAAGAATATTCCACGACCAAACGAATATTCCCCGATAACAATGAATATTTTATAACCACTTGCTTATTTTGAAAAATTTGCACATTTCACCCATAACCAAAGAATTATATCAAATTAACACCTTATTATTCACAATAATAAATAGAGGAAATTTAATTTTATTTATTAAAAAGTTGGGGTCTTACAACCTCCTCTCCTTATGAAATTTCGCCCCAAAATTTACGTACCTGGTATTTCGAAGAGTTGAGAATACTTTACTTTTATTTTAGATTCTATCTCCCCGGTCATCATGATTTCTTCATTGCTCATCTCTCGTGATAGCTTCATTTGGGTTCCTCACTTGTTGAGAAGTCATGACAACCGCTCTCCCTTGAACTACCCGGCTTTGACTTGTCTGGGCAGCATTTGGTGTCATCACTACCGTTGGAATATAATTTTCTATAGGGCATATTCCACCCTCAACTTCTTCGTCGTACTCCTGATTCATGATCTGAATCATCAATCTTCGATCCATATCGAATTGAGGTTGACCGCTCTGTATAGGGTAATTCAAAACTCGATGTTGGGTTCTCACAATTGCTGTCCAAAAAGAGAAATACATATCATCTATTTTAGCCTTCTTAGATCGGACATCTCTTTCCATAATATCAATGCGTCGTGCGGCTTTTACCCATGCATCACTAACTCTCACTAGTTCAGTTGTTTCTTCTTTCAGCTCAGATTCTAGCTTTATCATCTTATACTTTGTCAAAAAATGCTTCTGTTCAAGCATCACATATCGGGTAATACAAGCTTGAATTGTTGCATCCTTTTGCTCCACGACCGCCTGCCGTTCTTCAACCTTCTCTTCTAACTCATGAATACGATTTTGCAATTCTACATTTCGATCATAAAATTCTTCTAATAAATTCTCCTCAAGTTCTTCTTTTTCCTCACTCTCAGCTGCTACCTCTGCGACTAGCTCTGGTGCAACTATTAATTCTTCCCTCACCACAAGAATATCTCTAATTCCTTCTTCGCCTGACATCACATTATCATGGTTGGTGATTATAGGTATCCCCACGGTCTCATTCACTCCATTGTTAACATTCTCAGCTGCCATTCTCAAATACTGCCATAAAACAAGGGTTAATTAAATAAATTAACGTATCACATAATATTCGTATATTATGACCGACCAACAAATAAGCTTAGGTAGGACACATTAGCAAATGATTTACTCATCTCTCCCCTCTTAGTTCTATTCCCCGATCTCCGCCAGAGATCATATCCCTAAGCTCTGATACCAACTGTGACTTATGTCCCAATCGTGGATAGCACCTCACAGTGGTACCTATCAGTTTGCCACCGCAGAACGGCGTCCCCTACGGAGAGTCTGGCTTCGGTGCATCCCCCATCAACAGGAAGTCACCAGCGAGAGGCTCGGGGCACTTTACTTATAGCTCTAATACCAACTGTGATGCTGTACACCAATTTTTGTCAGCACGTCACAATGGCACCTTACATAAAGGTATAATTAAAAACTGTTCTAGAAATTAGAATCTTTGGGAAGTGCTTAAGGAAACCTTCGTACATAGGAGCTCATGCGTTTAGGTTATGATAGATATCATATGTTCACAGAATTATCCTTGGTTGACTTAATAGACCCCAAAGAAAAACGAGAAGATTACTATCATATTCTTTCTAATGGTGAGTCTTCTCTTGACATATCATTATCTCCACTGTCTCCAGTTGAGAATTATATTTTAACCAAACTCCAAGGTTATATAGGTAGTGCTCGTAGTTATACTCAGCAAGTAGATGTGCATAACCCTGTCTTATGATAACACGAGTTTGTATGTCATTAGATATCTTGTATGATAGTGGTAAAACACCCTTCCAACGTTGGGTTCGCCTCACCCTATATGATTCACCAAATATAACTACTAAATGATGTATATAACACACTTTTCTATACTGTTTAGGGAGAACTCCACAGCTAGAGACCACCGTTCTATTCCTTTGTTACCCCCGCTCGACCCAGCTACACTCTTATTACCTGAAAGGAATTGTGAAGCAAAAGGGTGAGCTCAACTAGCCCAGTAAAGAATATCATGACTAAAGATAAATAAATTATAAATAGCCTTCAACAGTAATAAATCAGAGATTTAGAACATATGGTAGATGACAAAATTTTTCAACCATAGTTGCAGCGGAACGAGCAATCCATTAGAAGAGTAAAATAGACCATAAAGTCTATTATCTTCTCCATGTTAAAAATCCACCAACAATGTTTTATCCCTGTAACATCAATCAACAGTTCGAGTCCACAATCATATGAATAACTCATAATTATAATTGTGATTCTAAATTCCTATTCGCATCCAAGACGAAGATAATTTTCATCACATGTCTTTACCTGAAACATCAAAGATCATGGTTATACCAACTCACAGTTCCTATTCATAATCATACTAATAAATTCATCTTTGTACTACGGGCCAAAGATATTCGTCTATAGTTCATCTTTGCAGTACTGGCCAAAGATATTCAACAACCGGTCATTTTTGCATTACAGGCCAAAGATATTCAATAATAGATCATCTTTGCACTACAAGCCAAAGATATTCAACAACAGATCATCTTTGCACTACAGGCCAAGGATATTCAACAACAGATCATCTTTGCACTATAGACCAAAGATATTAATATTTCAAAGAAATATATAATCATTTCAGAATTTATATAAACAATAATTATAACCATGTTGATTAATTTACCTTTGCACTTAAGCTAAAGATATTCAATTATAAATTCAATGGTCATGATCATACCAGTCAACAATTCAACTTTGCACTACTGTCCAAAGAGAACCCATAGTCACGATCATACCAATAATCTATCCATCTTTACACTCAAGTCAAAGAGAAATTTCATCACCAAGATTATAAAAATGTTATATATGATAATAAAAATAATATGATCAACAACTGCATTTAATTTCACGAGTAAGATTCATAAATCAATGATAATTTGGTCAGAAAAATAAACCAATTTTGTCGTAAATAGTACCAATAAATAGTAACTCGTGAATAGTAACTCATGAATAGTAATTCCGACATGAAAAAGGTAGAAATTTCACAATAAAATTCATACCAATATTTCGGTATAATAATATTGAAAGAATAACATTTCTTAAACGTATAAACAATTTATTTTAATTATTTACACTTTACTAAATAATGTATTTAATAATCTTAAAATGTCAAACTCATAAGATTTCATCACCAATAACCAAAACCCTCATAAAAAAATCTGCATATACCTCATATAGGATTCTCAAGCCATAAAATCCTATTTTCTAATTTTCTTACTTCACATAACATATTTAATTCATTTACTCATAACTAGTCTATTTTCATGAAAAATACCAAATCAATACAAACAAATTTTCTTTTCTGGAATTTAGCATAATATAGTTCCATATTGAACATATATTTTTCTCAGAATTTTTAAAATTCATTTACTATTTTTTATATGGCCAAAATAGTCGAATATTTAGACATTTATCATAAACTGTACTTTAGTCCAAAAATTACGAAATTTACAGAGTATACTTCTATCATATACATGTACTCTCAATAAAAATTTCACCAATTTTAGAGTTAACCACAAGGAGTTATAAGGGTTTACTTTTAAAATAGTCTTTTCCCAAAAAATTCATAACTCTTAATCTATACATCCAAAAATCGTCACTTTTGGACACAATCTAGAAAACTAATCAAATTGTCATTTTAAATTTTTTCAGAATTTTTGAGGATCAGAAAAATTACGAAACTGAAAAACATAATAACCCTTACAATCCCTTACCTCAAAAGAGCAGTATTTCTGACTGAATTTTGGATATAGTGCTGACAGAAACTTGCACTGGATAGCAACTCTCAAAGTATCTAAATACTTACAAAATACACTCGATAATATAGAGAGAGAAAGAGAGAAAGCTTATGTTTCTGGTGTGATTTTCAATTCTAACTTAGCCCTCTATTTATAGAAAAATGTTAACACGTCGAAGCAGACTTGACTTGCTACCTGATGGCTTTACCTATTACTATTTCCACCCACCACATTTAAAATAAAATTTAGCACATTTTTTCACCAACCATAAGTGGGGTCTACTCAATTCTAGAATTTTCCACCAAAATGATTTATAAACCTAATTTCCAAATCAGTCACCTCTTAAAATTCATAACAAATTATACGTTCATTTTTAACAGTTCAAAATTTATGGACATATACTCAACTTATATATGTATAACATATCCAAAAATCACAATGATCCAACGGTCAGATTAAAAATTATAACTCACGCAATATATCTCAAGAAAAGTGATTTAATTTTTAATACCTCCATTCCGACAAAAACACCTCAATATTAATTCCTTCAATTATATCCACATTAAATAAATATATCCATCATTTATTTCCACATCAAATAAATATTTCCTTCTCATATAAATTAATAATTAATTATTCACAAATAATATTACAGAATCACAATTATGACAACCAGGCCGTTCCCAGGAAAGAAGGGGCTTTCCGATAAGAATTTCTCCTTACTGGCGCGCAATTAGGTGACCAAACCTCTCCTTGACAGCACTTTCTAGACATTGCCAATAATGTTATCTCATAATATTATTCAAATAATATGAATTATTGATCCGATAATGAAAAATACTGTGCAGTGACAATTATTGAAACAACAATAATATAAAATATTAACGCATTAATTATTGAACCAATAAAATAAAATATTGAACAGTAATTACTGTAACAATTATTGATTAGTGCCTTCTTACGTAAGAATCAATAATTCAAAAATATTGTGCAAAACTGTGTGCTACTGTGCAACAACGCGTATTACTTTACTTTATCCACCGGGTATTCCAACAGTGTTAACGATAACGATTACGCCGTTATTTATAAAAATTCAAATTTGTCATTTTCTTCATCCGACAGTTATTATGTTATAGGGCCCACAAATGGCTGCACCGTCGTACGAATATTCCCCGACAGAAAGAATATTCCACGACCAAACGAATATTCCCCGACAACAATGAATATTTTATAACCACTTACTTATTTTGAAAAATTTGCATATTTTACCTATAACCAAAGCATTATATCAAATTAACACCTTATTATTCACAATAATAAATAGAGGAAATTCGATTTTATTCATTAAAAAGTTGGGGTCTTATATATTTGTTATTTAATTGGTCGGTAATAGTGATGAGTGGGATTTATACCTGTAAATCCGATCCTTTATGGCTTAAGTTGTTGCCTATTTTTTGGGATTTAATTAGCTTTTATTTATATTTTGTTGTTATTATGTTTAGCAGGGCTTGACAGATATTTTCCAGTTTCTAGGGACATAATGGACATTTTTGCTCTACTGGCGCCGCAACGCCAGAGTTATACTTAGAGCCCGCGTGTGATGCCCCCAAAATAGGTATACATCACCCATTCTGAGTCGCCAAATACATGGTACAGAAATAATTACAACTTCAGTAATACAATTATTGTGCAAAATACGATAACACATATACTGTGAGTTTGAATACAAATATAGTCTAATAGAGATTATACAAACTCAAAAGGAGTCCTCATTACAATTATTGATATACTATTTTACAAAATAGTGAGGACTACTAATACATCTATCCTGAACCATCACTCTATACCCCGGCTAGTTCCTGCTATGTTCTCACCTTCTGGGAAGAAAAATGGAACAAAAAGGAAAAGGGTGAGCTCAACTAGCCCAGTAAAGAATATTATGACTAAGATAATATATAACAAATTATCATAAGTCTTCAACAGGGAAAATCTGATAAAATATAATAGACAACAAGTTTTAGATCAACAACAGCAGCGGAAACAACAAACCATTAGAAGAGTCAAGTAGAGAATGAGTTCTACTATCTTCTAAGATTTAAAGTTCATCATCAATATTTTATCCCTGTAACAACAATCAATAACCATCTTAAATCAAATATTCATTTTTGCACTACAGGCCAAAGATATTCATTTGTATCACCAGTCGGTCATGTTCATCTCAACACCTGTTCATCTTTGCACTACGGGCCAAAGATATTCATCAGTTAATCATTCATCTTTGCACTACAGGCAAAAGATATTCATTTATATCACCATTTAGGACTGAGGATGATGAAAAATCAAAATATGAATTAAACTTTAAGAATAAGGGTCAAAACAGATAATTTGGAAGAAAAAAAAATATATTTTTTCTTTTGTGAACATTACCCGTGAACAGTACCCATGAATAGTACCCGTGAACAGTAACTATGAACAGTATCCGTGAACAGTACCCGTGAACAGTAACTGTGAACAATACCCGTGAATAGTACCCGGTCATGAAAAGTTTCAAATTTGATAAAAAGTTCAAACCAATATTCCTATGAAATGATATTAGATGAAACGAAATTTCTAACCATTTCAGGAATTATAGAAGCAATACTTACCATAGTAAGTTTAAATTTAGAGAATATGAAATGAAATAATATCCCTTCCATACTATGGAGTATGAAAGAAAATAATATTTCTTACGAGTATTGAAATAAAATAATATCCTTTACCTTGGTAGAAACTGGATTTGACTGGAATATCAGATATTATTCTGAGAAAATCTTGCAGAAAAATTACGCTCAAAATATTTTTGTACTCAAAAAAAATACTCACAATACTTTTAGAATAAGAATTTCTAAATTTTAAGGTGTGATTGAGGAAGGAGGGGTTACCCCCTATTTATAGTGCAGTGCACGGAGGAAAAATCAAAGTATTCTGCCTAACATTTGCATTTTTCTTCCTTGCCTAACTATGTTTGCCTAACTTTTCATATTTTCATAAGGGTGGGAGCCACCCTTGAAAACAAACTTGGCAGGCAAAACCCACCAACCATTTCCACCAATCAATGGCCTTTATTCTACATAATTGAGGGCCCACAATTTTGAAAATCAAGCTTTACAGAAGAAGAAATGCAGGAGATATGAAATATTAGCCATCCACCAAAAGACAAAGCTTATGCATGTAGGAAAATTCTTCCGCCCGCCAATTTAGAGAAGCATGCAAGAATTTAATTCATATCCACCCTTTTTTATCACACACACACACACACACACACACACACACACACACACACACACACACACACACACATATATATATATATATATATATATATATATATATATTGTATCGAAGAAAATAATTATCAAACTTTCAATAAATATTTCATGCAAAATTCCTTCATTAATAACCACATAAATAAATAAATCCCTCATTTATATCCACATCAAATAAATATTTTCCTATCATATAAATCAATAATTAATTATTCACAAATAATATTACAGAATCACAATTATGACAAATAGGCCGTTCCCAGGAAAGAAGGGGCTTTCCAATAAGGATTTCTCCTTACTGGCGCGCAATTAGGTGACCAAACCTCTCCTTAGACAAAACTTTTTAGACATTGCCAATAATGCTATCTAATAATATTATTCAAATAATATGAATTATTGATCTGATAATGGAAAATACTGTGCAGCAATAATTATTGAAACAACAATAATATAAAATAACAACACAACAATTATTGAATCAATAAAATAAAATATTGAACATTAACTACTGTAATAATTATTGAGTAGTGTCTTCTTACGTACGAATTAATAATTTAACTATACTGTGCAATACCGTGTGTTACTGTGCAACTACGCGTATTACTGTATTTTAACCGCTGGGTAACTCAACAGTGTTAACGGTAATAATTTACGCCGTTATTTATAAAACTCAATCTTTGTCATTTTCTTCATCCGGCAGATATTCCGTTATGGGGCCCACAAATGACTGCGCCGTCGTACGGATATTCCCGACAAAAAGAATATTCCACGACCAAACGAATATTCTCCGACAACAATGATTATTTTATAACCACTTGCTTATTTTGCAAAATTTGCACATTTCACCCATAATCAAAGTATTATATCAATTAACACCTTATTATTCACAATAATAAATAGAGAAAATTCGATTTTATTTATAATAAGTTGGGGTCTTACAACCTCCCCTCCTTATGAAATTTCGTCCTCAAAATTGACGTATGTACCTGGTGTTTCGAAAAGGTGAGGATACCTCGCTTTCATTTCCGTTTCTAACTCCCAGGTCATTTCCTCAATAGCATATTTTCTCCACAAAATTATAACTTGTGGTATGACCTTCGTGCGTAGGACATGCTCTTTCCTATCCAAGATCTTAACAGGTACCTCTTCATACGTTAAATCTTCGGCTATCTCGTCTGGTTCTAACGCAATAATATGGTTCAGGTCTTTCAAATATTTACGAAGCATGGATATATGAGAAACATTATGAACACGAGACATACTTAGAGGTAATGCTAGTCTATAGGCCATATTTCCTATTCGGTCAAGAATCTCAAATGGACTAACAAACCTTGGATTGAGCTTTCCTCTCTTCCCAAATCTTGTAACTCCCTTCCATGGTGTAACACGTAACAGTACATGATCTCCAATATTAAACTCCACGTCCTTTCTATGAAGATAAGCATAACTCTTTTGTCGATCTTGTGAGGTTTGAATACGTTGTCGAATAATTTGGATCTTTTCTGTAGTCATGCGTACTAATTCTGGTCCCAACAACGTTGCTTCACCCACCTTGTCCCAGCATACTAGAGAGCAACATTTTCTTCCATACAATACCTCGAATGGAGCCATGCCTATACTTGCTTGATAACTGTTGTTGTAGGAGAATTCCACCAGTGGCAGGTACTTATCCCACCTCCCTTTGAAATCTTGGATACAGAGTCTTAATAGATCTTCAAGAGTTTGAATAGTCCTCTCTGATTGTCCGTCCGTTTGAGGATGGTATGCTGAACTCAATCGTAAATCCTTGCCCATAGCTTTCTGCAAGCTAACCCAAAATCTTAAAGTGAATCTTGGGTCACGATCTGAAACTATGGATATTGGCATGCCATGCAATCTCACAATCTCATTTACGTACATACGAGCAAGGCGTTCAAGGGAATAAGTCTCACGTATCGGTAAGAAATGAGAAGACTTGGTTAATCTATCAACAATAACCCAAATCACATCTATACCTTGAGAAACTTTGGGAAAACCTATAACAAAATCCATGGTAATGTGTTCCCACTTCCATTTCGGAATCTCAAGTGGTTGCAATGGACCCTTTAGCATTTGATGCTCCGCCTTTACACGTTGACAGGTTAAACACCTCGAGATAAACTCCGCGATCTCTCTCTTCATATTATTCCACCAAAATGTATGTCAAATGTCATGATACATTTTGGTACTCCCAGGATGGATTGCAAACGGGGTGTTGTGTGCCTCCATCATGATTCTATGCTTCAAGTCAGAATCGCTAGGAACACAAAGTCTGGAGTTGAATCAAAGTATTCCTTCTTCATCGATTCTTGCTTTCGGAATAACTCCTTCTTGCACTTTCTTCTTCATACGCATCAACCCCAGGTCCGTAGCTTGAGCAGCTTTAACTTTATCGATTAAAGTCGGTTCTACTCGTATGTTTGATATCATCATGTGGGTTCCTGGAGTATTTAATTCTACCTCCATCCTTAGCAAGTCATATTGAATGGGCCTTTGCATTGACAATATCGCACTCGTACTCGCATATGATATTCTACTCAATATGTCAGCTACTACGTTCGCTTTTCCAGGATGATATTGAATAGTGTGATCGTAATCTTTCAATAGTTCAAGCCAACGTCGTTGCCGCATATTGAGTTCTTTTTGGGTGAAGAAATATTTGAGGCTTTTATGGTCCGTATAAATCTCCACTTTCTCCCCATACAAGTAGTGTCTCCAAATTTTCAATGCGAATACGACTGCTGCCAACTCCAGATCATGAGTAGGATAATTTCTCTCATATTCTTTGAGTTGTCGTGAGACATAGGCTATGACTTTCCCATGCTGCATAAGAACACATCCTAACCCTTTGCCTGAAGCATCGCTGTAGATAACAAATCCATCCGTACCAGATGGTATTGCCAGAACATGTGCCGATATGAGTCTCCTCTTGAGCTCTTGAAAACTCTTCTCACATTCCTCGCTCCATATGAATTTTGTATCTTTCTGAGTCAGCTGAGTTAACTATGACGCCCCCAAATTCGGGTACTTGAAACCCGAACTTGGTGCTTCACGATACCATTTCTATGAGCGGAATTCTACGAATAATAACAATAATATGAATAACAACTTAATTTACATAATTATCAGAGTTTATCTCCCCAGGTACGAGACCTTAAAGTACATTCCATACAATACATGATATTATTTATATATATATCATTGTCTTAATAATATAAACTATTATAGAAACTACCACAAATCTTATTCAGTTAGCTTTCCTTTTTCTTTGTTTCTGCACGAGCTTTCTGGTTCTTCAAACTTAACTGAAAATATTTAAATTAAGCAAGAATGAGCATTTGAGTGCCCAGCAAGTAATAACAATAATATATATTAGCTGAAAGAATTAAATGTTTTCTTTGAAAGACACTTCTACAACGAATCAACAGTTCTGAAGTAAGCTGTACCAAGAATAATAATAATATAACAACTCTCTTTCACATTTTTGAAACTACGTATTGACTATAAGTAGGGTTAAGTGACATATCATGAACATTAATTTCTTTTTTCGAAAAGGTTAAACAGAAATTCATCTGCAAACCGTCGTAACTTACGGACACGGGGGTGATTAGCCCGTTGTGCCCTGCGTTGATCAATATTACATTTCAAGAACTCTCTTCGCCTTGGGCGCATAAAAATTTTCCCTGTGTAAGGGATGTTCATACTTGTCTGGGTTTTAAAGCAAAGGTTTTATCTTGTTCAACAATAATCTATAATTTAACCTATATATATAAGGGTAATTGACAAAGGTATATCAACATGTGATTAAAATACAATGAATATCCAAGTGGGGACACTTATATAACCATTTTATAGAAATTGACGAACATAATATATATCTGAATTACCATAAACTAACATGTTGATAAACAATTAACGGATATAGAATATGTCGCAGTAGAGTTGATAATATAGCATAATAATAATTTAATTCTGAAACTTCTTACTCATGTCCATTGCATAAAGGAAATGCAAAGGTAGGATACTTGCCTGAGCTGCTGCTTACAATAGCGCAACTTAGATTAATCTTTTATACAGCGACCTATCAGTAATAAGATCATTCGTTCGATTAGAATAATATACTATAACACATAGTACTGCATTTCGCAGTCAGCACATAACCTAATCATATTATCACACATATCTAACAGTCATTGAATCATAATTAATCATTAATACAGTCAAAATATCTAAGTCTAGATGAATTTCTGAAACATGTCGGTGTACCGACAGCTTTATTGGATAATTATTGAGTCTAAGACTCTATACTGTATTTCAATATCCGTAAGTATCAGTCATATTATTTTTAAATGACTTAATATAATTTTAAAATATTTATTATAATTTATCATGAATTTTCAAACATCGGAATCATATTTAAATGATTTAAACATCAAATAATTCTATTATCATTAACATTTAATCAATATTAAATTATTAATGAAACTGTTGCCAAAATATTAAAGTTATGTATAATAACTCAAAATGCTTTTAAAACATTTATATTACTCTTAAATGATTTTTAGAAAATTTAAAATCATTTTTAAATAATTATAATTAATATTAAAATATTAATACACTATTTATCCAAATATTAAAAGTCATTTATTATAACTTAAAATATTTTTAATTCATTTATATCATTTTTAAATGAATTTTAAATAAATAAAACTATTTTTAAACTATTTATTTAATATAATTATTAAATAAACTAAATATCATCAATATTAGATTAATATCATTAATATTAAATTAATAATATTTTTCATGACAAAATATCCAAAGTCATATTATATAACTCAAAATATTTTTATGATACTATAAATGATTTTTAAAATCATTAATTCTATTTTTCATAATTATTTTATATATTTATTAAATAACTTAAACATCATTAATATTAATTAATTAATGAAATTTCATCACAAAATATTAAAATTTATTAAAAATAACTTAAAATATTTTCTAACACAATAATATAATTTTTCATGATTTTTTATGAATTAAAATCATTTTTAAATAATTTATTTAATATTATAATTAAATAAATAAATACTTTTTTATATTCCAAAAATACTAAATATTTTTGAAATATACTCAAAATAGTTAAAAACAATTTTTCAGACTTTAAAATAATTTTTCAGAATTTATTAAGTATTTTTAATAATTAAAATCTAATTTTTCTAATTTTTAAATCATTTTCAGAATTTTTAGAAATTAAAAATTTTAAAATATATCAAAACCGTCGCTAAAGGCTTTAGCGACGCTTATTTGTTGCCTTAGGTGTTCTTGAGCCTCAAGAACACTGACAAGGCAGTTATCAAGGTGCCTAGTTTGACCGATTATAATTCTCAATCCATTACGTTTCTGGGCAATCTAACACTTGAATCTTGTAGTGCTCATGTAATACTACAATTACCAACAAACATTATGACTAAAAAAAACATCATATCTAAGAGTTATTAGCCATTAAAAAGTCTGACAAGGCTGTTCTTCGACTGAAGAACAGTCGAGGTGCCTACTTTGGATCCTTGTAACTTCCAATCTGTGTATTGTTTGTGTGATCTATCAATTGGAGTGTGTAGAAAATATGTAGGACTATAACTACAAAGCATCATAACACATTAACATCATAACATGAGCCAGATCTAGCTGGTCAAACTTTAACACAGAATCTGCTCAAAAAAATTCTGGGTTTGTGTTCTTCAGCGTTTTCGGTCAACGGGTTTTGACCATGAATAACTCCCGATCTACAAAAGCTATGAACTTGATTCTTTTTGTATATTAAATACGACATATCCGACTACACATAACAACTTTTAAACAACAAAAAACATGATTGAGCAAAGATTTATAAGCTCTGACATTTGCCAAAAAATATTTTCTGGACACTTAGAATATTTTCTGGGTTTGAAGAACAGCCAGTTAATGCCGGTCAACCCACTTTGACCTTAAATAACTTTTGATCCAAAATAGATATGGACCTGATTCGTTTTGAAGATTAAAGACCACATAACAAGCTACACATATCAACTTTTAGAACACAAAACACATTAAAGATCACAGAGATATAAGGCTTGACATTTGCCAAAAAAATCACAGAAAATGAAATTTCTAGATTTTGGAAATATTCAAATTCGAGCTTCTAAATGTTATGGATCCAACATCTAGCAACCCAGATCATCCTTAGACACTATAATCAACATGTTCTAACATTTAAACATAACATCTAACACCAAAAATAAAAAAATCAAGCTAGAGTTTATACCTTTTCTAAGCTTTGATTCTTGATTTTTAGCTTATGATTTGTTATGATTGGTAGTAGGGCTTTGTTTTGGGACTGAAATACTATAATAATTCGTAGATTTTAGAGAGAGAAGCTCAAGGATGAGAGTTGGGCAATTTTTAGTGTACAAAATGCCTTAATTCTCTCTCCAATCTATATATAAACCAAATTAGATGCATTGAATGCTCAAAATGATTGATTGAATCTGAATATAATTGAGTCTTGGATGCTAAATTGGTAGGGTAGGATGTTTGCCATGCTTTGATAGCAATAATGCACAATAATTCACTAATAATACACTAAAGAGACAAAAAGGGCGTTTTGGTAATTTTCCATATAATTTCAAGGGCATTCTTGTACAAGGTGATTAAATCTAGGGTTTATTCACTAGATTGAAAATCTTACAATTTTCCAAATAATTTATAGGGTTTGGACAATTTAAAATTTAAAGTGTAATACAATTTTAATTTAAAACATACTAATTAAATTAGGGTTTTTAATAGAAATTAGGGTTTTTAAATTAGGGTTCCCAAATTAATTAGGGTTTCCTAATTATCTTTATAATTCAGAAAATAATAATTAGGGTTTCTAAAATTTGCAATTAGGGTTGGTTTTCAAATAAATAATTATAGTTTTTCCTAATTATCAGCATAAAACAATAATTAGGGTTTCTTCTAATTGCAGAAATTCTAATACGCAGAAGAATTCATATAACACAATTACTACTCAGTCTTAACTCACAATTGAGTTTAACAATTAGGGTTTCACAACACAATATTTGGTTATGACCTAATTTACCACAATTGACCAACATTAACAGTCTACAGATATACGGTATATATTTAAGTACTAAAAATTAAAATATAATTAATATTACATTATTATTCTCATTCCTGGATAAAAATCCAAGTTTAGGGTTTGGATTCCATATCTGACTTATCCTTCGTACACAACATCAATAATCAAGTTAAAATAATTAACTTAAATATTCTGAACAAATTCATATAATAACATATTTATTATTAAAATTCTAATTGTCACTTCATATATTATTTAAATAATATATAAATTATATTTTATGGAAAATAAATAATAAAAATATTTCTACTTACAGAAATTAGTTACCATAAGAATATAATTTGTAGTAATTAATAATTCTAAAATTATTTCTAATTTTTTAAGTAATAAATATATTCGCATTTAACATCACAATACTTGACACTTATTCTCATTGTAAAAAAAAAATTTATATGCAAAATTTCTTATCTATTTATATAAAAAAATATCGGGTTATTACATTCACCATCCCTTATAAGAATTCCGTCCCCGGAATCACCGTTTTAAAACTCATATATACAAGGGTACATAGCATATACAATCATTACAAGTAGACCTCGATCATAATTGATCGAACTAATCTTTTACTATTCAGCATAACGCTTGTCTACCTGATTAAACAGAAGTTTGATTTCTAAAAGGACTCAAATTCTTCATTCAAAATTTCTTTATAAATTAATTTACTATATATATAAGAAAATCATATAAGATATATAAGTTAGTCGAATAACACCTGGAGTTCCATTCGTAGCTGCCACAGTATCCTAGACCGTCATGTTGAAGACCCTCGGAGTTGCTTTTGTTTGGTTATTGGTTGAGGTCGGTCCTGTGATTGCTAAAGTCACACTGCCTTTCCCCGTGGTTACATTTCCTACCTCCATTCTCCTCTTTGGACAATCCTTCACCTTATGTTCAGTCGATCCACATATAAAACACCCACTGTTCATCCTTGGGTTGGGGCAGTTGGGAGAGATATGACCCTCCTACCCGCACTTGTAACATACAAACTTACCCTTCAGGCACTCACCAGAGTGATTCTTCCCGCAATTCTTGCACTGCACTACCTGCTTCTTCACACCTTCCTGTTTCACCTGAACATTCCCAGAAAAATTCCTCTTTCTTTTCTCACCCCTATTTCCACTATTTCCTTCCACCTTCAAAGATCCTTCTGCCTTGCTTCTGTTCTTCTTCTCCTTGTTGTAGAGGCTCATGGCCTCACTCCCCTCCTCAGCTATGATAGCCTTCTCCATGAGTGCTGCAAAAGTATTGATTTGCAATACTGCCACCTTATTGTAGAGCCAGGGTTTTAAGCCCAGCTCAAACCTCCTTGCCTTTCTAGTCTCCGTATCAACTTGATGTGGAGCAAACCTAGCCAACTCATTAAACTTTGCGACATACTCCGCAACAGTCATGTTCTCCTGCTTTAACTCTAGAAATTTCACCTCCATCCTAGCTTGCATACTAGCTGAGAGATTATTTTCAAAAAATAAAGTCTTAAACCTATCCCAAGTAACTACTCCTTCTCCCGCCCTAGTTTTATTTGCCTCCCACCAAAAGTTGGCTTCCCCTTTCATCATATAAGTGGCAAAAGCAGTCTTTTGCCCCTCATCTACCCTAGCAATTACGAATGCCTTTTCTATTTCATTAACCCATGTCTGGGCTTCTATAGGGTCAGCTGATCCTCTGAATTCTGGTCGTTCTACTGCTTTGAAGTCTTTAAATTTTGCTAAGCGATTATCTGGCTGGTTTCCTGCGGCTGGTATTCCCTGCTGCATAGCTTGAGCTACTATGTTTACAAAGTTTTACATCGGGTCTTGTTGTTATTCCTCAGTGTTGTTGAGAGATTCTTCTACCCTTTGGTTTCGAGTTTGACGTCTTGGCGGCATTATCTGGTTAAGTAAAACCATAAATTATACTTTATTAACTTACATTCTAAACCTTATTGCATAAGATTAATATATTAAACTTGTTTCATTTCTCAAACTTAGATTCATATTCATTCATCGAATATTTTACATAGCATAGCACATACTACTTTACACACCAGCTATCCCTTTGTGACTACAAAAGTCGAGATTTACAACATTGACCAACACAAAAGTTGAAAATATTTTATTACACAAACATACTTATCACACATATTACCTTAAATATACCTACACAACAGAACCTATACTACCTATTTACTAAGCCTCTCTCTCAGACAATCTTTTGATCGATGACCTTCCATCCCACAAACAAAACGTACGCCTAGATTAAAGTCGGGACAATGATGAGAGGTATGTCCCTCATGTCTGCAATTGTAACATATCTTTTTCCCTTTCTTCTTATCAGGTTTTTCTAAATCATGGTCTTCTATCTTTCCTTTTCCCTTATCTCTTGGAGCTGCACACGATGTGTTGCTTGAGGCTCCTATCTGATTAATTTGGATTTTAAGCTTATCCTGCTATTCCACTGTTTCTATTAACGCCTGACGCAGTTGAATATTCAACAGCTTTTCTATTTTCCACAACTTTTTCAAAGAAGAAACCTTGTTCCTCAAATCCTGCACCTCCGTTGATGCTTGATCAGCTTCAACTTTAGTGTTCGTATCACTATCTGTCAATTCCACCATTTTCGGATCTGGTACTACATTTTCCACAATAACCACCTCGTCCGAGTTGGTTTCATTGTGAGCCTTTATTTCAGCTATTGGCTTCGATATTAGCTCGGGTGTATGGATCTGATTCTTCTTCAAGTTATAAGCCCATAACAATCCTTTTCCACCAGACATCTACACACATAAATTATCCTGATTAGCATATAGTATATACACACAGCAAACAATAGTTTTATAAGAGTTATCTTTTATTTTGTTCAACGATGAATTTATTCAATTCATCTCATTTTAAAACTCTATATGAGTTATTTGTATTTTCAATGTTTCCCCCTGTCCTAAGGTTATAGCCTAAGGTCGATCCCACCTAAGGTTTCTAACCTTAAAGCTCTGATACCAACCTGTGACGCCCCCAAATTCGGGTACTTGAAACCCGAACTCGGAGCTTCACGATACCATTTCTATGAGCGGAATTCTACGAATAATAATAACAATAATATGAATAACAACTTAATTTACATAATTGTCAGAGTTTATCTCCCCAGGTACGAGACCTTAAAGTACATTCCATACAATACATGATATTATTTATATATATCACTGTCTTAATAATATAAACTATTACAGCAACTACCACAAATCTTATTCAGTTAGCTTTCCTTTTTCTTTGTTTCTGCACGAGCTTTCTGGTTCTTCAAACTTAACTGAAAACATTTAAATTAAGCAAGAATGAGCATTTGAGTGCCTAGCAAGTAATAACAATAATATATATTAGCTGAAAGAATTAAATGTTTTCTTTGAAAGACACTTCTACAACGAATCAACAGTTCTGAAGTAAGCTGTACCAAGAATAATAATAACATAACAACTCTCTTTCACATTTTTGAAACTACGTATTGACTATAAGTAGGGTTAAGTGACATATCATGAACACTATTTTCTTTTTTCGAAAAGGTTAAATAGAAATTCATCTGCAAACCGTCATAACTTACGGACACGGGGGTGATCAGCCCGTTGTGCTCTGCATTGATCAATACTACATTTCAAGAACTCTCTCCGCCTTGGGCGCATAAAAATTTTCCCTATGTAAGGGATGTTCATACTTGTCTGGGTTTTAAAGCAAAGGTTTTATCTTGTTCAACAATAATCTATAATTTAACCTATATATATAAGGGTAATTGACAAAGGTATATCAACATGTGATTAAAATACAATGAATATCCAAGTGGGGACACTTATATAACCATTTTATAGAAATTGACGAACATAATATATATCTGAATTACCATAAACTAACATGTTGATAAACAATTAACGGATATAGAATATGTCGCAGTAGAGTTGATAATATAGCATAATAATAATTTAATTCTGAAACTTCTTACTCATGTCCATTGCATAAAGGAAATGCAAAGGTAGGATACTTACCTGAGCTGCTGCTTACAATAACGCAACTTAGATTAATCTTTTATACAGCGACCTATCAGTAATAAGATCATTCGTTCGATTAGAATAATATACTATAACACATAGTACTGCATTTCGCAGTCAACACATAACCTAATCACATTATCACACATATCTAACAGTCATTGAATCATAATTAATCATTAATACAGTCAAAATATCTAAGTCTAGATGAATTTCTGAAACATATCGGTGTACCGACAGCTTTATTGGATAATTATTGAGTCTAAGACTCTATACTGTATTTCAATATCCGTAAGTATCAGTCATATTATTTTTAAATGACTTAATATAATTTTAAAACATTTATTATAATTTATCATGAATTTTCAAACATCGGAATCATATTTAAATGATTTAAACATCAAATAATTCTATTATCATTAATATTTAATCAATATTAAATTATTAATGAAACTGTTGCCAAAATATTAAAGTTATGTATAATAACTCAAAATGCTTTTAAAACATTTATATTACTCTTAAATGATTTTTAGAACATTTAAAATCAATATTAAATAATTACAATTAATATTAAAATATTAATGCACTATTTATCCAAATATTAAAAGTCATTTATTATAACTTAAAATATTTTTAATTCATTTATATCCTTTTTAAATGATTTTTAAATAAATAAAACCACTTTTAAACTATTTATTTAATATAATTATTGAATAAACTAAATATCATCA
This sequence comes from Panax notoginseng, assembly GCA_016801055.1. Taxonomy (NCBI): domain Eukaryota; kingdom Viridiplantae; phylum Streptophyta; class Magnoliopsida; order Apiales; family Araliaceae; genus Panax; species Panax notoginseng. Next base: position 151,038,486 of record CM029022.1, on the reverse strand, counting down.
ATATTAGATTAATATCATTAATATTAAATTAATAATATTTTTCATGACAAAATATCCAAAGTCATATTTTATAACTCAAAATATTTTTATGATACTATAAATGATTTTTAAAATTATTAATTCTATTTTTCATAATTATTTCATATATTTATTAAATAACTTAAACATCATTAATATTAATTAATTAATGAAATTTCATCACAAAATATTAAAATTCATTAAAAATAACTTAAAATATTTTCTAACACAATAATATAATTTTTCATGATTTTTCATGAATTAAAATTATTTTTAAATAATTTATTTAATATTAAAATAAAATAAATAAATACTTTTTTATATTCCAAAAATACTAAATATTTTTGAAATATACTCAAAATAGTTAAAAACTATTTTTCAGACTTTAAAATAATTTTTCAGAATTTATTAAGTATTTTTAATAATTAAAATCTAATTTTTCTAATTTTTAAATCATTTTCGGAATTTTCAGAAATTAAAAATTTTAAAATATATCAAAACCGTCGCTAAAGGCTTTAGCGACGCTTATCTGTTGCCTTAGGTGTTCTTGAGCCTCAAGAACACTGACAAGGCAGTTATCAGGGTGCCTAGTTTGACCGATTATAATTCTCAATCGATTACGTTTCTGGGCAATCTAACACTTGAATCTTGTAGTGCTCATGTAATACTACAATTACCAACAAACATTATGACTAAAAAAAACATCATATCTAAGAGTTATTAGCCATCAAAAAGTCTGATAAGGCTGTTCTTCGACTGAAGAACAGTCGATGTGCCTACTTTGGATCCTTATAACTTCCAATCTGTGTATTGTTTGTGTGATCTATCAATTGGAGTGTGTAGAAAACATGTAGGACTACAACTACAAAGCATCATAACACATTAACATCATAACATGAGCAAGATCTAGCTGGTCAAACTTTAACACGGAATCTGCTCAAAAAAATTCTGGGTTTGTGTTCTTCAGCGTTTTCGGTCAACGGGTTTTGACCATGAATAACTCCCGATCTACAAAAGCTATGAACTTGATTCTTTTTGTATATTAAAGACGACATATCCGAATATACATAACAACTTTTAAACAACAAAAAGCATGATTGAGCAAAGATTTATAAGTTCTGACATTTGCTAAAAAAATATTTTCTGGACACTTAGAATATTTTCTGGGTTTGAAGAACAGCCGGTCAATGCCGGTCAACCCACTTTGACCTTAAATAACTTTTGATCCAAAATAGATATGGACCTAATTCGTTTTGGAGATTAAAGACCACATAACAAGCTATACATATCAACTTTTAGAACACAAAACACATTAAAGATCACAGAGATATAAGGCTTGACATTTGCCAAAAAAAATCACAGAAAATGAAATTTCTAGATTTTAGAAATCTTCAAATCCGAGCTTCTAAATGTTATGGATCTAACATCTAGCAACCCATATCATCCTTAGACACTATAATCAACATGTTCTAACATTTAAACATAACATCTAACACCAAAAATAAAAAAATCAAGCTAGAGTTTATACCTTTTCTAAGCTTTGATTCTTGATTTTTGGCTTATGATTTGTTATGATTGGTAGTAGGGCTTTGTTTTGGGACTGAAATACTATAATAATTCGTAGGTTTTATAGAGAGAAGCTCAAGGATGAGAGTTGGGCAATTTTTAGTGTACAAAATGCCTTAATTCTATCTCCAATCTATATATAAACCAAATTAGATGCATTGAATGCTCAAAATGGTTGATTGAATCTGAATATAATTGAGTCTTGGATGCTAAATTGGTAGGGTAGGATGTTTGCCATGCTTTGATAGAAATAATGCACAATAATTCACTAATAATACACTAAAGAGACAAAAAGGGCATTTTGGTAATTTCCCATATAATTTCAAGGGCATTCTTGTACAAGGTGATTAAATCTAGGGTTTATTCACTAGATTGAAAATCTTACAATTTTCCAAATAATTTATAGGGTTTGGACAATTTAAAATTTAAAGTGTAATACAATTTTAATTTAAAACATACTAATTAAATTAGGGTTTTTAATAGAAATTAGGGTTTTTGAATTAGGGTTCCTAAATATTATTAGGGTTCCCAAATTAATTAGGGTTTCCTAATTATCTTTATAATTCACAAAATAATAATTAGGATTTCTAAAATTTGCAATTAGGGTTTTCAAATAAATAATTATGGTTTTTCCTAATTATCAGCATAAAACAATAATTAGGGTTTCTTCTAATTACAGAAATTCTAATACGCAGAAGAATTCATATAACACAATTACTACTCAGTCTTAACTCACAATTGAGTTTAACAATTAGGGTTTCACAACACAATATTTGGTTATGACCTAATTTACCACAATTGACCAACATTAACAGTCTACAGATATACGGTATATATTTAAGTACTGAAAATTAAAATATAATTAATATTACATTATTATTCTCATTCCTGGATAAAAATCCAAGTTTAGGGTTTGGATTCCATATCTGACTTATCCTTCGTACACAACATCAATAATCAAGTTAAAATAATTAACTTAAATATTCTGAACAAATTCATATAATAACATATTTATTATTAAAATTCTAATTGTCACTTCATATATTATTTAAATAATATATAAATTATATTTTCATGGAAAATAAATAATAAAAATATTTCTGCTTACAGAAATTAATTACCATAAGAATATAATTTGTAGTAATTAATAATTCTAAAATTATTTCTAATTTTTCAAGTAATAAATATATTCACATTTAACATCACAATACTTGACACTTATTCTCATTGTAAAAAAAAAATTTATATGCAAAATTTCTTATCTATTTATATAAAAAAATATCGGGTTATTACATTAACGGAGTAGCGATTCGAGAAAATCCTTAAACGAATCTCCGATAATAACCAGCTAATCCCAGAAAGCTGCGTACTTCGGTCACCGACTTCGGTTGCTCCCAACTTTGTATGGCTTCAATCTTCGCCGGGTCAACAGATACTCCATATTTTGACACCACGTGCCCAAGGAATGCTACTTCCTCAAGCCGGAACTCGCTTTTTTTCTGCTTGACATAAAGCTTGTTTTCACGAAGCCTTTCAAGTATCAACTTTAAATGGTGCTCATGATCTTCACGGCTTTTGGAATAGATGAGGATGCCATCAATAAAGACAACAACGAACTGATCCAAATATTCCTTGAATACTCTGTTCATCGTATCCATGAAAGCAGCTGGAGCATTAGTCAATCCAAAAGGCATGACTAAGAATTCATAATGCTCGTACCGAGTTCTGAAGGCAGTCTTTGGAATATTCTCAGTTTTAATCTTCAGCTGATGATATCCAGAACGAAGGTCGATCTTTGAAAAGAATTGTGCTCCTTGCAACTGGTCGAATAGGTCATCAATGCGAGGTAACGGATACCTATTCTTGATGGTGACATGGTTCAATTCTCGGTAGTCAATACAAAGTCGCATACTCCCGTCTTTCTTCTTTACGAATAAAACAGGAGTACCCCAAGAAGATGTACTAGGACGAATGAAATCGATGTCTAATAACTCCTGCAGTTGGACTTTTAACTCCTGAAGTTCAATAGGAGCCATTCGATATGGGGTTTTAGAAATGGGTTTTGTACCCGGTTCAAGGTCAATAAAGAATTCAACATCACGTTCTGGGGGTAGACCGGGAAGTTCTTCTGGAAATACATCAGGAAATTCTCTAACAACAGAAATATTATTCAAATCTGACTTGTCTTTGTTAAAATCCATAACATGGGCTAAGAAAGCTTGACATCCATTTTTTAATAAACGAATAGCTTTGTGGCTTGATAAGACAGTGACTGATTTTAGTGGTTTAGTAGTTTGAATTCGTATGACAGGTTGGCTAGGAATATGAAAACTAACAACCTTACGAAAATAATCAATTTTAGCATGATGAGTGGTTAACCAATCAATTCCTAAAATCACATCAAAAGCAAGTATTTTTAAAGAGATAAGATCAACAGGTAATGTGATAGTGCCAACTTGGATCATGCAAGATTTATAAACTGTAGATGTAACGAAGGTTTCACCCAACAGAGTTTCAACAGATAAGTCAAAGTCCAATTTCTCCGGAGTCAAGTTTAAACGTTGAGCACAAACAGGAGAGATAAAAGAATGGGTAGAACCGGTATCTAGTAAGGTATAAACTTCGCAAGAGTTCAAGATTAGCTTACCCGTGATCACCTCGTTCGGGTTCCTCACGTTTTGGCCAGTCACGACAAACGCTCTTCCCGGAACCGCTGATTTCGACTTATCCGGGATAGCCCTTGGAGTCACCATCCCCGTTGAAATTGGTTTTGCTACAAAACAATCCCGAGCTATGTGGCCTTCCTTTCCATAGTTGTAACATACCTTGGATTATTGTGGGTAGTTTGGGCTGATGTGTCCCTCTTTCCCGCATTTGTAACAAACGATCGGTGCTCGTTCTCCTCCCCTAGAAACAGTTGATGTTTGTGCTGACGTCTTCACGTTATCATTGTTATACCTTCTCTTTTTGAAATCTCGTCCCGACTCGTTCCTTCTATTATCACGGCCACGATTACCACCAGAGTGGTTACCGCTTTTGTCCAAATGTTTTCCTCCCTGCTGGTTTTCATTGCTCCGATGACTGCCACCGCTGGTATGACCCTGGTTGTGGTCCCTTGGTTGAACATACTCATTATCTCGCTCTAATAACTGAGCCCTGTTTACAACATCTGAATATAAAGAAAATTTATGAGAGATAAGATATTGCCGAATCTCGGGCTTTAGACCTCTCAGAAACATCCTCGTCATTCGTTCCTCATTCTCGACCAAATGAGGTGTAAACCTGGATAACTCTGCAAACTTCGCCTCGTACTGGGACACCGTCATGTTGTTTTATTCCAGTTTGATAAACTCCACCTCTTTCATATGACGAATACTTTCAGGAAAGTACTTGTCATTAAATAGTTTTTGAAACGTTTCCCAAGACATGCTGAGTGCGGCCGACTGGGTACGCTTCACAGACTCCCACCAGTGTCTGCCTCACCTCGGAACATAAAGGTGGCGAATGGAACCTTCTGTTCCTCCGTGCATCCCAAGACATCGAATATCTTGGTAATTTGCTTAACCCACGTTTTCGCCATGATCGAATCCGGCTTTCCCTTAAATTCTGGTGGTCCCAACTCCTTGAATTTCTTGGCTGTGACAAGCCGCACATTGCTAGCATTTCCACCCGTATTTTGTGCATGAGTCTCCCTCGTCTGGTTTTGCATGAACTGCAAAAAGCTCCTAAACATTCCATCGTTCATCGTTTGCTCGGTAGTGTTGTTTACAGGAGGAATATTGCCATCCTGCTGCACGTTCTCCTGGTTTGTGACTAAAGGTTGTTCCACAGCCTCATATACTCTATTGTTAACGTTCTCAGCAGCCATTCTTAAATACTGCCATAAAACAAGGGTTAATTAAATAATTAACATATTACATAATATCCCTATATTATAACCGACCAACAAATAAGCTTAGGTATGACACACTAGCGAAGGATTTACTCATCTCTCCCCTCCTAGTTCTATTCCCCGATCTCCGCCAGAGACCATATCCCTAAGCTCTGATACCAACTGTGACACCCCCAAAATAGGTATACATCACCCATTCTGAGTCGCCAAATACATGGTACAGAAATAAATACAACTTCAGTAATACAATTATTGTGCAAAATACGATAACACATATACTGTGAGTTTGAATACAAATATAGTCTAATAGAGATTATACAAACTCAAAAGGAATCCTTATTACAATTATTGATACACTATTTTACAAAATAGTGAGGACTACTAATACATCTATCCTGAAGCATCACTCCATACCCCGGCTAGTTCCTGCTATGTTCTCACCTCCTAGGAAGAAAAATAGAACAAAAAGGAAAAGGGTGAGCTCAACTAGCTCAGTAAAGAATATTATGACTAAGATAATATACAACAAATTATCATTAGTCTTCAACAGGGAAAATCTGATAAAATGTAATAGACAACAAGTTTTAGATCAACAACTGCAGCGGAAACAGCAAACCATTAGAAGAGTCAAGTAGAGAATGATTTCTACTATCTTCTAAGATTTAAAGTTCATCATCAATATTTTATCCCTGTAACAACAATCAATAACCATCTTAAATCAAATATTCATCTTTGCACTACAGGCCAAAGATATTGATTTGTATCACCAGTCGGTCATGTTCATCTCAACACCTGTTCATCTTTGCACTACGGGCCAAAGATATTCATCAGTTAATCATTCATCTTTGCACTACAGGCCAAAGATATTCATTTATATCACCATTTAGGACTAAGGATGATGAAAAATCAAAACATGAATTAAACTTTAAGAATAAGGGTCACAACAGATAATTTGGAAGAAAAAAAATATTTTTTTTGCTTTTGTGAACAGTACCCGTGAACAGTACCCATGAATAGTACTTGTGAACAGTAACTGTGAATAGTACCCGTGAACAGTAACCATGAACAGTACCCGTGAACAGTAACTGTGAACAGTACCCGTGAATAGTACCCGGTCATGAAAAGTTCCAAATTTGATAAAAAATTCAGACCAATATTCCTATGAAATGATATTAGATGAAACGAAATTTCTAACCATTTCAGGAATTATAGAAGCAATACATACCATAGTAAGTTCAAATTTAGAGAATATGAAATGAAATAATATCCCTTCCATACTATGGAGTATGAAAGAAAATAATATTTCTTACGAGTATCGAAATAAAATAATATCCTTTACCTTGGTAGAAACTGGATTTGACTGGAATATCAGATATTATTCTGAGAAAATCTTGCAGAAAAATTACGCTCAAAATATTTTTATACTCAAGAAAAATACTCACAATACTTTTAGAATAAGAATTTCTAAATCTTAAGGTGTGATTGAGGAAGGAGGGGTTACCCCCTATTTATAGTGCAGTGCACGGAGGAAAAATCAAAGTATTCTGCCTAACATTTGCATTTTTCTTCCTTGCCTAACTATGTTTGCCTAACTTTTCATATTTTCATAAGGGTGGGAGCCACCCTTGAAAACAAACTTGGCAGGCAAAACCCACCAACCATTTCCACCAATCAATGGCCTTTATTCTACATAATTGAGGGCCCACAATTTTGAAAATCAAGCTTTACAGAAGAAGAAATGCAGGAGATATGAAATATTAGCCATCCACCAAAAGACAAAGCTTATGCATGTAGGAAAATTCTTCCGCCCACCAATTTAGAGAAGCATGCAAGAATTTAATTCATATCCACCCTTTTTTATCACATGCATATATATATTTTATCGAAGAAAATAATTATCAAACTTTCAATAAATATTTCATGCAAAATTCCTTCATTAATAACCACATAAATAAATAAATCCCTCATTTATATCCACATCAAATAAATATTTCCTTATCATATAAATCAATAATTAATTATTCACAAATAATATTACAGAATCACAATTATGACAACCTGACCGTTCCCAGGAAAGAGGGGGCTTTCCAATAAGGATTTCTCCTTACTGGCGCGCAATTAGGTGACCAAACCTCTCCTTAGACAGAACTTTTTAGACATTGCCAATAATGCTATCTAATAATATTATTCAAATAATATGAATTATTGATCTGATAATAGAAAATACTGTGCAGTAATAATTATTGAAACAACAATAATATAAAATAACAACGCAACAATTATTGAATCAATAAAATAAAATATTGAACAGTAACTACTGTAACAATTATTGAGTAGTGCCTTCTTACGTACGAATCAATAATTCAACTATACTGTGCAATACCGTGTGCTACTGTGCAACTACGCGTATTACTGTATTTTAACCGTTGGGTAACTCAACAGTGTTAACGGTAACAATTTACGCCGTTATTTATAAAACTCAATCTTTGTCGTTTTCTTCATCCGGTAGATATTCCGTTATGGGGCCCACAAATGACTGTGCCGTCGTACGGATATTCCCGACAAAAAGAATATTCCACGACCAAACGAATATTCTCCGACAACAATGATTATTTTATAACCACTTGCTTATTTTGCAAAATTTGCACATTTCACCCATAACCAAAGTATTATATCAATTAACACCTTATTATTCACAATAATAAATAGAGAAAATTCGATTTTATTTATAATAAGTTGGGGTCTTACACCGCGCCCCAGCACCATACTCGGCACCCCAGCACCATTTCTCATGCCCCAGCGCCATGCCAAGAAGAGAGGTACTGTAAACTCGAACCCCAGCGCCGAGTTCCTTGCTGATCTTCGCGCCGCAGCTCTGGTCCCTGTCTTGGACTGACGTCAGCCTCGTGCCACAACGCCAAAGTCCTTTTATGGAGTCGCACCGCAGCGCGACCTCTGGTGTTTTTAACCCTACGTGGCACCGCAACGCTAATTGCTAGTTCATTGCTCACGTCGCAGCGTGAGCTCCGGTGTCCAGGCAATAAAGGGCTTTAAATGACCTAAAGGGAGGGGAATGAGAGATAAAGAGCAGACAGAGCCGCCTGTATTCATTATTAGATAGAAAATAGCATGGACTAGGATTCTCTTTACAGTTTTTATTTCTAGAAGAGAAAGAAGCTGTGCTTCAAGGAGGAAGAGTTATTGCATCCGACAAGAGCTCAGTAGCTACACAGAGAAGAGAAGATTTAGAGGCAGAACACTTCTAAACCGGAGTTTTCTTATTCCAAATATCCCATTTATTTGCGTATTACTGAGAATGTGGAATGTATTAAAAATATATTTTAGTACCATGTTAATGAACTAATTCCATTTTTAGGAGTGCAATGTAACCTTTTGTTTAGCTTAAGTAACTTTCTCTCCTATTTTATATAATGAATCATTTTTGGAATGGGTTGTTGTATTTCTTACTTATGGACTGATTTCTTGATAGAGTTATTGGTATTGATATTAATGGATATTAAAAAATGAATGTTATTATCTAACCTTTAAATACAACAACACCTGTTATGACCATGCCTATGGAATGTGTGCATAAACTGCTAATAGGATAGACATATCTCTATTTGCCTTGTGTGGCCTTGAGACTTAGCTTAATGACCTTAAACTAGTTATTTTCACCAATAGACATTTTGTGATTTATCTGGCTAGGGATGAGCATTTGACCTTCGACAGAAGCTTATGCGTATTTACTGTTCTCGGTTGACCATTCTTTGATTCGTTTGTAATGTGGAGAGTTAGGAGATTAAGCGACGCATTAGGGGAATTATAATCCTATCTTGACTTCCTAGTACAACTACTTCTCTTATTCTTACAGTTTTAATCATATAGCTTAACCAATCATCTCATTTCACTTGTTTAGATAAGGTAGTAAAGACTTTACCTTAGTATTTGATTATCTCTTAAGACTTCATCCTCGTGGGTTCGACACACAACTTATCATATATTACTTGTGGACCGCGTATGCTTGCGCGTGATTTAGCAATAGCGAAATCGACCAACAAGTTTTTGGCGCCGCTGTCGGGGACTTAGTATTATTTGTTTTTCAATATTAACACTAAGTTAACACTATCTTAATTTAAACTGATTTATCTGTTTAACTCTCTTTTCAGGCAGTCTTCACTGTTTATGCCACCTCAAAGGGGACGAAATATAATACCTCTCGATTCTGAGGTTGATAGAATATACAGACGACTGCGAAGAGAAAATTCTCGGGACAGACCTACTCCTATTAGAATGGCTGAGGAACTTCAGAAATCTCTAAGGGAGTATGCCATGCCTCAAATCGGCGATCACCAGGCAAGCATTCTCAGGCCCGTAATCTAAGCAAATAACTTTTAGATAAAGCCAGGCACTATTCAAATGTGCACTAACATTCAATTCGGGGGATTGCCAAATGATGACCCGAATGATCATTTGATAAACTTCGTGGAGATCTGCGATACTTTTAAGTGCAACAGAGTGACTGACGATGCCATCAGACTCTGTTTGTTTCCATTCACCTTAATGGACAAAGCCAAGAGTTGGTTACATTCACTTCCGCCAGGCTACATCACCACATGGGCTGACTTGGCTCAAAAGTTCGTGGCGAAGTTCTTTCCACCCACCAAAACTGCCAGACTCAGGCACAAAATTACCTCATTTATCCAGTTTGATTAAGAATCTTTGTATGACTCATAAGAGCTATTCAACGATCTTCTGAGAAAATGACCCCACCATGGACTGCCAGGATGGCTACCCATCCGAATATTTTATAATGGGTTATCTGGATCTACTCATTCGAGTATAGATGACGCTTCTGGAGGGGCCTTCATGTCTAAGAATCATATAGCGGGGGTATAAATTGGTGGAAACAATGGCGACCAATAATTATCAATGGCCAAATGATATGCAAGCCCTTAGAAAACTAGCAGGGGTATATGAGGTTAACTCAGTCACACAATTAACGGCTCAAGTTGTAGCGCTAACTAAAAGACTAGACACTATGGGAGTGCAAGCTGTGCAAAATGTTCAAACTGTCGAAGTGTCATGTGAATTATGTCAAGAGAGCCACCCGACTAATCAATGGGCCATAAGCCCTGAGTCAGTTCAATTTGTTTCCAACTATGGGCAGTAACAAACAGCTAATCTCCCCACTCATTACCACCCGGGCTTAAGGAATCATCCAAACTTCTCCTGGGGCAACAACAATAGCAATCAAGCATAACCTTCTATCACCAGGCCTAACTTCTCAAACCCTCCGGGGTTCCAAGCTCAAAACCTGTATCCTTAGAGTTCTCCAAATCAGTACAGTCAACAACCACAGAGTTCTTAAAATTAGTTCCACCATCCACCTCCTCAATAGGAAAGAAAACCTAGTTTGGAGGATCTCCTGTCTAGATATATTGCCCAAAATGAAACAAGGAGCAATAATCAAGAAGCTTCCATTCAGAATCTTGAAGTTCAAATGGGATAATTGGCCACTGCTTTAAATAGTTGTCCACAAGGCTCATTGCCTAGTAACACTGATGTCAACCCGAAACAGGAAGGCAAAGAACAATGCAAAGCAGTGACACTCAGGAGCGGGAGAACTACAAATGAACAAGGTGGAGAGAGTTCTCCAGTGGAAGAAGAAGTTACTGAAGAGGAACCTATAGCAGAGAAGAATAATGATGAATCTGGGGGTGAGGAAAGTACTCAAGTTAGCCCTACAACACCAATTCCTCCAATGAATAAAGCCAATCCTCCTCTCCCTCAGTTTCCTTTCCCCCAGCGTCTGCAAAAACAAAAGCTGGATAAGCAGTTTTCTAAATTCCTGAAAGTATTCAAGAGGCTTTACATAAACATCCCATTTGCGAAGGCATTGGAGCAAATGCCAAGTTATGTCAAGTTTATGAAAGTCATACTATTTAAGAAGAGGAAAATGGGGGACTATAAAACGGTGGTTCTGATAGAGGAGTGCAGTGCCATCTTGCAAAACAAGCTCCCGTCGAAGCTAAAAGATCCTGGGAGTTTCACGATTTCTTGCACTATCAGAGACCAATTCATTGGCAAGGCATTGTGTGATCTAGGGGCTAGCATTAACTTGATGCCATTGTCTATCTATAAGAAGCTGGGGCTAAATGAAGCCAAACCCATAAATTTTAATTTGCAATTGGCAAATAGATCTCTCACAAACCCGAAGGGGATATTAGAGGATGTGCTTGTAAAAGTGGACAAGTTCATCTTCCCGACAGACTTCATTGTCCTAAATTTTGAGGAAGACATGGATGTTCCTATAATTCTGGGCAGACCATTCTTAGCAATTGGGAGGACCTTGATAGATGTACAGAAAGGGGAACTGACAATGAGAGTACAGGATTAGGAAGTAACCTTCAATGTGTTCAGGTTAATGAAATATCCGAACACCCCTGAGGACTACTTTCAGATTAAGGTGAGTGATAATACAGTCAATGAAGTATTCTCAAAAACATGCATGACTGACCCTTTAGAAGCTACACTAATAGGTGCCAGTACTATAGAAGAGCCTACTCATGTTGAATATGCTAAGTGGCTTGATGCACCTCAGAGATCTCAGTAGTTCCAAAGACAGTTCGAATCTCTGAATGATAATGAAGCATCCACTTCTAAAGCCCTTCCATCGATCATAGAACCTCCTGTCCTCGATTTAAAGCCCTTGCATAATCACTTGAGGTATGCATACTTAGGGGAATCATATACCTTACCTGTTTTAATCTTCGCATCTTTAAATGAGTCTCATGAAGAGATGTTACTACAAGTGCTCAAGCAATACAAAACGGCCCTGGGGTGGTCAATTGTTGATATAAAAGGGATCAGTCTGACTCTTTGCATGCACAAAATCTTACTAGAGGAAGGGTCTAAACTGTTTATTGAGCATCAGAGGCAGTTGAATCCCATCATGAAAGAGGTGGTCCGGAAGGAGATCATTAAATTGCTAGATGCGGGCATTATCTATCCCATCTCTGATAGTCCTCGGGTCAGTCCTATTCAGTGCATACCTAAGAAGGGCGACATGATGGTAGTGCCCAATGAAAATAATGAGCTAATTCCAATTAGAACGGGGACTGGGTGGAGGGTATGTATGGATTACAGAAAATTGAATAAATCCACTTGTAAGGATCATTTCCCTCTTCCATTTATTGATCAGATGCTTGATAGGCTTGCTGGGTATAAATTTTACGGTCTGCTAGATGGTTACTCTAGGTATAATCAGATTTTAGTTGCTCCTAAAGATTAGGAGAAGACGACGATCACATGCCTTTATGGGACCTTTGCCTTTCAAAAAATGTCTTTCGGGCTATATAATGCTCCCGCAACATTTCAGCGTTGTATGATGTCGATTTCTCTGATATGGTTGAAAAGACCCTAGAAGTCTTCATGGATAACTTTTCGGTATTCGGGAGCTCATTCGATAATTATCTGAGAAATTTGACTGTCGTTCTCCATAGATGTGTGGAGACTAATCTTGTTTTGAATTGGGAGAAATGCCACTTCATGGTCAAGGAGGGCATTATTCTGGGCCACCGGGTTTCTATTGGCGGCATTGAGGTTGATAAGGCGAAGATTGATGTCATTAATAACCTCCCGCCGCCTACATCAGTAAAAGGGGTAAGGAGTTTCCTTGGGCATGCGGGGTTCTATAAGAGGTTTATCCAAGATTTCTCACGGATAACCAAACCGCTATGTACACTGTTGGAAAAGGACATTCCTTTTCAATTTGATGAAGCTTGCCTGAGAGCCTTTGATCTATTAAAAGAAAAACTTATTTCGGCTCCTATTGTGGTAGCCCCTGATTGGACCTTCCCTTTTGAGCTAATGTGTGACGCCAACGATTTTATAATCGGGGCAGTGTTAGGCCCGAGAAGGGATAAGGTATTCCATACAATATACTATGCCAACAAAACTTTAACTGATGCTTAGCTAAATTATACCACAACTGAGAAGGAACTGCTGGCAGTGGTCTATGCATTTGATAAGTTCCGTTCCTACCTCATTGGAACGAAGGTGATCGTATACACTGATCACTCGACAATCAAGTATTTGATTGAAAAGAAAGATGCTAAGCCGAGATTAATAAGGTGGGTTCTGCTTCTCCAGGAGTTCGATCTGGAGATCCATGACAAAAAAAGGATAGAAAATCAGGTAGAGGATCACTTATCAAGGTTGGAAACCCCCCCCCCTAATTGGGAGATGCTGAAACAACCATCAATGATTTCTTCCCGGATGAGCAACTTTTTGTATTCCAAAGAAAGCCCCATGGTATGCGTACTTTGCTAACTTTGTCGCTTGCCAAGTGCTTCCTCCCAGCCTGAGTTATCAACAGAGGAAGAAATTCCTAAAGGACGCTAAACAATATTTGTGGGATGAGCCCTTCTTATTCAAACAATGTTCAGATCAGATTCTACGAAGGTGCTTGTCAGAGGAAGAAATTGAAGGTGTGCTCCATCACTGCCATTCCTAAAATTATGGAGGTCATTTTTGGGGCCAAAAAACAGCAAAAAAGGTGCTCCGATCGGGATTTTACTGGCCTACCATTTTTAAAGATGCGCACATATATGTCGCGCACTACGATAGATGCCAAAGGGTAGGAACCATCTCGAGAAGGTATGAATTGCCACTACAGAACATCCTTGAGGTTGAATTATTTGATGTATGGGGTTATGACTTTATGGGTCCATTCCCGTCTTCCTACAACAATCTCTATATTCTTGTGGTGGATGATTATGTCTCTAAATGGGTTGAAGTAGTTGCCTTGCCGACAAATGATGCGAAGGTGGTGCTTAATTTCCTGAAAAAGAATATTTTTACTCGTTTTGGTACGCCTCGGGCGATAATTAGTGATAAAGGGTTGCACTTTTGTAACAAATATTTCGAAGCCCTTCTAGCTAAGTATGGGGTGACCCATAAGATAGCCACTGCTTATCACCCGCAGACTAGTGGTCAGGTGGAGATTTCAAATTGGGAGGTAAAACGCATCTTGGAGAAGATAGTTAACCCCAATAAGAAGGACTGGGTAAGGAAGCTGGATGATGCCTTATGGGCATACCGTACCACCTATAAAATGCCTATCAAAATGTCTCCGTATAGGCTTATTTACGGAAAGGCTTGTCATCTTTCGGTGGAGTTGGAGTACAACGCGTATTGTGCTATCAAAAAAGCTAAATTTTGATTTAGAAGCAGTCGGAGAACATAGACTTTTACAACTAAATGAATCAGATGAGTTTCATCTGTAAGCGTATGAAAACGCTAAGTTATACAAGGAGAAGACGAAGAGGTGGCACGACAAGAAGATAGTCAAAAGAAATTTTGAGCCGGGCCAGAAGGTTCTTCTTTTCAACTCCCGTCTGAAATTATTTCCCAGGAAGTTGAAGTCCCTATGGTCGGGGCCGTTCACGGTTGCTAAGGTCTCCGTATGGGGCTATTGAGGTTGAGGACCCTCATTCAGACAAAACCTTCAAGGTTAATGGGTAGAGGTTAAAGCACTATTGGGGTGACGAGGTCGACCGGCAAAACACCTCCATCACATTGGGAGACCCGGTGTAAGACGGGACAAAAGTCTAGTCGACGACTCTAAATCAAGCGCTTGATGGGAGGCAACCCCATATCAGTATTAAATAAATTGCTTTTATTTTTATTCACTGCAGTCTTATTTTGGTATATTTTGGTTTAGTTTCTCTCTGTATTTCTTAGTAGTTCACTAGTTCTGTATAGTGCTTGGATGTTATTATGTGTTTAAGGGCTTTCATTAGTTAGAATTTGTGAATACAATGTTTGCTTTTGCTTATATAAGGTTTGGCCTGTGCAGGAATCTGTGCCTCAGTTTCAAAAATTCAGAAGCCGTGGCGCAGCGCCAATATTATATCCTACTTCCATGCCACAACGCTAATGTTCACACTGCAGCCTCAATGTTCACGTTGCAACGCCGGACCAAAGGAGTGCATACTGCAAATCCATGTCGCAGCGCCAATGTTCACGCTACAGCCTCAATGTTCACGCTACAGTGCCAGACCAAAAGAGCGCATACTGCAAATCCGCGTCGCAGCGCCATTTAATGAGCAATCGTGCCGTAGTGCCATGTTAAGTGGGTGCATATTGGAAACCTGTGCCACATCGTCGGTCTGCCACGCCGAAGCGTCAGATTGGATCTATGTCCGCCACGCAGCGCCATGCGCCATGCCGCAGCGCTACCAACGTGTTTTTGTTAACTTCTAAGGTGTATCAGTTCATTTTCGCAGTTATTTCTCCTCTACTATCATAACAGTTGCCTTTCTCTCTTCAGTCTCTCTCTCTTCAGTGTCGTTCAAACAAATCAACCGACGTGCCCCTTCAGTTCCCAACAGTTTAAAAAATCAAACCGTCCTTGCAGTTACACTTCTTACCATTGCCATCTCTCACACGCCGACCTCTTTAAAAGGAGCGAGAGGTAATGGATTTCACTTGTGCTTTTAGATTTCTGCTTAGAGTCTGAGAAATTTGGGAGATAGAAACTTTGCATTTTTAGTATTAGTTTTCTTAATCATGGGTTCTAAGCGCCCAAGAACAAGTATTGGCCCCCCTCCTTCATCGTCCTCTAGAACTCCTGTTATCTGTTGGGATGCTATCAAATTCCCAATAGAGGATGCTTGGCAGCGTTATTTATAGAATTTCTTATCGAGGAGTTTGGTGCCAGAAAGAGGGCTAAGGCCCGATGAAAAGTTAGACGACGAGATGATGGCCATGATTGTGGCAATGAAATGGATTCACTTTACCAAGCTGCCTGAATCGGCAGTGATCTCAGTGGTGATGGAATTCTATGTTAATGCCATTGCGGATGGCCCCTCGGCGGTGCAAGTTAGGGGAAAGCTGATCCAATTTGATAGTCGGGCTATCATTGCAGTAAATGGGACTCCTAATTATGATGGTCACGACTACCGAGTGCCTGGGCTGCGGAGTTACAACACATATGAAATTATTGTTAAGCTTTGCAATCTTGGGACTGTATGGAAAACCAATGAATACCATGGAGAAAAGACATTCTTCCCCTAGTAGGCCTTAAGTCATTATGGTAAGGCGTGGTATTCTTTCATTTGTGCGAATATCATGCCAACACGTCACATCAGCGACGTGACCAGGGAGAGGGCAGTGTTGCTCTATGCAATTATCACAGGCTTAAAGGTTAATGTCGGAATGCTTATTCAGGAATCTATAAAGAAGGCCATGAGGAGTAATGCTATGTCAGGACTTCCTCAACCATCTCTAATTACACGTCTATGCAAAAGAGAGGGTGTGAAGTGAGAAAAGGAAGATATCACCCAGCCACCTATGGCTGTCATTGATCATAACATCATTTCCTGTTATGGAATTTGGGAGGGAGCAACATCTCATCCTCGAGGAGATGGCTTTTTGCTAGCGCCACAGTCGCCACCATCCGATGAAGTCGGGACTTCTACACAAGTGCCTGAGCCCCTAGCATTTGAGGCCATTTCGCCTGGGATCCTCACAGAGATTTTGAACAGCCTGAGATTCCTTCACTGTAAGGTGGACACTGTGGCCCAATGGCAGAGTCAATTCAACCACTATCACGTCAAGTTCGCGAGCACACTTTCCAACATCCATGTTGCACAGGGAGGAGATGATGCAGACTTTATGCCTTTCCAATTTCTCTCGCCTCCAATCTATGCTCCTTATCCACCGCAATTTCTACCTCGAAAGGAGGCCCGTGAGGATGAACCTGTCAATGTGGAGGATGATGAGGGTGATGAAGGTGGCAATGCTCAGGATGCTTGATGCTGAAGTTCAGAGGCCATTGAGGACACTGGCCATATTTCAAGTTTGGGGGGGGGGGAGGAATTCCTTTTATTTTAATTATATGAATTATGTTAATCTAGTATTATATAATCTACTATGATGTTTAAGTTTAATTATATTTATTGTGCGAGGGTTTGAGTGAATCATTTGGGCTGGATAGCCCTAGACTAATTAATTATGTTTTATCTATGTGATTATTATTGTGGTTAAGTTTTTGCTTATGGTGAATTTTTTTTATTTTGGATGCATGCTTTTATATATAATTGTCAGGTGAAATTTGGGGATATCTTAATTAAATCAGATATTATTTTGTGGATAGCCATACTTTTTGGGTTTTACACTGATTATTAGTATACTTAATGCCACATGTTATGGCTTTGCCCTGTTCTGACAAGGGTACTTTATATTTTATAGTTTGTGCATATTACATTTTGATCAACTCTAACCCCCGGTCTGTAACTGTTTATATGCTGGGTTAGGGTATTTTAGCGCTTAAGTTTTTGGTTGTGGCTTATGACAAGCGCCAGAGTATTATATCTTTTTTCTCAGAGTAGTGCCAAATTTATGTGAACTAGGGGCATGTTAATTAGATAAGTCGAGATTGTTTTGGATCCATCCTTTTAGCGAGCACTGACCAATTATCTTTTCTAGTTATGTGTCCAGATTTAGGTTGTCTATTTATTGTGTTAAAAATTTGTACGCTGTTAAAACTCTGTTGATTTCAAGGATAAAAGACTTAGAGGCTTTTACACTTTCGGGTCTATAGTTCTATTAAAAAAAAACAGTCCTACGGTGGGTTGAGATGGAGTGTGGAAACGCACTCACCCATAAACGTAGGCTGGTAAACTCTATTTTGGACTTATGTTGATTACATGGCCTTTGTGTTTGAGTTATTAGATTCTTAGGGGTGTTCTACACCTAGTGCCCTAAAGTCATCTGGCTTGGGAGTCATTGATCGAAAGCTTGCTAATGGGTACTCTGTTTAGCCTAAAAGTAATCAAGTACTGTCGGAGTCAGAATTTACTTCATATTACTAGAACCTTTTGATCCTTTCTTATTTTTGCGTCTTGTTCTTAATGCTTGTTAATTATGTGGGCTGCATAGTAAGCTTATTGGTTATCACAGTCGACTGTATGATCTTAATTTGGGTTATGGCTAGTTAAGATGTTTGGTCTGCACACACACACAGAATGGATCGATTACAGTCTCATTTTTAGTAATAGACATTAAGCCCTCGTTCGTATGCGTGTTTGTCCTATTCTCAGATGGTGTTTATGATTCTTCTTAGAGGCCATGGTATTAGTCCATAGGATTAGTTTTCATTCGTATCTTGCAGTAACGGGGTATGGATGTCTGATAGTTTGCTTGAGGATAAGCAAAAGCTTAAGTTTGGGGGTATTTGATTAGTGAGATTTATACCTACGAATCAGATCCTTTGTGGCTTAAGATGTTGCCTGTTTTCTGTGATTTAATTAGCTTTTATTTATATTTTATTGTTATTATGTTTAGCAGGGCTTTACAGATCTTTCCCAACTTTCAGGGACATAATGGACATTTTTCCTGTACTGGCGCCTCAGCGCCAGAGTTATACTTAGAGCCCGCGCTCCAGCACCATACTCGGCGCCCCAGCGCCATTTCTCACGCCCCAGCGCCATGTCAAGAGGAGAGCTACTGTAAACTCGCGCCCCAGCGCCGAGTTCCTTGCTGATCTTCACGCCTTAGCGCCTGTCCCTATCTTGGGCTGACGTCAGCCTCGCGCCACAGCGCCAAAGTCCTTTCATGGAGTCGCGCCGCAGCGCGACCTGCAGTGTTTTTAACCCTAAGTGGCACAACAGCATCAATTGCTAGTTCAATGCTCGCGCCGCAGTGCGAGCTCTGGTGTCCAGGCAATAAAGGGCTTTAAATGACCTAAAGGGAGGGGAATGAGAGAAAGAGAGCAGACAGAGCCGCCTGCATTCATTATCAGATAGAAAATAGCGTAGACTAGGATTCTCTTTACAGTTTTTATTTCTAAAAGAGAAAGAAGCTATGCTTTAAGGAAGAAGAGTTATTGCATCCGACAAGAGCTCAGTAGCTACACGGAGAAGAGAAGATTTGGAGACAGAACACTTCCAAACAGGAGTTTCCTTATTCCAAATCTCCCATTTATTTGCGTATTACTGAGAATGTGGAATGTATTAAAAATGTGTTTTAGTACCATGTTAATGAACTAATTCTATTTTTAGGATTGCAATGTAACCTTTTGTTTAGCTTAATTAACTTTCTCTCCTAATTTATATAATGAATCATTTTAGAATGGGTTGTTGTATTTCTTGCTTATGGACTGATTTCGTGATAGAGTCATTGGTATTGATATTAATGGATATTGAAAAATGAATGTTATTATCTAACCTTTAAATACAACAACACCTGTTATGACCATGCCTATGTAATGTGTGCATAAACTGCTAATAGGATAGACACATCTCTATTTGCCATGTGTGGCCTTGAGACTTAGCTTAATGGCCTTAGCCTAATTATTTTCACCAATAGACATATTGTGATTTATCTGGCTAGAGATGAGCATTTGACCTTCGACAGAAGCTTATGCGTATTTACTGTTCTCGGCTGACCATTCCTTGATTCTTTTGTAATGTGGAGAGTTAGGAGATTAAGCGACACATTAGGGGAATTGTAATCCTATCTTGACTTCCTAGTACAACTACTTCTCTTATTCTTACAGTTTTAATCACATAGCTTAACCAATCATCTTATTTCACTTGTTTATATAAGGTAGTAAAGACTTTACCTTAGTATTTGATTATCTCTTAAGACTTCGTCCTCATGGGTTCGACACTCAACTTATCATATATTACTTGCGGACCGCGTATGCTTGCGCGCGATTTAGCAATAGCGAAATCGACCAACACAGAGTATAGGGATAATATGTGGCATGTCAATTAACCTTAATTTTTAGGATGTATTCTAGAATGATATTTGTAATACAAGAGACGAGAAATGCAAAAATTATGATACAGAGGAAATAACCGGGAAGGTACAATCCGAAAAGAAAGCAAGGTATTCTTATCTCTTCAAACTACTAGGTACGTAAATTTCAAGGGAGAAATTTCATAAGGAGGGGAGATTGTGAGATCCCAAATTTTATGAAATGAAAGTATTCAATTTTCTTATAATTATTATTTTATTTAGTAAATGGTTAAATTAATAAAAGGTTAAAGTTAAGGGTTATATATGAAAAATTTGTAAAGTAAGCAAGTTGTTGGTATGATCATGACCATGGGTTCTCTTCGGCTAAGGGTGCAAAGATGAATTGTTGTTTGGCATGATCATGACCATTGATGAAAACACGAATATCCTTGGCCCGTAGTGCATTGATAATTCAGTGATGTGGATTATTTATTAAGCTGAGTCTTAGCGATAAAATTGATGATAAACTTTTAAATCAAAGAAGATAGTAGATATTATTCTCTACTTGACTCTTCTAATGGATTGCTGTTTCAACTACAGTTGTTAATCTAAAACTTGTTGTCTATTGTATTATATCAGTTGTTATACTGTTGAAGGCTAAAGATAATTTATTCTGCATTATCTTAGTCATAATATTTTTTACTGGGCTAGTTGAGCTCACCCTTTTCTTTCAATGTTCTCTTTAGGAAAAGAGAATATAGCTGGGACTAGCCGGGGAATGGAGTGACGGTCCAGATGGTTGCTTTAGTAGTCCTCACTTTTATGTGAAATAGTGTGATAATAATTGTAATGAGATTGAATTTGAGTTTGGATATTGTCTACGAGACAATATTCAGGTAAAAACTCTCAGCTATGTTTTGTTGTATTCTGCATGACAGTTGTATAATTAAGTTGTAGTTGGATTATGTACCATGTATTTTGCGACTCAGAATGGGTGATGTATACCTATTTTGGGGGCGTCACAGTTGGTATCAAAGCTTAGGGATATGATCCCTGACTGAGATTTGAGATTTGAGACTAGAACTAGGAGGGGAGAGACGGTTATTTCCTTCGCTAGTATGACCTACCTAAGTTTATTTGTTATTTAATTGGTCGGTTAGAGTATAGGGATAATATTTGGCATGTCAATTAACCTTGGTTTTGAAGATGTATTCTAGAAAGATATCTGAAATATAGGAGTTGCGAAATGGGAAAATCATGATACAGAGGAAATAACCGGGAAGGTACAATCTGAAAAGAAAGCAAGGTATTCTCATCTCTTCAAACTACCAGGTACATAAATTTCGAGGGCGAAATTTCATGAGGGGAAATTGTGAGACCCCGAATTTTATGAAATGAAAGTATTTAATTTTCTTATAATTATTATTTTATTTAGTAAATGGTTAAATTGATAAAAGGTTAAAGTTAAGAGTGATATATGAAAATTTTGCAAAGTAAGCAAGTTGTCATAAAATATTCGATTGGTCGAGGAATATTCTTTTTGTCAGAGAATATTCGTACAACGACACAATCATTGGTGGACCCCACAATGAAAGTATTGTCGTAGTTAGAAAACGATAGAAATATCTTTTTATAAATATAACGGCGAAAGTGTTACCGTTAAACTGTTGAAATACCCCGTGGTAAAAGTACAGTAATACGTGTGGTTACATAGTAGCACACTGTATTGATTATTGATGATTACGTGAGAAGTCACTCAGTTATACTCAATTATTAGTACAGTAATTGTTGCATAATATCTCTCATATTATTGATTCAATTATTGTCACAATTTCAACTGCATAATATTTATTATTATTAAATCAATAATTGAGACGACAAAGTTATTTATATTATTATTTGTAATGTTGACAATGTCTAGAAAGTTCTGTCGAGGAGAGGTTTGGTCACCTAATTGCATGCCAATAGGAAAAAATTCATATCAGAAAGCCCCCTCTTTCATGGGAATGATCTGGTTGTTAAATATTATGAGTTATAATATTAATGATGAATATGTTCGTATTGATTAAAGATGAAATTGATATTTTCATTGTGTTAGGATTATTATTGTTAGTGAAAATCGACATCTATTTCTATAATAATTAATTTCTGGAGGTTATATTGACCAATCAAATAATTAATCGGATAAATGAGAAATTAATTGCTATTAGTTCACATGTTTATAACTATTTGTTCACATGCATGTACTATTTATTCACATGCATGTACTATTAGGGGAGGTGGTGCAAGATTGATAATACTTGCAGGACTAAACTAAAAATAGAGGTATAGATGAATGTACTATACTATAATTATTTGTTCACATGTATGGAACTATTAATTCACATGCATGTACTATTGATTCACATGCATGTATTATTAGGGGAGGTGATGCAAGTTTGATAATACTTGTAGGACTAAATTAAAAATGGAGGAAAAGATGAATGTATTATACTATAATAATTCGAGCCCCAAAACGTGCAATTATCAAAACTATATTTTCCTATAAATAAAAGCTCATTCTTCTTTCATTTTCATCAATTCACTAAGACTCACAACATCAATTACAGAGAGAGAAGCTATAGAGAGGAAGAAGAAGATTATTCTGCTACTTTACTATTGCAGTATTCAGTCTTCTACTAAGGTAAGGGGTATTATTTATTTCATATTCAGAAGGGATATTATTTTTTCGTATTCATATGAATATTATTTTTGTTCAATATTCGTAAGGAATATTATCTTCATTCAATATTCATTAAAATATTATTTTTGTTCAACAGTAGTAAGGGATGTTATTTATTTCTTATTCGTAAGGGGTATTATTTCTTTCGTATTCGTAAGGTATATTATTTTTGTTCAATATTCATATGAAATAATATTTTCTTCCATACTCTGTAGTATGTATGTAATATTATTTCGTTTCGTATCCCTAATTCTACACTCATTTTGTTGAAGTATCACTTCTATAATCCGTGAAATTAGTAGAATATCCTTGAAATTTACGCTTCATCTAGTATCGTTTCACAAGGAAATTTTTCTGAACATTCTTGTTAAATTTTAAGCTTTTTATGTCGGAGTACTATTCATGGATACTATTCATTTATACATCACTATTCATACGTACAACACTATTTATACGTACAATACTATTCATGAAGTACTATTCATGGGTACTATTCATAAAGTACTATTCATAGATACTATTCACGAAGTACTATTCACAGAATACTATTCACAAAGTACTATTCCCGAAGTACTATTCATGAGGTACTATTCACTCGAGTACTATTTACCTGGAGTATTTTTCATACCAAAAATTGATTTCTTTTCTATTCAAATTATTTTTGATATAATATTATTCTTAAATTTTACTCCACAAAGCAGTATCATGTTGACAATTTGGATATTTTTAAAACTCTGGAAAAATTTAAAGTCTTTAATATTTATCTTTGATTTCATTTGATTAATGCTTATATCATTGTCATCATCCTCATGCTTATATTGTGATGAAAGTCATCTTTGGCTTACGTGCATAGATGGACTGTTGGTTGGTATGATTATGACCAGGGATCATTAGGTATAATCATGACCTGTAATGTTACAAGTGATGTGGATTATTGAGCTGAGTCTTAGCGACAATTGTTCGTATAATCATGACCATGGGTTTACTTCGACCAAGGGTGCAAAGATGAATTATTATTTGGCATGATCATGACCATTGATGAAAACACGAATATCCTTGGCCCGTAGTGCTTGGATAATTCGTGGTCGTGATACTAATGAATATCCTTGGCCCAATGAATATCCTTGGCCCGTAGTTCATGGATAATTCAGTGATGTGGATTATTTATTAAGCTGAGTCTTAGCGATAAAATTGATGATAAACTTTTAAATCATAGAAGATAGTAGATATCATGCTCTACTTGACTCTTCTAATGGATTGCTATTTTCACTGCAGTTGTTGATCTAAAACTTGTTGTCTGTTGTATTCTATCAGTTGTTATACTGTTGAAGGCTAAGAATAATTTATTCTACATTATCTTAGTCATAATATTTTTTGTTGGGCTAGTTGAGCTCACCCTTTTCTTTCACTGTTCTCTTCAGGAAATGAGAATATAGCTGGGACTAGCCGGGGAATGGAGTGACAGTCCAGATGGTTGCTTTAGTAGTCCTCACTATTCTGTGAAATAGTGTGATAATAATTGTAATGAGATTGAATTTGAGTTTGGATATTGTCTAGGAGACAATATTCATGTTAAAACTCTCAGCTATGTTTTATCGTATTCTATACGACAGTTGTATAATTAAGTTGTAGTTGGATTATGTACCATGTATTTGGCGACTCAGAAAGGGTGATGTATACCTATTTTGGGGGCATCACAGCTTCCCCCTTTCTGTCCTTCTTGATCGGTCTTCTTTTCTTGTTTGAATTGAGTGATGGCTTCATTGCCTCCTTCGGCAATGATGGTCATTTCTAATAGATCAGAGCAAGTCTTAATCTTTAATACAACCACTGCTTTCTGCACACATGGTTTCAGTCCTAATTCGAACCTCCTTGCCTTCCTAGCCTCCGTGTCAACTTGATGTGAAGCGAATCGGGCCAACTCGTTAAATCTTGCCCCGTACTCTGTAACAGGCATACTACCTTGATTCAGTTCTAGAAACTTAACTTCCATATCCTATTGCGTATTCTCCGAGAAATAATTCTCGAGGAATAGCTCCTTAAATCTATCCCAAGGAATAACTCATTCGTTTGCTCGGCCTTTATTGGCTTTCCACCAATAGTTAGCTTCGCCCTTCATCATGAAAGTGGCAAAACTCGTCTTCTATGGTTCGGCTACTCGTGCAACCTCAAACACCTTCTCCATTTCTTTTATCCATGTCTGGGCTTCAATTGGGTCTAAGGTTCCTCGGAACTCCGGTGGTCCTACCAATTTAAAGTCCTTAAAGCTAGCCATGTGATGTTCTGGCTGCCCTGCTGCTGGCGGGGGTCTGTTTTGCATTGCCTCAGTTAATAAGTTAACGAAGTTCTGTATTGGATCAACATTTTCCCCTCCACCATTGTTAACGGATCCTTCCTCCCTCTGGTTCCGCGGTAGTCTCCTAGGCGGCATGATCTGAGGAAAGGAAGAAAACTATTAGTCTTTTTGTGATATGCTATCCATGTTAGCATTAAAAAGTTTAAGACGTCTATTAATCATTTTTGATTTAAATAAACAACTTCAGTATCACAATAAAACTCGATGGATTTCCTCAACCCATCACTTACATACTCTACTTAAGTTTTCTACTAAGGTTATAACCTAGGTTTTGCATTCCTAACGTTTATAATCTACAACTTTGATATCAACCTGTGAAATCCCCGAATCCGGGTCCTCTGACCCCGGCCCGGTTGTCACGATAAAATACAAACATCGACCTCTAAACAACATACGATAACTAAAATGCGGAATATAATAAACGCACGTCATTCATTCAAAAGGTGTTACTGGTCTCAAGATTCGTTAACCTTAATACGATCTTGCAAACATACCCTAAAATAATCATTAGGGTTCATATTACATGATAGTAATTTAAACTAGACATAAGGTAAAGTCTACTCCTCGCGACTATTCTACATCTTTCCTTTACCCTTGTCCTTCCCTGAGGTCTCGGGCTTAACTGCAATATAATTCATGATATAGCAAGGATAAGCAACAAGTTTGCTTAGCAAGTTTAAATACAACAATAAGGATATGTCATGATAAATGGAAAATATCTGACAATGAATTCAACAATATGAATATCTGAAGGATTCAACAATATGAATATTAGAAGCAAAGATAATGATTGCTTTTAGAATAACTGATAGTCAAGTAGACTTTGAACTATAAAACCCCAATGGAATCAATAGCTGATTGACCCTTTGGTTACTGGCTACAGAATAAGTACTTGAGGGGATCTGCCTCGCGTACACCATGTATATGCATAACATTTAAATATGCTCTTTGTATCTTATATTAGATACCTGGGGTACTCCCCTATCAAAAAGGGGTGTTCTTTCAGTCTAAGAATCCTTACCATCAACTGGTTTGGATATCTTTTAGAAAACTTCATACATTTATCTGACCGAACAAATGTTCAGACTCTATCTAGCACAGTTCAAGAATTATAGAACTTTAAATGATGTACAAGTCCAAGACTATACGAACTCAAGTACACTAAGTGCGAATATCAATAATATCGATGTGGAATAATTGTAAGGTAATTAAACCACTTAATAGCATGCTTGGAAATAAATTTCAAGCTTAAATGAATAACTTTCAATTCAACACTAACCTGCTCAATGCAATATGAGGAGGATATGAAACTATCACAAAACTCAAAGTTTTGTAAGTTAGGAAACTTGCAACACAATAAAATTAAATAGTGTTTGGATACTTACTCAAGTAAAAGAGTAAGAATTAAGGAACTTGCACAACCAAAGAGTGAAGTTCAAGGAACTTGCTCAATAATAATTTAAGTAAGGTTAGGGAACTTGCCTGTTTGCTCAGCTACAATATAATTCTAGTTTTAATTAACTTGCGTTGAAACGACCTAACATTAACAAGTCGGTATTTTCAATTAGTATATGTAAACTAATATGAGTCTACACTTACAAGAATCAAAACATCACATAGCATGCATCTTAACACATTACATAACATATTGGTTATATAATAAAAGCTAAAGTAGTCATATAAGCATGCCTTGAATCACCAGATCAAAAACAGAATCTATTCAAGACTGCAGGATAGCGTAGCTACACCTGGTCTAGGCTTAGGGACGGCGCAGCTGCGCTGTCCCTTGGCCAGACCAAGGTTGAGCTTTTTCACTTCCTGTTTCTGTCCAACTCTAACACCTCTATTCACTTATACTTTAAGCAAAAAATTAAGTTCATGCTTGTGTGTAAACAACACATGCATACTTTACTCATATAGTTCATTTTTTAGAGATTTCCTTTTTCATGAATATGTGTGCATAGGTGAAAACCATATTTTAACCAAATGATGCTAATGTCAATATGTCTATAGGCATAATGAATCCTAATATACATGCTTGCATGATCATAACATAATTTACTTATTACTTGATGACATTTAGCTTGCACATTTAACTTTCTTTAAATTTTACACTAAGTCAACTTAGTATATACAAGACATCTTGACATATAACTCTTATGCATTTGAAACATATATTAAAGCCACATATACATGCTCAAATGGTCAGAACCTCCAAGATAAATGTTTTGGTCAAGTTCACTTTGAAAATTCTCAACTTTCAATCATGTATGCTAATGTGTCTAAATCACTTTAGACTTGCATTTCATATCAATATAAACCATATTATCATGTTCATAAAATCAGAATGCCCATATGATATGTTCGTGACAAAGTTCACTTTTGAAACTACAAATTTCATTTCAAAACCATAAGGGTGGTGTCAATCATGTGTACTAACATTGTTATACTAGATCATACTACATACATGTGCTTATATGTGTGTGCTAAAATAGTTTACAAGCTTGTTCTAACAATGTACTAACAAGTTAGCACGAACAAAAATGAAACAGAAAACAAAAAGTCTGGTGCAGACCTGGCGCAGCTGCGCTGTACCCTAGTACAAATAAGGCATAGTTGCGCCATGTCGGGACCAGAAGCAGTAGCTTGCTCTATTCTGTAGAGTATTAACCAACTTTGATTTTCCTTAACTCAAACATGTTCCAATCCATTATTTAAGGGTTCATACATGTAAACATACTTTCTAAACACATTATAGCATGTTAATTCATTTTGATTGACATAGAAATTCAAGAAATTTTAAGAATTAAACAAGACCCATTTCAAGAACATAACTAGAGTTTTATACCTCCTTAAACTTGAATTGGACTTCTTACTCACTGAGTATGCTTCTATGATGCTCAACAACTTTGGACTACTCAAACATAAAATTATAAGACAATTACAAGCAACCAAAAACTGAAATTGGAACTTGTATTTATAGAAGGAACTTGGACTAGACATTGGCATTACACTATGGTTGGAGCTCATGGTGCAATGGAAGAACACATTGGCTAATTAAGAGTGGTTTAACAACCCACTACTAGCCATCTTCATAGCCAATGATTTCTCGCTTGGAAGTTACGTATTTTAGTTTTAGGTCACTGTTATCTACTTTTGTGACACTTAATTTGGGCCAAGAGCAAAATCTCAGCAACTTGATCAATTAAGGCTTGGTTTGGTTCTTTTAATTCTCAAAAATGTAATCTTAATGTACAATTGTTACCATATTAGGAACTTAAGGGTTAATTATATACTCACATCACATAATCTATGTACATTAAATATACACAATAAAATAATATAGTTTGGTATTACTATCTGGGTAGTTCCATAATTATTTTTATTACTCTCATAAACACATAATAACATTATTTAATATTAATGTTTATTTAAACATCTAATTCCTTTCTCAGTTTCTAAATTACACAGCTATTTTAATTACTTCTGTATTAATGATCACATGGGATTTCTTGTACTACTTGATACCTTATATCAACATAATGTACCTTTATCCATATGATTTAATAATGTCACACCTACAACAAAGTGTTCCATTTCAATTCCACAGAAGAAACTAACTGTCTCAGACTCATCACTGGCGCAGCTGCACCATTTTGTACTGGTGGGAGGGCGCAGCTGCGCCGGTTCCTGGCAGTGCCAAAATGGGTCAGCTTCAAGCCAGTTCCAATGTCTATGACCACAAAAGTTCTATATGATATAATTTAACTTCTATAGTGATGCTATACCCATAATTGAAATGAACCAATATGTTCAAATCATGTCACTATATTCAAATAGATTGAATATTTAATCATTAAGAATCCTATTAAATCTTTGATATCAACCTCTTAGGGTTAGTCCACTAATTTAAATAACTATTAGTGACTCCCTTTAATCACTTCATAAATTCATATAACCACATAAGGTTTAAATAGACTCACAAAACTAACTCATTAAAATTAAATCACATATTTAATTAAATAAGGAGTTTAAAATTCACGGTCATTACAAGTACAAACCCATTTCATGGTCTAACTAATGCACATCATGAAGATCTAAGCATCCAAACTGGTTGTCAGGCCTGTTCTGGGCTTTCTGGGTTATCCAGAAACCCAATCAATGCTTGATAGCTACTTTGTAGCTTTAATAAATTGATTTCTGGACATTGTTTGGGTGTTAGAGTGTTACACTATTATAGATAACATGTCAAAGAACAAAAGTACTATACTTAGGTAGCTTAACTACATCACAATCTAAATATCTGGCTTGGTCAAACCATGTCAGAAATCATGTTCATCAGGTTTCTGGAATTTCCAGAAAACCCATTTTGTGCTTGGTCAACCTACTTTGATTGCTAATAACTTTGATTA
The DNA here is from genome assembly GCA_016801055.1 of Panax notoginseng. Taxonomy (NCBI): domain Eukaryota; kingdom Viridiplantae; phylum Streptophyta; class Magnoliopsida; order Apiales; family Araliaceae; genus Panax; species Panax notoginseng. Next base: position 151,008,769 of record CM029022.1, on the reverse strand, counting down.
TGTTGATTGTTTAAGTGTTCTAATGCCATGGTTCTATAGTCCATATACCAGGGTATAACGATGATACACTTACATAAGCTAAACACATAACACATGCAAGATCTAAGCCTAACAAAAAAGCTGTCAAACCATTCTGGAGTGGGTTACCCAGAAACTCAAATCCATGACTGGTCAACCTACTTTGACCATTAATAACTTCGAACTGGACATGATATGAACATGATTCCACTTCCAGATTACTATCCTCATTGTGAGATCCTGAATTTTATGAAATAAAAGTATTCAATTTTCTTATAATTATTATTCTATTTAGTAAATGGTTAAATTGATAAAAGGTTAAAGTTAAGGGTGATATTTAAAAATTTTGCAAAGTAAGCAAGTTGATATAAAATATTCGTTGTGTTGGGGGAAAATTCGTTTGGTCGGGGAATATTTTTTTTATCGGAAAATATCCGTACGAAGGTACAATCATTGGTGGATCCCACAACGGAATAACTGTCGGAGTTAGAAAACGACAGAGTTATCTTTTTATAAAAATAACGGCGAAAATTTTACCGTTAAACTGTTGAAATATCCGGTGGTAAAAGATCAATAATACGCGTGGTTGTATAGTGGTACACGGTATTGATTATTGATGCTTACGTGAGAAGTCACTCAGTTATATTCAATTATTGCTACAGTAATTGCTGCATAATATCTCTCATATTATTGATTCAATTATTATCACAATATCATCTGCATAATATTTAGTATTATTAAATTAATAATTGAGACAACAAAGTTATTCATATTATTATTTAAAATATTAACAATGTCTAGAAAGTTCGGTCAAGGAGAGGTTTGGTCACCTAATTGCCCGCCAATAGGGAGAAATCCCTATCGGAAAGCCCCCTCTTTCCTGTGAATGATCTGGTTGTTAAATATTGTGAGTTGTAATATTAATGATGAATAAATTTGTGTTGATTAAAGATGAAATTGATATTTTCATTGTGTTGGGATTATTAGTGTTAGTGAAAATCGACATTTATTTCGATAATAATTGATTTCTGGAGGTTATATTCACCTATCGGGTAATTAATCGGATAAATGAGCAATTAATTGCTATTAATTCACATGTTTATAACTATTTGTTCACATGTATGTACTATTGATTCACATGCACGTACTATTAGGGGAGGTGGTGCAAGATATATAATACTTGCATGACTAAATTAAAAATAGAGGTATAGATGAAGGTACAATACTGTAACTATTTTTTTCACATGTATAGAACTATTGATTCACATGAATGTACTATTGATTCACATGATGTACTATTAAGGGAGGTGGTGCAAGCTTGATAATACTTGCAGGACTAAATTAAAAATGAAGGAAAAGGTGAAGGTATTATACTGTAATATTTTGAGCCCCAAAACGTGCAATTATCAAAACTATATTTTCCTATAAATAGAAACTCATTCTTTTTTCATTCTCACCAATTCACTAAAACTCACAAGAGCAATTACAGAGAGAGAAGCTATAGAGAGAAAGAAGAAGAGAAGTCTGCTACTTCACTATTTCAGTATCTAATCTTCTTCTGAGGTAAGTGGTATTATTTCTTTCGTATTCGTAAGGGGGTATTAGTAGTGCATTGATGGACATATGTTGGTATGATCATAACCATGTGTTCTCTTCGGCCAAGGGTGCAAAGATGAATTATTGTTTGGCATGATCATGACCATTGGTGAAAACACGAATATCCTTGGCCCGTAGTGCATGGATAATTCGTGGTCGTGATACTAACGAATATCCTTGACCCGTAGTGCATGGAAAATTCATGGATGTGATACAAACGAATATCCTTGGCCATAGTGCATGGATAATTCAGTGATGTATTGAGCTGAGTCTCAGCGATAAAAATATTGATAATAAACTTTTAGTTCATAGAAGATAGTAAATATCATGCTCTACTTGACTCTTCTAAAATACAGTTGTATGTCTTTGGCCTGTAGTGCAAAGATGAAATGTTAATGAATATCTTTGGTCCATAGTGCAAAGATGAATTTGTTAGTATGATTATGAACATGAACTGTGATTTGGTATAACCATGATCTTTGATGTTTCAGTTAAAGACAGGTGATAAAAATTATCTTCGTCCTGGGTGCGAAGAGGAATTTAGAATCACAATTATGATTATGAGTTATTCACATGATTGTGGACATGAATTGTTGATTGATGTTATAGGGATAAAATATTGTTGGTGGACGTTTAACGTGGAGAAGATAATAGACTTCATGGTCTATTTGACTCTTCTAATGGATTGCTCGTTCCGCTGCCACTATGGTTGAAAATTTTTATCATCTACCATATGTTCTAAATCTCTGATTTATTACTAACGAAGGCTATTGAAAATTTAATTATCTTTAGCCATGATATTCTTTATTGGGCTAGTTGTGCTCACCCTTTTGCTTCATAATTTCTTTTAGGTAATAAGAGTGTAGCTGGGTCGAGCGGGGATAACAGAGGAATAGAACGATGGTCTATAGCTGTTGAGGTTTCCCCTAAAATAGTATGAAAATAATTTTATTGAGAATTTTAGATTAGTGTGTCATATTTTATACGTCATTTTAACCGTTGATTTTGGTGAACCGAATGTAGACACTTAAAATTTCTGTACACCTGTCACTAATATTACAGGAGGACATATTCGTCTTTCAAGACGAAACCCTGGAAGACAGTTCATATCCAGTTTGGATACTACCGGAAGTTTGGCATCAACCCCAAAGTACACACCGGAAGTAACAAATCCAACCTTAGAGATAACCCTGAGGCATGAAGATCCAATACCGAAACACATACAGAAGAAGACTGATTAATCTCAGAGATAACCCCGAAGTGTCCAGTCTCAGTCACAACCATGGGAATAGCTTCCAACCTTGGCGATAACCCCAAGGAATGTAGTTCCGGTGATAACCCCGAAAATGCTTGTTTCAAATGTAAGCAGCTTCAATCTCGGCGCTCACAACGAGATACTCAGTACCAACCCGAATATAACACCGGTAGGACATGCACACCTCAAAGATGACACTGAGGACCTTCAACCATTGTAGCAGTCCAATCTCAGAGATAACCCTGAGCAACGTCTGCTTTATCAGCCCAAACCGGAGATAACCCCGGTGAGGGGCTAAGTTGTCATCTCGCCACCATAACGCCACATCACGTCGTCTCAATATTTTAGACATACATTTCTACACAGAAATGTCCCATAAAAGCTTAGAAGAACCAATCCTAAGTGACTATTGCGTAGGATAACAGATAGAATTTGAAGCTGAAGACCGGAGGGCATCGTCCCATCTTCATGATTTTGTAAAACCTCTGATCCCATGTCATTGCATAACTCTCGACAATGGCGGTCTGAAATAGGTCTTATATACCTCAATCGGATGCCCGGATTGGAATTCTGAAAGTTTGAGTGGACATCACGTTACCCGCGTGCACGTACTACGAGACGATGCGACCCTCAAAACCCGGGGCAACCGGGGTAGCCTCTGGTACACCTGCGGCTCCACCTTCTATAAATAGAGGGCTTGGGGTGGCCATTTTATAAAGAGAAAGAGCGAGAAAGCCCTGTCCAATTTGCTCTGTACTTGCAATATACTGAGTGCTTTCCTATTTAAAACACCTGTGAGCTCACATATAGCTGTTTTTATACCTACAAAAGCCAGTGTTTATCTACTTTAAAGATATAGAAGTCTTCTTTGGCAGCCCACTGTAAGCCTTCTTACACACTTTAAAGCCTTTATCTCCATCTTTGCACACACCCTTCTTTAAGTTGAGAGTCGTATTGCGTTTGTTTTCCTGGACTTCGGTCCGTGGTTTTATTTCAGTTTGTATATGTATATATATATATATAATAAAACAGAGCGGCTTCAACAAACAACGGCCTAGATTAAAACTTAATAATCCAATGGCTAAGATTTAATCTATTAACTCTAATGGTTCTGATTTCATTTCAACCAAAAAAATGCCCAATTCAAAAATCCCCCTAAATCCCGCCTTATACCTTTGCCCCCTTCTCATTCCGCCTTCTACTTATCCCGCCGTGCATTTCCTACATATTTGTCTCCTTTTTATGTTTAAATCCAATATAAATATTTCCCCCAAAATCAAGCCTTCTTCATTTTCGATCACTATCGCAGGGGTCATCTTCTTGAAAGCAGGGCGACGACGGCAACAGAAACAACAAGCAGCAAGGTTCTTTTGGTCTCCTCTCCCTCTGCACTTTCACTCCTCTCTATCTGCACTTTCACTTGAATCAGAGAAATTTAGGATTTGGGTTTGAGTTTTTTTGAAGTGGGTCAATTTTATTTTGAGAGAAAATGGTCATCATAACACAGGAAATGATCAAGCAATTTCATAAAATGATGGGTAAAAGTCAGATTTTCAAAACCCTAACATTTGCTTTTGGTTTTTTGTTTTCCTCTTTTACTGTAGTTGATGAGCCACTCAAGATCACATTTAAGGTATTTATATGTGTATAAACTTTTATGCTTGACGTTGGTTTCTGATTTGAACATAAAATTTCTTTTTTAGTTGATTGATCTGTTCTTTTACTTTTGGAATTGGACTGCTTGACTTGGATCTTAAGTATGTAAGTTAGATCTCTGCTGCATTGGGAGCGCATAGAATTTTAAGCCTTAATAGAGGCATTAGTTTGTCAAGCCTCAGTGGAGGCATTGTTATGTAGCCTATATGGCCTTATTTTTTTGTAGGATTTAAGGCCCTCTACCCATGTAACTAAAATAATTTGGCACACGAGGCAATTATGTGGTTTTCGTATAATAACGAGGCCCTCTACCCATGTAACTAAAATAATTCGGCTGTCAAGAATAGACAGATTTTTAATTTCAATGGAGTTTGTGGAGTTAATTTCAAGAATAGACAGATTTTTAATTTATATAATAACGAGGCCCTCTACCCATGTAACTGATTTCTAATCATACTCTTGCGATTTTGGAAAGTAGTTATGTTAGCGTGGGGAGGATTTTCTTTCGTTTTGGAAGTGACAAAGATAGCTCTTTACCTTCCTCTTCATTAATTTGTTGAGCTTTGTTGTTTAACCTGTTTCTGCAACTTGTCATAGAAAACCTTTTGTTCTGCATGTGGCTAACTTGTGTTTTGTTGATGATGTAAGTTATCTGATACATTTACGTCTTACTTAAAATATAATATGCTCATAGTTCTAAAATGTTGGCATTGAAATTATATTGACATTTAGTCCCAATTAAAAAAAAATTTCTACAAAAGGAATTAATTTAGGCCAGGGTGGCTCAAATTCTTTTTGAAAAATGAAAGGATGATGTCCTAGCATAAAGAGATAGCTTTGTTTTTGAAAATTTAAGTGTTGGTGCTGCTGTTTACTGGCATTTTCCCCTAAAACTTTGATATAGAAAAGAGTTGTAGCACCACAAACATAATTTTTCCTTCCTTCCTCCCTACCTCCCCCCATTTCCATACTGGATTTTCAAGCATAATATTTTATTTATGATCTTTTATGATTGTAGCTAGCAATTTTTAAATGATGCCGTGATTGTTAATGAAAATGCCAAATTCAACGTATCTTACTTTTTTATGTTTATGCTGCCTTGGTCTTTTATCCCCTTTTTGTTCTAATTATTTCAGCACATGTATTTGAGGTGTTATTTTCCTTTCTCCTTTTATAGTCTTCTCATGGATTTACTCATTATTGGTTTGTACAACTTTTATGTAGTATGCTCATAGATAGTGTGTCCAACGCTGGTGCAATGAAAAAGGAGACGTAACTTGTGAGATCTGCCATCAAGTATTCTTCTTTTTTGTGAACAATGTTTTACAATTGTCTTGCTAGCATATGCTCTCTTTAAGATCTACCGGCTGTCCTTGGAAAAAGCATGAGATATTAAGCATAGTTTACCCTTGTGTATATTATGATTTTGAGGCTTAAACCAACTACGATGTTGGGGCAAAATATGACTAGATAACAGACTACACCGGCGAGAGAGTGCTATGAGACATATGAAAAGCACAAAAAAAAAACCAATTACTTAAGTAGATTAAAGTTCTGCTATAAAGACTGTTCTCAAGAGGAAACTCAAATGGTTGTTTTAAGTTTTTACTTTTAAAAATTTGTATTTACCCTTTTGGAAGTTTTCACTTTGTGTACTTGGGTTCACCCTCCCCTTGAGAAGTTTGTATCTGAAAATAGTTTTGCATGTTTATAGGAGTTTTGTTTGTCAGAGCTAAGAGCAAGTAGACTGTACTGTACGCATGGTATATCCATGATATCCAACAGAACAATATATAGTATAAATGTATAGTAAAATAAAATAAAAAAATAAAAAAAATAAAGCTAGGCTCAGAAGATTTGGAACAATAGTATTGAGTGTATTTTTGAAACTAAGCATAGTATTGATCAAATCTGTCTTTGCAGCTTCATTTGCTCATGTTTAACTCATGTATAATTTATTAAGTTTGCTCTTACAAGTTGTTCTAAGTGATAGTACCAACATACCTGTCAATGTTTTATCTGAATGTGCACTTAATCAATTACATATGGATAAGGTAACACTACTGTTATTGTTAAAAAAAAATTATTTTGATATTAGTTTGCATTTTTTGACTAATGTCTTGTTTTTTACTTCATAGGAGAATTCACATGTGAATCACTTGAACAACCTAATTGTTATTCCATCTTCAACGAAGGGGAAAGAAAAAATTGATTGTTTTATTGGAAAAGAAAATTGGTTTAATCAACCGGTATGTTGTATTAATCATTGTTTATCTGTTGATAAAAATCGGTTAGAGCATTATACACTAAATTGTCGCTGATATTTTTGAGTTCCTCACCCCTCAGTCTCACTCTCACCCTTACACTTATCTCTCACGCACACACGACTCCATACCATCATCGAGTAGAATTGTTGTGTTGTGGTATTATTATGAATATTTATTATGAATCTGATTTTCAAAATTAATGCTTTTTGGACATGCTAACCTAATGCCTTATTTTGTACTTCCTAGGCGAATTCAAATGAGAATCACTTGAACAACCTAAGTATTGCTCCATCTTCAATGAAGGGGAAAAAAAAATTTGGCAGCTCAACTGGAAAAGAAAATTGGTTTACTTAATCGGTATGTTGTACTTATCATTTTTTAAGTATTGATAAAAATTATTTAACACATCATATCTAATAGCTATCTAACGTGTTGGTATTTCGGTTAGAGCGATATACACTATATTGTCGGTGATATTTTTGAGTTCCTCACCCCTCACTCTCACTCTTACACAGCTCTCTCACGCACACACGACATTGATAAATTGACTTGGTGAAACTTTCCTTTGTTCCCTTATTAATAAAACATTGACAAATTTTGATAGACACATCCCTTATTGTCTATCTTTTTCTTACCAAATTCACAAAAAAAAATTCTATAGAAGGTTATATTCCTTTCATTTCCTATAACTTTTTTTAATTTTTAATTTATTTTGATT